>ML978156.1:231634-884969 GCA_010015745.1 Setomelanomma holmii
GATGGTGGTGTTGACGGGATGGTGGTGTTGACGGGATGGTGGTGTTGACGGGATGGTGGTGTTGACGGGATGGTGGTGTTGACGGGATGGTGGTGGAACACGTTATGAATCTCTTGGTACGAGTCAATGTCCTCTCCTTGAGGTGAACTTCCAAGAATTTGGTGAATCAGTATCATCTTTTCTGCGTTACACTGCTGAAGGAACAGCCATCGAGAGCGGGTCCGTCGCGTGCAAGACACGAGGCTCGCGTAGCGATAGCCTCGGTCAATGACATCAACCCCTCCGACTCCCAAGCTCAATTCTACGCGCAACCCATGAGACCAACAGCATGGCTGCGCCAAAGCAAAGCCATTGCGAATATGGCACTCTCGCAATCTTCTGTGGTATGTCTCCAAGTTACCTCCGGGCGGCAGCGTGACGTTACGGTCCATTCACCCCCACCATATCTCTGCAATACTTGCGAGCTCGACTAACATTTTGCACAGCAGGCGCTCACGCGCCTTCGCGCATATAAGCCACCACCGACTCAATGGTACAACTGTCCGCTCACTCGACGCGCTGCCGTACTGATCCTCCTATTCCCGGATCGCCATGGTGAACTCAAAGTCGTCCTCACAATGCGAAGCGCAAAGCTTAACACTTATGCCGGACAAGCAGCTTTTCCAGGTGGCAAGGCAGACACTCTTGGGGAGTCGCCATGGGACACTGCAAGACGTGAAGCATACGAAGAAATCGGACTACCCACGGACGAAGAGAAATTGAGAGGGTTCAAGGTCGAACACTTGTGCGAGTTGCCCGCAAATTTAGCGAAGACGGAACTCGGTGTACGGCCCTGTGTCGCATTCTTGTGTCCTGCTTCTGCATCCTCATACGCGCCGACGTCGTCCTCTTCTGCAGATGAACCATCCGTGGAAGAGAAGCTGATTCCTCGCCTCGATCCAAAGGAAGTCGCTGCTGTTTTCACTGCGCCATTCCATTCATTCCTGCGCAAGACATGGACAGGCGAGGGACCTGGGCCGGTGCAAAAGGATGGCAGGCCTGAGAAATGGTACAGAGGGAGTTGGACGGATTGGCATGAGTCGAGGTGGAGAATGCACAATTTCTACATCCCGCGGCCTCCTGCGTCGCCTACTTCGTTGCTCAAGAATCCCTCTCGAGCGAATGCAGTGAGTGGGCCAGAACCAACGCCTCATTCAGGACTACCAGAAGGGGACGATCCGCGACCGGAGCCCTCTGCACTTAACGCCCTGACCACGTTCCGCGTGTTTGGCATGACAGCGCGAATACTGGTAGATGCAGCGAGGGTAGCATATGGAGAGGAGCCGGAGTTTGAGCATAATAGTCATCATGGGGACGAGGAAATGATTGGGAGGTTGTTGAAGATGGGGAGGCTGAGTGAGGTGAGAAAGAAAGGGGAGGAGCTGACGAAGGAGGTGTTGAGGCAGGCGAGTAAGTTGTGATGAGGATATATAGACGGCTAGGATTGAGTTGGTCTGTATAGAAGCAGAGTAGAGGTGTGGACACTACAGCTGTATAGACTACGGTGACTAAATGGTCCGATGACCTGAAGTAGCAGTTGCTCGATGGTGAAGACCCTGGTTGACAACAAATAACGACAACCTTGACATTCACCTCAAGTCGCGCGCTACTGCCAATCTAGGGCTAGGATGAATTAGGTTAACATGATCTAAAGGGTAGTGATGTGTTTCTGAACTGAAGCGACACTTTAAGCGCCAAGAGCCTCTAAGGTTTGAGGCTCTTCCACCCAAACTCGCGGTATCTGTAAACGTACACTTATCCAAGCGACACCGGCACAATGACGAACCTGGATATGCTCCTGCTCAAGGGAGCGTCCTCAAAGAATCGAGAGGAAGGACTACAAGAATTGCGCTATGCAATCCTCACAAAAGGCATTCCCGCGAACAGCGAGGGCATGGTACGCCCGAAGCACTCTCCAACTTTCATTCGCGCAGTGCGCATACTCTACAATTGAGACTGACATCCTCCTCCAGTCCGAACTCCGCATCTACATCTGGCTCATCCTGCTCAACGCGCCCGTCACTAAAACCGACATCTACCTCGACCTCGTGCGCCAGGGCGCATCCCCCGCCCACGCCAAAATCCAAAACGACACCTTCCGCACCTTCCAAGGCGATCCGCTGTTCCGCCGTCGCGTCACGCAGAACAGCATAACCCGTGTTCTCAACGCCGTCGCGTGGCGCCTCAACGACGCGCACGAGGCGCGCGTCAATGGATGGCAGTCGCCGCCTACACTCAGCGAGTTTGGCGGCAGTCCGGACACGAGCTTCATGAGCAGGCACAGTATGACGGCCGGCACGCGGACGGAAGCAAGCACGACGAACGATGCGGAACAAATTGGGTATGTGCAGGGCATGAATGTGCTTTGCGGACCATTTCTATACGCCTCGAGAAGTGAGGTCGAAGCTTTCACGGGCTTCGAGGCACTCATCACACGTGAGTGTCCTGGGTACGTGCGCGGGAGCATGGAGGGCGTGCACAAGGGTCTCGCACTCGTCGACCACGTGCTGGAAGTCGTGGATCCGAAGCTATTCGCGCATTTGATGGCGCATCATATGCAGGCCAAGATTTACGCATTCGCGTCGGTGCTGACGATGAGCGCGTGCACACCGCCGCTGCCGGAGGTGTTGTGTCTCTGGGACTTTTTATTTGCATATGGGCCGCATTTGAATGTGCTGTGTATTGTGGCGCAGTTGGTGCTGATTAGGACGGAGATTTTGAATAGTCCGAGGTATGTAAATTCTTCTTGAAGAAGGGTTGTATGGGAGGATTGCTAATGCTGGACAGTCCGAATCAGATTCTGAGGAATTTGCCGAGTCTAAGAGCGAAGGATATTATTGCGGTGGCGACGAGCTTTGCGGGCAAAATTCCGGAAGATATGTTTAGGGAGATTATTGAGCATGCGAAGTGAAGCACTGGCAGGTTTGGGATACGGAGGTCCAATATTATGACTTTCACGATTGTACGATACTCACGATTTGCATGGCAAAAGCATAATTTAGGTGTTTGGCGTCTTGTTCGAGCTTTGAACTACACAATGGAAAAGCCATTTGCAGTAGCTGTTTGTCTCCCTTAGACCCGATGGTTCGTCTAATATGCTTCATGAATATCGGTGCTATGCCATGCTCGTATGTTGTAACTTCGCAATTCTACACTCCGATTCAAATACTCACTCTCAAGCCCCATATAGCTACGAAGAGGCTGGACAGTAAGAAAAATTCAGAAAATCGCCCCAAAACAAGATTATGGCTTTCTGGATAGTTGCAAATCTGTATGACGACGAAATTTCGTACTAACAACGCGTAGAATACATTAATAACTCAGGTATGGTACAAGAGTGGTCCAACCTCGGTATAGAGCGAAATTCTTCGGCCTCATCTGAAACTTTACGAACATAACAATATGGACACAATAGTCTCAGAATTGAAGTGACCAGGATACCCAGGATGGTCCCTTGTGTACTTTATCTCTTGTTGAAGTCGTCGTCGATGCGAACATCGAATTCACACGTATCAACAACTACTTTAGCACCAACTGATGCTTCAGAAGACATGCTCACGCGACACGACCAGAGCGTAACAACTTTTGGTGAACATCAAGAGAGTATTTCTGTCACGAGAAAACATGTTTGATACTCAAAAGCAGCTTCGCGGTGATTTTCGCGACTATCTTATTTGTCAATACGCATGTTCGCGCGTGCAACCTTTACGCGATGCCATATCGGTGGTCCGAAAGCGGCATAGCTCGCTAGAGTTGGTAAGAACTTTGGGGTTTGACGCAATCGGGCGGAAGTGGCGCTCGTCTTAGACATCCATGGGGTTCGCGAACGCTGAACCACTTCCGATCGCAGCTGCTCCCCTCTTCAACCACCTCGACACCGTCTTCTCGCTCGCATCAGCACGTTAGTCTACCTGCTGTATTCATCGCAGCTACGTTGCATAACATCCCGGGCCCACGCCCTTTATCGTCCCCATCGCGACGTCGATTGCCTGAGTGCGCCGCCGCGCTCCGATACCGCCAGGATGGCGCTCTCCAAGTCGACGCGTATTATGATACTGCTGGGGATTGATACGGCTTTCTTCTTCCTGGAGTTGATCGTAGGGTATGCCGTGCATTCTCTGGCTCTCGTTGCAGACTCCTTTCACATGGTTTGTCATTTCACAATCCCCACCACGATCAGCCACTAACCCTGACTCCAGTTGAACGATGTCATATCACTTCTTGTCGGGCTATGGGCAGTAAAGGTCGCGAACCAGAAGACGAGCTCCAAGACATACACCTACGGCTGGCAGCGAGCAGAGACTCTTGGTGCGCTTGTCAACGGTGTCTTCCTTGTGGCGCTGTGCCTTTCCATCTTCCTCGAAGCGATTCAGCGATTTGTCGAACCACAAGAAGTCTCGCACCCGAAGCTGGTCCTCATCGTGGGCTCTTTCGGACTGGCATCGAACATCGTCGGTCTTTTCCTCTTCCACGATCACGGCCACGGCCATGGCGGACACTCGCACGGGCACGACGAACATTCAGCTGCTGAGGAGGGCCACGCTCACGAACACGGCATCGATGAGCATGACCACGCGGTCGCTGATGAGCGTGGAAACATCGCAGATGTGCTACCTCAGAACCGCATTGGCTTCCCATCGAACCTTACGCAAACACCACAAAAGTCTGGCGAAGTCACATTTGCGCCCCAAAGCGGACGCCGCCGCTCCTCTGTTTCTGGAAAGAAGGCAAAGCGCCATCACAGGTCAGCCTCGCGTGGTTACTCGACTCTGGATGAGATTTATGTCCATCCTTCGTCGTTCAGGAACAGCATCATCGAATCTGGGCGAGTACATGACGAAGCAGATGACGAGGACGACAGTGATGACGCCGCGGTAGAACTACCAACAGAACAATCGCCTCTACTTGCAAAGCCACAGAGCAACGGATCGCAAGCACAGAACGGCTCGGCAAAGGCAAAGGACTGCCACAAAGGTCACAATCACAATCAGCCGAAAGAGCAGAAGTCTGGCGGTGGCGGCCATGGTCATTCTCATGGCGACCTGAACATGCGTGGCGTGTTCCTCCACGTTATGGGAGATGCCTTAGGTAACATCGGTGTCATCGGCACAGCACTCTTCATATGGCTTACCGACTACTCATGGAGGTTCTATGCCGACCCGTTAGTGTCCCTGATCATCACAGTCATCATCCTGCTTTCCGCTATTCCTCTATGCAAGGCTGCGTCCCGCATCTTGCTTCAAGCAGTTCCCGAACATTTGTCCATCGACGACATCAAGGAGGACATTACTGACCTTGATGGCATTGTCTCCTGCCATCATCTGCACGTGTGGCAGCTGTCGGATACCAAGCTCATCGCCTCGCTCCACGTCCAAGTTGACTTCGACTTCAAGGGTGATGGCTCAGCGCGCTACATGGACCTCGCCCGACAGATCCGCCTATGTCTCCACGAGTATGGTATTCACTCTTCCACAATCCAGCCAGAGTTCTGCCTCGACAAGAACCACGACCACTCAGCAGCCCCATCAGACGAGAGCAGCGACGAAGCTGCCAACAGAAGCAAGAATCCAAGCGTGAGGGGTGGTCAGGATGCATGTCTCTTGGAATGTCCAGACAGCTGCGGTAACGCAAAGCAATGCTGCGAACCTGGCGCCAAGGGGTGCAATGCCAGCAATGGCGGTTCATCCTCGTCATAACAGTCCTTTCTTTCTTCTTCGTGTACGATTGTCAGCTTCGTGTATTTAACAATATTCACCATATAATTTAGGGCGCACACTCTGTTGCGCTTTTCTTTTGTCATTGTTGTAAGCTTTCCTCTATCGAAGCTGGATGGTCTGGAGGTCTCCTGTCCACGCAGGCCAGTCGGACTGAGGGGGTCTGTCATACTGTACGATTTGCATCGTAGAATTCCGGAGCTGAGCTACGTAGGGATACGGTCATATCCTCAATAGAACATTATGCCACAGAGGGTAGAAATGATTGATTTGTCGTCTTCGTATCCTTATCTGCACCTTTCAGCGAATCCACAACTCTCCACGCCACCAGGAACGACTCCTTGTCACTTTGGGGACAACACCCCGGTGCTGACGATGCGGGACCTCAGTGGCCGTGTGCTCGGTAATGGCTCCACATGTCTCATGCACGCGAACGCCGAACAGCCTTCCAGAAGACTGGAAACTGGCTCGGGCAACACGCTATCCCCGGTCTAAACCCGCTTATACCCACAGTACCCGCTCGGCTGATGGGCTTGTTTGCGCCTTCACATTCGCACCTTCTATTCCAGGCTTGGCGTTTCTGTCGTTGGCACAATGGGATTTGCTGTGCCTGTCATTTGCGTATTTCGCGCAAGCTGGTTAGCTGCGTAGATGTATTGATGGGATGCCTTGAAAATGGTCAGACGATTGTCTGGCGGCTACGTGCGAGATTCGCCTCCAAGGGGTGCTTGCACGAATGCCGACGATTGAAGGTGTAAGGCGCCTTGTTGGACGAGGAGAGAGTCGCCTCTATCAGTATCGTCTCAAAAGCAGTCTCTCCACGAATGAGAGTCAGCAGAGCATGAGGCACACGAGTGATATGCGCGCTCCTTACTCGAGCGGTAATCGTTCGTAAGCACGGGCTGCCACCGCCGTCTCAAACGAGCTTGTCCAGGCGAGATCAACGAAGTGACCAACGGACTCCACAGCGGGTGACTATCAATCTCATTCACCCACCGGTCGGTCGAGTCCGAGCCCGACGTTGTCGCGAGCCGAGGCGTTGTCGCATTTTTGGATGAATTACCGTTTTTGGTGGGGATTCGGCATGGCAAATTTTCTTGCACGGCGCGGCGATGGAGTGGAAGTTTTGCTAGCGATGAATCGCAGGTGAGGAACACCAACGTGTGAGATCCGAAGTCTTCCTATCTGGTGGCTCTTCGTTCTGCAATTCTGCTCTATCGTGCAATGAACGTCACTGTCCAATATGCGCAAAGACACGGCATAGGACAATCGATATACGAAGCCCAGGGTCGCTAATGTCTCTCTGCACCTATCACCACGCGTCCGTTTCAAACTATCCCGGCACTCCGGCACCTCCGTCATGCATTCATCCAACAGCGTTTTGCAATCACCCACGTAAGATCGTAAGATCGCCAGACATATTCACCGAGTTTGGCAGGTGGTCTGCAGATACTTTGCGCTCCAGCGAATCGGATGGAGCAGCGCCGGGCAAGGTTGTGGAAGCGTGTGGCGGGACCAAGCCGCCAAGGTAAAGCTTTGCAGCGGTCGTCTACACACTTCGGGTTAAGTGGCGCTCTATCAAGACGTTACATCGTCTGGCGCGGTGCTTGTGGATGCTTGGTCCTGCAAGCCCTGGAGAGGCGACGGCCAGTCGCGTAGGTGGCTAGCCCGACGACTGCAGGGCAGGTGAAGGGGTGCGTGTGGGTTAAATATGGAGGGGTGGGAACCCTGAGAGCGCGCTTCAGGTGTTTCTGGAACTTTCTTAAACAGAATTGCCCTGCTGATCGTTGATACAGTCTTGAGTTGCGACTGAGACTTTGAAGCAAACATGGCGCACGCACAGGAGACTACTGCGTAAGTTGCATCGCACTGTACCTTGTTTACGGATTGCTAATATCACACAGTGCGCAACAGCTAGTGCATGCGCAAGCTGAGGCAGATCAAAAGCCGCATCTCTTCGGCGCATCTTTGAATGACGCCAACGTCGGTGCCAATGTGCACGTCGACCACGATCCAGAGAAACGTGACCCTAGCCACAGCTCTGGTGCCTCTGTACGCGCCGGCATCGAGGAAGACGATGGCCTCGGTGGTGTCAAGCCTACCGCAGAAGAGCTCAAGACCCTTCGCAAGGTCGGCGAGCCTCTTCCCAAGGCTGCCCTCTTGGTCGCTATTGTCGAACTCTGCGAGCGCTTCACCTACTATGGCGCCCAAGGTCTCTTCCAGAATTACATTGCGCGTCCGCGCGATGGAAGCCTCGGTCGTGGTGCTCTAGGCATGGGTCACAAGGGTGCTACAGGTCTCGGCACTTTCTTCCAATTCTGGTGCTATGTTACTCCCATTCTCGGTGCTAGTAAGTTCGTCCCTACATTGCCGAATAGAGTGTCACATATTGACAAACTCCAGTTATTGCTGATCAGTATCTCGGAAAGTACAACACCATCGTCATCTTCTGCTTCGTCTACATGGCTGGTTTGCTCATCCTGACTTGCACATCCATCCCGTCCGCTCTCGATCACGGTGCCGGTCTCGGTGGATTCATCGCTGCTGTTATCGTCATCGGTCTTGGAACCGGTGGTATCAAGAGCAATGTCGCGCCCCTGATTGCCGATCAATACAAGAGAAGGCAGATGGTCATCGGTCACGACGACAAAACTGGTGAGCGCGTTATCATTGATCCCGCGATCACTATCCAGAGGATCTATATGATCTTTTACTGGTGCATCAACGTTGGTTCTTTGTCCCTGCTTGCTACTCCCTACATGGAGCGTGACACCGACTTCTGGTCTGCCTTCCTGCTGTGTCTGTGCGTCTTCCTTGTTGGCACACTCGTCCTGGTTCTCGGCCGCAAAGTATACGTCGTTCGCCCGCCGCAAGGGTCCATCATCACTGACGCCTTCCGCGTCATCTGGATGATGATCAAAAACCGCAAGATGGATGCCGCAAAGCCGTCGTACCAAGCCGGTCTCGGAAAGTCTTCCAACCTCCGTTGGGACGACCATTTCGTCGAGGAGGTCAAGCGTGCACTCATTGCTTGCCAGGTCTTTGCCTTTTACCCAGTCTACTGGGTCGTGTATGGCAATTTCAGCAACAACTTCGTCACACAGGCTGGACAGATGGACGGTCATGGCATTCCCAATGATCTGATGCAGAATTTCGATCCCATCGCTATCATCGTCTTCTTGCCGCTTGTCGACCAGTTCCTCATGCCCTTCCTCCGCAAGAAGAGGATCCCATTCCCACCGATCAATCGTATCGTGGCTGGATTCTGGATTGCGTCTCTTGCCATGGTCTACGCCGCCGTCATCCAGTACTACATCTACCAGGCTGGTCCTTGCTACGGCCACCCACTTTGCGACGCTGCGACTGATGCCAACGGTGTCATCCAGGGTAATAACATCCACATTGCCACCCAAACCGGCGCATACATGCTCATCGGTATCTCTGAGATCTTCGCGTCCGTCACCGGTCTCGAGTACGCTTACACCAAGGCTCCTCCCAGCATGAAGTCCTTCGTGCAGTCAATGTACCTGCTCACCAACGCTTTCGGATCCGCTATCTCTGAGGCCTTGAACCCGCTTCTGTACGACCCTGCGATTCAGTGGATGTTTGTTGGTTTGGCTATTGCGTCATTCATTACTGGATGCTTGATCTGGATCATCTTCCACCACTTGAACGAGCATGAGGACGATATGAATGCTTTGGACCAGGATTACGACAAGGACCCAACTCTCAGGCGTAGCAGCGTTCATGGCGAGCGCACTGTTGGTCTTCACGAGGATGAGAAGGTTTAGACATCATCATGATCATGATGATTCGGGCCAGTCCAAATGGAGGTAGCAAATGATAGGGGAATGAGAAGGCATGATCTCGATGATCATAGCCAGACGTTCGAATGAATGAGATGTTAGTCCTTGAACGATTGTTGCCAAACTTGCCGCCACCATATGTCTACCTAATCGTGCTTGCCCTGTCGACCTTCGTATACTACAAATGTCGTCTGTGCTATTTCACAGTACTCCATATAGCTTATGGCTATCCCAAAAAATGCAGCCGCGACCTAGAGAACACTTTCGAGAATAGAAGACTTTTGGCAAAATAATGATGGTAAGGCGAGACAAGCACCTCAGATATGCCAGAACGAAGTAAATACTGATGGCGGTCAAAACAAGCTTTTACCTTAGCTCTACAGCCCCAGCCGTTGCATCCGTGCCGTGAGACGAGCTCGACCTTGCGATGGCCTCAGATCTGGGTTGAAAACATTCACAGCGGGTGTGGGCGGGCAAGGCGTGCTGCTGAGAACTGACCCTAACGCTTTGACCATGCCGCTAATTTCGATCCCTGCACTTCGAAACTGGGGGGTGCAGCTTGACCTCCAACAGCACGCTTCTTGCACCACATGTTAATTCTTCGCATCTTCTCCAAGTCAGCTTTAATGTTATTGAATGACGCGGCCCTCGGTTTCCTCCAGCGCTTAGTAGCTGTTAGCCTGTACTATCATTACCCCTTTCGTTTTCAATACGAGACGGCTATCTTTTAGTTACCTTCTAGATCCGTATTGCTGCGCCAAATATAGACAGGAGTCATGTTACTTCACTAAGTTAGGACTGCTCTCGTATATGCCACACGGCTTCGTTGGCCTCTACGTCTTACACGACAAACATTCGCTCGCTGATTTCAAAATTTCGACTTCTGCCACGCTCGTTACGATTGCGTTCAACTGCTGAAAAGGGGGCCCAAGCACATTGTACCAGCTGCACCCGCCCGCTGTACGAAACTACTCCTGAAGCGCATTTTGGGCTATTTCGACGCTCCAGAACATATCATTCTCGACAGAAGCAACTTTAATCAAGACCTTACAAGATGTCGCGCTCAACACCATCAGCCACGCGCGCCACCCCAACACCAACAACGACCTACCCCTTTACCTACACAACCTACTCCACCTCCCTCTCCTCATCAAGCTTCTCCAAACCCACAGTCGTTCCATCAATGTTCCCCTTCAGCGCCGCTTTCTCTTGCTCCGCGAACTCTATCGCCACGCCGCTTCCCTCAAACCACCCCATCGACCCACCGCTTGGTCTAAAACCCGCATGCGTCATTTCCAACGCACGGGAAGTCAATGACCACGCTTTTTGGGACTTGTACGCGTGCTGCAAGGGTGGGGATATCAGTGCGTATGGGAGTCCGTACACATGTACAGCGGAGTGT
The DNA here is from genome assembly GCA_010015745.1 of Setomelanomma holmii. NCBI lineage: Eukaryota > Fungi > Ascomycota > Dothideomycetes > Pleosporales > Phaeosphaeriaceae > Setomelanomma > Setomelanomma holmii. Next base: position 242,596 of record ML978156.1, read on the forward strand.
GCGGTAGGGGATGGGCAGACGTGGCAGGAGCTGGGCGAGTGTTTGACTAAGAGGGCAGAGGTCGTGGTGTGTAAGCCTGCGTACGAGGAGATTGGGAGGAATCAGACGACGAGTAGTGTGGGGTCGAGCGCGACGGGGAGTACGAGGACGTCGGCGAGTGGGAGTGGGAGTGTGAGTGCAAGTGGAAGTGGAAGTGGTGCGCGGGCATCGGGGTCGACTGGTGCAGCGAGCACGGTGGGAGTTACTCATGTGAGGGGTGTGAAGGCTGCGGTTGGGATATTTGTGATGTTGGCAGTTGGGTCGGTGGCGGGTATGTTGTCGTAGGAAGAGCTGTGAGGCGTGTGACTGCACACAGAGCCTGAGTGAATTGGAACGCAGGTGAACACTGCAGAATATCTTTGACTTCAAGACGCCCCTAATGATTCTCCATCGAAGATATTCTATTCAATTTTAAAGTAGCTTGGAACCCTTTCGAATGAGAAATAGTGCCTGCTAGTCTCCATCTTCCGCCTTCAGGACGACTACATCCATTCAAGAGCTGCCGCATTCGCACCAAGTGATTGAAGTACCTCAGCCTGCAGAATGATTCCCGAAGTGGCGTAAGACATTGGATGAACTCCGTCAAATCTGTCACTTCTGTTCGACAATTGAGATTACACGTCGGAGGGGCAAAAACGATGTCGAACACAGGTGGAATAGTAGAGAAGCACAGAAACTCCGAGAACTGATGACCGTGTTCATGAATTGGTACAGTGCCAAATGTACCAGGACGCTTACCGTGACTGCCTTGCTTATATAAAAATGAGCTGCACGGGTGCTGGTCCACCCATAGTTGCACTTCAGCTCTCGCGGGCTTAGTTTTTCACCGAGCACACGGTTGTCGGCATCTTGTAGTAAATCAGTGCACTAGCGGATGAGAAGATGATAACGGACTGGGATTGCGGCTGCCAATCTTGCTACTACAATTTCTTGTAAATACTGAAGAGTATCCCGAGGCCGCATTGCCTATGATTTTGAGCCTCTAAAGTCGTGTGTATACCTTCAAGCAGTACTACAACACTTCAGTAACAGTCTTAGCATGACATGAATAAGTCGAGAGGCGTGAACAGTCCTCGTCGTATCCGCAGAGAGATACCAATTCGAGTCAACATCTCGGTCCGCTCCTTAGCACATTGGGATGGTAACTGCTAAGGAAGCGCTCTATCAAGTACATATAAACTAATCCTCTTCCTCGACCACATGAGCTGCAGCGACAGTTTTCGGATGAGCCTAAGCTGCAGCGATTGGGACCACCTTCTTTTTCTGAGCTGCTTGCGGAGCCGAATCCTGTGCTACAGGTGTAGCCTTTGTCAGTAGGACCATGTGGGGAGAATCACGATGTAGTATTCGGCCTATTGAGTGAGAGGTCTGTCTACACGAGAGAGAGAGGAAAGGGCGCTAAGCCTAACCTGGTACTAGTGCTAGAAGATGGGAAGGAACCTGGGGCAGTACACTTACTGCAGGGCGGAGGCCATGGCTGACAGCCTTCTCCTTGGCCGCGACCTCAGCAGCACCCTCTTCCTTTTGAACGACCTCGGCGGCGGCTTTCTCCGTCTGAGCAGCTTCTGCGGCAGCTTTCTCTTTCTCGGTGGCGCCTGCAGCGCCCTCAGCTGCGGCGGCAGCGACTGGGAGAAAGATACCTGAATACTGTCAGTCGTGAAGAGGTCTAACGTGTCGCATGAACTCACCCCACTCGTCACCCGCAGCGACATTTTTGTTCAAGTTCAGCGTGACCTCATTCTCCTCGAGCTCAAACTCAAGCTCTCCCAGAGTGGCGCTGATAACAAATGCACCAGTCTCAGGGCATAACTTGCCGATTTGGGCTTTAGTAAACGTCCTTGCCAGACAACCCAGCACTCGCTGGGTCGAAGATATAGGCGATCTATGACAACGTAAGACCAGCTCCCTTACTCACGGCAAGCGCGACAACGTAAGAATTGGACTCAATGGCTTCGAAGCCTACCGGTACGCCGGCAGTAGCGGCGTCAGCCTTTTCAGTCACAGTAATGGAGTCGGCCGCTGCCGCTTAGATCTCATACTCGAACTTGCCGACTGTGCTAGGAGTGAAGACGAAATCTTGTTTCAACTCGCCACCTTGGACAGCAACGGCGGCGTCGAACGCCGACCTTTGCACATAGGCGGGGGCACTGTGAGAGCGGTGTGCAAAGTACATTGCCTCAGGTGAAGGTGACGCGTGTCGCAGTGTTCAGAGAATTCTTTTCATTGTTGGCATTCCTGTGATGCTCAGATACAGCTCCAAAGTCCTTCCTCAAGTCCAGATGTGAATCCCAGAGCTCGATGAAAGACAAAGCTCGCTAGAGCTGAAATATAACTGCGGGTCGACCAGCACCCGTGCAGCTCCTTTTCATGAAGAAGCACCAGTCATTATGCCTGCTACCCCGATATGAGGTGACCACGAGAGCCAGCTCATTATGACCGCCATCACAAAGTGCGATTTACAGAGACCAGCCCAGACACGCGACCAGCTGCGCGAACGCTTGGTGTAGGAGTGCTTCTGAACAGACGGGAAGGGACCGCGGGCAAACAAGCACCCTCACAGTGTATCCCAGTGGGTTGGCTATCGACCCAGTATTTCGCAGTCGGGACACAATGTTCCCTGCCGCCAAAGTGACTCCCACCACGCTCCAGCAGCTCGGAGTCGACGTTGCGCCGGCGCACATCTTCTCGGAGCCATGGCGTGAGTGGAACCAGCTCATCTCACGCCAACGAAAGCCAACCTATCGTGGATGAACAGTCGACAGGAGCGCTGTCTGCTCGAATTGAATCGAATTTGATGTGACACTGCGGGCTGTCCAGCAGGCTGCAGTATCAAGAGGCGTCGACCAAGGTGCTGGTACAGCCGCATCACCAGCATGGCATGTCAAGCTGGTTCTCAAATCATGCCACCAGTTAACGATGACCGGCAATGGTCTTCGTCTCGGATGTTGTCGCAACGAGCGAAATAGGTGAGTGACCAAGAGCGGACCTGCCGTCTCGCGATATCACCCTGGCAGTCGTCACTTGCGTCCAGCGCAAGGATGCTGCCCCTCCGAGGCTGCGAGATTTGTCCACAGCAGACACAGTGTTGACGATGTCCCAAGGCGAACGCTCTTTGCTGGGAAGTTTGCTTGTTGCGGAGATTGAAACGACCAGAGATGTCCTACAAGAAGCGGTTAACAGATTGAATGAAGAGGATAGAGCTCGGTTGCAAGCATGTCGTCGCCTCAAGCTTACAGTTGAGTTGAGTTCTTTGCTGTCATCGATTGTGCGACGTCTGTTAATTGGAATGTCGGAGAACAAATTGTTTGATGACAGAAGATGAGGGAGGGAGGGCGAAGTCGAGGTTGAGAGACGCCCGCGCTCGGACCAACTGCTAGCGCTGGTCCTACTGCTGCGTCAACGATCTCACAGTGAGAGTGAGCGTAGTACACTCATTGTCTCCTGACTACTGAGAGTGAACGAGTCCATTCTCGCCGAAGATTAGAAGCCGTTACGTACGAACTTGGGAGCATGAGGTCCATGGCTAAATTCGAGATGGTGCTCTTGAACAGGCTCAACAGCCACTGAGTTCCTCCGGGACATAGTTGAGGGCTTATATGCAGGCTGTCCACAGGTCGATGATATGGCGAAGACCATGCTGCACGGTTTCCTGGGAGGTTGAAGGACGATGTCAGACGTGAAATCGTAATGCAAGCTTCAATGCGTTTATAGCAGTTGGGTCGATATTCACCTCCTCTAATTATCTCGCCCAGGGTATCATAAACTCCTGATAGTCGTCACGCCCTTTATTGCCTGTAGACCCGTCCACGTCACAAGGTGGAAAGGCACTCATGTTCTCCCCTCAAACTTGCTCATGGTGCAGCACAAGTCAAAGCTGGGCCTGCAGAACCGTCCCTTCTGGTATCCCTGGATACTGACGCAAATATGCAAGCAGCTGCTCCTAACGCGCCTGATCAGTGATAGTGCCGTGAACTGCTCGAGGCGCTCCACTAATACCCATTATCAAGCAGGAGAAGTCCGTCTGTTCCAGTGCCATCGCCGACTTCGCCCTGCGTAATCTCGTCTTGCGCCTCAGTGCTCATCCGGCCCGTCTCGTCTCTCATAAACACGTCTTCTTGCCCAATCGGCCGATCGACTTCACCGTCGTGAATGACAACAGCTTCCCTCCTTCTGCGCCTTAAATCTGCAGCGTTCGCATCACCGGTCTCGGCAGGAGGCTCGTGTAAGCGCCAGCCATCCCTTACTCTGCCCGAGGGTAGATAGTTGTCTCGTAACACGCCATGCGCGCATAGTAACTCAAATGCCAGCGCAGCACGATGTTGCACCTCCTCATCTCGACTGTTCATGTCCTTGAGCAGCAGTTTGCGCGCCGTTTCGTTGGCGTAGAAGCGCTGACAGAGGATTTTGGTGGCTGAGGAGCGGATTTCGACGTTTGGTGAGGTTGCAAGTGTGAGCAGCGAGCTGGTCTTGATGGCATCTTCTTGGTGTTGAGGGTTGGGTGGGAGACGTTCGGGGTGCGGGAGGGTATGAGACGGAGGCGGATTGCGGATTTCGGTAAGAGTGCGAATGTTTTGGAGGCCGGCGGACACTTGCTTCACGGCTATGAATGTGAAGACGCCCAGTTTGCGTTAGACAAGTAGGGTTGGTAGCAGGAATTCTGGGACATACCGAGGCCGAACCAAAGCCAGTGGTCGGGTATGTTGGCCAGTCTAGAAGCCATAGCTGAAGACTTGATGTCATGGCGTGAAGTGCTTGAAAGTAAGTTGCACGCGCATATTGAGCATGTTAACGTTGGTGAGGCTGTCGCAACGGGATCGATGATGTCGGCAGCCGCACGCGAGGGCAGGGGTGGCTGCGGCTAAGTGGACCCCGAAATCTTGGCCGAAATTTTGGAAGGCGCATCGTCCAGTAGACCTCCGCAACAGACTGCACGTTACGAAGCCTCTACGCACCTACATTCCCTCAAGATGCCACCCTCGCAGCTAAAGCGGCTGAAAGCCTCACTCCGCGAACAAGGCATCACCGGTCCCCAGAAATCGAAGAAGCAGAAGAAATCATTAAACAAGAACGCCGACGCCCGCGCCGAAAGATATTCCGCCCTCGCATCGATCCGAGAATCCTTCAATCCATTCGAGTTCAAGCACCTAGCGCGACCAAAGAAGTTCGAATACGTGTCACAAAATGCTGCAGACTCGAAGAAAATACTCGGGCGGCCTGGCGTTGCGAAGAGCCAGGGCGAAGAGGCGCGCAGAAAGTCTCTGTTGCCAGAGATGAATCGCAAGAACAAGGTTGGAGGCATTCTGGATCGTCGGATTGGCGAGAATGATCCAACAATGAGCTTGGACGATCGGATGATGGCTCGATTCGAAAGAGAGCAACAAAGGAAACGAGGCGGAAATGTCTTCGATCTCGAGGACGGAGATGATGAGGTGCAACTGACGCACGGCGGGCAAAGCTTGACCTTTGACCATGAGATTGGCGACGAAGACTATGACGCAGCGAGTGTCAGTGGATCAAGTGATGGCGGGGATGGCTTCCTGAAGCGCAAGCGGATGAGAGAAGACGTCGATGGCGAGGAAGTTGAGGACGCGCCTGAAGAAGAGCAGCCAGAGCGAAAGAAGAGCAAAGCCGAGGTCATGAAGGAAGTCATTGCAAAGTCGAAACTGCACAAGTACGAGCGTCAGGCACAGAAAGAGGACGACGACGAACTGCGAGAAGAGCTCGACAAGGACTTCAACGATGTTCTGGCTGCGCTGCGAGGACATATGGAGAAGAAGCCCGAACCAGAAGCGCCGAAGGAGGCACCAAAGAGCGACTTTGGCATGAACGCTGATCGTGCGGCGCTTCTTGCCGGAATCTCACAAGCTGCGAAAGACAAGGAGTATGATACCCGGGTACGGCAGATGTTGCAAGACGCCCGCGCAAAACCGACCGAGCGCACAAAGACTGAAGAAGAGAAGGCAAGAGAAGAAGCCAGTCGCTTGAAGGAGCTCGAACAGAAGCGCATGAAGCGTATGAGAGGCGAGCCAACAAGCGATGACGATGAACCGCAGCAGAAGAAAGACGATGATGAAGAGGATGATGAAGAGGATGAGGATGAGGACATGGATGACGATGCTGCAGAGTTTGGACTCAAGACCACAATCAAGCCTTCCTCACGACCCGAGGGCGTCGAGGACGAGGACGACTTCCTCGTTGATGACGACCTGGTTGCGACAGACTCTGAAGCTGATATGTCCGGCGATGAGTCGGATGATGCATCGGTAGTTGACGACACTATGGCTATGGACGACGACGAAGCAGATTTCTTGCAGCACGTCTTGCCAGACAAGCCCAAAGAGCAGCCAAAGGCTGTAAACGGTGTGCTCACAATTGGCGCCGGCGCCTCATCTTCGAAACTTGCGTATACTTATGCATGTCCTCGCTCACACGAGGAGTTGCTGAAGGTGTTCAAAGATGTAGCCGAGCAAGATACTTCGACCGTCATTCAAAGGATACGAGCGCTCTACCACGCCGGCCTGCACTCGGACAACAAGTACAAGCTTTCTGACTTTGCCTGCGCACTCGTCGACCATATGGCTAATCTTGCCAATCAGTCGCCACCAGCTTCGCTAGCTGTTATCGAGTCGATAATCCGTCATGTACATTCCTTGTCCAGATCATATCCTGCACAGATTGCAACGCATTTCAGGCAAAACCTCAAGCAGCTACAAGAATCGAACGACCCCAATCCTGGCGATCTGGCGCTACTCACGGCCATTGGCTCAATATACCCGACATCAGATCACTTCCATCAGGTTGTCACTCCTGCCATCACGCTTATGGCGCGATGGATGGGTCTAACAACTCCCGCCTCATCGAAGGACGTTGCTACTGGCGCCTACGTCGCTTCACTGTGCCTTCAATATCAGAGGTTGTCAAAACGTTACATTCCAGAACTGATTCGATACACTACGCTCTGTGTCAAGTCATCACACGCCACGCCCACTCTTCTCACCGCACATGCAAAGAACATCATAACTGCCGCCGACGTCTGGTCCACCTCACCATCCTTCATCGAGATCTTCAACCCACTCCTCGCCCCCTTACAGTCCACAAACCAAAAGTCCACCCTCCAGTCCCTCAATGCGCGCCTCACAAGCGCCCGACTCCTCCGACGTCCACAGCTACTCCACGACCACCGCCCTCTCCCCATCAAGACCAGCATACCCAAGTTCGAAGAATCCTTCGATCCCAACAAGCACTACGATCCCGACAAGGAGCGCTCGGAAGCCGCGAAGCTGCAGAAGGAATATAAGCGCGAGAAGAAGGGTGCGCTTAGGGAGCTGCGCAAGGACGCGAATTTCATTGCGAGGGAGAAGCTCAAGGAGAAGAAGGATAAGGATCGCGCATATGAACAGAAGTATAAGAGGCTTGTTGCAGAGATTCAGGGCGAAGAAGGCAGGGAAAAGAATAGCTATGAGAGGGAGAAGAAGAAGAGGCAGAGGGGTTAAGAAAGTCGAGTGGCTACGGTCAGCCACGCTGCGTGTCTGGGCGCATAAGAATTTCAAGCATTTCTGGAAACTGTGCGAACTTTGTGAAATATATTTCTTATCGCGGTTCATCTCTCTACGACTGGTTGTGTTGTGTGTGATTCTTGTTCGGTCTCCTCAACTCGGTGTACAAGTTTGGGCATTGACTACTCGAGGCTACGGCTGGGCTGACCGGGCATACGTATAGCGCCTTTGTTGCTGCTTAGCATCTTTGAGCCCGGGGCAACTCGAGCATAGCTGCAATGCCCTCCAAGCACCCCTCAGCGCATTGTCGCCTCCCCATGCCATTACGCATCGGTCTCCCACCGCACAGCAGCGCCTCGTCCAAGCCCCTTCAACGTCCTCCTCACCGCCACCAACATATTCTCGCGGCTCCTCGGGCCCACTTTTCTATAACAATCGACCTCTCCAAGAACAGCCACCTTAACTCCGTACAAATTATGCAGAACCGCCTCGGCCGTTCGTTGCAGATTTGCATCAGAAACGACAAAGCGTCTCAAGCTCTCGAATGTGCGGCGCTGCTGTTTGGTGAACAGGAGCTTCACAGTAGTGATGGCGCTGCGCTGCTGCGAGGTCAAGCTGGAGGAGAACTTGAAGAAGCATGATTGCCACTGGCTTGAGAAGGTGTTCAGTTGGAAAGGCAGGAGGTGTGTTTCGGAGTGGATTTGGCGATTGATGGCGGTGATGGCGAGGAGGTGTGCGGGTGGATTCGAAGGAGTGGGATCGGAGGAGTCGGTTTGAATGAGAATGGTGATCGAGTCGAGGATCTTGAGGATACGGAGTTCGCCGATGTGGAGAATGTATCTGTAGATGATGTTGCGGAGTTCCGGTGGGAGGCTGAGAAAGGGGGAGGCTTGTTGATTATCGGTGGAGCTGTGTGGTGTGTTAGTGGGGATCCGTGAAACTTTATGATTGATGATGAAGATGGATGCTTACCGTGCTGTGATTGTTGACATGGTTGAAGTTATCCAAGCGAGGGTTAAGGATGAAAAATATGTCAGTGGATGTGGCTGCAGTGGTAGAGCAAAGTCTCTGCCAGGAAGGTATTATAGGATGAGAACCCCGTGATACGTTGGGCGTGAAAGCAAGGTTGCTTGTCCCGAATCGGTTGGGGACTAGCCATGTGAATTGTATCCTTGATCGTTTCGTGCCCTTTGATGACTACATGTCGTCTTCTGTCTTGAGCATATTCGTCTTGCTTATTCATGTCCATACTTTCTTACGTCCGTTACTGGAGTCCAAGGCTGACTCGAGCGCAGGCACAGCTCCCTTGATGCAACACTCAACATCTTGTCGCCCTCACGCACGTCTAGTCCTCGCCCTCCCACCGCACAGAAGCCTTGAGTCCTTGCAGCATGTCCTTCGCCCTCAATAAACTCCGCTCGCGTGTACCCGCCTCCACGTCGTAACCATGAACATCGCCAAGGAGAACCAGCCTCAAGCCTTTCAGGGCGTACAACAAGTCTCGAGTATTCCGATGAATAATTGTAGGCGGGCTAAGAATGGTGTAATGACCGCCGAAGAGGTAGTCACGGCCGGGATAGGGTTTCGCCGCTATCAGCTTGATCGTGCTAATACCATCGCGCTGGTCCTTAGAGAGGGAGGAGACGAAGTCGTAAGAACAGGAGATATGAGGCTCGATATCGGGTTGAACTGGAAGGGCAGGAGGCGCGTCTCATTTCGAATTTGGCGACATGCGGCGATGATGGCGAAGAGGTGTGCCGGCGGTCGAATGGCAGAGAAAGGGACCAAGGGATCTGTCTGTACGAGCATGGTGAAGTCCTTGGCCGACTGCTGCTTACCGAATATGCGGAATTGGCCGACGTGCAGGACGTATGCGTAGATTTTGTTGCGGAGTTCCGCTGGGAGACGGAGGAAGGGTGAGCTGAGAGGTACGTCAGTAGTAGTTAGCGTGGGGACAATGGTGTTGAGTGCTTACAGCTCTGTGGGTATTGACATGGTGTTGCTTCCGAGCGCGATGTTGACCATTGATACGTTCTGCGTGGTCAGAAGATAAGAGCTGTAAGAGAAGACGTTGAGTTGAAGTCGTTGACAGTGGATGTAACTGCAATTAAAGAGCGCAGTCACCGTGGGCGGGGCTTTATGGGTTGAAGGAAAGGGTTAGCGCATGCTGAGAACCCCGTGACACATTGGGCGTGAAAGCAAGGCCACTGATATTCACTTGTATTCATAATTCCGAAAACGGTTCTGAACACCCAATGGCCAGATTCGGGCTATAAGACGCTGGCTAAGTCGGCGAAGGCGGTGCGTAACTTCACAATCACGCCATGTGATCTGAGGGGACGAAGAATTTGTGGTCGTAATGAAGAAGTGGCGCACATTGAGGATGTGAGGAAAATGCCGTGGAGGCGATCATGATCTGAGAATTTGGGTGGCTAGGAGTGACACGGTGCGACCGACTGCTACTCTTCTGGTTAGTCCTTTGTAAAAAGATGTAGAGTTCCATTTGGTTTAGCTACTCTCTAATTTTACAGCAGTGTTATCATGGTCTCGAATTTTGCGAGTGCACGAATGAACAACGGGATGGAAACTGCGGCAAGGACTGCGTGAGAGACGAGGCAGTGATCCCCGTGGAATATAGGATCGTTCGACGTTGTTCTACTTCTATGATAGCCCTTCTTCGTCAGCGTCTCGCGCACTACTCATCTCCTCCGTCATCGAAGTGGAGAGAGGACGACACGAAATGTACGCCTCAGTCGTCCTAACTTTCCACGCTTCGGCCTCATACAGCTCTTAATTCCACTTTGACCATCGCGCTTGCATCGAGGCTCTTGACAATCGGAATCATGCCTTCCAGAGTCCTGGCATCGTGTATCCGGGAGACGACGATGACCCTCCGTAGACCAACAAGGTCGACCAGCGGTAGAGGTGTACCCTCACACTGCTTGAGCCAAGTTGGCAGCACAATCTGATTTACTACCCAGACGTATTGTAAACTCCAGTGCAAGTCGATACAGACAGTTGGTATGGCATGTTGTTAGTCGCGGGTGAGCCAATCAAGTAGTGTATTGAATGCCGGCACATTCTTTAGCACGAACTCGTTTAGCTTGAAGGGTAGAAGCGCCGCCTCTGCGTTGACTTGTCGGCTGACGAGCAGGACCTGGGAGGGCGGATCAATCTCTTTGTGGAGAAGCTTTCCTGAACGGTTGGTATACATTTGATAGACCACAAGTCGGGGCTCACTCCTAGGTGAGTCGCGGAAGAAGGAGGGTATGAGACTGCGCCCACCAAGTACGTTCTCGTAAATCTTGAGTCGTAGCTCTGCCGGCAGACAGAGAAGCGGGGATAGTCTCTGATTTCGGGTGGTGCTAGATGATCCTCAGTGACTGTTATGAGGCTGGTAATGTTGAAGCTTACATAGACTCGTTTACAAGGGGCGCCATGGTTGAGTAACAAGATGGCGGACAGCGGTGCTTGGTTGAGCGTGCAAAGTGTAGGGAGATTCAGGGAGAGGAACAAGATGTTTAGGGTTCCATTGATGAGGAGGCGGGAAAGCCTCGGCCTTGCGCTTGTTTTGGGCCATGTGGCTCTAGCAATTGACTGCATGTGATGACCAGACGCAATATTGCCTCTTCTCTCGTCTTCTGTTCAGACTCGCTCTGGCTTTGCCCAAGCGTTCTTGTCGTTTGATCCAATAACCTCGATCTTGATATCAGAGTCCTCCAGGGCAGTCTTCGAGAACCAGAACCATATTTGTCCAATCAAACGCTCCTTGAAAGCTCCCCAGACGTTGCTAGGCATCTCGTCGGTCCACTCCACAACGATAAGCTGTAGCGCGGGCAATTCGCCCAGAGCTATCAGCAGATCCTCGACATGGCGCATGAAAGTGACATGATCGGTGACATTTCTAGTCCCAGGCAAGTAGCCGCCGACATCGCTCGAATTTAAGACAATGCGGATGCGTGTGATAGCGCGGATGCGGTCATAGCCACGGAACAGGCGGGGAAGTATGTTCAGGAGTCGCAACGCCTCGCCGCCGAAGTCGTTGTGTAAGAATGGCAACATGGCGGCCTCGGTATAGATTTGACGGGAGACGAGCAACAAGTCAAGCAGACCTCGAGCACTGTGCCAGTCTTTTCTGGAGTCTCGCTGTATCACACAGACGTGTGAGTCACGGTGGTCATTCTTGCGACCTACTGCATAACAAAACCCGATCTCCTTACCACCTAGCACATGCTCATAGATAGCATTGTGCACTTTTGGAGCAAGACGAAGGAGCGGAGACTGCTTTTGGTTGCGGATGGCACTATATACAAGGTCAGTCTATAATAGCTGTTGGTTAGTTTCTTAGTTTACATGGCTGTTTCTCTTGGCGCTGGCATTCTGGTTGTAATTGAGCCCGATCAGCGCGAAGTCTTGAGGTTGACACGAAGGCGGCGTCGACGTCGAATTGAGTTGAGTAGTTGAGTAGTATGGGCACGAGGAATCTTGATGGCTATAAAGTCATAGAAAGAGGGACAGGTAGAAGCTCAAAACATGATAGAGGCTAAAGAGTCGTGCTTCCACTTGGCGTCAGTTTCATTCAAATCATCTGGACTACCTACTTTTCACATGATATCATGTCAAAGCAGACTCTGCCCGTTTACTTCTTCTTCGCTTGCGTTTGCTTGAAGTCCCAATTGTTCAAATGACCGCTGCCAACCTATAGGCTGTCAGTATCTTACTTGTGTCTGTCACAATTTTGCGAAGCAACGTACGCAAAGATAGGTTGCAAAGCTGAGCCAGCCGAGGTAAGGAGCCAACAGCCATCCGCACACCGGGTCGACTTGGCCCCAGATGTATGCAAGATAGCCCACGGTTCCGCCAAGAGCCAGGATATCAGCAGTCGCAGCAATTGGCTGGTGCAGGGAGAAGTAGAGTGGAGTCCAGATGAGATTCAGTACAAGCTGGATCGTGTAGAGGGTAGCTCCTTGCTTGGCTAGCGCGACTGTCTCAGGGTTCAAGGATGTAGCGCCCGTCGTCCACGCGCGGTAGGCAGTGTATCCCATGGTGGCATACAATGCGGTCCATACTGGTCCAAATACATAGCCTGGAGGATGTAGAGGTGGCTGCTTGATCGTGCGATATTGTTGTTGAGTGTCGCTTGCTGGAAAGTATTGTTAGCCGTGATCACGTGTGATTATATATCTGATCTTACGGCTGATGGAGAAGCCAACAGCAGTACCGCAAGCTACAGGAAGCAGTATCGCTGCAGCGGAATTGCTGAAAACGAAGTTGGGGAGAGTCAGGCTTGGGATGTAGGCCGTCATGGTGGGAATTGGCAGTCTTGACACCTGTCAGACTGTATGAAACCAGTGGATGGGATACGAATGAACGTCAACAAGGTGCACCAATGGGATCTTGTAGTCAAGAAAAGAGTCGCGCGATCTTATGCGATGCAAAGTCGTTCTCCTCTACGCAATGGCGCAGCCAATCAGGCTTTTGTACCTCGGCCTGTCACGAGTCCAACGCGTTCGACCCACTTTTCCGGAGTCTTGCCGTTCTCCGTACCTTCCGCGTTCCAGCCACGTCCTGAATCCGCACTAGGCCTGTCTCAGGCGTCCTTGGGGTCTCCAGCCGCGACGGGCACCTTCACCCTTCCCATCTCCATCTCTCTCCGCTGTGCATCATCTTTGGTCCCGGAGACGCTCCAGCACATCGTGAGTGCCATCGCTTCTCGTCCTTCGCTGCCCCTTGTTGGTAATTTCCCCCTTTCTTGTAGAGCTATCTTCATAGCTTCCAAGCTTTGTCCGCGCGCCGCTGCGCTCTGCCTTCCTCCAGCTACCATGCCTCTCACCACTTCTCTTCTCCCGGCGCGGCTTGCATGCGGTCAATCGCATCAGACGCTGCCTCCTTCTTACCATATTCTTCTTCACCCGCACCCTCGTCTCTGCTAACTACACTGCCCGTGGTCTCGTCACTTAATTTGTCCTCTCTCTGACACGAGGCCTTCATGGCAAACAGCTCCGCGGCTCAATCGTCTGTCGCTTACCACGAAACCCATCTCCTGGCGAGATTGCGACTCAGAGCAAACAAGCAGACGTGCGCTGAACCGATGCTCGACTCACTGCGCAACCCTTCGACTTGATTGAGCTCTGCAGGCCTCGGCTTATTCATTTTTGCGTCCGTCTGCACTGCCTATACGTCTAAGAAAGTCGCGTATCTGCAAATATGGACTCCTATCCGTATGTTATACCTTTGTTTGACACACGCAAACGATACTGACAGTTTGCAGTGCCACTCGCGAGGACTCAAGGCCACCAGTCGATACGTACAGGAGGCGCTCGCCCGGTAAGCCATACTTCTTCCATTACAGAGCTGCCCAGATCTTCCGTTGGGACTGCTCTCGATGGTGTCCGGCGTACGGCGAACGCACGACCCTTAGTTGGAGATTGCCCTGCCACTCAATCACTGTTGCACTAGCTCATCATGCGGCATTTACTTTTTGTGCCTCCTCCTATACCTCTCAATGGGCTGGCCACTTTTTACGGAGCTCAATTGACAATGCGCTACATAGGCTCCGGAGACCGCAGAGTTAGGCGGCGCTCGCGCTCGCCTCAGAACATCGATCGCTATCAGCCCGACCGCGCCCGTGACTACGATCATCCTCGCCGCGATGGTAACCGAAGGCGCTCATCACCACCGCCGGTGCAGGCTGGCATAGATCGCTATGTCCCCGGTCAAGATACCTTCACTCCCACCTACACAACGAACCCCATCCCGAACCCGATGTCGCTTGAATACCAGGTCGGTTTTAACTTCTTTGCGGAGTGGTGGCGAGTCGAACAAGTCATCAAGGAAGAAAAGGAGCGCGCTAAGAATGGCGGACGGAAGGCGATCCTGAAGGGTGAGCGCGAGGCTCGGGAAGAGCGAGGTAAAGAGCGAGAACAAATACAAGCAGCGTACGACGAGTACAAGGAAAAGCTTCAGGTACAAATGGCCAAGACATTCGTCGAGAAACATAAGAGCGAGGAGTGGTTCAAGGAGCGCTACGATCCCGACTACGACCAAGCGTTCAAACAGAAGCTGAAGGACTACCGGCTTGGCATTTATGCTGACTGGGAGCGGCAATTGGACGAGGGCTATTTCGACGAATTCACTCTAGAAGGCATTTACAAGAATGACTCAAATGGTGCGGGTGGTATCGTCGAGAAGGAAGAAGGCGAGACGACAGCTGCCAATGAAGTCTTGGGCGTAGGCGATTTGTTACCCTGCAAAGGCGGCGAGATTCGAGATGAGTCTGCCTTCCAGCCGACACTACTCATTAAAACTATTGCGCCCACTGTCAACCGCGAGAAAGTCGAAGAGTTCTGCAAGGAGCATCTCGGAGAAGGACCTGGTGGGTTCAAATGGCTCAGCTTGAGTGACCCGAATCCCCTCAAGAAATGCCATCGCATCGGATGGGTCATCCTCCATCCTGGCGATGACCAGTCAACGGTCGGCGATGATCGTGGCGATGGCCGTGATGAAGAAGGAGAAGATGGTGCCGTCGAAGAGAAGTCCATATCGAGCCCACAAGGTACCGCACACAAGGCACTTGAGGCCCTCAACGGCAAGACTGTCATTGATGAAGACCGTGGGAACTTTACATGCCATGTGGGCATTCATGAGCCACCGGCGGCTCCTCGCAAGAAGGCTCTTTGGGATCTCTTTTCTGCGCCCGAGCGGATCGAGCGTGATCTAGAGCTAGCGGAGCGTCTAGTTAAGAAGCTGGACAGCGAGCTGAAGGCCGATCGCGACGATCAATTCTCAGAATTGGACGGTGCTGCCAAAGTCGAACAACGTGTTGAAGATCTTCGCTCAAAAGGCTGGCTCCAGCCACCAGCAAATGCTCCAGCACCACCGAAGAAGGAGCGAGATCTAGAAGATCTAGAAGAAGGCGAGGACGAAGTCATGGAAGACGACGAAGGCACTTATGACGATGAAGTCGATGATGAGGAACTTCTGGTGAAAAAGAAGAAGCTCGATCTTCTGATCGAGTACCTGCGGCGGGTTTACAACTTTTGCTTCTTCTGTGTGTTCGAGAGCGACTCTGTTCACGAATTGATTCGCAAATGCGCAGGTGGACATCTTCGTCGCCCACGTGCTAGCCTGACTACCGCGGCCAAAGCGACTGCCAGAGCTACAGCAGACGGTCAGCCGTTCCCATATCGAAAGCAAGAGTCCCAAGGGGATCCAGAGAACAATGGTGACAGCCCTGTCGAGGAACGCAAACCCATCAAGATCAGTGGCAAGAACCAACAGCAGCTTCAACGAGCTTTCAATTGGGTCAAGACATACGAAGAGAAGCTCCTCCAGCTGCTTGAGCCGGAGAACGTCGACATCCGCAAGCTGGGTGGCAAGCCTCTGGACGAAGCAATTGAAGACGAGCTTTCTCGCTATGTCAAGCAGGAAGATGAATCCAAGTGGCGTTGCAAAGTCCCCGAATGCACAAAGCTGTTCAAGGGTCAGCACTTCTGGCGCAAGCACGTTGAGAAGCGCCACCCTGAGTGGCTGGAGAAGCTGCATAAGGATGTAAGTATTGTTCCTGTGCGGTCATTGTATTTTTGCTTAATGAAATGCAGCTTCGACTTGTCAATGCATATGTTGTCGACCCTGCCCACATTGCTCCGTCACGAAGTGATGCCAATAGTAATGGCCACTTTCCCATGGGCAATCACGTTCAGGCTACTGGTACTCCTCGAGGTTTCAACCTGGCCAGCTTGAATATGGGTATGCCCAACAACGGCATGCAAAATGGCATGAACCTTGGAGCCATGTTCAATCCTGCTCTGGGTAACTGGGACCCCAATGCCCCTGTTGATGATCGTCACCAATCTGGGCCAATGCGACGAGGAGGACACCGCTTCAACAACAGCCGAACCGGGCCATATGACAGGCAGAACCGAGACGGTCGTGGTCGACCTAATGGCACTAACGGTCGTCTGACACCTCCCCCGCGTGGAGGTAGGCCTGGTGCACCGCGTTACGGGGATGGCGGGCCAGGTCCTGCGGTGTCCACACAAGGTCGCTCAATCAAGAGCTACGAAGATCTGGATGCTGTAGGTGGAGGTGGTAGCGGAGAGCTGAACTACTGAGTTGAGTGAGTTCAAGTTTCATGTTCATTACCTAGACAGGGTGGTCATCGGCACTCCGCCAAGTGCTGTGTGACTAGGTCATAGGGCTGGCGTTGGCAAGGGTGCACTTCCGATTCAAGCAAGACTGTCTCTGCTTACCTCCTAATGCACATTTCAGGAGAAATTCGGCTATGCGTCGGGCGGCGTTCTTCCAGGTCTACAAGTATCACCTCATCTTCAACTATGTATTTGTAAATATACAGTGCAGCTAGAATGAAAGTAAATTGCCAAAGCAAGCCAAAGGTTGTCCTCGAAGCTATGATGTCTTGTTGCAGATGCCAACGTGCCGGTAAGCGTTAGTGCCAAGTTACGGAAAAGTACAATATGCAAACCCAAAGACGTGCTCCTTGGCCATGGCCAGAACATGCACAAGGAAGCTTGATGGAATCTAGTCACTTGCCATATGGGTGGCCTTTGTTGTTTGCGGTTTTGACCTGGTGTTTCTGACCGATGACCGCATCAGCTCAGCTCGACGGAGGGGCACCTGAAGCTCGCGTCGTACCTACCCTTTGCAGAATATTCAGCGCATGCGCGTAAGCTCGGTGAATATTTGAAGATTGACCCGCCAAGCACACAGGCATGCCGTCTGTTCCTCCAGCGTGCGTGCGGCTGCCCGTGGTGTCCTTGTCGAGTCCTCTTGCCCTCGTGCTATTTGCTCGGTCGTACTGCGTGGCTCGGGCGTTACGTCACTGCATGCAACAGCCACACCTTTTCCACGCGCCCGCACTTGCTTCAGTGCTGACAAGGTCCAAACCCGTCGTCTTTGAATAGACCTCCGGCAGTGTCTTTTCCTTGAGGACCCGCTTCGAGCCCTCTTGTTTGTTCTACTGCGTCTCGGCACCCAAGCGCGCTTCAGCCTCAGCGCAGCCACAGGTTGAGCTCCGTCATACAACACGCGTCGACATTACCACGACAGGGTTGTTGGGTGCGCAACCTGTGTACTAATCCTTCTATCCTGTGGTCTCTCTTTGCTATACTCCAGCCCTAGCATCCGCTTTCGCCCTAATAATCCATAATGTCCGCGAACACCCCGCCATCCATCAAGCTCAACGGCGCCGTAGAGCCTACCACCATGACGACCCCAAACCCAGTCCCGAACTTTGGCGACCCCAATATCGCAAGCACAGAACGACCGGCTCCATCACGAACAGATACGACCTTCTCTAAATACTCCACTATGTCTGTGCCGCCAGAGGGATCCATCTTGACCGGCAAGCAGGAACATTGTATGCAGGACCATGACTCCAGGAGGCGCAAACACTGCTAACAACTCTGCAGACCTCAAGCGCGAACTCATTTCCCAGCAGACCAAATTCGAGATCTCCGAGCTCAATACACCCACAGCTTTGCAGCGCTTCGGCGCGCCCTTCCGCTCAGAGGCGGGGGAAGTTGCACCCGAGGACTCAGAACTGCCACTCCTTCGTTACATATTCGTCCACCATGTTCGGAACTTTCCATTCCTAGACAAGGCCAAGGAGAAGGAGTTTTGGCAGGATAAGCTCCAAATCGTAAGTTGACAACAGCTATGCCGTTTGTGTAATGAAGCTAAGGGTGGGCATCCGCAGTTCCTCGAGTCCTTTGCGAGCAAAGACATCTCCTCATCCGAAGACCGATTGGAGGAAACAAAGCGAAGGAAACTTGCAACGAAAGCGCATAAATTGGTGGAGCTTATGATGGTCTCTGGGGTTCCCACAGCTTCTGGCTACGAAGAGCGGATACGCTTTGCAGAGATGGAGATCGTTGATCGGCAAGCGAACGAGAAGGGCCTCACAATGAATGCACCAAGTGGACATTTCATCAATGGCTGGGACGTCAATATTGCAGGCGTGCGGACAACGTCTGTGAAGAAGCATCTGAGGTATCACACACATGCGGTAGGCTACGATCTCTGTCCCGCTGGAAGCGAAGTTACTAACTTACGATCTTGTAGGAATATCTCATTCGAGTCAAACAGGGCGAGGACAAAGACTTCTACATCGGACGGCGATATGCAGACTTCGTAGCGCTACACAAACGCATACGACTCGAGCTGCCTGGCAAGGTGCTTCCTCCTCTTCCGCGCAAGAACAAGAAAGATGGGCTTCTCCACTCGTCCAACGTGGACGATGACGATGTCAGCTCAATATCCTCGACTTCCACTCAGGAGCCAGCTCCGGATCCATATGAGAGCAGTGGCGGTGGGGGAGGCCTCCGGGGCTATCTGTTCGGTGGTGGGCACAAGAGAAACAGCTCGCAGACGTCGCTTGGGAGAGGAAGATCTCCGAGAGCATCTGGTGAGAATCTGGCATACAAGCCGCCACGGAAACTCTACCGAGAAGAGCAGCGTGTATCACTTCGAGCCTTTCTCCGCAACTTCCTCCACAACGAAAGAATCGCACAATCGAATGCAATGGCAGACTTCCTCACCCACGATCCAATCGAGATCAATGAAGAGGAAATGGAAGACATTGAGAGGCGAGAAGAGATGGACGCGAAGCGCATACAAGAGCAGAGACAATTTTACGAGGTTGCGCGGTCTCGCGCTGCAGAGCTGGATATACATATGGAGAAGTTCCGTCGAGAGATTGTTGAGGCTAATGGTCTGACAAATCTGTTCGCAGAGATCAAAGCGAAAAACACGATCAGAGAGCTCAAGCCCGAATATCAGAAGTTTGCGGAATGGTTACGGATAGAGATCGCAGCTACCATTTACCATCTCTTCCTCGCAGAGGACAACTCGCCAGAGCTTTTCGCACAGCTAAAACGGATACATTCATTAGTACCCTACGGTGTGCTTAAGAATGTAATCAGGATCGCCAATCCTGCGGCCGTCATGAGCGGCGTTCTTGACCTCTTCCTCGCACAACCTTTCGGAGCACGGTCACTTCTTCAGCGAATTTTTGGTATGGCCATCCACGATGGTGTCAACTCAGTACAGAAATCAATCGACACTTTGGCGACGACCAAGATCAAGGACAATGTTCTTTGTGCCAAGATCAAGGCCTTTGTACAAGCAGACGAGGCAGTCAAAGATGCCATCAGAGCAGAGGCCGCGAGTGACAATATCGACATCGTGGTCACTATTCTCCGATCCGAATTCTTCCAGCCTGAGCTGAGTTCGCAGCAAGTCGAGAAGGTATTCAATGCTTATGTTGCATGGAACAACGCGGTGGAGACAGTCAGGCCTGGTCGCTTGAGCAGGAAGACTAGCAGTCGCAGCAACCTCACAACAGGGTCTACCGCGATACCTCCAATTGACAAAGAATTCCGACAAGGAGCTGAACTGTTTGCACATCTTAAGCAGTATCTCAAGTTGTGTCTACGGCAGCGAGACAAGCTGATGATGTTGCAAATCATTGAAGAGGCAAGTAACTGGGCTTATATAATACTGTACAAAACAGCTAACATCGTCCAGCCTACCACACTTCAACTGTTCCGCGACCTCTTCACGATTTTCTACGAACCGCTGGTCAGGGTGTATAAGTCTGCCAATGTCTACAACAGCATCACCGATTTCGCCATGTTCGTCGATGACACAATCAAGACTATCGATGCTTGTCAGCGACAGGAGATCTCCGCGGATCCCAACCAGACAGTGCAAGCTTTCATTGACCTCTGTGCACGACACGAGGACAACTTCTACAAGTTCGTCCACGAAGTACATCTTCACGACAACGGGTTGTTCGACCAACTCATGGGCTGGCTAGAAGGAATACTCGAGTTCCTCCGACATGGTCCTGGAGGTGGCGGGAAGCTCGATATGAACGCACTGGTCCAGGGTGCCATGGATTCTGGTCTCATCGATAAGTGGAAGGCCACAAAGGAGATCAATAGTCTGATCAGGTGGCAAACAGCGCGCAAGAAGTGGCATGCAGACAAGACGAGGCAGAAGATGGCAAGCGCAGGTGACGAGCCCGATGGCATGATGGGCGGCATGGCAGGGTTCAAGTCCAGTGACTTTGGGTTGAACGAGGTAGGACATGATAACTGCTTATGCGAAAGCTTTGCTAACATGGATATAGCTGGATCTACAAGATCTCGAACTTGACGACGACGCTACAGATTCAGATATCGAGGAAGACATGGATGACGAAGACATTGCGGACCCAATAGAGGCGGAACGCAAGAAGCGAGCACTTACGGCTGAGAAGCTGAGGCGGAAAGCGGGCGAGCCGAAGAAGCCACAGATCGAGGAGCTGTATAAACTTAGTCCGAGCTTTGTTAGTATGCTGAGAGGAGTACTGGCACAGTAGACTGGGAAGCCTGCGAGAGCAGACGGACTGTAAGGACGAAGAATTGTATGGTCAGGACAATACCTCGTAGCATACTGGCATAATTGTTCTGCGACGCCAATACATCTCTAGCATGGGACACAGTTGGTTAAGATCAGAATCTTTACTCGTGTTTACATGTAACGTCACTTCTTCCTTTCTCAGCCTCACACCATCGCACATCTTCCCGCCGATACACTCTGTTCTACTACTGCCTCTTGTTAGCTACGAGGGAACCTTACAGGGTTCTTTAGAATCCGAGTAATCGCCGCCATCCATTACTGCAGCCAATAGAAGCCTCATCTCGCAACTTGAGTAACTGCTCTGATTCGTTCGTCACTTTTTGACTATTCTGGTCATGTTCCCTCGTACCACCTAGCTGACAAGAGGCAGTACTACGGTCACCACCACCTCGCGAACTCTGCTTCCGTTGCTCCAATACAAGACAGTAAATACTTCACCCGGGACGGCTTCAAGGACATGCGAAAATGGATGAACATCCGCACTCAGCAATGTAAGCGCCTGGTTCTTTCATGCGAGCACGTGTGCAGCCGTGATACTGACGAATTGGTAGCTCACTCCGCAATCAAGCAGCCTCCCCACTCTTGCGACTGCCCGCCGAGCTGCGCAACAAGATCTTCGAACACGTCCTTGGTGGCTACGACATCTTCGTCGGCATTTGGCCGCGCCACATGGAAAGGAGGCTGGACCGACCATTCGACTCGTTCCGCGAAGGAGGAAGCCATTTCCTCGGCTTGCTACAAGTCTGCCAGCAGATATACACGGAGGCAAAAACATTGCCATTCAGCCTCAACGAGTTTTCGGGATGGGTCGGTGGTCTGACTCGGCTCTCCTTCGACAGCAACCTCAGCGAGAACCAGATCAACAAAATCAGAGTGGTGACTATCCGACTGAAATACTGTGGCATTGGCTTCTATCGCTACTCACAAGACCCGATTGACTTGACACCGTCTTTCGTCGAACTCCTACACTTTGTGCAGAACCTCAAGAAATTCGAGAAGCTGAAGATCGATCGCTATTGGGATGATACGATGATGAGTCGCGTGATGGATTCTATGTGGGACACGTTCGACGTCGAGTTTAGAGAGAAGTTGCGAAGGGGTGAGGTCGTGGTGAAGCACAAGGTGTGGTTGCACGAGTAGGACAAGCAGTCCTCTAGCTTCATAGAGATTAGTCAGTATATCGTGAAAAGTTTCCTATCATTTGGCTCTACACGCCCCTTTGGTGACATAGTTACGTTCTTTCCTCATAATCTACCCTCATGAGCACAGCCATAAGCTTTCCATTACCTCGATCGATACACTCAACCTTAACCTTCGAAGCTACACGCAGTCTAGATTTGCTGCATTTGCTGCTCTCAATCTCAATTGCCACCATCAGACTTGGACACAGTATCTCCTCGTCCACGGAGCCACCATGGTTTCGCACCCCAACGCAGACATGTGAGTATAGTCAGGCAAGCCCCGCAGTCAATATTTTGACCGACCATAGCTCTCTTCTCAACCAGCAGGCATCGCCTTTACTTCGTCTGCCTGCCGAACTGCGCGACATCATCTACAAGTTCGCGCTGGGCGGCTACGAGATCTATCTCGGCACAATCAGGCTATCATAGGGGTGACAAGATATTCTCCAGGTTCAAAAGGGCCGATATAGCCTGGACCCAATCAACGGAACGCTCTCTCAGCCTCCTCCTTGCCTGTCGCCAAAGCTCCGTCGAGGCGAAATCGATCCCATTCAAGCACAACGTATTCGGCGGCCTGATCGGAAATCTGCAATCGATCCTCCGCAGCGCCTTCCTACCACAGGCCAAAGGCAGCACAATCCGGAGTATACGTCTATAACACTGGCCATGCTGCTGCGAGGTGACGAATGTGTACAAATACAAAGGTCTGGAAGAGGAGGTCAGCATGTTGCTGGATATTGTACGGATGCTCGAGGGAGTCGGACGGGTTCAGATCATGTGTACATGAGTGAGCGCTCATTGTACGGGCCATGAGCATGCCATGATATTTGAGACATGGAGTGATATGATTGGTAAAGAGCTGAGAGCGGAAGGTTGCGAGGTTGTGGTGGGTTATAGCTGGCCCGGGAAGAGTGGGAAGGTTCAGCAATCTTAGCTTTGTGGCTATGTGGCTCGCAGCGTAGAGTCCGATACAGCGATCCAACGACAAGATATCGTAGGAGAAGCCATCGGTAGAAGGAGAGCAAAGATATTATTATTCAGCCTCGAAATCATTCCCACCACCTCTACCAAATACTACCCACGTCTCCGCTAATCGAATTGCACATCGACGTGCCTCCCAACAGCGCGGCACACACTATCACGATACATGCTCTGTACCAACGCCTCGGAAGAATGAGGATTTGCGCTCGGAACTATCGCGAGCTTGACCACGTCAAGGCCTGTCAGAAGCCGTAGCCCAGAGTCCTGCACTTGTCGTCTATCGAACCGCGTGACGATAGATAAGCGGACAGTTCTTATTGCCTGTTGTCAATTGAATATTAGGACGAGTTTCTTGTATGTTGTGTATGTCCAACGGGTCGGGACTAACGTGTTGTTGCTGAGCAGTGAGCTTGAGGACAACGTTTGCGAATGAGATCCAGCCTGAGAAAGATATTTCACAGGACTGAAGTGGAAGAAGCTTGGTCTCGGCGCGAATCTGGCGGCAGATCGTGGTAGCCCTGACAAGCTCATGTGCGTAGATGGAAAGGCGAGTCCAGGTATCTTGGAGATAGACAGATCGTAGCTTATGTCCGTTGAGTATCTGGATGATGAGGCCACTGAACACGAAGGCGAAGATGCGGTCACAGATCTCCCTTGGCAGACGAAGTAGTGTTGAATGTTGCGCGTTTAGGCTGGTTCTATGGAGATTGTTAGGGTTACGCGTGAGATCTAGCAGCGTAGTTCGAGGGCTTCACTTGTTGTCATCTGAACAGAGCAAGCTACTCTGGGGTTAGATAAGACTCAACTTACCGAACCTCTGCTTCCTCCTGTAGTAGTTCATTCGAAGTGGGCCTGGTCCTCTGGAAGCTAAAGCTGTTTGCTCTCATAATGTCTCCAGCAAAGGAATCGGCAGTAGCTAGTGCAAGGTGCGGAAATGGCGATTGATGTGAGCGATGTATGGCGGGGCCGGTGATTGTATGAGACAGAACTCTCGTGATTGCTCTCACCCGAGGTTTCCTTCACTCGCAGTGAGTGATGTCATAACTTTCAACGGTCTCCGACATCTGTGGTCTCGCTCTGCTCTGCCCTTCTCAAACAAATACCTGGATCGTAGAACCTTTGCAACCCAAGGAATTGACAAGAAACTTGAGCAGGAGGAAGAGGAGATGACACAGAACAAGAAGAAGACAGGGAAGCCCCGACAGTGCTTAGTCGAGCAGCAAAGGAAACTGGCCGCGATCAAGGCAGCATGGGACGATAGCCAGTTCCGAGCCAATGCCATGTGAGTAAAATGACCTTCGATTATTGTGACGCGGCTGACCATGTCCAGTACCGAACTCAACCAAACGGAGTCGCCGCTTTTTCGCCTCCTTCGGGAAATACAAGATATCATCTATGCCTGCGCGATTGGCGGTCACCACATGCTCATGAGACCAGCCGACGACAGGCGCAACCCGAAGATGTTGGTACAGATCGGGACTGTCCTCGCGTCTGGCAACAAGCTGCTTGCCCGGGACTACGTATGTCGAAAAACTCGTGCAGAGTCCGAGCTTTTGTTCTTCAGCTTGAACAAGTTTGGCTGTGAGTATAGCCTGAACGGGGATGGAGCATTTCACAACCTGATTAAGATTCTTGACCGACGACGATTGAACGCGATCAGATGTCTCTTTCTGAGTCTCTGTCTCTTTCTGAGTCTCTGTCTTCTCGAGTGCGTGAGCTATATCAGGCAGCTGCCTCTCGATCAGTTCATCAATCTTCAGAAGATCACGATCGCGGCTGGAGCGTATGAGATTAAAGGGCTGGAGGATGTCCACGAGCGAAGTGAAGCTCTCGTGCAAAGACAGGCTGGCAAAACAGTTGGAGTTTCGTTCTTACATCCTGGCCATGGATATGAGATTGTTGAGACTTTGACCGATGCCAAGTTGGAAAAGGACAAGAGAGATTGAGGAAGGCCAATCGATATGAGAGAGGCATGCTTACGATTAGATAAAATTTCCTAGAAATCTCGAGAACCGCCAGTTCTGTGGATGTCAGATTTCATACAGAATATGAGCTTCAGGCGCTACCTTGACCATGTCTCAAGATCCTTGCTCTTGCGTCCCTCACTGCTCTCATCGCTGTCGGTATCACTCAACAAGCCATTCCAAGCTTCATCATCTACACTGTCACCGTCATCTTCTCTTCCAACATCCTTGTCGACCTTGACGTTGACGAAGAGCACCCATAAACCAAGATCATAGATAATCCTGCAGATTCCAGTCGCGAGGAAGGCGACCCAGAATGCTCCGTGCCCAGACAGTAAGCCAGTGATCGACGGCCCGCAACTCATCGCAAGTGTACGAAGCATACTCGTGATGCCCATGACGCCAGTACGTTCCTCTGGTCGTACGACCGCAGCGATGAAAGCTGTACGAGGTGCCTGATCCATGCTGTTGAGTGCGGCGCGGAACAGTAAGAGACCGACCGTCCAGCCCACAGTGCTCGGTAAGGGGATGAATGCGCTGGCGATAGAGGAAGGCAGATGTGTAAATACCATCGTGTTGATCAGCCCGATGTGCTTTGCCAACGGCCCAGCGAACACTGCACTGACTGCGCACAGGAACTGCGATGCTGACGTGATGTCGCCGAGGGTCGACTTTGACAAGTGGAACTTCTGATCGACGTAGTAATTCATCAATGAGTAAGGTGTCATCCCGTCAGCTAGCGAGTCGATTGCCAGCAGAATCCAGAGCTTGAACATTATCGAGCGCGTAGACTTCGAGATCTGGCTGAAGTAGCTTTGCTTTTTCGGCGGCTGCGTCGCGATGTCCTGCCTTCTTGCGCGACGTTGCTCTGCTTCGTCAAAACCATCGGTCGTACTCGGTGTCATGGCCTCCAGCAAGACCTCCTCTTCTTCGCCGCTATCTCGTCCCCGCTCTCGCATCTCTGGTCGTTTCTCGCCTGCCGCTTCACATCTTTTGCTCAACCCCAGGCAAAGAATGCTACCAACCATTCCAAACGCAGCATATGCCCAGAATAGTGCATGGAAGGCTTTTGTTGTGTTTCCACTGCTCTTCTCCAGCGCTTTGACTGTTCTCCCAGCCACTTCCGCTCCGATTGCGCCAGCCATTGTTGTCGCCGTCACGTACCAAGACAGAACATCACTTCTCGTTTTCTCGTCAGTCATTCCGCTCAATATGCTTTCTTCGACTGCACGGAAAGGACCACAATCAGCACCGGTGACACTGATGATACCAAAAACCGCTGCGATGAGTAGGATCCAAAAGCTCTCCGATAAAGCAAAGACGACACCGGACCCAGCCATCATGACGCTGCCCATGAACAAGATTCTTCTTCTTCCAAGCTTATCCGCCACGAGTGTAAGCAAGAGCGATAACATCACATCTCCAAGCAGGGTCAACGTCATGAATACCCCGATCCGCGAATCCGGGAACTTGAGCGAGGCGAAGAATAAGGCGAGGATCAGACTCGGGATCCCAGCTGTAAACATGCGCAAAGAGCGCAGCGTAATGATAATGTACGCATCTCGTCCAATCGAGTTGAGCGATGTGATTCCAAGAAAGTCAGAAACTCGCGATAAGGCGGTTGGTGGCATGCTGGCGCTGAACAATGGTTCGGAGAGCTCGGATGAGGTAATAAGCGTGTCTCAAGATACCCACCTTAGTCAAAAGGCAGTATCACGTACACAGCGATGAGGATGAAAGAGAGAGGTGAAGAAATCATCGAACAGAAGTTCGGCCTCTGAGGCTTAAGCTTGACGGCAGACCTGCATGACTAGTTTAAATCCGACTTCGCTTCGGGTATAAGCTTCCTGTACTGCAACGTCTGTGACTCACTCACGTGCATTGTCAGCGCTTGCATCTCAAGGTTGCTTTGCTTTGTATGGTTGGAGGATTGTTGCTCGGCGCTTGTGCCGATGTTACGCTCAGTGTTGAGAGGAAGATGCGCGGCCGACAATTTGACCCCGCAATCGTCATTCAAGCGTGGGTTACATCATCTTGGCCTTCAAAACCACAGACGCCTTCAGTATTCGCACCACAACGTTTCTTCACTATATGCAGCCAGTTGATGCACTCTTCCCTGCAACCTCAACCACTCCGAAGCGTGCCTTCAGTATTCAATCACCAGTGCTGTACACAAACAACCCACAAAACTCATGCCAGCCAGAATAAATCCTCACTATATCAAGAAAATATGAAGCCTGATTCGCGCTGGCACGTCTGCAAACATACAAAGGTGACACAAGCTCTGCGCTGATCTCAACGACATGTTGATAATGCCCTTACATTGGGCAATTGCGATGCCGTACACACACGCTCTTTCTTGCCTAGATACAGCAACAACATTTTAGCGCCTATTAGTTCTTTCTTCACCTCAACCCCACCGACTCATTGTCTACATCTAACATTCGTCTCCACCGCATTACTCTCATTCGATATTATCATTATTTTTCAATCTTCTCCATTGGGAAAATTGCCGCTCGCTCCAAGGACATTATCGCACCACTCCAACTAGTCGAATCAGTACGATGCCGGGAATACCTTCCCCTACGACAACTTCAGAGAGAGCTCATGCGCAACATCGAACGTACAATGACCTCCCGCTTGAACTCCGACAGGCCATCTTTCGTTTCGCAGCAACGAATTCGGATACTCAAACTGACCTCCATGTCGAATGCATCTTGCAGGCCCCAGAACCAACGGAGGGCCAAGCCAAGGCCGTGCCAAAGCTGAAGTCGCAGGCTTTATCCACATTACAGAAAATACGACGGACCTCCAAGCATATGTACGACGAGGCCACCGAGTATTTCACCGGACCGGTCTTCCGATGGGTTCTGGTCAGTGATGAGCAGCCTCACAGATTCCTGATAAGTGCTCTGCGCAGGAATCTCGGTCAGGACAGCGACATTCTGGCGCGTATTAGTCTAGTGTACCTATCGCATGTCACAGCTATGAACCACATCCATCTTTTCGGATCAGACCTGGAGGACTGGTATCACGAGGTATAGCGCACCTTATCCTCGCCGGTGCATGCGCGCTCGACCTATCTTCGTACCATGAGACCGTTTCCAGACGAGGTGGAAGATATTATAAGGAACGTCAGGAGAGACATCGGCTACGGCTTTGGACTATTGTCCCACACTCTGCCAGCATTGAGCAGATTGGACATCAGCGTGGACATTGTTAATTGCATGCCAACCGACCCACTTTCAGCAGCAGTGAAAGAGTTCCAAAGATTTCCGTCCACGTTTTGGCATAAGCACACGCCGTTCCCTACTCATCTTGGCTATTTTTGTCACATGAACAACATTGAAGATCTCCACATTCGGGTGTTCTGGAGGAGTTTTTGTCGCCAAGGGCGGCGTATTTCCGACGAGCTCACCGAGGACGTCATTCAGAGCCTACAGCAGACTGCGATCGAATTTCTCAAGCAGAATGTATCCGCGAAGAGCACTACTGGCCATGCTTGAAGTTGCAGATGCGAGTCAAACCCCAGTGTATTTGGCTGCCAAAGCATTGACTTGCTATCTGCAACCTCGTCACCGCTATGCTAAAGGACTCGATCTCGTCTACTCCTTGAGTCTGACCTTCGCTAGGCAAGGAGCTCAATTTTGGAGAATAGCGTGGTCAAGCAAATTATCACTTCGGTCTTGGGGTAGGTACGCAATTAGTACAATCGTCCACACTCTGCGCAAAGCAAGGGACACTTGACCGCTTCGTGCTGCCTCGCTCGTGATGCTATGAGACCATGTCTGCATTCTGTATCGTCAACATAACAATCGCTATGTGGTCGTCTCATACTTCTGGGCTGCCATCAAAGATTGGTTGACCAATCAGACAACGTGGCTGGATGACACCTTCCCAAGTGTGGCTCCGCGGAAGCTTAACCCAACCCAGTCTCACAGCAAATTCTTTCGCTTCTGCGAACACTACCGACAA
This sequence comes from Setomelanomma holmii, assembly GCA_010015745.1. NCBI lineage: Eukaryota > Fungi > Ascomycota > Dothideomycetes > Pleosporales > Phaeosphaeriaceae > Setomelanomma > Setomelanomma holmii. The sequence continues at coordinate 271,657 of ML978156.1, forward strand.
ACGGAGATATCCACAAGGGCGATGCGAATCGAGATGCTAGGTCCCACCGGTCGTCCTCGCGTAGCCTCAACACGTCTGGCGAAGCATTCTCGCCAGAGCACTGCGTCATCGGCGAAAACTGGCGTGTGAGATGGTGAGATCGAAAGCGACTTAGCTTTGCGTCTACCTGGCGCCACGATGGCTCAAAACAATCAGAGTCAAGCGCATACGCAAACTTGGTGATCATTTTGAGAAGATCTGTATATGCGGTGGTTGCTGGCGTACAAACGTCAGACGAGAACGCGATAGCGAATGTCCCTGAGCAACTTCTCTGCCAGCGCCACCGCCCAGCAAAAGGCATGGCGTCGGCACCAGGGCAAGACGACATCTCTGGGGCCGAGCACGCAATTGACCTCACGTCGCCCGTCATTGGGTGCTAGTGCGAATCATCACATCTTTTAAGCACCATCCTGGTCCGCACCCGAGCATCCTTGCAAACTCGTCCAAACTTTCATCAAATCGTCGCCGAAAACGCGGCCACCATGGCTGGCACACCACGCAGACCCATTTATGACCGTAGTGACCGGCATATGGGAAGTTATGTCATCTGTCAGAGACTTGCGCTTGTGCGCGAGTTCCAGATCTCACTTGTTCAGGGTGCTTGCGACTACTTCTCATACCCAGCCGTCTTTACATTGGGCACATTTCGCATCGGCGCAACAGGCCTCGATCTGGTTCTTGGCCCATCACCTTGACATTTGATGCCATCTGAGCACGCAATCCCACCATAGGGTCAAGCAATTCAGAGGCGTCGTCGAAGCTACTGACCATTCCCAAAACAGCCCACCTCAAGCATCGCGGCTGTCTTCATATCGAAATTCGCAAGCCGATCCTACGCCAATCTACGTAAGGTTTCGCCATCAGTATTCCGTGGGGGAGGTCGTTCTAGCTGAAGCCATCGAATATCACGCACGGGCATCCTGCATGCCCGCCCGCCAGCCTGGTTGACCTCGTACATAAGTTCCCGAACGCCTGGCTTGTCTTGTCGCGGCGTCTTAAAGCTTGTTCGTTCTTGTCGAACAACCATAGTGTGATCAGAAACGCACGCGGGCCTCTTGTGCGCTGAACACCAGCCTCTGTCCTACCATCAGGCAGCCAATAGGACAGCGACACAGCATGTCCACCACAGCCACAAAAGTCGGCCACGGCCTTGCAAAGGTCCTTGGGATCGACCTCCACTACCGCAACGAGACCGGATCGGACCGTATCACGCGAGGAGAGAGCGTTTTTTCCATCGACTCGGCGGATTCGTACGTTGAAAATGAGCCTACTGCGCTGGAATGGCTACGCAAGACTTTTCCCGATGGCCCGACACTGTCTCGCTACTTCTTCAGTCTCTTTCCCTTCGTCCATTGGATCGGTCGGTACAATCTTCAGTGGTTTATTGGAGATCTAGTCGCTGGTGAGTTGCGTGTCGTCCTCTCCTAAACTGAAGCTGACGTGCCTAGGCATAACTGTCGGCGCCGTTGTCGTCCCACAAAGTATGGCCTATGCCAAACTTGCCGAGCTTCCTGTTGAATTTGGACTTTATTCATCCTTCATGGGTGTTCTGATCTACTGGTTCTTCGCTACCTCAAAAGACATCACGATTGGTCCCGTCGCTGTGCTCTCCACCGTTACCGGCACGGTCATCACAAAGGCTGAAGCCAAACTACACGGTGTCCCGAAAGATATCATCGCATCGTCCTTGGCTATCATATCCGGCTCCATCGTTGTATTTCTCGGCTTAGCACGTCTCGGGTGGATCGTCGACCTGATCTCTCTGCCTGCTATTTCCGCTTTCATGACTGGCTCTGCTATCAGTATCGCAGCTGGTCAGGTTCCAACTATGATGGGAATCACAGGCTTCTCGACGCGTGAAGCAACATATAAGGTCATCATTAACACGCTCAAGCATCTTGGACGAACCAATCTCAACGCCTCCTTCGGCCTGACTGCGCTCTTCTTGCTGTACTTCATTCGGTTCACCTGCAATCAGCTGGCGAAGCGCTTTCCGAACAGGGCGAAGACCTTCTTCTTCCTCAACACCTTGCGGACTGCTTTCGTTATTTTACTTTACGTACTATTCAGCTACTTGGTCAACCGACACCACAGGAAGAAGCCAAAGATCTCTGTCCTTGGAAACGTTCCGCGAGGTAAAAATCACTCTTTTCGACTGCTACACTCTTTTGTGCTCACACTTCACAGGATTCAAGCACGCGCGAGTACCTCATATCACGACCGACATCATCTCCGCGTTTGCCTCTGAATTGCCGTCGACCGTTATTGTCCTGCTCATCGAGCACATCTCTATTGCAAAGTCGTTTGGCAGAGTCAACAACTACGTCATCAACCCCTCTCAGGAGCTTGTCGCCATTGGTGTGACAAACTGCTTGGGTCCCTTCCTTGGAGCTTATCCGGCGACCGGTTCATTCTCGCGTACTGCCATCAAGTCAAAGGCTGGTGTCCGAACACCCTTCGCTGGTGTCATCACGGCTTTGGTCGTTTTGCTTGCGATATACGCACTTCCGGCCATGTTCTGGTACATTCCGAACGCTGCACTCTCTGCTGTCATCATCCATGCGGTCGGTGACTTGATCACACCACCAAACACCGTCTACCAGTTTTGGCGAATTTCACCGCTTGAGGTTATTATCTTCTTCGCCGGAGTCTTCGTCACCGTCTTTTCCTCGATCGAAAATGGGATTTACACAACTGTGTCTGTGTCTGCGGCGCTGTTCCTGTTCCGCGCCTTCAAGGCCCGTGGTCGTTTCATGGGCAAAGCCAAGATACATTCGGTCGTTGGCGACCACATTCTCGATCGAACCGAAGAAGACAAGAAGGAAACTGGGAGCCCCCGCAGAACGCCCCAAGAAAGCGAAGACAACGTGCGCAACATCTTCCTTCCAATCGATCACCACGATGGCTCAAATCCACTCATCGAGCTCGAGGACCCTTATCCAGGTATCTTCGTCTACCGATTCAGCGAAGGCTTCAACTATCCCAACGCAAACCACTACCTCGACCAACTTACCGACACCATCTTCGCCAAAACCCGTCGTACAAACCCCCACAGCTACGCCCGGCCGGGTGACCGTCCCTGGAACGACCCGGGTCCACGCAAGGGCAAGGAGACGGAAGAACATAACAACAAACCCACTCTCAAAGCCATCGTTCTCGACATGTCCTCGGTCAACAACGTCGACCTCACCTCGATCCAGAACCTCATCGACGTGCGCAACCAACTCGACAAGTGGGCCGCGCCCGACACCGTCGACTGGCATTTCAGCAACATCAACAATCGCTGGACCAAGCGATCTCTCGCAGCCGCCGGCTTTGGCTACTACTCCCCCGAGCCCGACAACAGCGGCCTGCACCGCTGGAAACCCATCTTCAGCGTCGCCGAACTCGGCGGATCGCACAGCGCCGCCGCGGAAGCAGAGGCACGACAAAACAAGCGCCTCGCGCGCACGGCGAGCCAGGCACAGCGCAACGAGCATGATATTGAAGCGCAGCCGAATGTGGGTGTGCGTGCTGAAGAAGACGCGAGCAGTGAGGATGGAAGTTTGAGTAAGCAGCTCGAGTATAGTAAGGCGTATGGAGGTGTGGAGTCCAAGGGGAATAAGGGTAGTAGGATTGCGGTTGTGCAGGGTTTGAACAGACCCTTATTTCACGTCGACGTTACTGCAGCTCTTGACTCAGCCCTGGCGAATGCGCAGAGGAAGAGTCACTAGTGTGAAGGGGAATGGGCTGAGGTCTGCAAAGCATATATGGAGTACTTGTGTTGTGATGGGTGTAGCGTGTCTAGATTCATTTCGTCAGCTTTGGATTAGCTGCGTGTATATGTGGTGTTGAATTTCTCTACACTTATGTATCATTGATTACTTAATGATTTAAGCTGTCTGGCATAGCCACTTTATTGTCCACTCGGGTCACAGCACGTCATAGCGACAAGTAGGGGCAAGTCTGTCATCGGTACACATAATACAGTGTATTACCATCCGAAACGTGCTGACTGCTGCCTTAGATCCCATTGTGGTCGTGGTGAACCTGAAGTAGCTCAGATGAGAGGGAGAGAAGGATTGGGGAGACGTGCGCCCGTGCCCGCATGGAGCTGGCACATCAGAGTGAAGGCAACGAGTGTGAAGTTTCGAACACTCCTTGACGCCCAGGCAAGCTCCTGAAACAGTGACTTTGGTCACTCGCCGTGAGCGCTACATATATCTTCGTGAAGATAATACAGAGCAAGAAGCTGTCGGTTGCGCGCACTAGACTAACGTCCGACGTGCATGATTTTCACTAAACGAGGATGTACCAAAAGATGCCTGTCTGCTCAAATGTGCGATGGCTTCCTGGTATGAATCAACAGCAAGCTCGGTGATTTGCGTACATAGTTGAAGCTAGTTCATCCAATTAGCGCAGGCGGCGATTCGTCGCTGCGTTGCAGGCGGGCGAGGTAAGTGCGACCTCATTCTTGTTCATTTTATGCTTAATACCCTTTCCTGATCACACTGATGTTTCATCGACAAATTATCCATCTATTCCCATCTTAAGGGCTCGTGCGGGGCTGACCACCAGACTTACCACGAATCCACGTCACTCAACCCGCCTTAATCTCTCACACCTTTGTGACAGTCATTATTCTGTCTTGCGCTGAAGTCACCCTATCGTTACACTCTGATCTACCGTGTACGTAGCAACTGCTCATATCCTCACCACTGTCTGAGTATGTCGGCAAGAACTGCACGATCACCAGCAACCGTTCGTTCTATGCTAACCACAACAAGGAACCCAGCAGGCGATACTCCAGCTATGAACGAACGTGCAGACAAGCCGCTCACGGCGAACAGACGAGAGTCGACTCCAAACCCGGGTGATGGTTGATTCCATGGCTACCCTTCCAACTATCCGCTTGGTGCCTGACAGCAACAACTGGCGTACCCGTATCCAGGTGCGCAGGATTTATCGAACCAATCTCCAACGGATCCTGCAGAACGCATTAGAGTGCCGCCTCCAATTTTTGGGGAACGACCAATGGCTACCCCATGAGTCCAAACCCGGGTCCTCAGGGCCTTCTGAACCAGTCACAGACACCTCTTCCACGTCACGTTGGAGCGCGCCCTTTTATGATTGGGGGCACGAGCAATGGCTTCCCCATGAGTTCATACGGACTGTGGCCTATGCCATACAGTCGTCATCTATGAAGCGGGAGACCTGGCACTACTCTGACGTTCGCCAGATCCATACGTCCATACGTTCGCCGACAATGCTGTTCGCACTCACATTAGCAATACAGGTACACCCACTCCTCACTCATTCGGGTCACATCACGTCGACAATCTCACTAGTGCCCAAGGTGTATGTATGTATGTATGTATGTATGTATGTATTGTTTAACGTCCTATGAAAGCCTCCCAGGGGGCATGAAAGACGGGTAGCGCCCTGACTAGTCAGGTGCTCCTATTCATTGGGTGTTGGCAGTGTGTGCAGTCTGGTAGGGTAATTTCCGCCAGTTGAAAAGACTCTATCTAGGTTCTGGGCCGTAGGGCCAGGGATGTGTTAAGCAATGAAGCAGAGCTCTTGTTCTGGGGCCAGTGGGCCTAGGGCGTTAGCGTTAAAGCTGGGGGAGGGGGTATGAAGGTGACAAATGAGAGGGCTTGTGTGTTATGTTTCTTCTTGCAGAAGGGATGAGCGAGGGACTAATCAGCACACATGAGCGGCCGAGGCCGCTCAGTGCTGTGCTTTGTAATGCCGCGACTTTGACGAGGTCACAAATAGGCAGCTTCAGCTGCTCATTGCTGTATTTTGGCGTGCTAGACCATTCTGGTAGATACCTGGGATTATCGCTGGCAGATTAATGTGAAGTACTTAGTGGTCTCCAAGAGTGTTTTGAAGTGTTCAGGCTCAGTAAGTAGAACCTTGAGGTATCTGACGGCCTCTTCGATGTTGCTTAGGGGGCTGAAGGGTCGGAGCGGCCACCTACTAAAAGAGCGTCTTGTCTTTCTGCTGAAGAGCATGTGCTCAGGTGTTTTAAGTCGCCCGCAAGAGCAGTTTAATTTAGCTGTGTTGTGTTTGAATTTGATGTGGTACCATGCAAAGTCCCCGTGTCGTGTCCGGATAGCCAGCAGATGGGCAAGGATAGGGCGCGGCAGCGTCAGTTCGATTGGTGTCTTTGTGGTTTGATAGGGTAGTTCCCATTGCCGGTACCAGGCTGACATTTGTGTCCGCTTTTGATCCCACCAGCGCTGCCTAGCAGCGTTGAGCAGGGACTTAGCGATTGAACGTACCCCAGATGCTGTCGGTTCCGCGGCCATGCCGTAAGGCTGGCTGGGTGCTTTTGCTTCGGTATCAGCAAGGCGGTCTGCTGCCTCATTCCCAATGATTCCGGTGTGGCCTGGCGACCAGCGCACTTGTATGTTAAAGACTGCCATTGCTGTCTGGCACTCAAGGAATGCCCACTGTGACGATGTGGGAGCGTTGCCCCGTATACACCAGATAACTGACGTTGAGTCAATACACATCCATAGCCTGCGATGGCGATGAGGGGCTAGTCTAATAGCGTGGCGGAGACCTCTCCACGCACCCACTGCTTCAGCATCAAACACATGAGATTGGGGATTAAGTGACCCCCTCCCTATGGCAATCTGGGTCTGGGCCTGGTATATGGCGTAGCCATAGGTGACAAAGCGTTCGCCGTTAATGCGTTGTTCTGATCCATCAGAGAAGATGGTGACGTCTTGGTAGGTAAGGGTATCCCACCACTTCGTGAATAATTTAGCGGCCTCAGCCTTAGCTATACCGTTTGTTGGATTGGTGCGGCACCCTGGAGAGTAGTGCGGCGCTATGAGGGTGTGTCTGGGGGTAGTAGGGAGGATCATCCCAAGTCTCTGGACTTTGGAATGCGGCTTCTGTAAACCTCCAGCTCCCCTACCCCTGTGCCCAAGGTGTAGATGCTGAGAAAGTCTCCAAGGGCTCAGAACATACGTGGGTGACCTTTTGCAGATTCCTCGACGCATACTGACCTTCTTCGCAGGTCACAGCGACTCTTGACGCCTGACAACCAACCCGGACCCGATCATGACACTGCGACCTACATCAAGACAGAAGCTATTGACGAGGACTCCGGTGCGACCAGACGTTGTTTCATGTCTCAATCACCGCCAGCGACGCAAGCGGAGATGCGATCACCTCCTTCAACTCGTGTCCCGCGATATCCTCGACGCGCTACTACTCGCCCAGAGCGCTACATGGATAGCAGTCTCGTCGTGGACGATTCGGACCCGGCACAGTTGACTCAACGTACCATAGCAATTCTGGAGCACGATGATGCCCAGGCAGACCCTACATTCCAGCCGCCGTCATACGATCCTAGCTCGCCTCCCGGACCTCCCGTTTCGCGCGCGCGCAATCACTCGGGACATTCCCGTGCAGCCGGGACTATCGTCTCCGGCTTGCATCGTCAGCCGATACTTCAAGACAATGGTCCAATGTCGAAGCGGAAGCGAACCTCTGATGCAGTTACAGATCCCAACTCTGACAATAGAGGAGAGCGAGCCCGAGTAGAGGTGAAGATTGAACCAGGCCTTACTGCGTCATGGAAACACGACGGCAATCAGCTGATATGGAGTGGCAAAGTTTCAATCCGCCTCGAGTGTCTTCGGAAGATATACCATGACCCAGCATTTCGTCGCGACTCGGCCCATGCAGCTTGGGTGGTTCTTCGCCATTTCAATCCTGGCCTCAAGCCATGGTCATGGAAGAGCAACATCAAGGCGATGAACGATGAACGATGAACGCTATGTTACGAACGGTGATCGCATTTGGGACCGTGTCTCCTGGCAATGGGATCCGTACCGCGCGCTGACCGATAAGATTAACTTGAGGCTGAGGACGATCCTGAGATTTCACTGTGAAGGTTGCTCTGCAGAGCACAAGTATGGTGACATACCCATCGCTGTTATGATGCGGCTGGGTTCCGGCCTCATGAGCGAGGAAGAATGGGAGGAGTATTGGTGTCGTAAGTTCCACTCACCCTCAACTGATAGCTTATGGCTCGCCGCTAATCCTTCAAGGTAACGAGTTGTCCACAACCGAGTTGTGCGGAAATACTAATTGCCTCGAACCCGACCATCTCCTTGAAGAGCGTCTATCCTACCCCACGTTGAGAAAGTCTTGCAATATTGGTAGGACCGGGGTCTGCACCTGCTGGTTCAGTCGCATCAAGTGCGTCCGGCCAGGCAGCACCATCCTGACTGAAGCTCAGAGGACAATGTGCTTTGTTAGCATTTGAAATGCCAACCTTTTTGAGTTCGCGCGATCTGACCGTGACCAGAGACAGAACTTCGAATCGGTCGAGGATGCCCTTTACGAGTGCCCATACAAGGGTGACGAGGACCATGCCTGCTCGTACGAGATACCAAAACCCACCGATCCTAACCAAGTCGCCCGCGAGGACCTTGTCGACGCCGCCAAAGAGCTGTGGAATAGTCTCCAATATCGTTACAACTTCAAGCCATGAGCTAGCTCGGTGTATCCGCTGGGCTTGGACGACTACCACTAACGGCGAGTTCGACCGGGCTCACAATTCGGCGTCACCAGGCCCCGCAATAATTCGTGCCCTATTGTGTAGAGGCGCTCTTTCCCAAACACCCTCTCGCAACACCCTGCATGATCTCAGAGACTTTTGTCTGTGGCAACTTCAATCAGCAAAATCTTCTGCAGACATCCAGGCTTCTGTAAGCTGGAAAAACTTATGAGGGGATAAACTTCGCCATGATGGACTGAGCGGGTACGAATTGCTGCAACACCTGGTGGCATCCCCTTTCATGTTACCTAACAATTCGGAAGTGGGAGAAAGTCTGCTTGATACTGACACAACTCTGAAAGACGTACGAGGCGGGCGATACGGCCAAACGGAAACAACGGGTGGATGGAACAATATCTTCAATACAATAGCTTACTAATACATTGTTTGTATCGAGTTACCTTTTTATACCTGTCTTCTCGCATCGTGAAATGCTTATCGCAATACATGTGGTTGTTCATTATATATGTTGCTGCAACGCTGGATTTGGCATTGGCGAACGCGCAGAGGAAGAGTCATTAGTGAGTAGAACATCTCTGGAGTCTTTTGTTGGTGATGGAGTAGCGTGTCTAGATTCAGTGGGTCAGCTTTAGATGGGCTGCGTGTATATGCAGTGTTGAAGTTATTTGGGCATATGTATTGCTGCAATTGTAATAATATGAACTGTTTGACTTTACGAGCATTGCATTCTTCTTGCATGTGCGAAGAAAAGTGAAGGTGACCTATAGTGTATGTAATCGTGATTAGATTAGCCCGAGCTGTGCCACTACACAACACTATCACAGTAACATCACAATGTCAGAGTGCACTAAATTCGAAGACGAATCTTTGATATTCATTCTGGTGTTAACTAAACTTTGCTCAAAAACCGAACCGGGTATATGTAAACCCAAAACTCCACCTGTAACCAATTTTCCTTCCTTCGCTATGCATAACTTTGGCCTAGCCAGGTCAAGCCTGCTGCGCATCACACAACTCCATCACCTCAACGCTATCCCACGCCTAGCTGAACGCATTGGGCGGGAGCGTAGCGCGACTCGTAGTAAAGAGATCGCTTGCTTGTTGCAGATCCCAATTCCCCGCCTCTAAGCACTGTATCGCGTATTCGCGGGTGAGGTTTGTAGCTTGTTGGACAAAGGCAATCATTTCCTCTTTCTTCTGCTGTTCTGCGGGATTGACAACTGGCGCGCCCACGAGTCCAGCTGGCGGTGCGGGCGTGGCTATTAGCTCAGTGGGGTTGTTTGATGCGCCTGCAGGTGCGGCGGGGTCGGGCCGGACTTGTTTGTTATTGAGGATGCGCAATTTAGGGAACCAGTCTGTGAGTTCTTCTTCCCAGTTTGCGTCTGCGAGCGGGTCGATGATGAGGTGCTCGAGAAACTTGAAGCGGTGCTTCCAGGGCTTGAGGGGGCCGAGGGTGCCGAACTTGTTGCCTGAGAGGTCGAGGTTTTTGATGTGGTTGAGCGTCTTGACGAGCTCGTAGATGACGTTGAGATTGGGGACGTTGTTGTTGCCTAATGAAACGCTGTCGATGGCTTCGATCTTTTGGCCTCGTTCTGGTAGCATGGTGTCGATGACGACCATGAGTGCTGGGAAGAACTTCTTTTGCGTCTTCTCGCTGTCGAACATGCCGGACTTGCGGACTTCTTCGTCGAGAGCGATGCTTGAGAGGCTGAGTAATTTGGTGTTGGGATCGTAACGCCGACTCAGAAAGCCTTCGAGGAGTTGAAAGGTTTCGCTTTTGGCTTCTGCTCGTTCTGGGTTTGCGGAGTTGTCGTACTGCTGGCCTTGATTGAATGACTGACCGCCTCGTCCTCGGCCTCGACCACGACCTCGGCCACGCCCTTGCTGAAACTCGTCTTGGAAGGGCTCTCGAGTGTCGGTCATGGGAATTTGATCATTCGATCTTTGATTTGGACGAAAGAAGTCTCCGCCTCGACCACGGCCTCGTCCGCGTGAGCTTCCTTGATTGTCATGTTGGAAAGGCTCTCGTGTGTCTGTCATTGCCAGGTCGCCGTCTGCTTGTTGGTGCTGATTGAAGAAGTTTCCACCTCGGCCACGGCCACGACCACGCCCGCGAGGTCCTCTTGGTGCTGACATGATGTGTAATGAGTGAATGCTTCCCAGATGCGTCACGGAGATTTAGCGTTGTTAGACGTTGTAGTGGTATTTGGTAGATGTGTGATTGTGATGTGTGGGCTGTGGGTTGTTTGTTCGAGGAAAGAGAATCGGGGATTTGATGCCTTTTGATGTTCGGAGGCTGACCTAGATGGTCCGTGCGTCACTAAGCGCAAATGCCTGGTGTGCCTGGTTCACTAGATCGAACCGGTGGAAACTTTCACATATACACTACATACACCCACTAGCTCATAAATCTAGTTATCTTTCCTAGTGAAGTCCTCGCTCCCAGAACTCCAATACGCCTAACGCAACGACGACCCGTAAATGCACAATGCTCGCCCATCGACAAAGAAAGTTCTGCGGCATATATCCTATTGCGAGTGCAGCTTCTTGATCCTGTTCACGCCCTCGTACAATGCGCGGTCGACTGCTGCAGCTACAGTGAGCGTGCCGCCAATTACAGCGCAGAAGCCGACAAGGAAGCCAGAGAAAGTCTTGTCCCGGATCTCACGGTTGATAACTTTCATGGGTGAGATGTCCTGGTGTATGTTAGTCGAGGCCCTGAACCAACATATGATGTCCAAGAACGAAATGCAGGAAAAGGTTTGAGATGCGACTTACGTATGAGAAGAAAACACCTGGAATGCCGCCTTTGGCGTGAATCCGCTCCTTGTGCCCCTGTTCCTCGTCCGACCCACCCGCTAGACTCCTCTTGTGGCTGGTAACCGAGTATTGATGCGTCTCAATGCTGCCCTTGTAGTTTCCATCAATGGTCGCACCAAGAAGTTCGTCCTGCTTGTTGGGGCGCTGCGCCTCCTTCTCCCAACCAAGGGGAAGATACGCGGTTGAGACCACCTTGACGAAGTACATGAAATTAAAGGCCTTCTCGTTGGTGACCTGGTCCGTGTTGTCGAGAGGATTGATGTGGTGATTGGTCCAGCCTCCGGGACCGGTGTTCTGGTGCTTCTTCTGCATGTTTGAGATTACGACATCGCTCAATTGCGGACCGAACCGGAGATGATGGATCTTGTGGGTGAAGGTGTGGGCATATTCGTCCTTGAAATAGTTTTCCAAGTCGTGGACGTGCATATTTCCGGTCGAGAATGATTTTCCTGGCGCAATATGGAAGTTGCCGACCACCTTGTTGACTTTGATGCTGCCCTCGAGACGGCAGCCCTCTTGGCGCTGAGCATCGAGATGTTCGGCGTAGTGTTCCCGCTCGCACTGCTCCACGCCCTCGCCGCGACCAAAAGACCAGGATATTGAGGCGTAGGCGTCACGGACTTCGTCGCAGGTATTGCAGCAGCTGGCCTTGATCGCGTTGGTTGGCGCCGGCGCACCGTAGCATTCTCCGCAGTAGTCGGGGGCAAGATGTTGCGCTTCGTCCTTGTGTCTGATGTTACGTTAGTGCTTGATCTGTGTTGAAGCCGAGCGGCATGTTGAGGCTGCTCACAGATCCAAAGACGTGGTCGAGAGAACGGTGCTACCCTCATTCTCAGGACTCAGTCGCACCTTGTTGATGCCGTGCGTGACGCCCATCTGGAGCTCCCCAGATACGTCCATGACATCGAGCGTGAGTAACTCGCATGGTACCCGCGGGAACGTTACGTTCAAGCTGATCTCCATGCGCTCGCCTCTCCCCTTGTCTACCACCAACTCTGGCCGTACTGTGACCCGCCTGTAGTCTGCCCACTCGCCCCACGTTAACCAGAATACTACGAACAAGCTCACAATTGTGACGATTCCGCCTGATGTGGTGCGCACGCGCGCATCTTCGACCGTCTTGGTGAAGGCATCGAGCCTCGTAAATCGCGATTTCGCAGGCATGTTGTAATGCTACCACCGCAGGGTAGTTGAGGATTCTGAGGTGGTGGGGTGAAGGTTCAGCGATGCTTGCGATCGGAAGCAGGCGCAGCGAATATATTTCTAGGTGAGACTGTGGGGTTGAGGCGTGGTCAAGAAATGTCTCGGTCCCAGTGAGCTCTCAGTCGAGGCCGTTGGAGCTCTGCGGGCCAATTGCGTTTGCAGCAAGTCCTTTTTACTGGCAACAGATTGAGTGAAAGAATGTGTAGCACAAGGCGTGCTAAAGTCGCAATATCATTGTAAAAGAGAAGTGAAAAGAAACGTGCAAGTCAACGCGTGGACGTTGCGACACTCGGCTGAAGAGGCCAGATGGAACATCTGCGGGAAGCTTGCAGTGACCGGGATCGCGCATGGCGCTAGCACGCATTCTGCTGGGCTGCATATGGCGCACGTGGCTTCGACATCGAGTCTCACGACACATGAAAGTATGCTCTACGACGATTTGTCCAAGACTATGGTGACGCAGATTCTATTTCGGTTGCTGCCGTTAAGGTCCTGTAGCTGCGCTCTATGCGCAAACCGATCACCGGTGCGGTCGAAAACACCAATCGTACAGATACCAGTTAAGCTCCTGATCAAGATGTAGAAGTCCCTCAATCACCGAATCTCTGTCGATTTCCCGGCGCCAATTCCGGATCTGGAGCTCTCACTCAAATCAATCGAACACCAGGACATCTTTCCTATTTCATGCCAAACTGTGGGTTCGAGAATTGCGTAATTTCGACCGCAGGTAACCTCGATCTCGCGCCCGTCCACTCTCGCTTCTTTTGCAACGCTCTCTTCCAACTTCGCAAAGATACCTTCCACAACCTGAGAACCAGTAACTGTCCACGAGCACATGATATGGATGCGCTTGAGGCCTTTGAAAATCGATGTGAAGTGCAAAAGTTTCTTGAGGTCCTTCCCCAGATGACCAGCTTTCAACCAATGATCCCGGAAAAGTCGCCTGGACCAAGTACCACGCTCATGGTCTGGTTTCTATCGATCTGATCTTGAGATCAGCGATTACTGTGGAGGGCTATCAACCAACACTCGACAGCTACGTCGAAATTGTTTCGCTCGAATGGCAGTGTTCTCGCTTCCTCGTGGATCTGACGACAGACTTCTATCAGATCAGGACAATACTTGGCTGCGCCTTCGAAAGACTCGTGGTCAATGTTGTAATAGTATGTGCGAAATTCGTGGTACCAGCCGTCGTATGTGAAGTGTATCTCGTTGCCACCAAGCGCGTAGCCGTATATCTCGTTGCGCAGCTCCGCCGGAAGGCGAAGCAGAGACGACACCTTCTGGTTGCGGATGGAGCTGGCTATCATCAGCAATCTGAGCAAGCTGGCGCTCAGACTTTACTCACATGTCTGTATGGGGATGCGGGTCCATATTTGCACCGTTTTGTAGCTCGTAGCTCGTGGAGATTGTTCGATGCTAAAGAGCGGCTGAGAAGCTCGCGTGCGGTAGTCAAGTGTTGGTGCCGCTGTCAGGATTATGTGTGAGGGCGCGGAGTAAGAGTAAGAGTAAGAGTAAGAGAATAGTTCAGGGCGAATGCAAAGAGGAAAGAGTCATTACGTCACTGCAAGTGACGGTGAGAGTGGATATACGGCGTAGTATATTCTCGTCACTGCGAAAATCAGCGTGCAATTGAAGGACTTGATATCTCGAAGTCACCATGTTATCATTACTCACTCCTGAGCTTGAACAAACCGGCCGTTCGACCAAAGTCTGTGCTTTGTCATGTCTCGTCACTGTCCCAGTCATTGTATGCTCTGAGATCTGTTCTGCCTCGAACATTCCGCCATCTCTCAGTCGAACGTGACGTGCGTTATGAGGACGGGTGATCTGGTGGTGGTGCTGCAGTGGAGGTCAAGTGCGAAGTTGCAGCCACGCGGAGTGAGAGAATACGCGTACTGCAACACCGAAGAGGAAAGAGCGCATTACGTCAGTCATGAAGGCGGGCCTGTTGTACAAATCATGTATGGTCACTGAATACAACTTGGCTGGAACATCCGAGAAGCAAGAGCCGGAGTATTTGAGGTGAGACACGTGTTGTGGATTTCGACGAATAAGTCACTTCGCGCGTACATGTGTCTAGTAACGTCGCATCTCCAGCAGAGCTGCGGTATTGCCGCATTCTAGAGCATTGACTCGAGATCGCGCCATGCTTTAATGCCCGACAGCTTCCGCAATTTCCCAGAGTCCTTGTTCCTGAACTCAGTACTTCCCCGACGGTTAACTCTCAGTCCAATCCACGAGTTCACGAACAATCTCCAGTTCTTCCCTTCCAAAACATGCCTTGACAACGATCTCGAGTAGAGACATGTCCCAGGGTGCCGGACATTGCTCAAGTACGACTCGCTTCAAGCCCTCGAACAGACGGAAATGGAGAGTCCTGACACCAGTAAGAGCTCTCGTGGGACAGTGATCAAGACCGACCTGTGCAATTAAAATCCCGCAATCACAGCGTGGCAGACCCCGACGTTCTGGCATGCAGCACTGCACAAATGCTGGGATATTGTTTGATTTCAGTCGAATAGTGGAGATCATGCGAAGCTGCGCAGGAGGTAGGTCTCCATTGTCTAGCATGATATCAAACATGCAACCGAGGTAGAATTCGATGAGTTCATAGAAGAGCAGGTACAATTCCGCGTAAAGTTGACGCGATGCGAACATGATACCGCAGCCCTTCCAGAGTCCTTCAAAGTCAGATGCGAATGCGTCGGGGGAGATCGTGTACCCGAGAGGTGGGAAGTGGCTGATGCTCAGAGAGGGCTTTCGGCAGCCGAGTCGAAACTTGCAAGACCAATAGTGTGCCTCTGGGTTCGGCCTGACGTAATAGCCATGTATAATGAGACTTCTGAAGAGGTAGCCGTAGATCTTGTTGCGCAGTTCCCAAGGCAGGCGAAGGAGCGGTGACTGCTCTTGGTTGCGTGCCATGCTGCACAATCTATAAGTCTGATGGAGTAAGCTTGAACCAGTTTGCTGAGCTTACAGAATGTCCGCCTCGGCGAGGCTTGATAAATAGTCTGCCATATTGCTTGAGTTGTCGCAGGTAGCCGGCGAGTCGGGCTGTTTGTGGTAGAAAGGACAGGGAGATGTTGCTTTTGAGGGATGGTGCCGTACGACGACAGGTGAGCCGATGGCGTATTGTAAACGCTTCTACCTTCACTTTCACCTCAAGTCACCGTCCGCACCTCTTTCGCCACCGCAGCACACAACTCCACGTGGACGCCCGCTCCGCTCAAGACATGTATCCAAAGTCTCTGCGTGTCACTCAGGCGATCATTCTCACTCTTTACCTCTGCAAATTTGACTTCGCCCTTCGGTCTACCATCCTCTTCATTCGCGGTCCTCCACAGAAATAGATCAGGCACGCCACCGCCCCGTTGCCCGTACTCTTGCGCCATCACCTTGCACACAGTCGCGAGCGCTTCGCCGTCGAAGCAATGAGCAATTTCGATCAAGTCGATGATATCAAACGTCCAATCCAATCCAACAACACATGTTCGACGTTCGTGATGCTCGTCGTACACACGCTGCATGATAGCCGGAGCATCGCCATTCGAGATCTCGTTGAGGCGCGCATTGATCTCAGAGATGCGCGATGGGTAGAATGCATCGGTATGCAGATCCAAGGGACAGGTTTGATATGGCGTCTGGAACACATTTGGGATGTACGTGAACAGGACGTCAAAAAACAGGTATCCAAAAAGAGTGCGGACAATGCCTCCTTCGCTGTGATAGCCTTTCCAACCCTGATTGCGGTAGTGTGACAGGCACATGGCCTCAACTGAGCATTCGCCATCTTCTCTGGGATCGATCCAGATTGTTTTGCAGCCGCGCTTGCCTGGGTTGGGATGCGGTGAGCTATTTCGTCGTTGTAGAGAAGGTCTGTCACGCTCAATGCGCGTCCCTTCCATCGTCACCTCAACTGGCTTCGTGAGACGAACATGCCCAAAGTCGTGCTGTGACCGTTTCGGAATGTTTAAAGACTTCTCAAGTTTCGTGACCCGCTTCTGTAGGTCGTAGTGATGTATGATGTGCACAAGCCTGTCTTGTAAACCATCCTCGCAAGTCTGTAACGCGATGCGTTTCCAATGCTTCTTCTGCTGCTCTTCACTTCTCCTGCCAGCCTCCTTTAGCCCACCCATATAGTGCTCTTCGAGAAGTGCCTTGCGTTGATACCAAGCTCCTCGGCGAGAGTGATGGAACAGTCGCTGTTGCAGCAGCTCGGTCAGAAGATCATGCTCACGCTTGTGCTCCTTTCGTCTTCCTAGAACATATAGTGCTTTGTGTATAATGCGCGTATATACCCATGCTGGCGATAGCCGGCGTAGATAAGAACCTTCACCACTGTGGTAGATGCTCTCTTCCTTCCGTTGCTCGTCCTGACATAGAGTCTGCCACCGTGGGTATACTTCTTCGAAAACGTCCATGATCTCATCGTAGTCCTTTTCCGTTGGCCGTCCATTGAACTCGAGGATGTTGTCGATTCGGAACTGCGTTCGTATGGACGCTTCGTACTCCAACAGCAGCGATCGAGATGCAAAAATGTTCGCGGAGCGGGAAACGATGTATTCAGGAAAGTTCCAACGAGCTATCTTTGCAAGGATGATTGTTGTCAGTGATTTTTCGGTCCACTCAGTCGATCGATAGAAGACAAGGTGGACGCGCTCGAAAAGCTTCAGGGTTGGTAAAGAAAGTCGTATACAAGGTCCTGTCTCGTTCATTATCTTCCGCGTAAAGTGCGCATCACGATTCGCATCGTCGGAGAGATCGTCCACAGGGGCAAGCTCAACCTCTGGGGTCTCCGGCCTCGATCCAGAAGCCGATAAACGTCTTGACATCTCCGAGTCCGAACGCTTCAGTCCTACATGGCCAAGACCTACTTGCTTCCGGCTCGTCCGCCGCAGTGCCTTCAGAAGATCATTCTTGTTCTTGCCCTGAACCTTGGCATCTTTCGCGAGCACTTTGAGCTCGTCCAGCTTCAGCAACGATGAAGCTTCCTCAAGCGTTTTGATCTCCTCTTCTGACCGATCTGCGAATGTGAAAGATGTCCCTAGTGCTGTCCCTGTCGGAGGTTCGAATTCACCCGGATGTGATTCGACTTCAGCAGATGATGTTGGGAGTTTGTATGTACGCTGTAGTATTTCGACTGAGCCTTCGAGATCAGAAATGTCGCTGTGGTAGCCGAGGTTCTTGACACGATGCCATGCGGAAGTCTTGCGGAGGAAGAGGCGGACGTATCTAGTGTGAGATATCGTATTAGCGTTCTTGCTGGCCTCGCGACCAATGGATTGTCCTCACAAGTATTGCGCCTCATAGCTCAGCTCCCTCCATATCCGAAAGACATCCGTCTCAGCTTCGTCAAAAAGGTGGCTCTCATCCTCCAGCACCGTGTCCAATGCCAGACTGAAAGCATCCACATAGAGTGAGCTTTTACCCCTGACCCACGCTCTCTTCTCCAGCCGCTCTCCAGCCGCTTCTGCAATGTCTTCCTGCGACGCCTTGAACGCCTCATATGCTTCAATCGCTTCGTCATCGACTTTGACCTGCGGCAGCGCACTCTCCAAATCCGTCTTTCGCTCTACCTCCTCCTTATTCTCCGTCTTAACATTGCTCTCATCATCCTCGGCATCGCTGTCAGGCACCTTGCGATTCGCAAATTTACCCGGTGTGGGCGGCGGTTTCCGCGGGCTGTCGCTCGTCTTTTGGCGCTTGGTTGGCCGATCTTTCTCGCCGTCGAAGTTGGTCGACTTCGGATGCTTGATGAAGCGCGTGATCATCTGGTTGTGCTTCGATGGGCTCTGGGAGTTGAGCGCCATCGTCGTGGCGAAGAGACGGTGTTGAGGCTGCCCGTGCTTCTCAATGACGCGGGCTTCAGCGAGCTGGGACGCGCCTGCCTCGAACGCGAAATCACGGGATTGAACTAATCCGCATGCGGAATAATGGACGCCCACTCTGTCCCATGGTCCCGAAGACATCTACATCGTCTCCTGGTCGCTTCCAAGACATTGAGAGGTTCGGCTCCTTGTACAACATATTGAGTTCATAGTCCTATAGTCTTCGTGATATGATCTACTCGTGCAGGGTCCCACGCAGGATCCATACCATGCAAAGATGTGCAAGGCTGAAGAAAAACCCTAGCGCCATGGCTCGCGCCGTGCATGGATTGTGGGCGGTACAACAGTCCGAAGGATGCAGGGCTGCAGCGCTCCTGCAGGGACCTTATTAGCACTTCACACGTCGAATGGTCGTCCTTCAAGGCTGAAGAGATGAATGTTACGTAGAGAACGGGACGGTCCGGTGACGAGAGCTTCTTGATTAAAGTCGACGCTAGGATAATACACAACTTCAAGCCAGCCTCCATGCATCTTTAAATGCTCTTCCGAGACCTCCACCACAACAAAATAGGCGTCCGCGTAGACTGCGAAACGATGCAAGCAAAAGTCGCTCCCAAGGAAATGCTGCTAAGTGTCAAAGTTTCGTGTCGTAACCCATAACGCCGTTAGATAACTTTCGAGATGACGTCGTTACCGCTTCTCCAATTCAGACGCTGGTCCCTCAATCTTGACCTGCTGCTGTGGTCCTTCTAGATCTCTAGCCCCAAAGCTGTCTCGTTGGATCTCCACCTTGGTATCAACCTGTACGACACCCATTTGTGTCCAGCTGCCTGCCGCCTCGCGCAATGCCCTCTCGTCACTATCAGGGCTGTCGCGTCCTGATGTTATCGTTGCGCCAAAGTGCACCGGCTTCTCAGAGCTGTGTATCGATTGTGCACCGGACTTGGTCGCGTACGAGTGCCCGAGCCCGAGTTCGATTTCGTCCGACTCGAGGTCGTTGACTGTGCGCACCCGGCTTCGTGGTCCTTTGGAAGACATGTTGCCGTATTGCGATCCGTAACCGTACTTAGGAGTTTTGGATTGCGTCTTGTAAGAATTGGTGTGTTCGCGGAGGAATCGGATGTGTTCACGCAAGAGTGGCCAGATGCCGGGCAGGTTGGCAACGTAAACCGCAACAGAGGCTTCGCGTGTGTACCACAGCATGTACGTGGTGGCGTAAACGTTGGATAGGTTGAAGTACTTCGTCAAAATAGCAGCAACGATCTGTGGCAAACTTTGTTAGAGAACAGGACCCCAGAAGACGATCAGGAGGCATGACAACGTACTACGAAGGTTCCCATGCTGAAAAGCATACCGAGACCGATCTTTTGCTTGAGTGGCAGCGACAACGACGCAACCATCGGGATGGGAACGGCGATGATGAGGAGATCGCTGGAAATGTTGAACGTGGCTTGTACGATTGCGAAGTGCTCAAGCGTTGTACACTGTGGGTTCGGAGGAGGAACGGCCCAGTATCCATTAAAAGGCCGGCATGCTGTGAAGAAAGCGACCTGAACGGCGACGTAGCCAACGATTACCCAGGCTGCAATTAATCGTATCCACTTCATATGTGTCGTTCCCGAAGTCATGCGAGCGAACATGAATAGCATGCAAGCTTTGAGAACCCAGATAACGTTAAGCATACACTATGCAAATGTCAGCTACTTCTCTATTGGAGTCGATTGTTGTTACATACCTGTTCGGACACGATAACAATTTTGGAGCCCTTGATTCGTTCCTGAATTTCTTCTTGTGACATGGAAGCGAATTGCTCAGGTGGGAACAGATTGGAGCCGCCTCCCGATGCTATGATGTTCAAGCATGCAATGAGTCCGGAATAGAAGAGAGGAACAGCCGACACCATCAGCCAGTCGTCGACTGCGAACTGTGAAGGACTTCGAACACGGCGCCATCGTGCAAATCTGTGGCGAAAGTGTCAACGCCAGCGTAGATGTCAGGAAGGAGAAGCCATACGTTCGTAGAGAAATCATGAACATTCCAATACCATACAGCGTCCATGACTGACTCGCAAGCACTTGTTGAAACGACATCTCGGAATTCCTCCCAACTATGGCGTGCCGATCAGGCGGGTGTTGAAGAAACACTGTCGCAGGGGGCAAGTGTTCAGTACATGAGAGGGATCGCAACGCTGATCATGGGCGTCTCTGGAGATGTGCACAAGGGACCATGCGCCGAAGTGGATATGTCGCAATGTAGAGAGACCAGTCGTGACAGATGTAGAAAATTCTCCAAAGGACCGGATGCTTTCAAGGATGAGGCGGAAGGTACAAATGTGAACCAGCTCCGTGGGACTGTGACAGCGGTACAAAAGGAAAGACGTCGCTTCAAGATAACAGGACATCATCCACTCGACACTAGACAGAGCATCTCCTGAGGAAGCCAATACAGAACGTCGCTAGCGTCCTGTAGGCAATGAAGAACCCAGGGTCCGGCCGTCATTTGGCACGATTCAGCAGTGAACGTGCATCAACCTGTTCGTGACAGCAACCGAGGTAGCTCCCATGTAATTAGAAGCAGCACGTTAAGGATTAGATCGCAAGGTACCTAAAATAGAACTAAGTGCCTGACGCGTAGCTCATTGGCGAGAGCTGACGACGAGGCGCTTGTCCCTGGAATTTACGCGGGATGACAGCGACCAGAGGAGCCGCCATCGACCACGGGAAAGGTAACTGCAACCCGCATGCCGGCCGCCGCCTGCCGTAGTGCCAGTGTCCAATGTTGACTTGGCGGACACAGTGCGAAGGCAAGGCACTGCAATGTGACGATCCTACATCGATCGATGGATCTCCATGCGAAGAGTCTTGACATTCATTTCGTGAGCTTTCGCCCGTGTGTGCTCGGCCGTTTACTTTTGCCTCGTTAGCAAGCTAAGGCAAAATGGAGAAAGTAATAATGGAGAAAGATAAGAAACTGCCGGAGTTTGAGGCGTTCTTACCCGCATTCGTTATCTGAAGGCCTCGTACGCACGACTAGCCCAGATACTTAAGTACCCAGCGTTCTGGCAGGACTCATGTCATGTCACTGCTGCAGGGCCGACCGTGCTCAGAGTAAGTTAGGAAGTTGTCCAACCTGGGGTTTCAGCGCCGTGCAGTTCAACTTGCTGCAGCGGAGCCGACTCCGACGCAAGCCTTCACTCAATATGCACGCAGTCCAGTCTCGAATTCGATGTGCACGGAGCGATGCAGCTCGATTGCCGAAATGCTGTCGCCACCATAGGCATTGCGACACTACTGACAGGCTCATGGGGTAGCGTACCTGCGTACGGAGCGCATGATGGCGTGCGATGGGGATCCAGAGATGCTGATGGCGTGGATCGTGAATGGCGTGGGATAAAAGGTGTGGTCAACCGATAAGAAAAACAAACTATCGCTTGCGGTCAGCGTGTATGCCAAAGCACCAGGGACCGGCGCCAAGGACCCCGGGCATCCCGCTCTGGCCCAGCACCACGGTTTGGGGCGAGGATGATGCTGGCTAAGCGCGTTCGCTCCTTCCCCAAATGTCAAGGTTCAGATGAAGGCATCTTCGTGCAAGCTGATAGTCATTTGGCAATCGAAAGCGTGCTTGGTCGTCATCAATGTGATGCTGAAGCTATTTCCGCCACTCATAGATGGGGGTGAAATGTGAACAGCTTCGATCAGATATGCAATGGTAATTTGGTACGATCTGATTACAACAAGTAGATCCCAATACGAACATGAATGCTATGTATATCACTCGGTGCCTCTTGGAAGCATGCCAACTTCCCCACAATACCTAGTGAGAAGCTGCTGTCTCGCCTGCTGACCTGGCTTGCAGGTCCTCAGGATCCATTGATCAGCAGCAATGCATAAACACCAAGTAAGCCGTTGTATGTACTGTAGACACTAAAAACTGCAAAAATGCATGCAAAAGGGTGAGTATACTCGGACCGAACGCACGCGAAAGCATGGTAGAAATACCGAACGCCACGGCGAACGGCCTTCTAGAGCGCCCAACTACCCTTACGGACGGCAGTGCCCCGTCCACCGATTGGGAATTCTTCCTCGGCCATATTGGGATGTTGCCTAGCCCACTCTTGAATGTATATCCGTAGTGCGCGCCATCGCATGCATGTCTCCTCAGTGATCATGGTGTCCGCCAGGTTACCATCCTTCCCTAATCGAATGTACCCCCGGGACTCTGCGAGGTGGTCATCCTGTCTCAACTCTACTATCGGAATCTGGGAGATCTTGGACAACTCGTCGTCGAAAGGACGAGCCATCGACGGATATCCAAGCGACAGATAGTTGTAGACTTGGGTGACGAAGTCGTCTGAAAAGTCATCTGCGATGGTTTGTTCGATGGCGAGCTTTTGATCGATGCCACTAAAGTCTGTTGCAGATGCAGGAGGCGTTGGTGGCAACAAGCTCGTTGCTGGTGTAGGACAAGGCGATAAGGGATTTGCCTTCTCATGCATAGGCGTCAATATACCCGTAGGTCCACGTGGTGATTTGTCCCCGCCATTTATACACATGCCACCCCAAAGACCATGTGTACTGGAAGCTCGGCTGTTAGCGTTCGACCACAATGATGGTGTCGTGCTAGTCTGTCTTCCATTGCCTTTCCCACACCATAGGGACTCTCCCTTTTCAGAAGCAGCTTTGCTCTGCTCCGAGAGGTAGCACATGGCCGTTTTGACAGCATCGCATCCTTGTGTAGGATCGAAGCGTGATGGTTCTGGAGATTCACATCTTGGGAACTTGATGTCCTTTCCAAGCATCGGTGGGCGGGCACCTTTGCGCATGCGTTCCAGCTCAGGGTCTCTCGCGTCCTGTGCGAATTTCCTGGCCGTAGCAGGATCTAGATATCCAGCTGGATTTCCGAAAGGATTGTAGGCAGGCTTCTTCTGCAAATGGCATGCGCTGGTCTGATCTGTCTGCTGTTGCTTCTCCTTTTCCACGTTCTTCTTCTCCTGGAACTTCTGCATAGCGTCGAGCTCCCAATTGATCTCGGTGAACGAGGCGCCTCGCTCTTCCTTCGAATCACCGGAAGTGGACTCAAGATCCTCGTTAACGTAGTGCGCGACGGGTTCGTGATAGTCATTGTTCGGAAATGCAGCCATGGCCTGTTCTCGCAATTGCCTCTCAGCAGCCTTAGCAGCGAGCTCCAAAAGATAGCCAGAAGACCTGGCGTCCACACTCTCTCGTCTACGTGTGACCTCTGTGTACATGAAAGAATGATCCGGTGTCTCAAAGGCGGAGGTCGTTGGCGAGGGTGGAGCTGATGCCTCTGACTCGGAGGACTCGATGGTGTCCAAATCTGGTACGCGAAATGAATGCTGGGATGAACTGAAATATGAGCGACGCCTTGCTAACGGACACGATGCATGACCCTGTTGAATTTCCAGGAACAATGGATTCTGCGATATGTCTATATTGGGAGAGTTCATAGGTGGAGTAGGCGTAATTCCTAGTATGCGTGCTCTCCTTGGGCTGATGACATCCGGGGTTGCGTCTGTCTTATCTGAAGGGAATAACGCTGGGGCATTATCGTTCGCTTTCCGCGATCGCTGTGCGGTTTCAATCAGTTGAGGAGAGAATCGACTAGCTGGACGCTTCAGCGCAGGCTTGGGCTTCTGATTGCTGCACGAGGCGGCTGCGAACGGATCTGGTCTCGCTTTTGGTGGCGAGACTTGCTGATCCCACTCCTCAGTGAACCTCTGGCGGCTCGGACTGCGTCTTGTTTTTGAATCCGTAGTTTCTGGTGAGGAGCGTCGGTTTGTCTTCTGCGAAGTCTCGATAGGTTCTGGGGCGAACCTGCGGTTGGTTCTTGATGTCGTCTCGAGCGGTTCAGCCGCAAACTTTCGATTGGTTCTTTGAGATGTCTCAACTGGTTGGGGCGCAAATATGCGGTTCGTCTTTGTGCTAGTCTCGACAGGCTCAGGAGCGAATCTTCGTACTGGCTTGGAGTTCTCCTTTTGGTCTCCTGTATGCCTATCCTTGGAAAACGACTTCGTTGTTTCGACAGGCTCGACCTTGAAACGTCTCGGGGGCGCTACTGATGCCATCGTATGTGACCTCCTGATCCTGGACGATAACGGCCCTTATGCCCTTGACGACCCTCAATCTGGTATTGGAGCAACGTGATTGGTATCGCCAACTATAAGCTCATGCGTCGTCGATCGCCCGGCTTGACTATTGGCACGCCAGGTGTGTGGTGCGGATGCGCATGCGGATGCGGGGAAGATATTCGGGAGATTTCGGGAGCATATATTTGTACGCCGTAGACATGTGCTAAGTTACATGCCAGATTCAGAAGTTCTGAGAGCGGATGGCAGTGCAAGGCACATGCAGAATCCTGTCCTAGAAACCTTTTGTGACTCGACTATGCCCAATGCACAGATTGATAGCAGAGAGATTTGCGGTCACGATTGAGAGGATGTCACCGCGCGATGACGAGGCTCAGTAATAATCCGAAGGCCTTGGAGGAATATTAGCCATGTTCCTGCTGAGAATACTTGAGATGGATTTACCAATCGCCGTAGCGTGTTCCCCAAATCGCCAAAGACTTGTCGAACTGAGGAAAGCGTTTGAAGGAGAGGTTCTCGGGAACCATGTGAAACTCCACGACAGTGAATTGCGGATTGAGGGACGATCCGGGGTGGGAGATGACGTAGCGCGAGTGGAGCGTACTAGCTACTGCGGAGCAAATAGCGGAGGTGCAGAAGTCGCTCTGCAATGAGTAAGCTGTCAAGTGTCGAGTGTCAGTAATTATGCGATGTTGTTTCGTGGCTTTTGGTGGTTTGAGAGGCGCTTCGTCTTTATTAGGTCGTGTGTGTTTCTTGTTGAGACAAGGATACACTTCGATCAGTTCTCGATCGTGGCGCGCTCTGTCGTTCCAAGTGGGCCTAGCAATCCAGAAGGGACTGAAAACGACGTCTAAATGCAGATCTAGAGAGCGACTGAGAAAATATACGTGGTGCAGCAGCAAAAGGGGTGACGAAGACTTTCTAAGGCATTGACGCTTTGAAGGTGCCCGATAACTGTGACCTGGCGAAGAGCACAGTGCGCTCAACGGCCGAGTAATGCCACTAAAACGGCCAGTCAGCAACCTTCGCATTTCCTGGCACCCTGATTCGCTCCGCAACGCAACACGGAGAGGCGGAGCGGACAGCGTGGGTCGAGGGCTGAGGACCAGGCTTCCGAAAGTGCATGTCGTGGAGCATCGGAAGTCTTCGCAACAGACTAGACTGGGGGATCAGCGTGATTGGCATGTGCTCCACCACTCGATGCCTCCATCCCACGTCGCACACGTTTCCAGCATGTGACTTTCGCCGAACACCGCTGTTCGTCCTGCGACTTCGCTGTGCATCTACGATGGTAGGACGGCTGCACGACTTTCGTTTTTATCGGCTTGCCCTTGCGCCATGACGCGCAATCTGGCACCCTTAGACCAGACAGAGGTCCCTCCACGCGAATAAAGCCGCAACTTCAATCTCCAATCTGGCAGCTGATACTGTAGCTAAGCTCCAACCTTGAGCCACCCGCAGGTGTGACTTGCACCAGTCACGCTCTCGAAATGCATGGAGGTGATGTGGGATATTCTCGCACCCACGTTCGGCACACTATTCCCTGCACTCACAAAATACCGCAACTAACAGCTTGACAATGACACTGGTGTGGCAGGCGCGGGGGAGAACAGCTCGACGAGACACCAGACGTGAAAAGAGCAATCATGAGCTTGCCTTTCGGGTGTGAAAACCAATTGTGGAAGGTTCACCATCCCGCTCCCTCCCGGGTCCTCCCTACCTTGCATCCTGACCTCAGCCGCAACACAAGCGATTCGCTGCAATGACGCCAGCAATATCGCACAATCAAGACTCAGCCTCGATAGACTGATATAGGTGCGCGATACCTGCTCCGAACTCAATATGTACATATGGAGTGAGAGGGCACGCGGGCAGGCTCCCGAGAACAGCGCCCTTCGTCAAGCGAGCTCTGAGCATAGTTCGCATGAGCTAGGACATCCAGCTGGTCGAGCAATTATGCGGTGAGTACATATTGCATTGGGCTCCTTGATACAAACGAGCAATACCAAACGCCAACCTTGGAAGGCCTTACATGCTGGGTATCCTTGAAACAATTTGCCAGCCTATGTCGACATATACGAATCGAAGTGAAAAACCCCCAACCACCGTCCATCTACTTGGAAGGAGCAAAACCCGCTGCTTGGAATGACGGCCACAACATAACAAGGAAAAGATGCCTCTTGCGCAAGAAGATCTGGTCGAAAGGAAACGACCGAGTCGTCTATTGCTCCATCATCAACGCCGGCAGCACCATGTGGGAATATGGATTGCCTCGACAATGTTCGTACTGTGGCGACAAACGTAGGGGTGGGACACGAAACAATGGGTTGGGAGGCATTTGGCCAGCCTGATCAACATCACCAGTGTCGAGGAGAGGCTGGTGGGAAGTGATGTCATCGATCCAGTCACGAATGCCGGTAAGGAATCTGTCAGGCGATGCGACTTCAATGATTCTGCCGTCGAGTGACAGGACGCTGTGGGCTCCACTTGAGGCTTCAGGCTCCAGACTCGCTACATCATCGAAGCTTTGGTACTGGAGTGAAGACATAGAGGTGTCTTCATCAACAACGACTACCTGGTCCTGATACAAGCTGCCTTCGACATAGGCTACTGGATGATGCATTCCCTCGAACCCTGCTTCGACCGCCGCTTCGTTGCGCTGGGCGGCCTCATATTCTTCGCGAGGTTGCGGTCGTTCCCTCACGTCGTCGTCGTCGTCGTCTTCTTCTTCGTCAACGGAGTTAATCAGTGTTGGCGTACCACTCTCGCTACCTCCACCGTCATCGTCTTCCCCACTTGGTTCGCAACCCAACCCGCACCGAAAACCGCAGTTCGATCCGTTGAATTGTGGAGGTCTGTCTGGCGATACTACCACTAGCTCCGGCTGGTATCCGTCTTCGTGTCCATTGCGATGTTGTTCCATGACGAAGGAGACAAACAAAGCGTGACAAATCGATTGTAAAGAGTTTACTGAAGATGTTAGCCATGCTCAAAGCGTCCACCCCGTCATGAACAGCGTAGATTCGGCTTACACCGAACCATGAGCACCAATGCAATACTAATGACGCGAATGTCATACCCTTGGGCTCCTTCAGAAGTTCCGCAAGAAAAGCTTGGGCCGTCCAGCGTGGGTGCTATAGTGTACAGATGAAGTAGGTGGACTGGAATGAATCGCTGTCAATTGTATGCGCGCTACTAATACAAATGAACAGATTTCCGCCGAAAGACAGAGTTGTTCGAAGAATTGCTGAACGAGCAAGCGACTCTTGACACGTCTTATGCATGTTCAAGTGATGGATCGATGATGTGAGAGCTTCTGAACGGTGACACGACGTGGCACGCCGTCCTGTGATCATACACGGGACCACGTCGTCCTCTTGAGCTCTACGTGGTCGCCCAAACGCCCTTCGGACGAGTGCTACTGGCTGGAAACCAATGCTTACCCTGCAGGTGTTACTGCAGAGAACCAACGGAGCGGCAGCATCCCCGCATTTCTAAAATGTCACTTGCATGTGTGGTTCGGATTGCAAGTCTCATCATACAACACATCAATGGTGTATTCGCTGGTATCCTTACTTATCCTTGAGGTGGAAGCGTACTCGCGGTATACATGTACCGTCTTTAGCCGCACCGGTCACCCATCGGAGGCTATGAATCTTGCAAATCATTGCGCGATAGGCAGTGTGTAAGTTATTTCTCAGCCTTATGACGTTCGGTTTGACACCCGGCGACGCTAAGCGCTTCCCCACATCTCTCACCAGCATGCCTCAGACACCACAACATTAGTCGATCCTAGATTGGCTCGCATATCACACCCTGAATCAGGTCTACCATAGCAGTCCGCCTAAACGCCCTTTTCGTTCACGCCATGCCGCCGGTGAGCGCTGTAAGACTGGTTCAAGTGGTGGTTGCACTTCTTCCAAGGATTCCGTGGCGCACTTGGTTGCACCTCATTGGACGCTTCACTAAGTCATTGGATTTGAACTCCCAATCCCTAAACTGCTACAATACTCGTCGCATGCTTCTTGTGTTACATTCACAGCATCTTAAACATGACGGCCATATGCTCGGACAAATGCGTGCGGGTCAAGGGAACTCTCACACTAGGACCCTGGATCCGACTACTAACACTTGTCATCGGGCCCTTGGAGCTTGAACGGACCGCTCCTGCTCTAGTCGCTCTTCCATACATATTGCTAGCAGTTGTCGGATGAATAAGCTACATGACCATTGTCCCGCTTTGTCTCTGGCGACTACACATATGGTCAAAGCCGATGCTTCATTCAAGCATCAGCTACTTTCTATGTTTAGCTCAATTTGTTCCACGCCAGTTTTCGAACAAGTTCATGCAAAGCAGAACTGTGTCCACGATCGCATGATTTAACCCAGTCAATACAGACGCTGATCAGTCATGACAAATGATGCGAAATGTTACTTGGGAACATGCTTCAACATCGAGATTGGAGATACTCCGGAGTGTCAGTGTCTGCTGGACATCCAAGTAAAAACAACATCTATTACCAAAATTGACGCGATGCACAACTTACACATAAGCTTCGCCGCGCCCCCAACCCCAGTTCCGCAGCTTTCCAAGGTTATCACAAAGCAATGCAAGTGTGACTCAGGCACCCCTCGTATATCGCAAACACAAACGCCATTCAGCTGACTTCGCGTTCCGCGCGCGACGCCCAGTGGCGGTTCTCGTGCCCCTCATTCGCTCACAACACGGGCGGCCTGATCTGACGGCGTACCTTGCGACGCCTTTGTGCATGTCTGCAGCCTTGATTTCTTCGTGGTTGGGATGGGAACAGGAAAAGCATGGGCAGAGAGAGGTGTATAAAGAGGGGTGTTGGTGCCTGATTTTGAGTTGCAGTCAAGAGAGCTTCTTGTGGGCTTTTGCAGTTGTTTCAACTTACAACTTTCTAGACAAGCACGATTCTTTGTTAACACAAGCGGAACCCAACGTCAGAATGTCGGACACTACCAAGACTGAAGGTTCTCTACCTACCGCACCTGATGCCAACGCGCCCAAGCAGACATGTACGCACCTCTATCCCCATAACTGCTCGCCCCTCCCAGCCATGCTATCTCAAACAACCGCCGCAACTCGTATGAGACCTACTAATCCCATCCTCGAATCCCAGACAATGCATCATGCCACTGCGGCGCCTTCGCATACACCGTAACCGCATCTCCACCACTCGACCAAGCCGAAGTCATGGGTACCCATCTCGCCAAGCAACGTTCCTCTTCGTCAAACCGCTTACCAAGAATGTGACAGAATGTAACTGCAGCATCTGTTCGCGCAACGGATACATGTTCATCTACCCACCTAACGAATCCATCTCCTTTACCAAGGGCGATATTACCGAGTTTCGCGTACGTCCCCATGCCCCCACCATACACGGTGCTTAGCAACCGATACTACACGGATACTAATGGCAATGGTGGTGGTAGAAGTATACCTTTGGCCCCAAGCCCAAAGTCGCGCATTACTTCTGCGGCACGTGTGGTGCTAGTTGTATGGCGAGGAGCATTGGTAATCATCCCCCTCTCCCCTCATCTCTTGCGCCTTACTCTTCTTTCAACAATGCGATTGGAAACTGACTGGTGATGTGCGTGGGATAGATCCGAATTTCTTCGCCGGCATGACGTGTGTGAATGTAAGGATGTTGGATGGTGTGGATGTTAAGAGTTTGAAGATCAAGTTTGCGGATGGGAAGAATTATAAGCCGGAGGAGTAGATAGGTGTAGTGTGTGCTGGTAACGGGAGTCGTGGTGTGAAGATGAGAGAGGGGAAAAAGCTGAAGTGTGGAGGACCCAGTCATGGCAAGAAAACGGAAAAGGCTGTGTGATATAGACATGCAGATGGCGGAGATCAAGGTATGAATTCACCCATGAACAGACTTTTGAACTCATACATATCTGCATCTGTCTATGTAATACAAAGTTCAAAACCCCATGGCGGAATTCTTCTCAAAGTCCTATTCAAGTCCAACGCGTCTATTCCAGCTTCAAGCTCTCAAACTGCTCAATACTAGCCTGCCAATTCCTGGCCTCGGTCTCGGCGTCGCGCAGTTTACTCCTCTCCTGCTCCTTGACGACGTCACTGACCTTCTCCTCCCACTCCTTGTCCATGATCTTTTTCTGACGGGTGATGGTCTCGGTAGCTTTGCCGAGTCGCTCTTGTGCCTTGGTGATTTCCTTGTCGATCTCGATGCGACCCTTGACGTCAAGGTACGCAGTGGCGGATGAGCCGATGGTGTACACGGCGCAGCCTGTTGGTGCGGGGTCAAACGGCGAGAGGATGGAGATCTCGGAGACGGTCTTGCCTGCGAGAGACTTGATTGAAGGCAGAGACGTCGAGGCGGTTAGAGTCGCCTGTGCGGTGTCATCGAGCGACTGAATATAGGTCTTGCCACCCTCCTTGATGGCGTACTCCGCGGTTAGGGACCGCAAAGCCTTCGCGGACTCGACGAGAAGTTCATACTCTGTCTCAGCAGCCTCGTCATCGAATCCTTGGAGATATTGAGGGAAGGAAGCAATGGTAATGGACGGTGTCTTATCGCCCTCTCGCCGTGGGAGCCGCTGCCATAGCTCTTCTGTGAGGAACGGCATGAAGGGGTGGATCATGGTCAGACCACCCTCGATGGCTGTATACAGAGTCTGCTTAGCGCTCTCCTTCTCCTCCTCGCTACCCTCATCGAAGATTGCTTTGCTGTTCTCGATGTATGTGTCACACAAGAACTGACTTGATTAGCTTGAATGTCTTTTGGCATACAAAACTGTGCTGCTTACCTCATAGAAGTACTTGTAGGCAACCTGGGTCGCCAATGAGAACTCGCGTTTGTCCAAGTGCTGGTTGATCTTCTTGGCGGAAGTTGTGAGTTTGTGCAGGATCCATCGCTCAGGGAGTGATTCCTTTCCTGACTTGGCAATCTTCGCCCGAGGAGTGAAGTCACCCAATCGTCCTAGGACATACTTCGTCGCTTGGTAGATCTTGTTGCAGAATCTCCTGTACCCATGAATGACGGAGACATCGAATGAGATATCGCCTCCACCGGTCGTATACCCCACCAGTGACATGCGTAGAGCATCAGCACCGCATTCAGGTATACCTTGCGGGAATGATGTCTTCTGGTATTTTTCAGCCGTCTTGAGATCCTTTGGATCCAGGTTACCAGTTCGGAGCTGCTCGTGTAGCTTCTCCAGTGTGATACCATCCATGATATCCACAGGATCGATGACGTTGCCGAGAGACTTCGACATTTTCCTACCCTCAGAGTCGCGTATCAAGGAGTGGCAGTAGACCTCAGTGAAGGGGACCTTCCCAGTCAGATGCAACGACAACATGACCATTCTCGCGACCCAGAAGAAGAGGATGTCCCAGCCAGTCTCCAGGACGGACGTAGGGAAGAGCTTCTCGAAGTCGACAGTCTTCTCAGGCCATCCAAGAGTGCTAAAAGGCCACAGTCCGGATGAGAACCACGTGTCGAGCACATCCTCGTCTCGCTCCAGAGTGAATTTCTTTCCGGAGAATTGCTTTTCGGCCTTCTTCTGCGCCTCTTCTTCTGTTCGACCGGTGACCCACGGCTCGTTCTCGCTTCTGTCGCCTTCGCCACCCTCAATATTGACAAAGTAAGCAGGGATTTGATGACCCCACCACAGTTGTCGCGACAGACACCAATCTTGAATGTTGTTCATCCAGTGTTTGTAGATCTTCTCAGAGGTTGCCGGCATAATCTTGAGTTCACCCTTCTCAACGACCTCAACGGCAGGCCTGGCCAAGCTCTCCATTCGCATCCACCACTGAGGCTTCATGATCGGCTCAATGATGTCGCTTGATCTTGAGCAGAGCGGCACCTTCATCGGGTTGTCCTCCTTCTTGACAAAGAGACCTTTCTCTTCCAATGCCGTGACAACGCTGTACCTCACATCGAAACGCTTCTGCCCTTCAAAACTGCCCGCGTTCTTGTTCATGGTGCCATTGTCGTTCAGGATATTGATGAATGTCAAGTTGTGCTTCTTGCCAAGATTGAAATCGTTGGGGTCGTGCGCGGGGGTAAGCTTGACGGCACCAGTACCGAACTCAGGGTCAACATACTCGTCAGCGACAATGGGTAGGAGACGGTCAACGAAGGGATGTCTGGCGCTCTTGCCAACGAGATCCTTGTAACGCTCGTCATTGGGGTGAACGGCGATACCTGAATCACCAAGCATCGTCTCAACACGAGTCGTGGCAACCTCAATAAACTTGTCGGTGCCCTCGATTGGGTACTTGAAATGGACCAGGACACCGAACTCGACCTTGCGCTCGTACCCAGGGACAGAGAGGAGGGTCCGACCTGTCAGCTCTTTGTTGTCCACCTCGAGGGTCGATAGAGCTGTGTTGAGCTGTGTACACCAGTTGACCAGACGATTTGAACGATAAATCAAACCGTCCTCGTGCATCTTGACGAAGCTCTCTGTCACGGCCTTGGACAGGTTCTTGTCCATGGTGAAGGCCTCACGAGTCCAGTCGAACGAGCCTCCCATGCGCTTCAGGGTGTGTGTAAGATGCTGGTGGTATTCCGTCTTCCACTCCATAGTGCGCTCGATGAACTTCTGGCGACCCAGATCATGCCTCGTTTTGCCCTCTCGCCTCGCGAGCATCTTCTCGACAACGCTTTGTGTGGCAATACCAGCATGATCGCATCCTGGTAGGTATAGGGTAGTGTAGCCTCGCATACGGTGCCATCGGATCAGGACGTCTTGTAGCGAAGTGGCGAGTGCGTGGCCGCAGTGCAGCTTGCCGGTGACGTTTGGAGGAGGGATGGGGATGACAAAGTGCCCGGCTTCCTTGACGTTTCCATTCGGCATATCAGGCTTGAAGAAGCCCTCCTTGTCCCACCAGTCGTCTGGGCAAAGTCAGTATGCGTAAAAGGGTTCGACCCAGTCTCTAATCACTCACACCACGCCGACTCCACGACCTTGGGAACATATGCCTTGGTGAAGGGTCCGTCTAGACTCTGCAACCGCTTCTTCTCGCCCTTTGGTGTCTCCTCGACATATTCAGGCAGCTTCTCTTCCTCTTTGCCTTTCTTCTTCTTTTCCTTTGCAGCCCCACCTTCCTTCGCCGCACCAGCAGTGCCGCCCGTTGACTGTGCCGCTTTCTTTGCTTTGAACTTAGCGTCCTTCTCGGCCTTCTTGCGCTCCTTCTCGAGCTCTTTGGCCGACTTCTCCTTCTTCTCTACGCCCTTCTCATTCTCGCGGCCGGGTGCAGATTGGCCGGTGCCGTCTGCTTGTGCCGAGTCGAGCAGGTCTTTCTTGATGTCGTCGGCCACAGCGGGTGGTGGTGCTGTTATAGGACCAGTCTTCTCACCAGTGGTGTTGTGAGAGCTGGCATTGAGCGCCATGGTGGGGGTTGTGTAGTGGGATGCGAGCACACGCTCAGCGTAAAGGAGGTTTCGAGATTTCGGGCGCAATTGAGTTGTGTGTAAGGCGACTGGGCGCAAGAGGAATTGTGAGCGCAGTAGTGGGTATCTCAAGTATTGTCTGCAAGCAGCAGTGCGAAATGCAGGTGCGCGGGGCGGCATATGAACGGAGCTGCAAAAAGTCCAGTCATTAGGAGCTTGACTCAAGCCAAGCCCGTTGTGCGAGGCTGCTGCACCTCTCCCCGCAACACCAAAGCATCCGAGCGCCTGCACATGCCGACTCAATCGAGATTACCGAATCACATCTTGAAAGCACCGCTCTACGCGAGATAATCTTCACATTCAACGCCTCTGACGTAGGAGTCGCGTCTCTACTGCCACCACGAAAAGCAAGTCAAGAGTCATGATAGGAGCTTACCGCAATTAATTTCGGATATGGCCGTCTACATCGTCGTTTGCCGTTGACTGTACGGACATCTATAGCGGCTACCTTCGCTCTGTGGCGGACTCTAGCTGAGTCGATGATTCACGCAGTGAGCTCAGCTGCAAACCATCGCAAATGGTCCCTCTGAATCACAATCTGTCACCACACATGACAGGAGCATGACGCATATTCGAATTGTGTATTATCCCACTAACGCCCTGCAATGCTGTATCCATGCCAGTAAACTATACCGAGCCGGATGTTCCCTTGATAGCCAGCGCGCCCTTGAGGTTCGAGTATGCAAAATGAAGAACCAGCCCTTCCAGCTATGACGAACTTTTCTCTGAGTCAGGGGAGCCTGTAGCGATAAAGAGATGACCCAGGAGAATGATAAGGTATGTGGCTGAAAGTCTCATGTGCGAAGAGGTAATTGGGAGCTCGGTGCTTGTTAGTTCATGCCATTACTTGAGGTCTAGGTACTGAAATGGGTATCAATCATGTCGCACTGGTGCTGTTCTGTTGCGCAGCTTGCCGGACGGGTGCGAAGTAAGGATGTGCCATTGCTTCTTTCGCTGTGAGACGCTCCTGGATAATGTCAGTAAATGCTAGCGTAGTTTTGTGAAAAGGACCTACCTGGTGATCGTATCGAAGCAGCTTGTCGAGGAAATCAATAGCATCGTTGCTAACGAATCGCTGATTCTCCGCATTGATGAATGAATGCCAAGGTTTCTTCGGATACCTGCTGAGTATGTCGTCGTATTGCGCATCCAGCTCAATATCGTACTTGTCGAGATAGTCGAACAAGTCTTCTGTTCCAAGCACCTTCGCAATCTTGACAAGCTGATCCGAATTACTGTTGCCGTGGAAGAACGGTTCTCTCCGGAAGATCATCGAAGCGAACATGGCGCCCAACGACCACATATCGAGTGAGTAGTCGTATTCCTGGAAATCGACGAGGAGCTCTGGTCCCTTGAAGTAGCGAGACGCGACACGGACATTGTATTCCGTGCCAGCGTGGTAGAACTCGGCAAGACCCCAATCGATCAAACGCAACTATGCCATGTCAGTCAAAGACCCCCAGCAAATGTTGTACGGCGACGAACCTTCCGCTTCTCATGATCGATCATAACGTTATGAGGCTTGACATCCCTGTGCATGATGCCTTTGCTATGGCAGTAGTCGAGAGCCTTGAGCAGCTCGTATATGTAGTACCGCACGTCGTAGTCCTGGAACTTGGGGTACAGACTCCGAAAGTCGGTGTTGTTGACATACTCGAATATCAATGAGGGGGTCTTGCTCTGTGTTGACGCGCGTTAGCCTTGCTCCCAAGTCACGACAGCGAGCGAGACGAAGTACCCAGTCTCCAATCCAGTCGGAGCCATCACTAACCTGGTTGTCGCGCACTACATCCAGCAGCGAGACGATGTTGGGACCGCCTGACAGATTCTGCAGGATCTTGATTTCGCGCTTTATCTTCTTCTTCTTGACAGGCTTGAGCACTTTGATGACGCATTTCTGATAGTTGACCACATTAATGCCCTCAAACACCTCCGAGTACTTTCCGCGCCCAATCTTGCGCACCACTTCGTAGTTTTCCAGGACGCCCCAGGAGATGTTGACCGAGTCGTAGTCCCAGTAGGAGCGGGGCATGTTCGCATTGACGTCTGCGTACACGCGGGCAACGCTGGTTGTGCCGGTCGTATTGTTCAGCGCCATGCTGGGCAAAAGAGTCCTGTGAGCGGGCGGCGACGTGCCAGCGACAGTTTTGGGCGCAGCGACGGTGGAGGGTGTGGTGGAGCGGTCGAGTGGTGGGGTGAAGAGGCTGAGATGGGCGGGACGCAGAAGCAGCAACGCAAGGCCAACAAGCACGCCGAGCGCGGCTGCCTTGTTCCAGGAAAAGCGCCTGAAGAGTCCTCCGTGAGGGCTGCAGCGAGGGCGCGATGCTGCAAAAACCGGCTGGGGCTGAGGCTTGGTCGGCGACAGGGACGTTGGTTTGGTGCCGAGAGAGAGCTCCGACTGCGCGTCGTTGTCGTGCACGCCGCTTGTGTAGCGACCCGCCACGTGACTGTCCAGAGCGCAGGGTCTCGAAGCTTGTGACAGTGCTCCCGAACTTATTCTCGTGTTCCGCTTTCGAGAATGCTCAACTTGCGCCGCCTTCGACGCAGTCATAGCGAAAATGTTCCACGACCTGAACGTGCCCTGGACGGATGCGATGAGAGAACTGCAGCGCACCTTAGTGTTCTTGGACGAATGTGAGCCTCAGCAATGCCCTTGCGTTGTTTGAAACTCCGCGTAATTGACGCAGTACAGTAGGATACGACGTGATAGCCCTCACGCATACCTTTTCGGGGAAGCTGCCCAGCGACTTGGTACGTAGTTCTTGCCTCAGAAGGCATGATCCTGTGCTGTACTTGACCTTTCATCAATACGCGATTCCAAACGCTGCTCCCACTTGCGCCTTCCTTAGGGTCATGGCAGTCGCTAATCATAGCTCTCTAGACGTCACCCATCACCAAACCACTGCCCTTCCCCAAGCCGCCGCGCATGCGCATATTGACACGATGCAACATCTACCTCACCGACGCGGCATCCAACTTCCGAATACCCCAATTGCAGCAGCTCTACGATCTAGTTGCCGCGCGGCCGACGGATGAGCGCACATTACAGCAAGCATGCCAGAGCCTCGACGTTGACATAATCTCGCTCGACTTGTCGCGAAGATTCGAGAAACACTTCAAGTTCCCTATGCTCGGCATGGCAATCTCACGGGGCATCAAAATCGAGCTATGTTACAGTCAAGGCCTACTGTCGAGCGACCCATTGGCTAAGCGCAACCTGATCAGCAACGCGACACAGCTCATACGAGCCACACGAGGACGAGGTTTGATTTTCAGCTCAGAAGCTAAGAGCGTCCTAGGTATGCGCGCACCAAGCGACGTCATCAATCTCGCTTCAGTGTGGGGATTAGGCACGGAAAAGGGCAAGGACGGCCTTACAAAGGAGCCTCGAAGCTTGGTGGAGTACGCGCGCCTGAAGCGACAGAGCTACAAGGGCGTGGTCGACATTGTCTATGGTGGAGAGAAACCGAAACCTGCGGCAAAGGCGTCCCAGGAGGGACAAGAGATGGCGACCAAGACCGGCAAGAAGCGACCAGGAGACAGCTTAGTGGGTACACCAGCGCTCCAGTCAGACAAGGAAGCCCCCGTCTCGAAGACGCAACAGAAGAAGAACAAGAAGGCAAAAATGGATGCTGCCGCGAAGGAGTCGCTGGCTGAGCGCATCACAGTTCCGTCCTGAATCAGGAGCACAGAATCACCGGCGCCAAATACCATGAGATACCCATTAGACCTTCAGTGCCAAGCACAATACACATCCAAGGAGATCCTACTTGGCTAAATTACCGCATTTTGCAGGAGCACTCAATGCTTCAACTGCCACCACTAACCTATACAAAGAACAAGCATACAAGAACATGAATATTACTAGCCTAATTTATCATGCCCTCCTCTCCGTCGGCACCGCCTCCCTCCGTCCCAAATTCACAGTCACCCGACTAACCAGCGCAATCGTACTGATATCAAAAGGCAACAGATTCTGCTGCAACGACGCCGACTTCTCTGCAGGCGGAGGAGGCGGCGGCGAAACAGTCGTTTGACTCCCAGCATTGCCCTGGATCTGGCTCTGCGCAGGCACACTGACGACCGCACTTGGACTCGACACTGCAACAGCGCTAGAAGTGGCTGCGCCTGAACTAGCACTGGCAATGACAGTAATGCCCGCACCAGCCGCCGTTGTCGTGCTCGCAGCGACCAAGCCGGCCTGGCTCAGTGTCGCGGAATTTATACTTGCGCTAGCACTACTCGGGCTGCTGGATGCCGCAGCCACGGCGCCAGGCGGTGCAGATCCACCTGCTACAACGGTCACTGCGGACGCGAGGGTCTGCATCGTGCTTGGTGGTGCGTCCATGGAGCCGAGTGCCAGGCTGAACGAAGGCGCGGCGGGAGCTTGCATGGGGAACGAACCAGCTGGACATGCGCAGAGACAATTGCAGCCGCCGTTTTTGGCGGCTTGTTCGGCGGCTGCGGCGGAGTTGTTGGATGAGGAGCTTGAGCTTGAACCTAAGCCTGCGACGACGGTGACGGCACTTCCAGCTGCGGTGGTTGTGGTGGCGGCTTCGAGGGCACCTGGGCTCAGGTTTGCGGAGTTGATGGAGGCTTTCGCGGAAGATGCTTGGACGGTTGGTGTTGTTGTCTTGGTTTTTGTGGTCGTGGTGTTGGAATTGCTTCCTCCTGCGCCAGCGACAACGGTTACTGCTTTTGCCGAGGCGGATTGGGCCGCTGAAGTGTGCTTCATGCTCGATCCTGAGCCTGCTTGGACGGTGATTGTGCCTCCAGAGGCTTTGCTGCTGGATGAGCCTTTCGTTGAAGTCGAATTGCCTCCTGATCCAGCGAGTACAGTGATTGCCGAAGCTTTGGCAGCGGTTGCGTTGCTTGCACTCGATGTGCCATTTCCACCTCTGGACCCTTCTGCTTTGACAGTGATAGCGCTTCCGGCTGCTGTGGTAGTGGTTGCGGCCTCGAGCGCACCTGGGGTCAGAGCGGCAGAGTCTATCTTCTTTGCGCTGGATGAGGATGTTGCCGCAACTGCTTGTGCTCCTTCTGGTGCTTTACCTCCCGCAGACACGGTCACTGTGGCCTTTGTATCATTGTTACTGGCCACCGATCCTTCCAAGCGGAATGCGGGAGTTGAAGTCGTTCCAGCTTTAGCTCCTTCAGCGGCCGCCTGCTGTGAGATATGTTAGCACGATACTGACTGAGGCTCGATTTTGAGGACGTACTGTTTTGTTCAGGCCTTCAGCAGCTGGTGGAGTAATTTGTGATTCGGGCTTAAGCTTTGAGGCTTCCGCAGCTCTCATGATACTCTTTAATTGTGCTGGTTGCTCGGGCATAGCAGCTGGGGGTGGCGTAGGTTTCGCCTCGGTAGGTGGTGCTTGCGCTTGCGGCGGTGGCATAGCAGGGGCTGCTGCTGCGGATTGTTGTCCTACAGCTTGCACAAGTTCCGTCGAGAGTTGTTGGCCGTTGGCTTCTGTGATGACGGTCTGCTTGATCTGGATGATCTCCACGCCATTGCCGCCTCCGTTCTGCTGTGCTCCAATGTTCCCTGCATTGTTCCCACCCTGACCGTTGATGTTTCCATTCAACAGAGCTCCAATGTCAAGACCACCGCCTTGGCCCTGCTGCGAACTCTGGCTCGATCTACTTCCTTGCTCTTTCTGGCCGCTCTGACCTTGCGCGCCGGTTTGGCTTTGTCCCAGTGCTGCGCTTGCATTCTTCGCAGCATCCTGGCCTTGCCTGCTGAGCCCTCCAAGGATCTGGTCGATGCCCGCTGATCCTCCTCCAGCAATCTGATTTGCGATGTCGCCTCCAATATCACTCGTTCCCGCCTTCTGATTTTGACCTTGACCGTTCCCTTGTCCCTGTGCAACGCCGTTCAGTAACGCGCCGGCGTCCAATCCACCTCTTCTGTCCACGTTCGCGTCGTGTTCCGATGTTTCCAGTCGTGCGTGAACTGCGCCAAGCAGCAGAATTGCCGTCCAGGACGGTCGTAGTCTGCGCATGATGAGATGATGTATTTGCAATTAACTTCTTGAAGTGGACGCAATGTGAATGGAGAAATTGATAGTTAATACATCAACAGTCCAGCTGATACAGAATCGAAAGTGGTGTCGCAGACATCCAGAGTGGCTCAAGTCCTGCGCAGCAGCGAGATGAGTGAACAAGAAACAGCGGAAGGCGTGCGTAAGATGTGATCGCTCGGATCAGAACGAGCGTGAAATTCCGAAAGGACAGTCAAACCCTCTCACAAGTCGCCTTAGGCGATGGACCATGGTACTTAACGGCTCCGACAGCCTCCCGTCCACTCTGTTTCTAATATCGCGCTCGGTTTCGTGCATGTCAGTCCACGCGGCTGCGCGTGCGTCTCATTGCCCGGCTCTATGAAAGGGTGGAGCACCCGGCAATGGCATTGTCGGGTTTGCGTGGCCGAGAAGGTTTCGCTCCTGGGCAGGATGCACGCAGTTCATGATCGACAGGATCGCAAAAGTACATTCTGGGGAGTGTGGAGCTTCACGATGGTCTGGCCAGCCGCTGTGATGCTGTGGTCTGAGACACGACATGCACGAGACGAGACACCTCACACCGGCTCTGTTTCAT
Source organism: Setomelanomma holmii (assembly GCA_010015745.1). NCBI lineage: Eukaryota > Fungi > Ascomycota > Dothideomycetes > Pleosporales > Phaeosphaeriaceae > Setomelanomma > Setomelanomma holmii. Next base: position 312,229 of record ML978156.1, read on the forward strand.
GGCGCACCTGATGAAGGAACTTGTCCTTGCGTTCGGGTATGCATTGCTTTGAGCCCTCGATGGCAATTGTGAGGTCGGTACAATGTCACTTCAGGTTCGCTGTTCTCACAAAGGAAGTGGATGCGATGCCAATGATGTTTTGTGTTGCGAACGGCGGGAGATCGCGAACTAAAGTCGTCAAGCTTCGGATCGCGCTTGGCGTCCATAATGAGGTCATCAGGCCAATTAAGCTCCCATTTCGAGCACAATTCTCTTGGTAGACCATCGGAGTCGGCGTGATTCATATCATGACGAAGACATACGGGGCGCAGCGCATACATACACGATTCCTTAAATGAGTCGGTTGCGCCTGCCCCGAGCACAAGGAGAGCAGCAATAACAGAAAGAGTTGGGTATTTCATCGAACAACACCATGGCCGCTGTGCACGTCCTCGACAACTACTACCTTGCCATCACATTTCTCATCACTGTTGCGTACCAATTGTTCTTCTTTGCAATCGCCTTCAGCTTCAAATTTGACAAGCTTACCGACTTCGCCGGAGGCACCAACTTCATTCTCCTCGCTGCGCTCACGCTCGGCTTCAGTGAAAACCGAGACCAGGCGCGCAATGTGTTGGCTTCGGTCTTCATCATGGCGTGGGCCGCACGCCTCAGCGGCTTTCTCTTGTTTAGAATCTTGAAGACAGGAAAAGACGATCGATTCGATGACAAGCGGGATAAATTTTGGTCCTTCCTTGGATTTTGGGTTTTCCAGATGTTTTGGGTCTGGACTTGCTCGCTGCCCGTCACCATCTTGAACTCGCCCAAGGTGACTCAATTCGCTCAGCCTGGATTTGGAACTGCTTGTGATATTGCCGGAATTGTCCTTTTTGTGATAGGATTCGTCATGGAGGCCGTGTCCGACGTACAAAAGTTTCGCTTCCGTACCGCTCATGGCAGCGATGGTGCTGTCTGCGATGTCGGATTCTTCAATTGGACGCGACATCCAAATTATTTTGGCGAAATCATGGTTCAATTCGGTGAGTTGAGCGGTCCTTATCCATCCAATCGTGATGACTGATATGTGCAGGTATCTTCACCATTGCCGTCTCCCCTGCAGCGAACGATTACGTCTCAGGTGGGCCGTATGCGGCCTTGTATGCATCGATCCTCGGGCCTTTCTTTCTGACTTCTCTGCTCATGTTCCTGTCCGGCCTTCCATTGCAAGAACGTCCTGGAGCGAAGAAGCGATATGAGAAAGGGAATAACTGGCCAGCATACGAGCGCTACCTCCACCGAACGAGCATCCTGATTCCGTTTCCACCCCAGATGTACGAAAAGCTTCCAGTCATCTCGAAGCGCACCATCTTTCTGGAATTTCCAATATACGTGTTCGACCCAGCCAAGCATGCAGACCAGGATGAAGTCCAAGCTAGATCGGCAGAAGAAGGTCAGGCCGCTCGGCGAAGCGACGAGCAAGGTTTGAGATCCTGATATGGACGCTGACAGTCGGTGTTAATGGCACTAAATCCGAATGAGCTACAATTTGTATGCTGACACGCGCTCTTAAAATGAGAGCAAAGACGAATTGATACCCGTGAGAATGTAGGCAGTGACTATAGAAGTAATTAACGTTTACTCCTTCTCGAAAAACACGACTTAGAATGTTCGAAACATCGTGGTTGCGGTTTTCGGATTTCTTCATTTCGCGAATACCGTTGCGCCAATCCTGGGCATGACGTAGTGGGGCACAGCGCGCCTGAAGCTCCCATCGCGGAAGCTGCACCGTATCCCTTTCTCTTTCTTTCTTTCTTTCTTTCTTTCTTCTCACGAAAATAGAGCCTCAGCTTTGCTGTGCAAACATTCGCGCTCCGTGAGAGCGCATGACATAAACTGGTTTCGCTGAGTAGGTTTCTAAACATCAATTGCGCCAAGCCGATACACGTCTCTGACCGTTATCAGTTCAATCATAGCAGCACGTGAAACATGTTCCCGACCTTCTCGACTCTAAGCCAGGCGTTTGCTGGTTGTTCGCCACTGCCGCAGCGACTTCCCGACTCCAAGCCCAATTCATCTTCCAAATGGACGGCTCGGCAAGACCTGTACCCAGCGTGGAGCGTCACCGAAGATGCGAAACAAAAGGCAGCCAAACTTGGCGATACAGCCGTCGCAGAGTTCGAGAAAGCAAGTCACAAGGCCCAAGCTAAGGCCGGGCACATCGAGCTTTACTCGCCCAAATATTATGCAGCGTGTACCTTTGGCGGTATCATGGCCTGTGGTCTGACCCACACGGCGGTCACGCCTCTGGATCTAGTAAAGTGCAGACGTCAGGTAGATTCGAAGATGTACAAGGGCAACTTCGAAGCCTGGGGCAAGATTGGCCGTGCGGAAGGTCTTCGTGGCGTGTTTACTGGTTGGGGACCTACGTTCTGGGGCTACTCCGTTCAAGGTGGCTTGAAGTACGGCGGTTATGAGTTTTTCAAGAAATTCTACGGAGATCTTGCTGGCGAGGAGAACTTCCACAAGTACAAAACCCTGATCTACCTTGCTGGTTCAGCTTCGGCTGAGTTCATCGCGGATCTTGGACTTTGTCCATTCGAGGCCGTAAAGGTCCGAATGCAAACCACGATTCCTCCTTTTGCTACCGGTACGCTCAACGGCATCAACACAATTACATCCAAGGAAGGCTTCGGCGGCTTGTACAAGGGTCTATATCCTCTGTGGGGTCGTCAGATTCCGTACACCATGATGAAGTTTGCATCGTTCGAGACCATTGTCGAGATGATTTACAACTACCTCCCTGGCCAGAAGAGCGATTACGGCAAAGGAGCGCAGACCGCCGTGTCCTTCACCGGAGGTTATGCAGCTGGTATCTTGTGCGCAATTGTCAGCCACCCCGCGGATGTTATGGTATCGAAGCTCAACGCGAACCGTCAAGCGGGAGAGAGCTTTGGCGCTGCGACTGGTCGCATCTACAAGGACATTGGCTTCGGTGGTCTTTGGAATGGTTTGCCGGTCCGTATTGTGATGATTGGAACGCTCACTGGTTTGCAATGGATGAGTAAGTTCTCCGCTCCAATATCGATCCCGAACATTGCTAACAGATCTCCCAGTCTACGACTACTTCAAGATCTTCATGGGTTTGCCAACGACAGGAGGTGCCGCTCCTCCAGAGGAGAAGAAGTAGGGGGTTGTTCGGTAACGGTCTGCTGAGTCAGGCATCTGTCGCGTGCGGCGAAGGTGTCAACGAATATTTCAAAGCATTTGCTGTTTCTTCTTGTGATCTCACATTATGACCGATTTGAGCGCAAACTCTCCCCGCTCATCTGATTCAGCTCGGCTTTTGACAAATCTTCTAGAATTTCCATTTGATCTTGCATCTCATGACTGGACTTGTGCCTGCATTAGGGCAGGCAAGTGGTGAAGAGGTCCCCATAATCCGCGTGCTCCGCCAAAGCCTGCAAGTATACATGGTCATCCCGCAGATCATTTGCCCTATCATCGTCGATGTTGCTGTAAAACACCTTGCTCACCCAGTGGGATACACGACGCTTAGTCATGTGGCTGGGCGAATCAGCCCACTCGGCCTTATCACAAGCTAAACCTCACGACATCACGCAACCACACTATGGTACTGCGAATCCTTCCGGATCACCGACCATATGTTCGGCTCATTCCTTGGCCCGATCTCTTGTTGGACGACTAGCAGCCATGCGACCTGCAAAAGTCCGGTTTCGACTCGGAAGCACTTGCTATCCCACGTTCGCCAATGAATGAGACGTCTCGAGATGCGGTTGCGTCATATACACAAATGCGGTGGCTTGTTGTGGTGAAAGAGCAAATATAAGAACCTGTCGTCGCATTCTGCCTGGCGTTCCAGTATATCGTACACCCCTGATAACAGCTTCAACGATACTCAAGATACCAACCTTGCTTTTTCGACAACTTAGAGATAGCCCAGCGAATCACAATGTCTACTACACCACTTCACTCGACTGGCCGTGGAGGTGGGTTTATTCCCAGCTTAAGCCATTTTTTTGCATGCAACAAGCAGTCGCTGATACAGTCCCAGGTGCTGGCAACATCGGCACTGACCCCAATGTCTACACCGACGGGGGCATTGTTCGCGAAGGAGTAGAAGGAGAATCCGTTGATGGTGAATTCTCCACTGGACGCGGCGGAGCTGGCAACATCGCTCAGAGCCCGCACCTAGGACCACAGACTGAGCGTACCGGTCGTCGCTCCCAGGACTTCGTTCCCGAGATCAGCGCGCGCGAGGGGCAAGACGAGTTCCACACTGGCGTAAGATTGACTCCAACACCACAGGTAGTGTACGATACTAACACTATACAGCGTGGAGGTGCTGGCAACGTCTACAAGGAAAAGCACGGCGGCCACAGCCACAGCCAGTCTCCCGAGCGCAAAGGGCTTGGCGACAAAGTGAAGCATGCGCTCCATCTTGACAAGGACAAGAAGCATGAGCCCTCCCCTCTTGCGAACGAGACCGCGCCGCCCAACAACCAGATATGATACCCGGATAGCGTTAGGGGGATGGATAGTGGCTGAGCGCGATAGGCGCCGATGATACCTAGCCGCGATTCGTAGCAATGCGGCCGATTTGCTCTTATATAGACCAGAAAGAATCAGTGATCTTTGTCAGATTGCGCTGCCTGTCAATCTCTTGATTTCGTGCTGTGCCTGACTAGAAAGAAGCATGGCGGGGTCATTGAAGCCCGGACCAACGTGGGGCGGGGTGAAGCTTGAGCGACTTTCGTCATTTGGCTTGTGAATTTCTTCCCAATTCCGAAGTTTAGCATTCACAACATCACTGCACCATGGTGTCAAACGCACAAGATGTAGAAGCCCTCGTGCACTCTGATGATCCCAATCACCCGGCAAACCACATCTGCACGCTTTGCGCCAAGTTCTACACCCTAGGCTGGGTACGAGCAACCTTCCTCACGGACTGAGGCGTGCAAAATAGTAAAAGGTAGACTGACATGTAAACTGATCAGGTCACAGGCACTGGTGGAGGTACCAGCATTCGTCATGAAGACAAGATCTATATCGCACCCAGTGGTGTGCAGAAAGAGCTCATGAAGCCGACTGACATGTTCGTGATGGACTTCAATAGCCAGGAATACCTTCGCAGGCCTCAAGTATGCCAGCCAGTCCTACAATGGCCCTTCGCATCACTATACTAAGTGGTCGTAGGTCCTCAAACCCTCCGCCTGCACGCCCCTCTTCATGGCCGCCTTCGAACGTGGCGCCGGCTGCTGCATACACACACACTCGCAATGGGCGGTTCTCGTCACCCTCCTTGTCGAACGCGATTCTGGTCGTGACGCTTGCTTCGAAATAGAAGAGATTGAACAAAACAAAGGCATACCAAAAGGTCGAGGCAAGCAGGGCAATCTAGGCTACTTTGACCGCCTGCGGATACCGATCATTGAGAATACAGCGCACGAGGAAGATCTAAGGGACAGCTTGGAAGAGGCGATGGAGAAGTTCCCGGATAGTTATGCTATTCTGGTCAGAAGGCATGGAATGTGCGTGTAACTGGCATGTATGCCTGCAAGGTATGATGCTGACGATCTTCAGATACGTTTGGGGCGATAATGTGCACAAAGCCAAGACACAGTGCGAAAGCATTGACTACATCTTGCAGCTCGCAGTGGAGATGAAGCAGCTGGGTCTACCATGGACAAAGCCATAGTGTGGGTAGTAGCGGTCTAGGGAAGTACGACGGTCGAATGCAGTCACCTTGAGAACTGCACTGAATTCAGGACTGATCAAACAAGCGACCCGCAGCGTGTGACTCGACCCCGTAAACCTTGTAGCTTCTTGACGCCGTGTTAGGGCCGAAGTTTATGTCCGAAGGCGGGCAAAGCGCTTCACTCAGTGTTGCTCGGGGGGACTAGTCCAAGCATACTCGGACATCAACACTATACCACAATACTACGTTTTGGCCAGGTAGAACGTCGATCGACAGCCATCATTCGATCAATAGGTCCTCGTCCCTTCCAGTACGATTTCAGACTGCAGGGGTTGTGCGCTCGGTAACTTTACAAGAATAGTGATCATTACTAATATATTCATCCTGAAGTCTCATCACGCCTTGGCATCAAGCCAAAACATATAAGCTTCGGCGGCAGATACCCAGGATACAGCAGTTGTGCCATTGGACAAAATTCGGAACTCCGTGTTCCAGTGTGCACATTCGTTCGAGCACGAGGCATTAGCACAGGCGAACAGGTAATGCTTTCCTTGCTGTCTATCAATTGACTGCAATCCATTGTAGTGTGCAGAGCTTAAAACATCAATATGGCAAGAATGATCCATAAGCAGTCTCACATGTTCCTAATTCGTTGAGTGGGGAAGTCTTTCCATATATGCTTGGTGCAATACATGCAAACGTCAGCAGCTCGCACTGCCATACAATTCTACCTTTGTATAAAAGACAAGCCTCAGGCACTGCAAGTCGATTTCACAAACCTACAATACTTCAGTAAACCAAAGATGGCTCCTGCACTATCCTCAGCAGCCGCAGCATCTCTGCGCACCTATATCAACAACTCCACAATCACAGTTTCTCCCCTTCTCCCAGGAGCCTTAGTCTACATCACTGACTCCCAAAACAACGTCCTCTTCTCCTATGGCGTCGGCACACCCACCCCTCCGACTGCACAGTCCATATCGATCATCCAATCCCTCACCAAACTCGTCGGCAGCATCGCCTGCCTCCAACTCGTCGAGCGCGGCCTCACTTCTCTCGACGATCCCACAATCATACTCACACACCTCCCCGAACTCGCCGCAAAGAAGGTCCTTACAGGCTACACCACCTCCCCCTCCGGCACCAAGCACTTCCACTTCGAAGACCAACACGTCTCCATAACCCCACGCATGCTTCTAAACCACACCTACGGCGGCGGCCACACCTACTTCAACACGCTCCTCTTCCAATACTTCCAAGACAGGGGTATATGGCACACGACCAACGAAGCAGCCGACACGTACGCTACTTTACTCGCTAGCCCCCTGCTCTGGCAGCCCGGCACGAAGACGAATTACGGCCAGGGATTGGATTGGATTGCAGTTTTGATTGAACGGCTGACTGGGCAGAAGTTGGCGGAGTATTTGGAGGAGAATATCTTCAAGCCTTTGGGAATGAGTGCGACGGGCTTTGAGCCGGGTTTTGGCGGAGATGTGTTGGAGCGAGAAGGGAATGAGGGGATGTTTTGGCCGAGAGTTTTGCGTGATGGTAATGGTACGGATGAGGGTGAGGGTGAGAGCGGGGGGTTTACGAAACTCGATCCTGATGTGCCGGAAATTAAGACACGAGACGATGCGTTTCCTGCTGGGAACTATCATACAGGGAGCTTAGGCACGGGTCTGGTATCCTGTGCGAAGGATTCTACGCGCTTGCTGAGTATTTTGCTGCCGCAGAATGCGGGAAGGGATCCGGTCACGGGACGGAGGATGCTGAGTCCGAAGTCGGTGGCTGAGATCACGAGTGCGCAACTGCCAGAGCATATTCGGTGCGATTCGCGCAATGTGCCTGCATCAGGCGCGAGTTCTATCATTCTGCCTGGGCTACTTGAAGCGGCGCATATAGATCCGCATGGGAGTTTTGGACTTGGGTGCGGTGTACAAGGTGCTGACAGAGTGCTAAAGAATGGACAGAGAGGACGAAGTAAAAGGAGTGTGTACTGGTATGGGGCTGCGAATACAGAGTGCTGGGTCGATGGGGAGAAAGGAATTGTGGTGTTTGTGAATGGGAACTTTTATCCTTGGAATGATGAGAATTGGTTGGGTTTCGTAGCGGGCGTAGAAGGGCAGGTGTATAAGGAACTGCAGGAGTGAGTAGGCTTCTGCAGAGAGACGCAATAATGTGGATATAAAGTACAGATTTGATTTTCGCGCAATGGCAGAGTCAGTGAGAACGCCTTGAACGCGCACTTATGCTGCCGTGGTGATCCTGGTATGATACAGCCTCCATGCTCCCGTGTGCAGCGGTGGCATTCCTAGACATACATGCAATGAAGAAACTTCGGGGGAAGAAATCATGGACGCCTCCTAGCCAAACGTACTGGTGAGAAAGCTCCATGGTCAAGACGCGGCCTTGACTTCAAGTGCGCCGTTCGCACTCTCTTTCGCCAGTTGCCCGTCACCCTCTGCCTTCACAGTAGGCGTACTTGATTCCTGCTCTCCCAAGACTGAAGGCCGCCACTTCCTGAGGAGCTTTGCAGCATTTGGCTTCGCGCGATCATTCTCTTGCCAGAGTTCCGCCAATATGTCCACTACGATCGTCCTAACAGGCGGCCTGAACATGTACAAGTATTGAAGTGCGCTGCACGCAAGGTCGATACGCTCGGGGTCTCTCGCCATGGTCTTCAGCCTGGTGAGAATCTCGTGGTCGAGTGCTGGAATCTCTGACAAGAGGCGGAGGAGAACTTTGTCAGTGTTCTCAACGAAATTGAGAATGCCGTCGAACATACGAAGCGCACAACGCTTGTAGTTGCCTTGTGAAAAGTCCGCATCAAATGTGGTATGGCCATTGGTGCCGTTCTTTGCCGACTTCTTCGATGCCCGTGCCAACACTTCGTCATTGTACCACTCCTCGTTGAGCCACGAGATCGCCACGTCAATGCGCTTCTTCCAGTCGTGAATTATGTAGTTGTAAATTCCGTCTCTTACTGATTCGCCAATAGCCAGACTGCCCTTCGCACTCTTCACAGCATACTCATCTTTGATGTTCTCATCAGTGTTATCGAGGCCAGCATTCGCACGTGTGGCAAGCCGTGACAGGATGGTGATCCACGCATCTCGACCATAGTCTGTTGCTGCGAGGCGATTGAAACCAGCTTTTGTAGCCTTGCTCTTAGAAATCTCGTCGGCGCTTGATAGCATGCCGAATGCGCGATAGACAGTCTGGTCACCGTACTTCTGGACTTCTTGTGGCGATAGTGGAGGTGCTTCGGGAAGCTTGTAGGGGGCGAGAGGGGCGGAGGGTCCTGACTGGGGAAGATCGGTCGGTGGAAGGGCATCGAGTCTGTTGATGACCTGCTCAGCATCCTCTGGCTCAAAGTCGGGTTCGTATTCTTCCTCGTCTTCTGCAGCTGGGCTTGTTCCAGCTTGAGCGACAGGCGGGGGGGCAGCCGCTTGACTGAGACTGAGATAACGCGCGCGAACGATATTGATAGCATGGTCGAGCTTCTGCGCGTCCACAGACTGCAAGACTGGTACAACAATCCTTAACAATTGCTCTGGGTCCTTGAATGCTTGCACATCGAAGTTGACGGTGCTGCCTTCGGGATTCAGGGTATACAATTGGCGCCAGCTGATCGGACCTGGTGGGAGGGGCTGAACAGAAGGCGGCCGGGAGGTAGTAGTCTCTGCAGCGACTCGCTGCCTCTTTGCATGATCGAGCCCATCATTTGGCTCGCTGGGAGCCGGGCGCTTGCGATTAGACTCGTCAAAGATTTCAACGCGCGTACGGTGCATGCGTTCTATGTACTGTTGTATCCGTCCGTTGATCTGATTCTCAGGGTTTCTCTTCATGATGTTCATGAGCAATGCTCGCGTTGTGCGCTCAATTGACTTCAGTATGACCTTATTTTTGGGCGTCATGGGCGAGTTAGCGAGTTTCAGCGGATTGAAGTTGAGAACACTGTTCAAGATCTTGTTCGCAGCAACAGGTCGGCGGTGCATGAGCACACCCAAGCTGTTCAGCGTTGCCGTTACGAGCAGACCGTCAGTGTGGTCCCCATGTATGATATCTAGTAGACGATCCAGCAGTCCGTGTCCTTCCGCCTCGAGGCTCGGATAAGGTATGATAGGATGATCGCGGGGTACGAGCGCGAGGGAGATGTCGCTGTGGTCGGGTCTTCGGGGATCGACGATGCCTGGTGTTTGAACCAGCACCACCTGCTGGAGGAATTTGACGCAGCATATGCGCACACCTGGCGAAGCAGTGTCCATGCGGCGCAAAATGCTCGATTTGATCGACGACATAAGCTCCCAGTCGCGGGCATCGTGGGGGTGTGAGACACTGGGGCACAATCAAGTATGAGAGAGTGTCCATCATAGCTGCAATTTGGGGACCGCGCAAAGCAGATGGGGAAGACATTGCAAGCCATACTCGTCACAGCGGGTGTCTATCTGGTGCGCAGGGGGTTCTTCACTTACGTGTGTCTGTATACAAGCGGATACACGCTCGCAGCCGCTTGCACAACGCTCTTAGTGACGCTCTTGTCGTCGACGTGCTCGAGATAGTCCTTCAACGTGGGCAGTACCGACGTCGCGCAAACCTCCTTCGCGTCTGAAGGCCAAGCGGGCGAGGCGAACGCCTCAGCCAGGAAGTCTGCACCCCATCGCTGAATCTCAAGGCTCTGATCGTCTGCACTGTAGCCGATGATGGGTAGCACGCCCGGAATGATGGTGGGATAGTATCTACCGTCGCCTAGCGCGAGCGACCGGGCTGACTCCAACTGCTGCATCGTTTGCGCAGCCATGTCGGTGGTGAAGGATGCAGTTCACGAGGTTGAGCTTTGTTTCTTTGAACGGGGGCTGATGGTGGTGACGCTTGTGCACGCGCGCGAAACAGTCAAACCAGGGCGCGACAAAGCACAGATGATGTCGCGGCGCGCTCTCCCATTCCTAGCAATGCTAATAACCAATTAGCGAAGGAGTGTCGAGAAGAAAGAAACGCGCCCGGTGGTGTTGATCGGCTGTGGCTGCTCGGTGAGGTCAGAGAGGGAAGCTGCAGATGGACGTGCCGCTGCGGACGCTAACTCTGCTTAGTCATGCAGAAAGTGGAATCATCGCCGCGGCGAGATGGTCTACTCCTTCCCCGCAAGATTGTGAGAGCCTCAGCAAGCCACCATGGGATAGTGAGTACGCCCGTATACTACTAGGACAATGCAGCTTATACCAGCATCAGCAAACCCTTCCGTTCGACCTACTATGACGACCGCATGCGAGCCTCACCGGCTCTGCTGCGAGCTCGTGCGCCGTACTTGATCAAGAACACCATCACCGGCATCGCCATCTGCTCCCTCGTCATTGGAATATGTCCGTCCTACCGAAACGATCTCTTCAGACCACTCTCTGACCCTTGACAGACACCTACACCATCAATGCGATCTCACAGGACGAATTCGACGATGTCATCGTGCCCGACGAACCCATTAAGCGTCCCGCGCAGCAGCAGCTGTCTGGTGGGACTACCCTGGCTGTGCAGCAGGCCGTCGATGCGCGAAAGTAGTTTACGCCGAGAAGATTGTATATTGGTGTATGATATAACGCACGCATTGGGCCGGCGCAATATGGCATTTCAGGACAATACCAAATCTATCTATTGTTAAGACAATACACTACTCTCTTCACACAAGGAATTATCGCAGCGGCGGCAGGCAGCCTACGCTGTGATTGCTCACGTACTGGTTTGAGGATACTGTTAGCATGGTTTGGAGGACCCTGGAGATCAGTACCATTCTACGCTGGCGCTTCTTTCCAGCTACCACATTCCGCTCAAGGTCGCCAGGGACCCGACTCCACTGACTCAGCGCATGAGCTGAATTAGCCATCGCTCGGCCAGAGGATTTGTCGAACCATGGAAAGCCCTGGCCACGAGCATCCCATTTGCTCTTCCCTGAACCCAGCTTCTAGTTTGCTGTCGGTACTAGGTGCTCTTGCTTCCCAACAATATTTTCATCCTAGTCTTTGTTTTGCGCTCTCTACTTCGGAAACTATGCACTCTTGCCGCACACCTTCATCTCTAAACTTTCTTTGTTCAAAAAGCTTTCACCCACGTAACATCGCAAAAGACTCGAAACGATACCGAGGAAATTCACGCTGATTGGTCGCGGATCCTCTCGAAGACGTCCCGCTCTCGTACAAGTCAGATCCTCCGACTCCAGCGACTCGCCGATGGAGGCGTCAATGTCAAGCTCGGATGCCCAGATGCGCCCCAGCGCCAGCACGGCAGACACAAATTTCAGCTCCAGTGCCACTCGCGGATCTGCTGGCTCACCTCGACACATCGAATCGAAATGTGTGGTGAGTCAAAGTATGGGAAGTCAACGTCTGGGAAGCCAACCTGATCGTGACGGTGGACCGAGATGCGGACACAGAGGCGCCTCGAGGATCCAAAACCAGTCCAAGCCCGACGTTGAAACCTTTCTCGCCCATGTTGCTACTCACGATCGTCGCTCTCCACCTCAGCCATCGAAATCTACACGGCGGCTCCCCGCCCATCACGGCTCCTCCATGCAGGACCAACAAACCAGATACATCCCACAGTACGCGGCGAGGAGCCACAGTCTTATGATGCCCGCAAATGTCGCACGTCGCAAAACAAGGAGGAAGGACGACGCCAGCACACCGTGGTCAACGTTGACGGAGGCGAACCCGATATATCAGAGGTTGCCCCCAAATGCTGTGAGAAGCACACTTCAGCGAGCAGAGAGCTCACTCGTCCTGTCGAAGGCAGAAACAGGTTCGACTCTTGTCGAGATGCTGATGCTCCCAAGAATGTGTCAAGAGCTGTTAGTTCGTCAAAATTGGCATCCAAGGGGGCTGAAGAGTCGAGGACATCACAAAGCAAACAAGAAGGCGACAGCGGGCGACAGGGAAGTACTTGAGACCTTTCGCTCACAAAGACTTGTATGGCAACATCGTGGTGGTATCTGCATATCGACCTCTGTTCAGACATGCTGTTGCGATGATAAGGGAAGCAGCGTAGTCTCTAGCTATGTCTTAAAACTACAATGGAGATTTGGTATCATGCTTTATCCTGAAGTTGCTCGAAGTTTTTGAAGTATTGCACATCTGATAAAAGCTTTTGTGTAATTTAGACATTTTTCATCTCCAAATGGCATCGCAGTTGGACGTGTGGCTTGCAGCCAAGGCTCTCACCTCTGATTGGTTAGATCATCACGCCCAAATGCCATGTCGGAGAACGTGTCGATCCCTCATGGCAATTTGCCTTGACATTTGCACATGTCAATTTCCCTGCTTCTCAACCATCAACCATGGCTTGGGGATTGTCGTTGAGATGCACAGCGACTCGGACATGCCTTGATTGGCCACAGGGCTATCATTTTCCCGCGGACATCGATCCCTGACGTAATGTCTATCTCGCAACCAAGCTGGGCATGTTGATCGCATCAGCCACACTGGTCGAAATCGCAATTTCGCCTGGGTGCCATGTTGTTTCAGCGGTATCCTTGTGTCCATCTGTCTTCCAAACCTACAAGTCGCTGCAAACATATTGTCTCAACATAAGTCACTTCTCTTACCCACAAGGTCCCCACTTGATGGCGCTTCTCCAACGTGCTCCACAACACCGTCGTTACACTAAATCGTCGATACGATGAGCACAACAACCGCTACCGCGACAAAGCGTAAGAATGAATATGCTTCCCACGAAGAACCACAATCCCAGGTGGAAGCTGCAATCGAATTCGCGCGGCAAGCAGAGCGACTCGGCCAATATACGCCACACCAGGAGAGCAAAGCAACAGGGTCAACTCAAGCAGTAGAGGCCAAATTCATCACCGCTCAAGATCCCGTGATCTTGACTGCAGATGGCGGTCGCTTACCTGCGGTACCAATTGAGGAAGCGACGAGACTCAACAGACTGCGAAATGTCATTGAGAGTCACAATGAGTTTCCGGACGCGCCTGTAGCGCCAAAGACGCGTATAGCAAAAGACGGGACAGTGCACGGCCTACTTACAGAGGAAGAGGAGGAGAAGGGAGAAGGGAAGTCCGATGCCGCGCTTGGAGACACGAAAGCGCCATGGAGAACAAGCCCTCTATTTCCGCCATTACCCATGTATGGCCCACCGAATCTACCGAGGAACTTGCAATGTTGGGTTTTCCGGATCTCATCTGCAGTATTGTCTTTCTTGTTCCTCCTCGTCATTATTCTTGGTGCCGCGTTCACGTCTTTACCCGGCATGGCGATGCATCTCTGGTTGCGGTTCACCTTTCGTAACCCAGCTAAGCGCCGACCATTCTACAAAGAGGAGGATCGAAGGAAGAGGGCAAGAAGGGTAGAAGAAAAGGCATGGATTAAGCAGCAGAAAGCAGCATCAAAGAAAGAGCCAGTTCACGTGGAAAAGGGCAATGTAGAAGATGAGTTTGTACTTCTCGAAGGTGGCCCAGACCCATTGAAATGCGACGTGCGCCTATATGCGCGCCGCGTCGGGCTCGACTGCGAGATCTTCGATGTCCAAACAGAAGATGGCTTCATCATCGAACTCTGGCATCTCTACAATCCGCGCGAATACAAACGCACAGCGCAATCGGAACGAGCGCCACATTCGCCCGACATCTTCCCCGACAATGGCCCGTCTGAAGGTGTGTCTGGCTCGCAGTATCATGATGGTAACAAAAAATATCCAGTTCTCATGATCCATGGTCTTTTGCAGTCAGCCGGTGCCTACTGCACGAACGACGACGACAGTCTCGCCTTCTTCCTCGCGAAAAGTGGATACGATGTCTGGTTGGGCAACAATCGCTGTGGCTTTAAGCCTCGACACACACTGCTCAAATACGATGATCCTAGGATGTGGGCGTGGAACATCAGACAGATGGGTGTTATGGATCTGCCCGCACTAATATCGCGAGTCTTGTCCGAGACTGGCTTTGAGAAGCTCGGCCTCATCGCGCACAGTCAGGGCACAACTCAGTCGCTTGTAGCGTTGGCGAAAGAGCAGAGACCAGAGATTGGCGAGAAGATCTCCGTCTTTTGTGCTCTTGCACCAGCAGCATACGCAGGACCTCTGATTGGAAAGGCACAGTTCAAATTCATGAGCGTCATAAATCCGCTCATGTTCCGCCTTGTCTTTGGCATCCATGCGTTCATCCCCTTCATGATGACAATGCACGCGCTCTTACCAGGCAAATTCTACGGCGACATGGGTTTTCGAGTCTTTGCATTCCTTTTCAACTGGACGGACGATCGATGGGAGCGGGACTTGCGAGACCGCATGTTTCAGTTTGCTCCCGTATATGTCAGCGCGGAGAGTATGAGGTGGTGGCTGGGCCGCGAGTGCTTCGCCAAGCAGAAGTGTATTTTGGCTACTCGAGAGGAGAAGACAATGGAAGACAAGGAAGACGAAGCAGAAGACCATCAAGCCACGCACGCCATGTCGTCTGATGAGAACTCCAACGATGACAATGACGAGGACACGGACGACGCACAACCTGGTGTAGACACCCTCGATAGGTCGAAACACAGGATACAGAGGCGGAACAGCAGCAACGCTAAATTTGCATGGTACGGCCCAGATACACCACCATTCGCACTCTGGGTATGCGGAGCAGACGACCTGGTTGATGGACGCCGCCTCCTTCGCCGTTTCGAGCGAGGCCGTGAGCCATTCGTCGACGTTGTACACTCAAAGATCATCGAAGGTTATGAGCACCTCGACGTCATCTGGGCCATGGACGCAATCGAGAAAGTCGGCAAAGAAGTCCGAGAAGTACTTTGGAAGACGGCACCAGAAGCAGCGAGGAAAGTCTGTCGCACGCCCAAAGCTTGTGAAGAGATTACCGACTTCTATCATCGAAGAGGTGAAGGGAGGGAGAACGCTACCAGAGAAGTCGACGTTACTGCTGGCGAGTGGAGCGAGAAAGGCGCTGAGCAAGTCGGTGGTGGTAGTGGAGAGGGCAATAGAGACCTGGAGGCTGAGATCAAGGAGACGGAGCAAAACGTGCTGTCGGAAGAGTAAGCATGGTGGCATTATTCGAGGTAGCCTTGTTTTGTATACATGCATTTTCTGGCGAGTTCCTTTCAGCATACATCATATACCCTTTCTTATATCAGAGTAGGATAGATAGCGAGTACACTAGATCAACGTACTTGCTCTAAGTCAACCCAGTATTACTAATTCATGAAAGGAGAGACCATCTCATAAAATATGCCTTCACAACAACTCCTCATACTCCTCAGGCAGCTCCTCCTCCTGTATCCA
This sequence comes from Setomelanomma holmii, assembly GCA_010015745.1. NCBI lineage: Eukaryota > Fungi > Ascomycota > Dothideomycetes > Pleosporales > Phaeosphaeriaceae > Setomelanomma > Setomelanomma holmii. The sequence goes on from ML978156.1 coordinate 328,196, forward strand.
CCTTCTAACCCCCTCAGCAAACAGCTCGGGAAACTGTAAATCCCACGCATGAATCGCCTTCCTCACCACCACCGCCCTCCCTCCCTTCCCCCGCAACGCCGTTCCCATCCTCCTCGTAACGTCAACACTATCCTGCCTTCCCCCCGCAACCGCCAACGTCCTAACCCCCACCTCGCCAACCTCCTTCAACGTGATCTCCAAAACATCTCCATACCCCTGTTTCAGTAACACGAAAGTGAGATTGCGCTTCGACTCCGCGCGCAGCTCAGCATGCTTCTGCACCCCAACCTTCGCAGAAAACCACCAGTACAGCGAGTCCGGGATGTGGTTTGTCGAGGCGATCACACAATACAGTAGTCGAGGTCTCGATGCGAAGAAGCGCTCTTTGCCTTCAAACGGCGGCGCGCCGCTCGCGAACAAACTCAGCACAACATCTGGATGTCGGCGTGCTAGTTCCAGTCCGACGAAGCCGCCGTAGCTCAGGCCGGCGACGTGTGCGCTGCCTGTGGGACTTACGGAGCGGATTAGTGACGCGAGTGTAGATGTGATTTCCGGGATATGCTGGGTGCTCAGAGTGGGAGAGCGGGATCGTGAATGCCCTGATAAATCCACGAGGATAACGTAGAAGTGTGGTTGGAGAAAGGGGATTAGGGGGAAGAACTCAAGGTGGGAGCAGAAGATGCCGTGGAGGAGAAGGAGGGGCGGGTTGCTGGGGGAGCCGAGGGTGGTGTGCCAGATACAGTCTTGTGTGGAGCTCTGTGGAGAGATATGTGGTTCTGTGGTATGGACTTGTTCTGACATGACGATGATAGCGAATGGGTGAATATTACCTCGGGGTAGAAGATAGTGGTGTGAATTGCTGTGGTGTTTCTAGCAGCCTGGAGGTATTGGGTGCGGCCTTAAAAGTGCGGCGTGTTCTTCAACCATGATACAAGGGTGTCACAGGGCGCTCCTCATGTCATTGACGTCGGCCCAGGTAGTGCATCCTGTCGTCAAGGACCAATATCGCTTGATCGTTGAACATGGTGTGCATGGCAGTTGAGCTGAGTTGAGTATATCAATCAGCCAATCAGTGCGTCTGCATTGCTTTGAGCGACTCCGCATGTCAAGATATCCATGCAAGATTTCGCAGCAACACCAACGATACTGGACACGAAAACAAATGATAATTACGTCGACTTTTCTTCACAGGCTCTCGATGTTGCGGATGGCTTGAGGACGAGCGCGTTCGGCGTACCGAGTAGCAGCGGGCGCTGCCGAGGTACAACTTCCTGGTCTGAGCTGCATGCGACAACACGAAGAGAGTTCCGACCCTCATACTTCTCTTCATTGAAGCCCTACACGCCCAAATATCCCAATGGACGCTCCAAACGGGGTGCCCCATCCGCGCAAGAGGCGGCGGAGAAGGCGCCTCGACCGGCCGGCCATTTCAGCGCGTCTACTGCTCGACGATCGCATGAAGGGTGAAGTGGGAGTGCTGTCCGAAGACCTCTTTACTGACCTGTTCCCTGGCTTCAAATCCGTTGGTAGGTATCGCGACCTCTTTGTAGCGAGCATGTGACTTACGTCGATAGACCTCAATGGCGACTCGACTGCGGAAGCTCGCGTCCACCATGTCGCGATTACCCCATGGCTACCCAGCTCCGTCGTTGCTTCCCAAAGTATACCCTGGACCATACTACCTGTACGGCTTGCCGCCAAAGATGAATCTTCGACAGCGCGACCACACTCATCCCTCCAAATACCGGCATCCTCGCCTGCGCTGCAATCGTTTTCCCAAGTTCTGCACAGTCTTGCGCCCAACCGAACGCAGCGAAGAGACGCGCCCATAGAAGTGCGCATACACGACGTCGTGCCCATCGGTCTGGACACGGTATACGTCAACCTAGATACCGAAGCATTGCGGAAGCTCGATGAGGTGCACGCAAAGTTTGGCGGTGGATTCACGGACAAAACGAACGGCTCACTGAGAGGACCCAAGAATCGCTATCTCGAAGTGGATGGGACGAAAGGAAAGACTGCGGCAGTCAATGCAGCCGCGCAAGAGCACACGTGGAGAAACGCTGTGCGAGACGCGCTACAATCGCCGACCGTGATTCACACTGGCGACCTGCTGCCTTTGCCTCTTCCGGCGCACCCCATCACCCACGTCCCTCCTCCGCCAGCCAAGATCACAGCGTGTGAGCCCGTGGCGCAGGGTCTTCTGCTACCGAGTACGAGAATTGTCGTCCTTCAGTCGCATCGCGGTACGAAATCTGCAGTAGTCTTACCACCCCCAAGACCAACGCCAGTCACGAACGGCTTCGGCGACGATGACGAGGCCGACGATACATCCAACGAGACCTTCTACTCGGCCGCTGAGGACCGAACAGAGTCTCGAACCACTTCCCCGCCAGGTGAAGAATCAACGGACAACCTCGACTCGGAGCTGTCAGGGACGGATGGAGAGGGGCTGTCGGATGAGGAAGATATCATATCGTTGAATGCGCCCTTGCTCCCACCGCAATCGTCGGGCGTGCTCTCCTCGTTCAGTTCCGCAACTCCGCGACCAGGCAACTTCCGGACGAATGGCATCGCGACGCCAGGCTCCGTGTATTCGAGCTTCACTGCGACCACCGCTCGGGGCCCTTCGTCAACCAAGAGCAAGGTGTTCAAGGCACAGGGTCTGCTTCATAGCATTCCAGATGAGCTGGTGCATCCCAAGCCTGGAGGCGAGGATGACGAGGAGGCTCGGGTCTTTGTCGACACGAACACTCTAGTCAAAGTCGGCTGCTTCTCTGGCGATTGGGTCAAGATTGAGGCGACCGAGGAGCCCTCTTCACATCTGCTGTGGGGACTCGGGGCATTTGGAGGGGCTATAGACGACGAAGAAAGCACGAATTGGCGCCCGGTTCGCGTCTTCGGATTGCCAGAGAACATGTCCAAGAAAATCGCACGCTACGCCGTTCACAAGGCCGCGGACCGGGAACGACGATCGAGCGTATCCACAATTGGACCGTTTAGCACGTCTCTACAAGCGTACCTGTCGCCTATCCTTTTGGCAAACCTCGGAAGTCCATCCCACCTCCGCATCACACCACTTGCTCCACATCAGTCTTCGCACCTACCGAGGAGCGGCGCCGTACAGAAGCCTCGCCTTACGAGCTCATCAACTCCACCATCTGCGAAAGAAGTCACACTGCTGAAGCTCTCCACACCGCTCTCATCTGACCGTTTACTGCAACCTAGCTTATTCGCTGCTCTCAAAGAGCACTTTGAGCAGAAGCGACGCGTCGTGAAAAGCGGAGATTTGATTGGCGTGTCCATCGACGAGTCCCTTGGTCGCGCCGTATTCCAGACTGCGGCAGAAGAGGAAGCAGGCAGCGAGGAGCTCCTCTCTAGGTCAAAGAAGACCGATGAAGGCGGCACGGGCTTAGATAGCCAAAGTCCGAAGATGGTGGCTTGGTTCAAGATTGGTAATGTCTCAAGCTCATCACACGCTCCACGTGATGGCGAAGAAGCAGATCTATGGGCCGGCGCCGTCACCGTGGACGCTGCCAGCACAAAGATGGAGATGAATGGAAGCGAACAAGGCAAGATGCCAGCGCCTATCAACAACGCATGGCAGTACTATCTCGGCGCCAAGCGAACGCCTGTCGCGAATTCCCAGAAGACGATGGTTCTCGACGAGCTTCCTAAGCCTTATGTATCATCGCTTCGCAGGCGTTTGCGAGAACTAATTTCTGTGGCCACTAGCCCGAGAGCCATCCATCTGGGATTGCCACCAGTCGCAGTTCTGATCACATCAACACAACGAGGCATCGGTAAAGCAACCGTTGCGACCAAAGCTTGCGAAGATCTAGGTCTCCATACATTCTCGATTGATGCCTTTGACATTGTCACTGAAGGAGGTGCAGGAGGTGGCGACGTCAAGACTGAAGGCTTCCTCAAGGCGAGGGCGGAACGTGCATTCACTTGCGGCCCTGAGTTTACTGCTTTGCTAGTCAAGCACATCGATGCGCTCAACGCCGATCGCATGAATACTGCCCTAAGGGAGATTCTGGCCGACAGTCGGGTGCTTGTAGCCACGACAACAGAAATCGACAAAGTGCCCGAAGGCATACGAGGTCTATTTACGCACGAGATTGAGATGACTGCACCAGATGAGAGCGAAAGAGAAGGCATTCTGAGGAGCATCATCGAAGACGCCGGTATCAGACTGTCTCCGGAGGTCGATCTGGGCAACGTGGCTGTGAAGACCGCAGCACTTGTTGCCGGCGACCTCGTTGACGTCGTCGATCGTGCCATTGTCGCAAAGCGAAATCGTATCGAGGAGCTTGCGACCTCAGCATCGAAAGCATTGTCATCTTCCGACAAGGTTACTACTCGAGACATAGAGCTCGCTGGAGGCCATTTCAGCAACAGCTTGACGAAGGCTGATTTGGACGGAGCTGTCGATGCAGCACGCAAGAACTTTGCAGACTCGATTGGAGCACCAAAGATCCCTAACGTCGGGTGGTCTGACGTCGGTGGTCTTACACATGTCAAAGATGCGGTCATGGAGACCATTCAGCTACCGCTATCACGTCCTGAGCTGTTCGCCAAAGGTATGAAGAAGCGTAGTGGTATTCTCTTCTACGGTCCTCCAGGAACGGGAAAGACTTTGCTTGCCAAAGCTATCGCGACAGAGTTTTCACTCAACTTCTTCAGCGTCAAAGGACCGGAACTGCTCAACATGTACATCGGTGAGTCGGAAGCCAATGTACGACGGGTGTTCCAGCGAGCTCGAGACGCTCGTCCTTGTGTCGTCTTCTTCGATGAATTGGACTCTGTCGCGCCGAAGCGTGGTAATCAAGGTGATAGTGGTGGTGTCATGGATCGCATTGTCAGTCAATTGCTTGCCGAGCTCGATGGTATGAGCGATGGAGGTGAAGGTGTATTCGTCATCGGTGCCACGAACAGACCTGATTTGCTTGATCAAGCCTTGCTCCGTCCTGGTCGCTTTGACAAGATGCTGTATCTTGGTGTCTCTGACACGCATGAGAAGCAGCAGACTATTCTGGAAGCCTTGACAAGGAAGTAAGTCGATCGACTCCTATTGGGCCTATATAATGCTAACTTACGACTAGGTTCACACTCCACCCATCTCTTTCGTTACAACGCGTCTCTCAAGGCCTCCCATTCACATACACCGGTGCCGACATGTACGCACTCTGCTCTGACGCAATGCTCAAGGCAGTCACCAGGCAAGCCCGAGCCGTTGACAAAAAAGTCCAAGAATACAACGCCATGCACACACCCACCATTTCCATCGCTTACTTCTTCGACCATCTCGCCACGGAGGAAGACACAGCCGTCATGGTCACGGAAGAAGATTTCATCGAAGCCCACAAGGAACTCGTGCCGAGTGTTAGTGCTGACGAGCTGCGACACTACCAACGCGTCCGCAATACATTCGAAGGCACGGGCAAAAAGGAGGAAGAGAAGGCTAAGCCAACTAGTAATGGGTCAGTGCAAGGGGCGAGCTGGAAGGGCAAAGGCAAGGCGATGGCTGCTGTACACGATGGTGAAAGTATGGTTATTAGGACCGAGAGCATTGATCTTAATGGCGCAACTGTGGGAGGTGGAGGTGGGAAGAGCAAGGGCAAAGCGCCGGTTGCGAACCACGGAAGCAAGAATAGTGTTGACGTTGCGGAGGGCGGATTTGGAGATGCGGCGCAGGACGATGACTTGTATTCTTGATCTTGTACCTTGAAAAGCTGTGGTCTGTATATACATTGCGAGGGATTGATTTGTTGATACAGTAAAGTCGCATGACACATTTCGCATATAATGGTGTTGCACATCCAACATGTTCAGTAACGCTGAATCTGTCATGTGTCTTACATGTATGTCCATTCGCTTTTTGTTGTTGTGGTGACCTCGTGCGCCACAAGGAGCGAATCTCGCCCGAAAGTAAGATGACACGAACTACACCCGGACGTGCTTTACGCCCTGGACGACTTGCTTTGCTTTGCGCGCATAAGCCTGCGGTTCGATTTCCGCTTCCATTTAGGAAGAAGCATGGGAGTCGATGAGAGCTCAGTCTCAGGCCCTGGGGCGTCATGGCAATTTTGACATGTTGCTATTCTTGCTATACCTACCTGCCTTTACAACAAATGTAGTTCGCCTTACCACAACCAACGATACTTGTAGGACTTCGATCGCGACATCAAGCAACAGCACACAACAATTACTTCAATCTCATACTTTCATCAACACATCACTCGTCTTTCCCAAAATCCACACAGCACCCATCTCTCCCCAAATCCACACCACAACCATCCATAACAATGAAATCCACCATCACCCTCGCTCTCCTCGCTCTTGCGACATCTTCCACCGCACAAATCCCTACCGTCACACTCGTCACGACCGATTGTCTCAATACAAAATCTGACCCCAAGGAATTCTCAATCGCCATTAACGCAGTCGGCGTGACGAACATCGGTACGTCTACCCTTTCCCACGTCATCCCTCCCCATATCAACCCCATCTTCCCTGCCAAACACAACCGTGGAACATGAACACAACCAACTCCATATCCAAGACGCGCCCTCAATCTGCGGCCTCGCGCTCAAATCCTCATCACCAACCATTCCACTCGACACGATCACATGCCAAGCGTTCAAGAACGGCGATCAAACGCCCGCCTCGGCGCCGTTTACGAGCCAGAAACCGGCGAGTATAAGTACGAATCCGGTGAGCGTGACGGGAGTGTGGTGTCGGACGCCGGAGTTTGGGGGGTCGTCGGGTGTTTTGACTTCGATTGTGAGTCTGAGTTTGAGAGCGAGCGCAAGTGTCGCGGCGCCTAGTGCGAGTTTGACTGCGATTGTCCCGGGGGTGACGTTGGGAACGCCAATTGGTGTGACTCAGACGGCGACGGCGAGGTTGGGCGTTCCTACTGGGAATGCGACTGGAAGTGGAAATGGGACTGGGACGAGTGTGGGCGAGTATACGGGTGAGGCAGCGGGTAGGGTGGGACGGTGGTTGAGTTTTGGGGCTGGGGTGGCTGTTGCTGGTGTGATGGGATTGGTTTTGTGAGATGTGTATTGATGAGAGGGTGACGTGTGTGGATCGAGGGTGAAAGAGGCTGGCTTGTAAAGGCAGTGTGTTGGCCGGAGAGCTGAGGGGGTGAGCGAGGGAGATGGCGTTTAGTTCGATATTCTTGTTTCTGGATGTCTCTGAACACTTTCACCTTCATGTGGCATTTGGAAGTCCATCTAAGAAGTGCATCACAATTAATACAAGCATTCGCCTTATGTCACGGACACAACGGATGTTATTGACTGTATTGTCCCACCAAGATCAGAACCGCGCGTGCACACTCCACGGCGCCTCCTTTCCCGTTTCAGTCAGCCATCGCTCCATGTGATATGCACCTCTCTTCTCCTTTTCGCCGTTGCCGTCATGTCGCCCACTCACATTGGACAATTTTGGTTGTGCTTTGGCACTACCCTAGCAGAAGATCTTGAGTCAGTCAGAGTTTAAAATGCTTGATGCATATTACTGACGACGTCCGTCTTCTTCAGCGTTATATCATGATCTGAAGACGTCATCTTAGGCTTCGTTGCGTTCCCTCCGAGCTGAGTGAAACTTGGGGCCTTTTGGATGGGTGAGGAGCGGCGGGGTTGCATGATGCTTGTTCGGATTGACGTTTGAAGAGGATGGAACGCGGAGTGTGTATAATGTATTGAAGCAGTGCTGGTATCGGTACTGGACTGGCTGGTCAGGCTCTATGGTCATTGCCTGGCTCCTAAATATACTCGCCCATTAGGTGAAGCTTTGGACAGAATTGAAGGCCGCAACCGGGCATAGTGCGAGTCCCCATTGGAGGCCGCTGCAGGTACACCTAGCGAAGCAGTAGACACAACTGCGGGCTGTGACTCAGCACATATTAACAATCGATTGGTGGCCGCTCTAGGTACTGTTCAAGAAGCATTCGATATCATCGAGGGCCGCAAAAGCTTATAAGTCCAAAGGACACGCTATTGGAGGCCGCTGCAGGGACCAATAATCGAAACCTTGGTCTCCATTGGCGGCCAAAGTAGGCCTTCCCCAAGGATTCTCATTGGAGGCTGTTCTCATCTGAACAACTGAAAGGGTTGGCTGCTGTTCAGAGAGGTAAGCAAGTCACTTCTACGTTGTGATCTTTGAGCCTCATCTGCGAGGTCGCGTACCGCGTATTCTGCTGGTAAGTTGCGGTGTACGTCATTGGTAGTCGTAGATAGTACCTGTAGCAGCTTGATGTATAACCTCCAATCTGAATCAACTCCGATTGCGAGCTTCAAGATCGAGTTGCCAGGGTGAACATGGGTAGACGCTGATTGGAGGCCGCTAAGTCCGAACGCTTTGACAAGCATACTCGCGGTAATTGCTCTTGAAGCCCAATAATCTGTGATTGGAGGCCACAACCACGCCTAGTCCGCTTGGACAGGGTCGTATTCGTCCTCTAGCTTTAATGCGGGTATGGTAGTCAGGTCTCAGCCTCGTCGTCCTAACCTACACCGGCAGTGCTTAGCGATTGGATGAGAGGCAAGGCCGCTGAATGTAAGCTAAGCCACACGCTCAGCCTTGTCAATCGAACTTCACAAACATCTCGATGACTTCTTGGTGATGCTGTTTATGGTGCAGTACTTCGAAGACGCTAACTAGACAGGGACTTGTCAACTCGTGCGCCAAAATCGAGAACCATGGAGATTACATCCGCAAAGAGTACTGCTCCATCGTGGATTCGCAAATCCCTTCCACATACTAGCAAAAGGACAAAAGATGTCACAAACTGTTCCAAGGGCGACCGAGGCCGTAGTCCGAGCACTGTCACGAGCAACCACGAGCATCGCAGTCGCAACGTAAAATCGGAGGAAACGGCTCCACCTCAGAGCTCGAGGTTGTCACAATACTTCAAGTTCTTTTCCGATCGACCAGAAGAAAAGGAGAAAGAGGAGACTAAGAAGGCAAGGATAGCGCGAAAGATGAATGTACTTGAGGAACAGAGGTTTTCAACACCGTCTGCGGATCTTAGGCCTACACCACGAACGCCTCCTAGCCTTCTCTCACAATACTTATCACCGGACACTTGGTATAGCGACTATCTGAGGAGACATCAGAGATTTACTCTTCTCGATTACTGTGACTCAATTCTGTATTCAGGGCTATCGTGGTACTCGCTCGAGTTTCGACAGATACCTATTCCCCTCACTTCCTGTTTTGGTATACACAGGAGGCTCGAGACATCCAAAGCCAAAACCTTTGCCGAATTCATCGAGCAATCAAGCTGTGAGTTGCGTCCTACTCTCTCGCACAGTTTCGGACTAATGTAAGCAGTGGGTGCTACCACAAAGCATCTATTTCTCTCTTCAAGAGAAGTCGTGTTTCCACAGTCTTTCGCGGATTTCCGAACATTCGATTTGCGGGACGATTGGTCGTATTGCAAGAGATTATGCCGGTCCCCGGATCTGAAGGAAGTCCGAGAGCTGCGCAAGCAAATCAATACCTTGGAAAGCAATCTTTACACGGCTTACTCGTTGGACGAGGCCAATGACCAGTACTGTCTGTCACTACCGAACCAGGGAGATTGGCGAACTCTCCTCCGCAACATTGAGAGTAAATTGCGCAAGCATGGTACGTTCGCATCAATATGAAGCGCTGTCGCATCTCATTGAGACTGTTTCGTAGATGATTTGTGCGCACCAAGTGTTGCAGACAGACGAGTATACTGTGGCTGGCTTGAGAGCCAAGGATTTATATGTACGGAACAGAGCTATCATACCAGGCCATATTACGGTAAGTTCGATTGGCCTCCCAGCTGGTGGACTCTCTCAGAGGCTGGGGTTGTTCTTTTGTCGCCGACCCCAGAGATCATCTGGCCGCACGAAGATCGGCCTGCTGAATCGAGTCATGATCTACCCGGACAAAACAAGCGCTCCAAACGGGATGACAAGAAAGTCCTGCCCTGTCATCGCGGACATATGCATTACAAGGAGAGGTCAAGCCAAAGTGGAGAACGATATTCAGTGGGACGATCTCTCGGACCCGAGTCGATGCAGGACACGGGTACTACGGCCATGACAACCCCGTGGACAAATGATGACGATATCGTCGGCGCAAATATGTTGAGCGTCTGGAAAAATACTGCCGGGAGAAGCAAATCATGGAGACGATGCGCGAAGGCTCCGAGTTCGAAGCTGTCACAGAACCAGAAAATGCGATCAAACGGCCTTAAGATTGCGCACCATTTCTCGAAGGCCCCATTGTGGGTCCCGGTCGTGTTTATACGCTTTGAGAGGGGTAGACATCCCTCCAAATCAGTGAGGATTTGGCGTTACCAGGAAACGCGTTCGCCTAAGGAGACGGAATCGATTGATGAGATCACGCTTCTGAACAGAAGTGGTGAGACTGCTTCTCCAGAAAAGAAGGATGCGCATGACCTTCCCGTCCAGCGCATGAAGTTGATCGATCCGAGGCGTGATGGCATCAGTGCCAGCAATCCTGAACCAGGAAAACCATTCATGAGATTGACATGGAAAGACCGAACACTTATCCATGGGACCGTACAGCTCGATCGCTTCCTCCCCAGTGGCTTGATGTTCCGCTCAGGCTGGCGTATAGTCGACTTCTGCCGCAACGACAACCACGCAGATATTTACTTTTTGAGGGCTGACGGTGCTCGGACTGAAGGCGAACCCTGCTTGGAAGCTCATGTCTTCTTGGACGAGTATCATGGTAACTCTGAGACGTACGCAAAAAGACAGAAGAGCCGGATGCGTGAGAGCGGGAACTGCTTGGACTCATTCTGGTACGAAGGCAGACATATATTCATCATGCAGGTCCCGAAACAAATGCCTCAATTCAGGCTAAAGAACACCGAGGATGAGTTCCCAAGTCTAGTCCATCGAAGAAAATGTATCGCATATGTAGCATTGCAGCGTCGCGTGCTTCGTGGGAAGCCGAGCTATGCCGCCGTCGCTGGACAAACGCGAGGTAGGCAGATGATGCTACAAGAGCCGCGGTCCATGCCTCTTGCTAAGTCTGCTCTCGAAAAAGAGCTGGAGCAGATAGAGAAGACACGTGTGAAGAAGAAGGAGAAACAGAGGTGCAAGCGGCAGGCGGCGAGAGAAGCGAACAGAGCGAAGGCGGATTGGCGTGCTCTTGGCCGAAATGATCTGGAAGTAATCCAGAGGGCTCTGAGAGAGCATATAGTCGAGGTGCAGAAGGAGGGAGTGAGTGTTCAAGCTTGAGAGGTCATTGCGAGAGGTGAGGTAACGTTACCAGCGGCCCCGGGGCGATCACGTGTAGATACACGTGCCTCTATCGCTGCCCCATCCTGACGCAGAATACATTAAATTCGTCTGACGACCAAAGCGCATTGATCCTGTGCATAATCTCTATAGTAAGATGTTTATATTCGCGTAGCACTACGGTGCTGAAAATGACGAAGTCCGCGGCTTCTCTACTCGGAGTACCTCGCTCGAGCCTCTTTCATGGTTACCCGCGGCTTCTCCATCCCGTAGAGTCCCTCGCTCGGGTTCCTTTCACAACGCCCACGGCTTCTCTATCCTGTAGAGTCTCTCGCTCGAGCCATCCCACCATGCCCGCGGCTTCCCCGAAGTAAGAGTACCTCGCTCGAACTGTAATGCCTGCCAAAGAACGGACAGACCGTGCACCTGACCTACAACTTACGACTCTTAGCTTGGCCCAGGTGCTGAAGAGGGTGAATGACGGAACCAAGGAGACATGAGATACAAAGGAAACCACGATGCTAACGTTCAGATATTCCCCACTCCAGGCGGTCCTTTTCACCCCTTCCTTCCGATGGAAAACGGTCACGACTCCGTTCTCACAACAGCACCATCCTCCATGACGAGTAAATGGCAGCAATCAGATATTGACTGCAACTTGCGTCCTTGAGACAAACAAGTCCTATTGTTCTTCCAGAAGAGGCCCTGTGATGGTCTCCAACTCTCCAGAATATCCTTGCGCACCTCCAAACAGAGGATCTGAAAAGCTATGATCATGCTGACATGTTCATGGTCCGTTCGGCCAGCAGAAGTGTCCTGAATGATGATGGTGAACCATCAGATGTGTGCGTGATCTTGTACCAGAATACAAAGTCACCTTGTATCGCAATCGGAAGGTATTGGTCGGGATAAAGAATGGTGGTGGTGGTGGTGGGTGGTGTCTTTCAACGTCACTTCTTCGGTGAGCAAGAGCAGCGGCGGGGACTGCAAGATTTGCATTGGTGCTGCACGTCGGTGTCTGGACTGCTCTTATTCTTCAGGTGACGCTGCAACATGTCCTTGCGAGCATAAGCTTGTCCGCATGAGCACACGTACGGCTTGATTATGGAACCTGATGCCGGGAGCTTCGGGCATGTTCTGAGGTGTCGACTGAGGTCTTTCGCGTGCTTGAAACGTCGTCCACAATGTTTGCAGTCGGATGGCGCTCGGCATTTGCGACGGACGTGCTGTTGATAGCACAAGGCGTTCAAGAAAGACTTGGTACAGGTAGAACATACGATGGTCTCACGGATTGAGCTGATCTCCCTCTTGCCATCTGGTATGTGTTGCGGACCGTAAGTGCTTTCAGGTGGGCTTGCTGAATCAGTCACTTGGTCTGGCGACGGCAGAGATGTAGGACTTGGGTAGAGGTCGGCTTGCAGGTCCTTATCCGTGCTCACGACGAGCGTGCTTGAACTCGGTATTGAAGAAGGTTGTTGGCCACCATGAGAGAAAGAGGTAGGAGAGGGTGTTGATTGCGATATTTCGGCCAAGGCTTCCTTGGTAGACTGACTGATACCTGATTGGAAACAATTTTGAGGTTCGTGCACCTTTATGGTTACCAAATCGGGATTGATGCACTCAGTGAGGTCAGAATACTCGGCACCCGAGGTTCCAAATGAAACACTCTCGTCCAGAGCACCGAAGGGCTGCCAATTGCTAACACCCTCGTAACCTGTAAATGCATCACCCACATGATTCGTCCGCCACAACGGGTCACCTTCTGAACACTCATTGTTGCTATCCGACAGAGGATCAAGTATCCGATCAGCTACCAAGGAAGCAGAATCGTATAATGGGTCATCAGGACGGAATTGGGTGGCTTCTGCCGGGCAAAATAGACATGAACACTGTTCTATGCGATGATCACTGAGAACAATCAGTACGGGCAGCTGAGATGGTAACTACTGTACTCACTAGTAGAAACAAGTGATGTCGTAGGCGGCCCAATGTAGGCCGCTCTACGCACACTGAAAGATGTGTTGTTGGGTGATTTGACTGACACTCGACGCGCTCGGTGATGCGGCGGCAGAGCCGCCCGGTTGGACTCGAGATGGGCCTGCTGCGATGTCGTCCGATTTCCTCGAGGAAGGCGCGCAAAGCGCTCAGAACGGTTCACGCTCGGGCGCAAACCAGATTGAAAGAGGCAAATCTAGAATTGCGAAGAGTAGGGAAGAGAGAGACATCTTTCGCCTTTTGAAGCTGAACGAAGGCTGTATGGCGCAGGCGACCTGTGCTTGCTCTGGTTGGTGGCCGCTTGGAGGACGGAATGTGGACCGTGCACCAAGGCTGAGCTGATCCTTTCCAAAAATGAGGTCATACTGTATGGTTGAGCATGCACTTTGAAGGCACCATACAAGCGGGTTCTGAGACAGGTCTGCTACAACAATTTCTGCACAACGAGATGTCCTGTGCAAGACCTTTGGATTGTGTCTGATCAGATCAAGGCTCGATTTAATCATAGCAGCAGATTTGAAGGAGGCATGAAGTCTGTTGACATCCAACAAGCTAAGTCGCTTCTACAACCATACAAAATAGCGTCCCAAACTTCCCCAAGCCCTCTTCCGCAGTGAATATCCGCTTGGGAATCTCAAACTCAACTTCCGGATCCTTCTTCAATTCCCTATTGAGCTCCACATCCAGCAACGCCGTGTAGCTGTGATCCAAAAAGTCCTCGAGATTATAACTTCTTTTTGTAAATTGTTCTGATATGATCTTCGCTAGCGTAGCAACGTTAGGGTGATAATGTGACTGCAGTGCCTCGAGTTCCCAGACACTGCTTTCAATGGCACCGCTCAGTATTGGGTCTGTCTCATCCATGTCGAATGGATCGGACAAGCCTTCTTCTTCTAGTTGTTGCTCAAGAGCAGGATCTCGGATCTCCCGGTGCATCATAAATGTACATGCCGGGTGGCGCTTGAACATGTTGTACACCCATGGTATTACGACAACGATGCCCGCTGGTGGCCCGTGAAGCGCAAGGCGCGAAAGGCGTTTTATGAAGCTTGCGACAAGGGCAGCAGGCAAATGTGTCGAGGACATGAAGGTGTCGAGGAGGCGGAAGAAGCGGGAGCGGTGTTTGGAGTGTAAGAGGCCTTCGTCCAACAGCGAGTAGAGTTTGAGGTAGAAGGAGGGGTAGTCGAGGTTCTTTTCAGAGATGAGGTAGTATAGGCCTGACAAGGCTAGCAGCGATGTCGCGCCACCGACGTTGTACGAGTCTGTCAGGAAGTCCATGAGCATTTCGGGCTGCTGGAACCAAGGGGCTATTTGGTGCGCGAAGCCTGTGAGAATCGTTTTGCGCTGCTCTTTGGACAGTCCAGCACGCATTGTCACAAGCCAGGCTTCTTGAGCCTTTTCCTTATATGCTCTTAACGACGATATGGGGCTCTTCGCCTGTGATTGTGTATAGAAATTCTGTATGTCACCAGAAGAGCTGGGTACTTCCTCCAGGGTAGAGAGAAGTGACAGGCTATTCGCGGCTACGAGATATCGAGTGGGGAGCTCGAGCTCGGAGTCGAGGATGTTCTTGATCGTCTGGAAGGTGTAGTATCGCACATCGTCGAATTGCTTGAAGTATATCTCGGAGAACTCGTCTCGGTTCGGATCGTCCAGCGGGAGGAGGAGCAATGCCTCCACAAGCCTCGGAAGCGGCCCCGTCTTGACGCTGTAATTCTGCACCTTAGACTCCTCCTTCACCAGTCGCATGAGCAGTGTGAGAGCAACTGATTGCTTTGGTGGTTGTTTGCTGCGAAGGAACTGGTTCAACAGCAGGTCCACGAAGTCCTTGTATCGGCCCTTCAACCACGACACAATCACAGCTTCCGCCTCACCCATGCCCTTGCTCTTGACCAAATCCCCAGTCGCCAGTAGTCGAGAGAAGACGCGGCACAGCGCAACCGCAGCCAAGATTGGTGCTTCATTTTCAGCTTCTACCTGTCGTGTGAACTGGAGGAGGGTCGCAATGTTGTTGTAGTGTTTTCGCGACTCTAGTATCTGTGCTTCGAGCTGCAATATCTCGGCTTGAGGGTCATCGCCGTCGTCGCTGGGCGACTTTCGTCGGCTCTTCGATTTCGATTCACGGCGTTCTAGTTTGGAAGGCTCACGCTTTCTCTTCACGCCAGCATGACTGACGGTAGTCTTGCCTGCCATTTTCCCGAAGTCGTGAAGGTTATGGTCGACGTCGGTTATGATCTATTGCTGTGCAGTTTACGCATAGAAAAAGTTGGGAGCGTCGGCGAATTCGGCTAGCGCCGCCGTGTCTGGCTTGGCATTGGATTGCAGCTTTCTCACGAAGCTCCGCGACGACGGCAGCACCCACATCTCCCCTCTCTCATCGACAGCAATGGCTTCCCGTCTCGCAAGGAGCGCGGTCGGTCAGTACAACCCCCTCACAGCATCACTGATGCCATTGGACCCCCTACTCACCCGCAACAGGCGCCGCCCGACTCCGCCCATCGCTCCCTCTCCGCGCCCTTCCATCCATCGCCGCGCAGGCCCGCTACAATTCGAACCTGCCGCAGGAGGACCCCAAGAAGAAGGCCCAGACGCTGCTTGACTCGATACCCGTGCCCGGCAACAGCCCCCTCACCAAGGCTGCTGTGCTCTCCGCGGGAGCTGGTCTCAGTGTCGCGGCTATTAGCAACGAGCTCTACGTCGTCAACGAGGAGTCCATTGTCGCTTTGTCGCTGCTCACCATTTTCTGGGCTGTCGCCAAGTACGCTGGACCCGCGTGGGGAGACTATGCGCAGCAGCAGGCGGACAAGATCTCGGGTATCTTGAACGCAGCCCGTGCCGACCACACCTCGGCTGTGAAGTCGCGCATCCAGAGCGTCCAGGATCTCGGTGGTGTCATCGACATCACCAAGACCCTGTTCGAGGTTTCCAAGGTACGACATGAATGCAGTTGGAGATGGGCGGAATCTCCGTCGGGCCAACATATACTGACAACTGCATAGGAGACCGCCAAGCTTGAGGCTCAGGCTTTCGAGCTCGAGCAGAAGACGGCCATTGCCCACGAGGCCAAGACCGTTCTCGACTCGTGGGTCCGCTACGAGGGCCAGGTCAAGCAGAGGCAGCAGCGCGAGCTTGCCGAGAGCATCATCGCCAAGATCGAGAAGGAGCTCGAGAACCCCAAGACCCTCAAGCAGATCCTCGACCAGAGCGTCGCTGATGTTGAGAGTACGTCATACCAATCTTGTGATACCTTTCTAGTGCTAACGAGAAATAGGGATCGTTGCTCAAAAGGCATAAGCGTCCTACAATATTTATTGGTCACCTTCAATCAATGTTACATAACCTGTGCAATAGTCAAGCTCGTCAAATAGAGAGTACCCAAGGCTTGGGAAAAGGCCGAATTGATCTCATTCTGTTTTGAACACCATTGCTATGCACTATATACAGTCTGAGACTACCATCTTCTCATAGTCTTGATCCGTCCCCTTTCTCTAATAACCCACTAATCGTCTCTGCCCAGTTTTGTGCAGCCTCCTGGCTGATTGCGTTTTCGTCGTAACTCACGCCAAACCCCACAATACCATTCGCATCCGTCGAGCTGCCAATCAGGAACTCATTGTCCCTTGCCCTCACGCCCATTCTAAGCCCTTGGTAATCAACAATGAAATCCTTACCCTCCACGTTGTCCAAATCATACTCCCCAGGCCTGAAGAACGCAGCCGTAGAGCCCACACTTGACACCCCACACGTCGCGCCATACTTCCCAACTCTAGCCTTCAACTCGCCCTGCGGGTTTGCCCTCGTCTTCTTATCCTCAGGCAACCTCGCATCGACACGCTCCAGCTGCGCAAGATACCCAGTCGCCAACAATCTCCCCGGCGAATGCCTATTTAACACACTCATCCCATCCCTCGCACCTCCATCTTTCAAACGCTTCTGATAAACCTTCAACTCCCGATTCGCATGTTTCGCCACCAGTTTGAAGCGTCCTTCAATCGGCAAACTCGATGTTAAAAGCGGCATCACTATCCCCTCGGAAAAAGCTAACATGCAACTATCCGCCTGCGTCTTTACGCCGAAAAAGGCGCGTGGATTAAGCGGGAACGAGGCGCCGAATGCAGGACGCTCGGCGACAGCAATTTGGCTGTAGCGGGATTCGTGGATGGCCATCATACTCAATCCCGCGAGCGCGAAACATCCTGCGCCGATGGATACTTTGGCTTCGCGGCATAGTGCTATCAGGCGTGCTGAGGCAGCGGGGGATAGGGAGGGGGTGATGTGGCCCGAGTTCATTTGCGGGCGTGTAGCGGCGTCGTAGTTGAAGAACCGGGTATATGTGGGATCTATAGGTAGTGGGCCCTCGAGTCTAGTCTCGCGGCGAAGCGGGTTGGTGAATGTTGGTGACATGGTGTGCTGGACGTGTCTGAGGACGCGGATTAGTGCCCAAAACCAGCGTTGGCGTGCGCGGGTACCGGGGACGATGGGATAGAGGTCTTCTTGGGCCGGAGGCAGTCTTTGCTGGATGTTCGCTATCTGAATGGAGGTGTTGATGTCTCCTAGGATGGTGGGAGCCGGTGTGTTCAGGATGCGAAGGAAGTGGCTGAACCAGTTATATGCGCTGAGTCCATCGGATATTTGGTGGGCCATTACGATTAGAAACTTCAGTTCCCATGTTTGTCCTCCGGGAAGTCGTTTCAGTGGCAGGACGTGCAATTTTGACAAACACTCCTCAGGTCGAATTATCCGAGCGACGTTGAGCGCGTGGTGATGTAAATCCTGGTCGTCGAGTTCAGGCCCATAGCCGAAATCTTCGAGGAAAGTGATTCCATCTTCCACGCTTTTGACGGCATCTTCAGCACTTTGTGGTACATCAACGACGAATCGCCGTACCCCAGTCTTCTCCTCCTCTTCGATTCTCGCCATGAGTAAGACATGGTGCAATCGTAACAGACACCATGCAAGCGCAATGCGTCCCCGTAAGTCGCGTTCAGAAAGGCTGTGTCGAACTTCAAGCTTCAGCGTCGCAGTCATATCCGCCCGGCCACAGAAACGAGTTCCATCTATGTCAAAAGATGTTTCGACCAGACCCAATGGCCGTTTGAACGACTGGATGCCATTCGGAGATGTCGTTTGTCTCCATGGGCAGGACGCGTTGGCGTAGCGCGAGAGCCAACTATGTGATGTCATGGTGTCGAGTTCTGTAGTGACCGTGTCTTTACCCAAAGGTATCCTATTTTTCAAGATTTCGTCATGTGTTCACTGTCATTTTCGTAAGGATATGTGGTAATAATCCATGTTGAAGTGGTGGTAGTGATCTGCACGAGATTTTGCGGGGATGTGGCGTCTTTGCTGGCGTTGGCGCTTGAGGTAGGTGCGCTCTAGTCATGACATCGTGCAGGTGGTTGCTCAATTACGAGCTTGCAGTACAGGAGCATATGAGGAAGTCTAACTCTTTCAGAACAATGCAATACACTGATTCCGTGATAAATTCGGGTTTCGTTCTTCATGAGCCTTGTTGTTTCACATTCAATGAAGACGTACTGCGCTCTTATTGCAGTGCTGACACGGGTTGACGGCTATAGGTACGACTACTCTAATAATTTCCAACTACTTCTTTTTTCTCTGCGATTTCCAGTATCAGATTGATCCTTGAACTTATCACCTCCCCGTCTGATAACTCCAGATATGATGACCGAAATCCCCTAGATGTCTTAGTGCTGATGCTGCAAGTCCATCAGCATATCGTCGTCGATGTCGTCGCCAAAGTCGTCCTGGGCCTTCTTGGTCGCCTCCTTTGATGGCGGCCCATCGCTATCCATCGCGTTCACATCAAAATCCACGAACTGTGACATGTCGAAGTCAGGTATCTCATCCTCCATCCTGGATGGCAAGTCAGGCTGGGAAGCATTCGGAGAGGGACCGGGCGCAGGAAGCTCAGCCTTCTGGGCCATGGCTTTGTTGTGCTTAGTAGCTTTCACATCGACGACTTCGATCGTCTGTACAGCTTGCTCTTGATTGCGTACATCAAGGCCGCGTTGAATACCTTCGTGCAGCAAAGAGCGCGTGTCAACTCCTGGCATACGTTCGCGAAGCTCGTGCAAAACAGTGTCGAGCTCGATCACGCAGCCCATAATCGTCCCATCCGTTACGGGCCCAGCGAGATCATCGTAAGGATCTTCAGCCGAATAGCTCCACTCAAAACTATTGCAGCCCATGTCGAGTTGCAAGGAAGCTTGAACTACGGAGATTAAGCTTGCACGTATGACAGCTATTAGGTTCTGAACATGATAGCCATATGGGACACGCTCGAGAGGTAACTTGGAAGACTTGGTCCGATGTGCGCCATCCGTCCTTCTGCGTCGTTGCGGACGAGAATTGCTGGCGGTTTCATGCATGGGTGCAACACGTGATAATTGTCTGCGGACTGGACTTGCTGACCTGTCGGGAGACGCAAGCTCGCGCTCCTGATAAGCTTGGAAGTAGCTTGCTATGTCATGGGCGTTGTTCGATGGCTTTTGTCGATCGTACAAGTCGAGTGCTGTCCTCACTTCCTGAGAACGTTTAAGAGCTAGGGACGGCCGCTCGCTTCCAACTGATGCAGCTCTGGGCGTCATCGGATGAGTGGAGCCATTATGATAGACTTGAGCACGACTTGGAGATGTCCGTGGAGGGGTAAAATCCTCTTCAACTTCAGGACGCAGAGGTGTATACTCTGCCATTCCATATGAGCGCGAGTCTAGGTCGGCTGAAGAGGCCCTAGAACCATCATCGAAAGGGTGCGTGTGGTCAGGGCGACCGCGAAGATATTGGTCCTCGCCACCAAAAGCTAACGAAAGCCGGCCTGAAGTGTGACTTGCTTGACTAGGTGGGTTGATTGGAGTGAATGACGGAAGGTATCTTGCTCTGCTCTTATCGATAGAATGACCATTTGGACCTTGCCCAAAAAAATCCCGAATATCCGTATTATTTTCCTGAGGCGAGAAGGTTCTCAATCAGTCGTTCCGCGGCTGATAAAACGGGTCGTCGCGGACTTCCAGTGTTATCACTAGGGAAAAGTGGAGTTGCGTGCTCCTTCCGACGCTTGGGTCGCGCGGATGAGTGAGGAGAACCTCGCATGGGTTGACCGACCCAAGTGTCTTCTGGACCTCCCATCGCACTCTACTGACCTGTTGGTATCGCGTGCTTGCGGAGCTCGCTGGCGAGGAGCAGTGACGAAAGTATCAGAGGGGCTAGTGTGCAGTTGCATCCTCTGAGGGCGAAAGGAAGCCAATCTTGAGGTTGACTGATTACTTGAGTTTTGCGGTGGACCCGCCATGCGACCTGCATTGTCGGATAAAGAAAACGTACAATTTGCTTCAGAGAGTGGCAAGCTACATTCCCGTCTATTGCCTGTGAGCGGTGTGCGTTCGTTCGGATACAGTTCCATGGTCTCGTCTTCTGCCTGAGGAAGAGGTCGGATGCTTCGCTCAAGTTCGAGGTCCAAAAACGACCGAGGTACATTCATTCGCAATGAAGTTTGGGGCGTAAGCGGCTGGGCTGAGTGTACTCGTCCAGGAGTAGCTACAAGCGCTGGTGAGCTCGGTCGTGCCACTTCCTCGTCTTGACTCTTCGCAGGACTCAATAATTGTTGCTGGATCACTAATCGTCTCGGCTTGACCGAAGCGTTCATGCGCGCAATAGTCCAGGGATTAGACACTGCTGCAGATCGACTTCCTTCTTCGTCTTCGATGACTGGAGGATGGTTTTCCTGCAAGTGTTCCAGATCATCCTCATCAATCCCGTACATGCTGGACCTCCATCGTGGCTGATCAGATCGGGGTTCTGAGGTCGGATGCGCATTGTCATCATCGAGTGCATCCTCGTAAACGGAGAAAGGATCGTCTGCAGATGTCGCCTGAGGGAGTCGAGCGGATGTCGGTGGTTCTTCATCCTCCGCTGCAATGGTCGTCTCAGGGTAGTATGACTTGAGGAGCTTGTCTACGACATTTAGCACAACTTCGCTATTCTCAAACGAGAAATCGTCCTTTGCTGGTTCGATGTTCGGATCGTAGCTGCCGGGTGGGCACATAATGTTGATGCAGCAGAAAGGGTCCGTGACGTTCGCCAAGGATGAGTTCGATCTCCTGAGCCTCTTCTTGAAGGCGCCGACCACCTGCTTGATGGTTCCTCGATTGTTTGACACCGGTCGCGAGTCAATTGAGATGAATGTACCGTGGTTGGCAATCTTTGATCCAATCGCCGTTGGCTTGGGAAGGTAAGCATGAAGTTCGAAACCATCGCTCTCCAAAGTAGTCCAGTCAAACTGGAGGGCACAATCCTTGCCGATGACCTTGAGGACTGCATCTTCGATGTTTGCGCTTGCTTTCAGGGCGTAAATGAAGTCACCTTTGTTATTCTTGGCCTTGAGTACGTGCAGCCTGAACCGAACAACTGGTCTCGCAAGAGCGTATGCTTGCATCAGCCGCCGAATCCTGACCAAGTACTTGGCAGAGTTCTTGGTAGCTGTTAGTTTGCGGACTGGGATAGGATCGAAGAACTGGGTGGCTTTGACTGTAGTGCCCACTGGATGCGAGTCGCGCTCCGTGCTCAAAGCCTGTTAGTCGGCGGCATCTGAAGGAACACAAGTGAAGCACCAACCTTGCGAGCTCACCGTTTCGATCGTACTTCAACTTGACGGCCACGGGTCCATGCTCAACCCTGGTTGTGATAGTTAGGGTGCCGCTCATCTCAGCCATACTCGACAAAGCTTCCCCACGAAAGCCGAGCCACCTTCCGCCTACATCGGTCAGGTCCTTGAATTCACGAATCTTGCTCGTGTAATAACGTCGGAATGCTAGAGCATGGTCCTCTGCGGGTATTCCGTGACCATCGTCTTTGACCTGGATGGTGTCAATCGTCTAGGTGGTGATGTCGACGAAAATGCTCTTTGCCCTCCCATCGAGCGCATTTTCGATCAGCTCTTTTACTACCGAAGCAGTGTCCACCAAGACTTGACCCGAGCCGACCTGTCTGGCTGTCGTTAGGGATAATGCGGCAATGCCAGGTAAAGGGATGGTCGGCAAAGGATCGACCATTATTCACAAAAGCCGCATATGCGGTGGATGTCGATGAAGGAAGAACAAAGCTATGGTGGTAGTTATCTCATTCGCCCTATATGGTGAGTCTTTTCATCGTACCTGCCTCCAGATTCCACGAGGTAGTTCTACATGAGGGAAGAGCCATCGCGTCGCGTTCGCCATCGCACGTGACCGTCTCACTTGAAGGCACACATGGGCTGTCTTAGTGTGCAACACGTAGGTGCTGAACACGGGAGTTCGTTGCTTTGACGTAATGGCTGGTGGTGTGTCATCGCGAAGGGACAAGGCGTGCCGTCAAAACTGCTTTTGATATAGCCAATCAGCAATCGAATAGCGGCGATAGCGCGACTGCCGATCCGGCTTCGATCGGACAATTACTGACATTCATTCAGACATTCTCTACCTCAGCAGATACACTTTTATTTATTCTCGACCTCTCCACGAAGACCTAGAATCTACAAGCGTTCCCAGGCAGTATTGCGCAGAGCATCGGCAGATCAGCAGGAGGTCGCCAGCGTCACCCAAATCCCGCGATAGGTAACGCCTGATCATCATCTCCTACATAGATTGTCTACTAACATTCAGTGTTCAGAATCTGATGGGAAGCGATTTTATGGTTTACACCACTGATGCGGCGCGGTGGCGAGCTCTCGCAACTCGAGACGCTAATGCCAACGGCCATTTCGTCTACTCGGTCAAGACAACCAATATTTATTGCCGACCCACATGCCCGGCAAGACTCGCGCGCCGGGCTAATGTTGGCTTCTACAAGACGCCTGCAGAGGCGGAGGCGGATGGCTTTCGCGCATGCAAGAGATGTAAACCCAACGCTGTCCCGGAAGATCCACAAGAGAAAGCAGTTGAGAAGGCGTGTGCACTCATTGAAGAAGCCGTGAGGAACGATGACCCGAAGTCATTCAGATTGCAGGACCTAGCGAAGAATGTGGGGCTAACACCTAGGTACTTCCACAAGATCTTCAAGGACAAAACTGGTGTCACGCCGAAGGAGTGGGCAAAAGCACGACAGGCCTCGCAAGGCAGTGCTAGTGCAACACCTACACTGCAATTAAGTCCCGAAAATATTGCAGATGCGGACTCAGCCGACTGGGATCCTTTTCATTTCAGCGAATACAACGAGTTGGTCGACTTTGAGTTGGACGGGAGCGCATCTTTGGGGTACAATCTGGCGACAGGCGCAAATCAGCCAGTTTCAATGGGTCATGGCAATGCCGTTGATGTGAACATCCTGTACGAGTTGTGGAATTCAGGGTATGAGCCTAACGGGTTGGAAACAGGATTTGTACTCGCAGGTGACAGCATCTTAGCCAGTCTGGGAGAGGCGAACGCGCCAGCGTTCGAATGGCCGTCAGCAGACAAGCAGATACCAGCCTCGTCCGCATTCGAGCTCGACATCGATGCGCTTTTGCGTTGCGACAATGTCTTGTTTTAAAGCAATTCGAAGAATGCCAGACGCGATATCTGGATCTCCGTCGTGCATGTATCCCTGTGTGTCTATGTGCCGTGACCCATAGCTCAGTTAAGGACCAAGCCATCGGGAGCACCGTGTGCCTCAAAGCGTTTGCGTGCTATCTAGATCAGTGTGGGCGTGGCGACTACTTGGACATGGCGACGTCGAATTCGGCACGCAATTTCAGAGAGCATTAGGAGGCTACCTATGTGTTACAAATTAGCACAATGCCATACATCTAAATCTGCAATATATGTAATAAAATCGCTTCTCAGAGACCAAATTTATAAGCAGCGACGGCGTAACATATGTCGATGCTAGCCATACCTTTTCCGGCTCTTCCTAAAGTATATAATGGTCGATGTACGTGTCATCTTGTAGCGTGTCGTGTAGGACGAGGAGAAAGACAGAGATAGACTCACAAGTATCTGCTAGCACATGCGCTGCCTGCTACTGATCAGTAGAGCCTCCATTCCGGATCAAGAGTGGCCTTCGGGCGAATGTTATGCGCTAGCCATCCAAACGGCGCGTGGATCTATGGATACGCATTGTCGCGATGTCCAGTGAAGAGAGCAGAGAAAAGTTTAAGATTCGGAGGAAGCTGCAGAACACCGACCGAGGATCAGCCGGCCTTAGCGAGGCGCTAACGGTGTCGTACGAAGCTTTGCATCCGCGCTCTCCTCATCCCTTTGCATGGGAAAAGTTTGAATAACAAAGTCAAAAAGTAATTGAACACGATACAATAGCTCTTATCGGAGTGTAGTTTCGGGAGTGGCCGTCGGCAACCATTGGAACAATCAGGCAGTGCTAGCTACTGACCTCCTCCACAGCCCTTGATGACAGCCGTGAGTGAAAGCCGAACATAGTGAGCTAGACGCGCTCTAGAGCCGTTGCTACCACATAGGTTGCAGCTGGCGTGATGTCTGCACCGATTTCCCTTGTGTTGAGGTGGAAACACATGCCCATACGTCATGTCATCCGGTGCCGCCGACGAAGTATATATGAAGCTGTTTGCGTCTGCTAGTGACAGCGTCACACTATCTACCACTGGCACACTTACCAAAGCTGAATTGAATTCATCGAAGACACCATGGCTCCCGGCGACAATCTGCCAGATTTCCTCACCAACACACCACTCCATCCTTCCTTCGATAAAGACATTCGCGACGCTCATCTGATATACGATTACGATGCGCAAGACAAAAATGGCAACCCTGAGAAGTGGCGCTATGAGCTTTGGTGCTTCTCAGATACCCGCGCTGTCTACGCAATCCACGGAGGACCCATGGCTGGCCGCATCAACTACCAAAGAGCAACGTACCAGTGCATCAGACCTGGTGAGCTCTGGCAGATCAACTGGCTCGAAGAGACGGGAACAATCGTCTCCGCAGTGTACGACATCAAGGAGAAGACGATAACCACCTTGATTGCATTCTCAGAAGGACACTGGAAAGAGGCGGAGAAGGCGCATGGTGATAAGAGAAACAAGGACGACTTCGAGAGATGGCGAGAACTGGCCAAGACTGGGACACAAACGTCTCGGTTCATGTTGAGCGAACAGGCGAATATTGTCGAGGTTTTCAAGGGCAAGGGAGATTTGAAACCCATCTCACAGGACGATCCTGTATTGTAGGGATAGCGATCCGAACAGACGGAGGACACCTACCGAACACGAGTCGGTACCATTCTAGCGGTATTCACAAGTACACTGCGTACCTTGCATCGCAGCATGACAGAAAGAGGCGATCAGCGTTCCATGCGATGTCGTGCAAGTGCCGTGTGACAATCTCGGCGATGAGGCCACCTGCCACAGTTCGGCGAGGTGTTCGGCGCTCGGGCACTAGTTCATAGTTCTCTCTTTTATGCGTCATGGTTCTCCCAAAAGAAGTCCACATACAGAAAATACATTACGGCAACAAGGCACTCTTGCTACCATGGCGAGGCGGTCGAGTCTTAGTCGTGACATGAAGACTCTAACGCACGTCAAGGACGGCACGCGGCACGCACAGCTGAGCATACACGTGTAACACACCAGTGCGCCGGAGCTGATGAGTAAGTCGCCATTGCTGCAGAAGAGTCAGTCTGGTATAGCTTCAACAGGCTGTGGAGGCCAATCACAAACGATTGGACATGCGATACAGATTGGGAGCGACCCATCATACGAGAGAGGTTTAAGTATCGAGCAATGTTGTCCCACTGTTGCTGACTGCGTGGTATGTGAAGTATATCATGGGCTGACCATGATCCACTCGAAACTTGAGGGGCATTCAAAGACTTCACGACTCTTTCAAGGGGCTGAAGGTAGACGGACACCGTTATCATGGCTCGATTGGCTATCCGGCTTGCAGTTGATAACAACGTTTCATATCCTCGCCTTGAGTATGGGGCCAGGGTGCAGAAGGGGGATTTGGGACCCGTTGCTCTGTTCATTCCCGATGGTTTGTCAATACGGGCGCCAACAAACTCGCTCCCGCTAGCCCATCTTGCGAATGTCGATCTTCCCCACCCTTCGCTGCTTCCGTCAGCCCTACACCTCACTCATGAAAGGGTGAGCAAGCTCGCACTCGCCGTGGGGACGCCATTATTTGAGATATGCACCGTGAGTTCTCTTGCGTCTCCTTGCTTCCGATTCAAGACAGCCGGAGGGGAGGCGACGCCAGCGGATTCACGGGGGTGGTACACAGTCAGCGCGCAGGACGCCATGCGCTGTATCCTTTCGCGCTTGCGGATTGGCTCTGGAGGACAACCCACTTGCTGCAACCACCAACCATTTCAAACTACCTCAGCCCTTCTCGAAGAAGCTTGAAGCATTCCATCGCAAGGGTGCGCAAGCCAAGCGTGAAGCCAGCTGGGATTGGTGCGAGGGGTCACCGCTGCTCGGAGTCCGACATAAGCGCCTGCATGCAGACAGCCCTGGAGAGGTCGCGGTCTGCTAGCGGAGTGAGACGCCGTCATGAGGCAGGGACAAACGCATGGCGTAGGCTTACGCCTGGGGCAGGCATGCAAATGATCAAGCGGAATGAGCCACCAAATTTCCCTCACACAAACACAAAAGCAATGCGCGCAACCACCGCGATGGGTGCCTACCAAGTTCGAAACAGGAGACAGGTCGCTGGATCGCGTTGTCAGAACGATCGAGTGCCCCAAAGACGCGTAGCGAGGCATGCTTAATTAATTGTCCGCATCCTTCTCGTCACCTTACATTGGATCGATAATCTACGACTACCGCATCCGGCCTGGCAACTATCGGTATGACAGGGGGCACCGACGGGCGCGACGGGGATTAGCGCAGCCTGGCACCAGCTGATGAACCATACCCCAGGAAGGTTCCGTGGGCTCTGGGCTGTCCCTCATATTCCTCTTGCTCGCTGCTTACAGTGCAACGTCAAGGCTAAATCCTAAGTTTGCGGCTCAAGTCCTCCACCTTGCCATCCATACTACTCCTACACCTTCACCCGCACTGCTCCCCACCTGGAGACGTTTGGTATATCTCAAATGCCCGGCATGGCAAGACCAGACTTTACATCACACGAGCACCTCAAGATGTTGAGGAGCTCAGCTTTCGAATCTGAACACGCTTGGCTGTACGACACTTCATATCAGCAGCACAAGGCTGCAGCATTGGCCTTGGAGTGTCAGATCGAACAGTCGCTTGCCAGTATATCGCCAGATGAGAACCTCGATGAGCAGACACGGGTCATCAAAACACAAATCACTATCCACCGAGAGCGACAGAGGGCGTTGCGTCCCCACCTGGAGAGCGGCAGCGATCAGATGGACGAGGAGGGCAACGAATGTATCTTCGTACCAGCACCAAATCAGTGGGGCGCAAATGGCGATTTGGATGAAGAGAGCGAGAGCCTATCAGCAGTATGTGGTATATCACCGCGTTGCCAGGTGAATGCGTAGCTAATTTCTTAGCAGGTCCAGCATCTCTTGACATGGCAAGCCTCATACTCGCCAGTGTCGACACCACTCTACGACGAGCTTCCTTCGCCCAATATTCCCTACCACTCGATGCTCGATCCAAATCAACCCACCACAACATATCACCTGCACCGCACTCGAGAATGGACTGGATCGTCAGGGCAACGGAAGTATGTCTACACCGCACGCGATTACTCAGACAAATACGCTCTTTACATGCTTGAGACATCCCATCGAGGCGACAGTCAGGTCAATGCAGCAGATTTCTTCAGGGTCGCCGAGTTCCCACAACCTTGCATCTCTATCCTACTCTCAGGGATTGACAAGAAGCGGATTTCGACCGATTCCTCCAGAGACGCCGCCTATAAGTCTCGATGTATTCACATTCGAGGACCTTTCTCACAGCCTATCAAGGAATATCCAGATCGGCAGCAAAAGATTCCTTGGTCACCACGACGCTTCACTTACGGTGGCCGGCGCTTCGTTTGGAAGGCTGGAGACCCACATGACGATACCATGCCAGAGTCCCTATATGAGTATCAGAAAGATTGGGCAAAACCTGGTAGCCGTACAGGCAAGCGGTGCGACGATGCACGGCCAATGACGAAACTTGTTTGGGGCGAGAAAAAGAAGCAGGGCAAGCTTGACAGCTATACCATCCACTTCAAAGGCGGCATGGACCAGGTCTTTCGCGAAGTCCTTCTTGCCAGCCAAATGGCGCGTCAAGTATGCTTGTTTACGGCAGTTGATTGAACAAAGTCACATTGAAAAGAGCAGTACTTGCTTTGATAGCGACTTGTATTATTTACGACATTCTTATGACGGAGTTACTGAAAGACTGTTTGATACAGCACAGATACCACATTAGGCGCTTGGCACCTCACTTGGAAAGGAGGATATACTTTGATACCAGTGCGAAGATGCACTTCGCGGGTTGGCTTTGCAGCCGTTTCATATGCCCTTAGGCTCAATGTAGCCTTCAGTCTTACATTGGTAGCTACGCATTCAATCACAAGACACAATTACTATTGTAACATGGCCTACAGCTCGTTGACGTGCAAGCATCTACTTTTACTACACGGAAATCTCGAAGCGACAGACAGATGTCTCATTCGAAGCGTCTCGTTCCCACTCACTGAAACACACCACACCAGCTTAGCATTCATAACAGGATCTGTCGGTCTTGGAAAACCATCCCTGGAACCTCGCTGCCAACGCCTCAGGATCGGGCCAAACGTGCTCTTCGCAACCGTCCCTGTCCCTCCCCAACCCTCTTAGCGAGAAAGGGTATCCACGTGTGTAGCCGCAACGGCCCATCTTCAACAATCTTTAGCGAGAAGACAAAACCTGGGAGGGGTGGTGTGGGATTGTGGAGGGAAGACTGTGAAGCGTAGAAGCCGACTAATCGCGTGACAACACCCAATGTGTCGTGCGGCTGTCTCTTCCTTCTTGATCTTGCAGCCCTACGGCCTTCCTGCTCCTCGAGTAGTTGCGGTTCGCTCGGCTTCATATTCCTACTCCCACGTGCACCTCCCCACACCGCGCCGCACGCACGCATCAAGTTTGACATTCACCTACCAGATGCATGTTCGGCACCTGCGACCTCATGATTCGACAGCCATCCCTTGCAGTCAAAAAGTGACGTGCGCTGCAAGTGCGTTTACCGGCTGTGCCGTGCCTTGTCGGTGCGCAGAGACCAAGCTGTCAGACCCGACAGTCTGGGTAAGAGGCGGTGGGCGTTGAGTTAGCGGTGTGGTATGTGCTGTATGTCAGATTTTAGTGGGAGGTGAGGGAGCTGCAACGTTGAGACGTCACTTGCAAGTCGAAATTGTACGATTCAGAGGGATTGGAGGATGCGGGAGAAGGACGCTAGGAGGTTGGGACGTCGTATTGGAAGAATATCGCGGCCAATG
This sequence comes from Setomelanomma holmii, assembly GCA_010015745.1. NCBI lineage: Eukaryota > Fungi > Ascomycota > Dothideomycetes > Pleosporales > Phaeosphaeriaceae > Setomelanomma > Setomelanomma holmii. Next base: position 357,831 of record ML978156.1, read on the forward strand.
AGAGGCGTGCGTGGCCGAGACGGCACGATGTGTGGGGTGAATGGGATTTTGAAGCTCGCAAGTAAGAGGATTGAGGGTGCTTATGTCACGGCCGATGCAAGTTGGTCAAGATACCGTTGCTCTCGCTTGATTGTGGCTCTTAACTTCTTGAGTCGAACGACTAATGCGAATGACAACTGACATGCACCTCTCTTCGATGAAGGACAACCTCAGCCTTGAGCCCTGACCTGATCGTCATTGCAATGGTTGAGACATGAGGCTCTGGCTGACGCTCCGCTTGCGAGGTGGAGAGCCGAGTAATACACACCACTTCCTCAATCATCACATGGCAGCAGCCTTCGATCAATCCATCGACCAAAAGGGTGTGCGCATAATGCTTACCACATGGACGACTCAAGATCGCGGCTGCGAATCACATGTAACCTGTCAAGTTGATGACACAACGTAAGACCACTCTGGCCACGTGCCGGATTGAGTGTAGCAAAATGAGATGGCTGAAGTAGTGAAAGAGTATTTCATCTCTGTGCTGGGGATCAAGAAGCAATTGACCGAGTTATGACAGGACGGCATCCAAACTGCTCGGCAGGATTCGGTAAAGTTCGGCACCGCACAATTCCAACAGAGAAGGGTATTTTGGACAACAAGGAGCACTCAACACGGACGAATGCTTCCAGTATTCTTCGGCTGTCAATTGAGAGCATATGGTGAGTTGTAGTTAATTCGTGAGACTGAGGTGTGGTCAAAAAGACAGCGGTTCACACTTCCCCGCAGACGCTAGCCGGATACAGGTTGCCGTCAAGTGACCGAGGCAAACCTCCGCTCGATGCAGCTTACTCGTACAACCAAAACTCAAAATGTATTCGCGATGTCGCAAATTGACTGCATGGCCGACAACGCCATCTGAACAAAGTTCGAGCCTCGCATTCTCATTATGACCGAAGCGTCGCAGCAAAAGGGGCGGCACGACCTTGATGATGTCAAGCTTGGAAGCTACCTACAGCAATACTTGCCGAACTTGAAGTTACCCATTGTATCCACAAAGATCGGATATGGCCAGAGTAACCCAACATATTTCGTCGACGATGCAAACAAAACGCGGTTCATCCTGAGAAAGAAACCTTCTGGGACCATCATCTCGCCGGTTGCGCATCAAGTCGACCGCGAGTACAAGGTTTTGAAAGCGCTTGGATCTGTCGAAGAGTTTCCGGTTCCCAAGGTATACTGCTTGTGTATGGACGCCTCAATCATTGGAACTGCTTTCTATGTACGTCTTCTGTCGCAATTCTTGCGTCATTCCAAGTTAACACCCCACAGGTCATGGAATTTGTCAAAGGCCGCATAATAACAGATCCAAATCTCTCAACACTCTCGCCAACAGAGCGACGATCTTCCTGGTTCTCTCTTGTCTCAACCCTTGCTTGGCTACACTCTATTGATCCTGATTCTGTCGGCCTTTCCGACTTCGGCAAGAAAACCGGCTTCTACACTAGGCACTGTAATACCTTTTCTCGCATCGAAGCCCAGCAAGCAAAAGTCAAAGATATCAGCACGGGCAAAGAGCTTGGCCGCGCCCATCCCAACTTCGACGAAATTGTGGATTACATCCGCAAGAATGTGCCCAGGGATCGCACAAGCATTGTACATGGCGACTACAAGTTCGACAATGTCATATTGCACCCCACTGAACCGCGCGTGATTGCCATTCTGGACTGGGAACTGTCGACCATTGGCCATCCGCTTATGGATGCTGTATACGTGGTCGGACCATACTGGAACAGAGCGAGTAAGAGCGGGATTAGCGGAGGCCCGAAACCTGTGGCAAGAGACGATCAAGGTGGTGAGGTCTACGATCTTGAGAATCAAGCGAACAATGGTATGCCGAATATGGATGAGTTGATGGACGAGTATGCCAGAATAACAGGATGGGATCCGAGGAAGGATCAGTGGGAAATTGCGAAGGTGTTCCATTTGATGCGAGTATGTATTTTCTCTCAGGGATTCGAGATGTGCGATACTAACGTCATGATAGGGTAGCACCATCAGCCATGGCATCCAAGCGCGGACAATCAGTGGCCAGGCGAGCAGCGAGTTCTCGCACGTCTACTTTGAGAACACGAAGAGAGGCCTCAATGCAGCACTGGAAATGGTAAGATTGATGAAGGAGAAGGAAACGCCGCGCATCACACTTTGAGTTGGGCGCTAAGCTATGCACTTACTTGCTTCAGTATCGCAAATACACGAGAGCCTCGCACTCTTGCGACTTTGTGAGACCTCGTGTGCCTTTTCTCCGCACGCGTCTCAATCCTTGATGTCCACACCATATAGTTCCAGCCTGAATTTATCCTCGGGCCCACTTCATTCAGCACGAGCATGTTCTTCGTCTCCAAAGCCGCCCTCGCATAAGCGACTCCTACTTCCCTGCCCATAAGCAACCTATCTAACCATCACATGGCTTATTTATTGAGCCTGCAGGCCTGTTGTTGGGTCTAAGGCTCTCCAAGATCTTGACCAAGGCTTGTGGGTCTTACCGCTTGAAACATCCCAAGGCCTCTTGGCTTCGACGTACAAAACAGTTAAGACCTGTCACATTTCGGGCGCACGAGATTGCGCGCGAATTCGTTATCTAGTCGGTTGTCTCTCGTTCCGCTATGTCGAGACGATTGAAGTATTACATCTCATTTCTAGGTGGGGCTTCCTCGCTGGCTTACTCGAGACAAGTGTGCTGTGTATGGCGAAAGTCTTGAAGCTGCTATCATTATTGTGAGAGGTGCTATTTAAGCTAACAAGCGTGCAAACGTGATACGCATGTTGGTGGGAAGAGCACAAATGCGCAAGTGCATTGAAATTGTCGATCTAATTGATCTTTTCCGGTCAGAGTACAGCCGCCGCTCATCAATCTATATGCCCATGGTATCTGTGCCCTTCCCATTTTTTTACGCCAACGCTATGCCAGAAGTAGAGGAAGGAAAGTGGTAATTACAGGTGCGCCGCAGGATATGGCTTCTATGTTTATTGAATCGATACAGGTGAAGAAGCGTTGAGACCTGCTGGCGGCTGGAGGGACGAAGTGAAGTAATATGGTTTCGTGATGAAGGGTATAACGAGTGTGAAGTTTGTAGAGCGACGATAGTTGCAAAAACGAGAGACTTTGACCAAGGAAAAGTAATGAGACAACGCCAAATCTGCGAGTACGGTTACGAACAGGTTCTATGATCTCAGTGGTCCGCATTATCCTCGTCCATGTTGGGGTACATAATGTCGCAAACGTAGACCGCTTGAACATGGTTGAAGAGAACATATACCCACATGCAGAGAATGGCGATAGTGAGACCGTTGCCGATAAAGAGGATAGTGTCGTCTTTGAGCGCGTTGCCAATGGAAATTGTAGCAATGATAAAACCCGTGTTGGGAAAGACCATGGCCCACCATCCCAAGTGGAAGTACAGAGCCCATTGGTGGATAACCTGACAAACGTTAGTGGCTGTTGCGATGACTTGATTCAAGTAGTAGTCCTTACTGCGACGAGAGTGATCATGAAGAACCACATAGCCAGCACCCAGAGGAAAAGGGCAACGACGAGCGCCAACGTCCGAAGCATTGCAGCATCAATGAGACCGTCTCCTTGCAGATCGAAGTCGTCCGGAAGCGCGTTCGACATGCCGATCAGAGCAAGGATTGTGAAGGACGGAGGTCCCACGCCGATGAACATAGCTCCTCTATGCTCCCGCCCAGGGTAGCCAACAGACATCAATCGACCGATGTAGTGAGCATACATGAGAATGGCAATAGTGAAACCGAGCCCTTGACAACCCAGACCGGCACATATGATAGGCATTCGTACCGTGACAGGCTGATCAGCCGCAATGACTGAAGCGATAGTGCCTGCCAGCATGACTGGAAAGACCGGAAGTAGCCAAGAGGGCATGAAGCTTGTGAGCTTGTAGGTGTGAAAGCAGAACAGAAATGAGTACTGAAAGACAGCTAGACAGAACGTGACGAACGTATAGATCCAGAACGCCACCGCAATACTCGTCACAGCCCAAGCTCGGTTTGGATGATCCGCTTCGTAAGCTTGGATGACATACTTCTGGGTGCCGGTGATGATGGTGGCCACCGAGAGGAAGAATGGGCCTAAGAACAGGCCTTCACGTTCATGTGTAATTGACGCCTTGAACGAACCTGGGAATTTGGTGAACCGGAGAATCATCGTGCCCGTAATGCCAAAGAAGAAAATGAGATTGACGATGTAAAATATCGCTCCAATAGTGATGAGACCTGGGAATGGATGCGGTTGGATGGAGATGAGCGTGGCAATACCTCCAGTAGCCATTGTCAGTGTGTACCAGGCCCATGTGAAGTGTCGCAATCGCTCGCCCATCGGCATGTACGGTTGATTGGGATCCTTCTTGTGAGGGATCTTTGTGTGGTAATCCCACCCACCATGCCTATCTCCATGACTATCATCATTGTCGTTCTTCTGCTTTTCAATATCGCTTGGTGCCGAAGCTATCCCCAGAGGCGGTGGGCGTAACGGTGAGTCGTTAAAAGGGTTCTCTGCTTCAGACTGCTTGCCTTTCATGTCGATTGGATAGCCATTGGCATCTACAGGGCCATTGAAGTAGGCTTGACCGGTAGGATAGGGCCCTGGAGGAGTCTGCACCCAAGTGTTCGAACGCGACGTATCACCCGATGTTGGATAACGGGTGTGTTGGGCGCTATATGAGGCATTGTACTGGTCCGTAGGAGCGTCCTGCTCATGTTGCCGTTGTTGCTGGTCGTTTTGTGGGGAATAAGGTCGAGGATCGGAGATTGGACCGCCCGATAGGCGTGGACCGGAAGGGAGGCCAAATCTGCCCTGCTGGAGAGGACCGGACAGTCGAGGGCCAGGAGGAAGACCGATTGGAGCTGATTGTTGCGGAGGGGGAGTGGAGTAATCTTGCTGCCTTCCAGGCTGGGAATAATTCTGATTCTGCTGTTGGCCACCCTGATAGGGATACTGGTTGAAGCTACCATTGTTGCTACTAGAGTTGTAGTTGTTCTTGTTGTCAAAGGACAATCCTTCAGGCTGGTAACGAGTGTCCATTGCTGAAGATCGGTTGGAGGTGGCCTGCACCAAAGGATTGACAAACGGGACCGCCGGTGATCGAAGGAAAGAAACGATGCATGCAGAAAACTTAAATGAAAATAGAAAAGAACCAGCACCGGGCCGTAGGATAGAGCAAGGACGCCGAGGAAATGAAAATGGGATAGACTCAAGGTCTTAACCAACACAGCTTGAGGTCAACATGGAAGATCGCCCTGCTCCGAATCGGACCTGTTTCGCACGGCCAGGCACTAGAGACATCTGGCGCCTAGTGGAGTTGCTTCGTGCAGTGATGTAGGGGTGGAATGGTATCTCAGCGTGCTTGGCTGAGGTGAAGTGTTGCGTACTTGCTCCTGGTACCCACGTCAAAGCTTCGGAGAAGCCAATGCACGGTGTCGATGCACATGCTTTTTGCAAGGCGACTCGAAGACTTCTCACCTCGCTTTGATTCATAATTAAGATGGGCGCTTGGCAAAGGTCCGCTCCGCCAAGGTGTTTGATTATGCCCATCTTCCAGACAAAGAGATAAGAGCATTCGTCCATGAGCGCTTAGAACCAAAATTTGTGTTTGAGGCGCCCCCGACATTGGGACCAAATCTCTAGATAATAACTACGTCGAAGACACGCCGGGCATGTGCCTATACCAATTGTAATGGATACTTGACAAGGCGAATTGTTCGAGGGCGAACCAAGAGATCATGATCAGCAAGGCAACCATTGGGACATCCAGAAATACAGAGTCGGAGACGTTTGGCGCTTGTGTCCAGCAGCGGCTGAAGAGCCGCCACTAGGAAATGTGCTACCTCCTGCGCAACCTCGAAAGCTGATTCGCGTCTACACGGTGGAGTTCGAAGGAGGTCTAAAGTCATCGTCGTCCCAGGCACGGCCAAGGCGGAGCTAAATGCGGGAGATGAACAACGCCGCGCTCGTATCCCAGAAGATGCGGCTCAAAAGGTACGTCGGTGTTGATTCGTGGTGCGGAAGGGGCTTGAAACGGGTGACGAAACGAGAGAAAGCGGATCCCGATGTGTCGAATTCATGCCAAGCATCCCGCGCAAAACAATCCAAGAGCAGAGCCCCACCATCTTGAAGCCGAAGGAGCCCCAGGTAGGCTTGTTCTCAGATAAGGACGACGAAGATTCCACGCTAGCTCTTTGCAAGGACGCGGCTTGTCTCATCCAGCATGTCGGCGAAAGATAGGATCGCTGTCTCAACAATGCCAGAGAGGTCCGCAGGCCCACTTGGAAGTTTTGTCATCCATCAGCCAAGCCCAAGCCTTAGGCATTAAGCGTATTTTGTCTTCATCGAAGACACCCTATCAACCCTTGGAGCGCCCGCAACGGCGTCTGAGGGTGACTTCAGTATGAAGCGAGTGCTAGCGGGCAGCGGAGCGTATCGGAAGCAAGCCTGTAAGCGCTGACTTGTACGCGTCGCGAGATTGCGGTATCGATGTGACAATCTTGGTGTTCGGCCTGTGAACACTGTGAAATCGAGGATGATCGCGTATTATGTCCGTGGTGCAAGGTCAAAACCCAGTCAACGGCGGGCGCCAGTCGGGCCGCAACCCACGAGGCGCACCTGAGTAAGGAATAAGGCTGCATCGACAGGGTCCACTACCCGACATCTTCCATGATTTTGATCAGCATTGCGGCCAAGAGGTTGAAAAGGAGACGATTCCCAACAGGAGACGTGCTGATGGAAGGGATGATGATCAGCGCCTGGATGACGACGCGAGCGTGGCTGGGAAACGACTTCCGCTTGGCATCAGTGGCCACTCCATGCACAAGTGCAGCAACAATGCTCGATTGCGAAACCATCCGATCCCAGTAAGTTGTCGTTATATGTCATTCTTGCGATGCCTCTTGCTGCCTTAAAGATCGTCTAAGAACAGCTTCTTTCATTGATAGCTGTATTGGTCAATGTGCGCAAAGCTATGGTATCCTTTGGAACTCAATCGCATGCGGTATACGGAAGCTCCGAGGATTTCCGCGCTTCAACGGACTGACAAGAGAGCACGTATGTGGGCGTAAGTTTCAGCACCGGCTATCAGACTTCGCAGGATGTGTGAGGTCTGCCAGCTGCGTCGAACATTGACAATTCAACCATGCCCAACGATGACATATGTAACGAGTAGCACTGCCGCTCGTGGTAACGTTGTCAACACATAAGAAGTAAATGAAAGAGGTAATCAGCCCTACACGGTCTATCAGAAGTCCTTGCCCTCTTCGACCACCACCACGTTGTCACTCGATTGTCGTCCCGGCGACAGTCCAACACTTGTGCCGAATTCGAGCGGTGCGACACCTAATCTTCGAGCTTCCGCTGCAGTGAAAGTACCGTATACGTCCACTGCGTCGATTTGATCCATATCCTGAACAGGGAAGACTCGACTGAGAGCATAGAATATGACGGCACTGATTGCAAAGCCTGTCGTTCTCATTAGCTCGGTCTAGCAGTCCTACTAGCATGCATGCACTCGCCTATCAAGAAGGCAATGTAATAGAGTTGGACCAGTGCCCGCGGTGGCCTTGCGTCTCCTCGAACAGTCACGACGAGGCCACCAATCGTTGGTGCGACGCCACAGATCCAGGCTGGTATTGCGCGCCAGTTCACTCCTTTCGTGAAGTAGTATGACGAGTCGTGCGTCCTATACAGGTGGCTCAGGCAAATCCGTCTCTTCCGCAGAAGGTAGTAATCGCAAGCCATTATACCTATTATCGGTGCGAGGAAGACAGAGAACGATGACAGGACCGCGATAAATGTTTTCGCACGGTTGATCAACTGCCACGGCTGTACGATCCAAGCGGCAATGAAGGTTATGATAGCGCCGCGACGAATATTGATGTACCTTGGGAAGACTCCAGCGAGATCGATGCCGCCAGCAATTGCATTACCGCATATGTTCTCGAACATTGCAGTGAGAGCAAATCCCGCAGCAAGGAAAAAGACCCCTGCGCGAGCCTTCGAAGAACCGTTGCCGTTCTCCATCATGCGCATGAGCAGGTCCGGTGGATTCCAATACACCTCCCCGTAGATCTTCTGGCCTGCTGCTGCAGTTACCAAGCCTACCAAGCAAACAAGAATACCGGTGACTACGCAGCTAGCGATCGTGCCGATGATGTAGCTTCTGCGAGCCTTCGAGTACCGCGAAAAGTCAGAGCCATTCGTAATTCCAGCTGCCAGTCCACCGATGCCCTGGTTAATGCCAGCCATGATGAGCCACGAGGTACCAAAACGCGAGCCACTTGGGATGGCTTGCCCGGCGTTCCAAAGGGGTCCAACTCCTGGTGCAACAGAGAGAGCCCAGATCATCCAACAAATTATTCCGATGCCACACCATGTACACACAACGAGGAATGGAATTTTGAACTTTTCGGGTCGTAGCCAGAGGAACGTAGTGGAAAGAAACCAGAAGATTACGAAGCCCACAAACTGGTCGGTCGTAGTTGGCATACTAGAGCCAAAGGTATTCTTCATGCGCGCGTACGAGGGCCAAATTGCAGTCAAACAGACCGCGACCAGGCGACCTCCGTTCCAGCCTAGGTGCCTCAGCAATTTCATCCGCGAATTAGGCTTTCACCTACACTGAACAGCGTTCCATATGAAGTTCAGAAGCACTCTCTGTGACAAGGGAATGTAGCTTCCCCTCATGCCCCAGCTATATCTGTTTTGAATCGTGAAGCCAATGTGCCACTTCAAGCCAATCCAGGCAATGATTGTGGAGAAAAGAGCGATCATTATCCTGCTGATCACAATAATGAGCATGGATTGTGGCACCGAGAGGCCCATGGCTGTATAACCTCAATCAGCTGTTGCCCTTAAAACTTGGGTCCTGGCGGGCGCATACCCAGATAGGTACCAGGTGTCTGCCAGTTCGCGAGGTTCAGACTGCCAATCGCCCAGAATCCGAAGTAGTTGAACCAGCCCCATGTTCTTCGGTCTGGTGGCAACGGGATCAGGTCGCGATTGCTCCAAGCATTTGTCTGCTCATGTTTCTCGGAATCGCCTTTCAGCTTGATTCGATCATGCAGAGCCGCAAATCTATATCTTGAAGACATGGCTCTCGACAAGCTTGATCGGCTTGCAGTCGACTTCTTGGTGACAGAGGTGTTAAAGCAAGAACATGCAGGGTCTCGTCGAAAGACATAGTGCCTTGTTATCGCTAGCCCAGCTGTGCTACATGTACATCAGCTATATTTCCGAGGCTAGATCCTGTCAACTTACCCGTGTTCAGCTTAACCAGTGCGTGGGATGCACCGAGTTGCATCCATCGCTCCTCCTTTGCGCGCGCCGTGACAGGCTGCAAGGCAGGTGGCAAGAGTGGGCAAGATTGACAATGAGGGGTATATGCAGCATTATCTTATCTGATGCCGAGAATACTCCATTGAGAAGACGTTACAGCGGTGGGACTTCGAGCTGCCTTTCGCAGTAACGTTGCATGGATGTCCAATGACGATCGCGTACAGCCAGGTGCTGGAAGGCGGCGTGCGTGCGTTTGAGTTCCGACCTCGGGACTGCTTCGCGCCACATCTTATCAGATCTTGCGAACATCAGAACGCAGCACTCTTGCTTCCATGATTGAGCCCCCATCATTCTATTGGAAGTTTCGATCGAGACCGGTACCGCCATGTCTGAGAAATTGAGAATTGGCGTTGATGTTGGTGGGTAAGTTAGGTCCAATGCCATACATTGATGGGATCAATACTTAAGCTAATACTACTATGTAGTACGAACACAGACGGAGTGATCATAGACCCTGAAAGATCACATGAGACGGATCGTGGCATCGTTGCATGGTATGACTCTCGGAATATGCGGCACACGTGACGAGAAATCCAATACAACTAGCATGAACATGTTGCCCAACCTAGAAAAGAATATGTAGTTTAACATTTGGCAATAGGCATAAAGCGCCGACAACAACAGATCCGAGCCATGGCATTGCTGACGCCATCACGACTATGTTCCGGTCGGCCTCTGTCGATCCATCCGCCGTCGCCAGTGTGACAGTAGGAACGACTCATTTCGTCAACGCCGTTGTGACCCGTGACTCGTCACGCCTCTCGCGTGTTGCGGTTCTTCGTCTATCAGGACCCTTCAGCAAGCACGCGCCACCATGCGTTGATTGGCCTGCTTCACTACGAAGAATCATCTTAGGTCATTATGCTTTGGTTAAAGGCGGACTCGAGATTGATGGAAGTCTGATCTCAGACATCAAAGAGCAGGAGATTGTGGAACAATGCAAGCTCATCAAGAAGAAGAATATCAAGAGCATCGTGGTGAACGGTGTGTTCAGCCCCACCGACACCGTGGAGCGACAGGAAGAGCGCGCAGCGGACATCATCAGACGCGAACTCGGAGATCAAGTCGATGTTGTGCTCAGCAAGACTGTCGCCAATCTTGGCTTCTTGGAACGTGAGAACGCCGCTATACTCAACGCATCGATACTCTCCTTCGCCAGAAAGACCATTGCTTCGTTCCAGGAACCAATCAAGGAACTTGGGCTCAACTGTCCGGTTTTCATCACTCAGAACGACGGCACAATCCTTAGTGGTGAAGCAGCGAGTCGACTACCTATCCGAACGTTCTCCTCAGGACCTACCAATAGTATGCGTGGCGCGGCCTTCCTTGTGGGCAAGCAAGACAATGGCGAAGCAATGATGGTAGTAGATGTCGGCGGGACCACAACGGATGTAGGCCTCTTGCTTGCCAACGGCTTTCCAAGACAACAGGCTGCTTATTCGGAACTTTCGGGCGTGAGAATGAACTTCTCCTACCCAGATGTGAAGAGCATCGGTCTGGGTGGCGGAAGTCTGGTTCGAAGAGTGGATGGCAAGATTAAAATCGGGCCTGAGTCGGTGGGTTACAAGCTGCCAGAGAAGGCGCTTGTGTTCGGTGGCGATGTTTCAACAGCTACGGATTATATCGTAGCATCCTCGAGCGACATCGTCATTGGCCAGCCTGACAAAGTACAAGGTAAGCTCGATGAGAAGGATATCGAAGAGTTCAAGAGCGAGACTAAGAGCATGCTGGAGCGCATTATTGATACAATGAAAACGACACCAGAAGATGTGCCAGTGCTGCTCGTGGGAGGTGGTGCTTGCGTTGCTCCTGACGTTCTCAGAGGAGCAAGCAGAGTTATCAAGCCACAATGGTCTGGCGTAGCGAACGCCATTGGCGCTGCAATGGCACGGGTCAGCGCTGTTATCGACACAGTCGAATCGACTGAAAAGCAAACATCGAAAGAGTTGCTGGCCGAGATATCAGCGGAAGCGAAGCAGATGACGATTGATGCAGGTGCCCTTCAGGAGTCAGTTCAGATTGTCGAAGTGGACGACCTGCCATTACAATACGTTGCGAACATGACCCGATTCATTGTACGAGCAGCTGGAGACTTCGACTATTCGCGATCAGGCGACTTCGCAAATTTGAATGTGGTGAAGAAACAGGATAGCCCATCCACAGAGGCTACTTTGGAAGAAGCCATCGCTGCACCATCTATAGAGGACAGCTCGGCGGAATTAGACGTAGTCAAGGACGTCGATATCGCATTGTATGTACCGAAAGTTGAGAAGCGCGAGTGGTGGATATCTGAAATCGACCTTGACTGGATCACGATAGGATGTTACATTCTCGGCACTGGTGGTGGCGGCTCACCATACTCAACGATGTTGCGAGTTCGCGGCATACTCCGCTCAGGCGGGACAGTGCGCGTCGTCAGTCCGGACGATCTGAAGGACGATGATCGGATAGGATGCGGTGGCGGAGCTGGCTCACCGACTGTTGGCATCGAAAAACTGTCTGCCGATGAGATGATGGATGCGCAAAATCATCTCTACGACCTGTTCAAAGGTGGCCATGCCACGCACATTATACCCCTGGAAATCGGCGGATCGAACGGGCTCCAAGGCCTCGTGCTAGGCGCATCTCAGAATATGAACGTTCCCTGTGTTGACGGTGACTGGATGGGTCGTGCTTATCCTACAAAGTGGCAAACCACACCAGTAGTCTTTGGCGAGCGCGAAATCGTATTTGCACCGGTCGCCGTAGCTGACGGCAATGGTAACACACTCTACATGGGCTCTGCGACAAGCGATCTGAAAGTGGAGCAAGTCATAAGAGCTGCGTTGAGCCAGATGGGAAGCTCTGTGGGAGCTGCAGATGCGCCAGTGACAGGTGGAGAAACCAAGAGATGGGCAGTAGAGCATACAATATCCTTGTCGTGGCGCATCGGCCGTGAAGTCGCGCGCGCGAGGAAGGAGAACAGGATCGATAATGTGGCTGAATCTATCATTGACGCCGTGGGAGGTACGGAAGCCGGGCGCGTCCTGTTCAAGGGCAAGATAGTGGGCGTCGAACGCAAGCTTTATATGGGACACGTATACGGCGAAGTTATCATCAAGGGCACAGATGCAACGAGCACCGGCAAGATCAAGATACCGTTCAAGAACGAGAACATTGCCGCCATCCGCATCCCAGAGGGCTCCGAATGCAAGACTGGAGAAGAAAAGAATGATGACGTCCTGGCTATAGTCCCCGATCTGATTGCGGTCATTGACGCGCAGAATGGTGAAGCTATTGGAACACCGGAGTATCGCTATGGCTTGCTGGTACAAGTTCTCGGGTTCACTGCCAGCGAGAGATGGACAAGCTCACAAGGAATCGAGATAGGAGGTCCAAAGGCGTTTGGGTTCGATCATCTCGAGTATTGGCCGCTAGGCAAATTTGTCAAGCCAGTCAGTGTCATCGACGAGTACGATGGCAAGACATAGAGATTAGTTCTAGGTATGCGGTATCAGTACATGAAGTTGCCACTTCCTTCGTAAAGAGGCATGATGACTTTGACCGCGGCTTCGTAGCTTGTAAACAAAATGCCGCCGCTGAAAACTGTTCTTCCCAACCTCATCGTTGTGCCTTTCCAAAATCCGCGAACACCGTAGTCGAGCAAAATACTTTTGACGCTTTCCGCAGTAGTCATACCCTTGGCACTCTGGCTACGCGTCTTCATGACGTCGAAAGGTTGTGTCGTCAAAGTTGTAACCACACCGGCGACAGAACCATTGGCGAAATTGACAGCCGTGTTCTGCTTGACGTCTCTCTTCTTCTCGAAATCCTTCAGGACATTGTAAGTACCCATGCGGAAGGCTGTGGCGGATGCTTGCTTGAGGGTTGTCCCTGCAAAACCATGGTACAGGCCCAAGAAACCAAACTCTTTGTAAATAGTCGTTGTAGCATGCCACGCGGATCGAAATCGCTTGTCATGTCGTGCGTCATCAATCAGGGCCGTTTTGATGCGCTCAGATGGCGTCACGGCTGTTACAGATGCTGCGACTCCTGCCGTCATACCTGCCAGCAAATTGCGAACGGGCGATAGAGTGCCAGTCTCTGGGTCGGCGAAAGCTTCCTTGATCTGATCGAAGAACAGGAAACGGACGCCATCTTTTCCTACAGATCCCTATGCACCTTTCAGTCTCTGATCGAGCCCGACGGATCTATCGAGCGTCAAACTCACAAGAACGAGGGGACCACATCCCTTATACAGCGCACGGACGCCTTCTTTTCGGTAGACTTGCGCAACAACCGTGAATGGGTTCCGTGGTGTCGGAACGCCAGTTTCCTGCCTCAACTGCACTCTGGTCTTCGCAAACTCCAAGGGATACTAGATGGAAATGCATCAGTCACGCGACTTCCTGCCTCATTGGTGCTTCGTGGACATACAGATATAAAGCCTTCTACACCGCCAGCAACGCCGCCGGCAGCAAGCGACACTATCGCAGGCGTGTTCTTATCCTGTAGGCCATTAGCATGAAATCACAAGTGACTGTCGAGTACAAACATTTGCGCCTGAAACCATTGATCCTCGAGCAATAGGGATGAAATGATGTTGTTTCGGTGATGGTTCCGATTGCCGCGGGAAGAGTCGGACTTAGAGGCGCGTAATGCACGTCGGGTCGAATACGGTAGCCGAGACGGAGGACAGTCGGCAACTGAAGCTTGAACAACTATCATGTGCGCCCTGATCTATTGCGCGCAACTGACAACACGACGATTATTAGGTTGGGGATTGAGATCGAAATTGCATTCACTACGGTTCGTTGATGGGCCAATGCTTTCGAGTTGACGTCAGTGCCCGTACGGCCGAAGAAGCGACGAAGGTTGCGACTATTTACATCCGTTCACCCAGTTTCATTGACGCGTGAAGCTTCAGACATATGTATGATCTAGATTCAGCCGACCGCTGCTTTCATTAGAGACATGATTCATGCAAAGACCCAACTTCGTCTTGCTCACAACTACGCATCCTTCGCGACCAGGACACCTCGACAGCGAATTTTGTTCGCGTTGAGCTTCTCCACGACATCTGCGATGCCTGCCTCACTCAACTCGAAAGTCTCCACCCAAGGCTTGACAATGTGAGTCACTGCGAACTGTAGCATCTCATCATGCCTTCCTCGATAAGCCACCAGGCTGGATCTGATGTTATATCTAGCGAAGAACATCTGGAACGACCTTCACATTATCAGCTCGAGCGACCCGTGAGATCGTGTCAAAGCGCTTACCGCAAATTTAATGCCCCATGCGGAGCAGCCAAAGGGATTACATTGCCCGCGCGAGCCAACACCTTCTTCTGCATGAATCTACCAAAGCACATCAGTATTCAGGTGGGACCGACCAGCCGGAGACTTACTTTTCCCAGACAGGGTACTTGCTTCCTGCAACGACCAGAGTATTGACAGGCTTCTCAAGCTTCTTGAGCTCATCGAGCAAGTAAAACTCCGAGGCACCCAGCTTCCCCGCCTCTTCCTCCTTGCTTCTGCTGGTGCTGAAGACCACGACTTCTGTTCCGAGCTTCTGAGCAAACTGGATCGCAAGGTGACTAAGCCCTCCAGTACCAATGATGCCAATACGATCACCTGGCTTTACTACCTGGATGAGCGCGTTGTCCGTGCTTGCGCCGGCGCATTGAAGAGGCGCAGCATGCTCGCTGGCGAGCCCTTCCGGAACCTTGTGGAGATAAGCTTCTTTCCCAATATAGTATTTTCCAATTCTCCAAAGGTTCCATTGTTGTAGTCCTTCTCGCCGAAGACACTACGCTCGTAGCACCAGATGTCTTGGCCGGAAAGACAGTAGCTGCAATGCCCGCACGAATCTCGGTGGTAGCCTCCACCTGCGCACTCGCAGACTTTGAACTGGGTCACGTCGCTTCCGATCGCTTCGACGATGCCAACGCCCTTGTGACCAAGGGCAATGCCATACGGAAGATATCCCAGATCAGTGGCACACACCAAAGTGTGATATCTTGATGAGGATATCCCTCGGTCTGAGTTGTGGCTTTGGCACTGAACTTGGCTTGATCGCACCTTCGACACCTCGGAGAACAGTGTATTCGGATGCCATTGGGATCTTGCGTTTCCGATTGGAGAAGCTCCAGAGAAAGTGGGTCGGGTGATGTTTTGATTGAGATTTTTGTTGGTGCGAGCTGGAGTAACTCAGCTCAGTCATAGTGCTACGTTCCCCTCTTATACAATCGACTATACCACGCACGCTATTCAGGCGAACTTCGTTGAGACGGTACCAGGCACGCATTATACGCGTTATTTACAGTAGTCATTATCGACATTCGATCTGTCTATCGACTCACGATCCAGCTCTCTGGTGAACCCACTCCGCGGCTTCCAACAAGGATTGTAATCTGCCACGATCAGGTCATTCATCTTTGTCAGTTTCTTGTACTCACGTCTTTGCAGAGCGCTGCAAACCCAATCCTCACTCGATGGTAACAATGCGGAAACGAGTCGACTAAGTTACGAGTAGTGGCTTAGTCAAGCCAGGTGCGCATAAGTCAGCCAATTAACGCAGGTACTGGTTCTTCAATTGCACCTTATGCATCGGCCGACACATGATCACCCTCTACCTATGAGTAAGCTGATTGCTTTTTTGAGCTTCTACACAGCATGGGATTACTGATCTTTTGTTCGCTTTGGGGTTAGTCTACACTACACGCTCTCACCATCCTCAATCCCAACCCAGCCATCTAATCGATTGTCCCTCGCCGCCGCATATGACTCTATCTCCTCGCCTCCATCGCCTTTTTTCCTACCTCCAGCCTTCCTAGCTTCTGCAATACCTCCTCGACATTCCATGCAATTCTCTCCGCACCAATTCTCGCACCTACGAGATTCGGCGCTCCAGGTCCCAGCCTCAAACCCGCTAACCTACCCGTGACGAAGAGCGGAACGTCGTTGTTCCACATCAAATCATCGTTTAGACAGGGTAGGCCATTAATCGTTACGATTGGGTGCTGTTGTTGCAAGGTCTGAAGGAAGGGCAAGGTCGTGATGTTGGATTGGATGCCAGTTGCAAAGACGACGTAGTCAATCTGTGGAAGCGTGACTTTAGGAGATGTCGTGACTGGTGTCCAAAACTTCGATTGAACGTCCCAAGCTACAGATCGAAGGCTCGTATGAGTGTGCAGAGAAATCCGGCCACTCGCGATGTGCGCATCGAGAATCTTGCGATATCGAGGCGTGATACTACCCCCGTTTCGAGCGCGTGTGGTGGAGGGAAGTGTTTGATCTGCATCGCGTGCGTGAAGCCGTCGTGTGGAAAAGTGGTTGGCAACCGGGTGATCGTACGTATGCAAGGCGCGTTACCAGGCCCAACAGTAAGTATAACAGTGTGTGCGTAGCGCACACCTTTGTCAGTCGTAATGCGGAAAACACTCTTCTCTGCATCTGAAACGTTATCCGAGATAACGCTATCATGCTCCACATCCTTGAAAGAGCCGATCGGAGCATGCTCGATATCCGCAGCCCTCTCTTGCCTTACCATATCATTCTCCAATCCATACCTCTGTACAACTTCACAACACTGTTCCCTAAACAGCTCCGCACTCGGAACATAATAATCCTTCCGATCTCTCTCATCCACATCAGGCGTTCGGCCGGGGAATCGTCCTTTGGCATTCAAGCGCTTCTTCTTCTTGTGCTTGCTGACTTCTTTGCCTGCACAGCCGGGGAGTGCTTGGAGTTCGTGCTCCCGCTCCGTTTCGTATGCGTATGCGAGCAATGCATCCCGGTCTGCGAGGTCGATTTGGAAGTACATTGGGATGCGCAGGTAGTCGATGCCGAATATCTTGAAAAGCCGGTTCCATTTTGCCATCCACTTGGCGCCATCGGCATCCTGGACGAGCATGTCGAGCGTGTCATTCGAGGTGTGACTGTCGCATCTACACTCTGAGCTATCTGAGCTTGATGATGGTGTTGGCAAAGAGTTCTTGTTTGTCTTGTAGTTCTTGATGGTCATTTTACGTCCGTGTCTCTTGATCCAGTGGTACCGCTGGTGCTCGTCGTCTGTGAAGGTTGCTGAGGGAGTATGTTCACGAAGTCTGGCTGCGGCTGCAAGTCCTGCTGGACCGGCGCCGATGATGAGAACATCGTGGATGTGCATCATGATACTTCAGGCGTAATTTTGGTCAGATAATTGATATTTCTTTGAGTCGGACATCTTCTGATGTTCAGATTGCGCCGAGGTCGATGATACCATGATGGTCAGTATTCAGTACGGAACGCCAACATGGTGCTCCATGTCATGCACATCACATCCCAGAGCTCCAGGCACGTTGAGGTCCTTTAAAGAAGCGGATATCATGATCATATTGTTAATCAAGCTCAAACTGCGCGATAGGGATCAAAGCCCTTCTTGGAATCTTCTTCAGGCTTCCAATCCGATGAAGTGCCTGTACTTGATACACCAGATGACCTCATATCCTCTAGGTCAATTGCACTCGTGATGAAATGTGGCCCCCCTTCTTCTGTCATGTCATAAGCCATGATCTCTTGACTCTCCGTGCGGCGAACTGAGCCACGAAGCCCCTTGTGGACGGGTTGAGGCTTCGAGTCAGACAGGATTTCTCTGGTCGAGTTCGCTCGCGTTGAGTCGGTGCGTGGTTGCCTAGAGTTCATTCGATAGTCGGCTTCGCCCTCATAAGTGTTGTTCGAGTACCAGTTTCGCAGTCTGAAGACTTTCTGGATAAGCGGGTAAATAAGTGGCAAGTTCGCGCATAGCAAGGCGGTGTAAGACTCTCGAAGGTACCAGATCGTCCATTCGCTTCCAAAAGGATTGGTAAAGGAGTAGTACTTGTTAAGAACAGCTGCAACGATCTATTGAGGTTAGCCCAGATCAAGTGTGAATGCAGTCCTGACGTACTGTGAAGGCTCCAATGAGGAAGACGGTGAAGAGTGCAGCTTTGTTCTTCTTTGGTAGGCGGACTCGGAATAGCAAGGGGAGTGGTATGCTGATTATGATAAGATCAGACGAGATGTTGAATACCGCGTTTGTGATGAGGTGATTCGTGGCAGCCGAGCATTGTTCTAGGACTTCTTAGTAAAGAACACGGCTGCAGTACGACTTGCAATGGCTTACTCGAGTTTGTAGGTACTGCCCAGTACTGATCGAAAGGGCGACACCACACTCCGAAATACAAGATTTCCATAATCACCTATGAGGAGTTAAGAGATGTCGACAGAGGTGCTGACTGGACACATACGAAAGTAGCTGCAACATAAATTGACGTTGCGATGACAATCCTATGTTGAGGCAGGATTGTCGTCATCCTGGCGTACAACAAGAGCAGGCAAGTCTTGATGAGCCAGATGGTCAAAATCTGCATTTGCTCCACGACCAGGACAAGCTTAGAACCATAGATGCGTTGATCAATCTCTGTTTGACTGTACTGAGAGACACTTTCGTTTGGCGGAATCAAATTAGAACTCGTCTGAACGACCTGACTCATCATTGCAATGAGAACTGTGTCGGTGCACTACAAATACAATTAGCCGCTAGCTCCTCGAAACCTTGGGTGGAGAGTCGCACCATTGCCACAAGAATCAGGTAGTCATCAAGCTGTAGGCCTTTCCAACTACCTCGATGCAATCTCCTCGAGATAAGTCGTAGAATTACAACGATCCAACACACTCCATAAAAAATGGCGGCCTCCGGGAAGATAACCGACATCGACATTGTCGCTGCGGCTTGCGAACGCTACCCAACGTGGGTTTGGAACAAAAGGAAGGCTTCAACAGCGACAGCCAAATCGCTTGTTGCCCTACTAAAAGTGATCAAACGATATCCAATCAAGCACAAAGTCGATGTTGTAAGGAAATGTCGCTTCTGGAAAAGATTCGGCGCTGTGGAAATGTGGTCGTCGATCACCAAAATCGTTGTGATGTCGTGCGCTGATTGACAGCCCGTCCGCTTGAATGCACAACACCTCGATGGTACATGTGATATCGATGGGTGGATGTCGTTGTCGCACGGGCGTTCATGGAATTGGTCGCTCTGGGATGTGTGCTGCGTTTGGGTGTCAAAAAAACGTGGATGGACCAGGATGAGCTTGCGCAACGCGCGAGCTGCACGACGAGCATCTTTATCTCAACTCACCTCGAAAACCTCCAAGCGCCACTCCACTCTCAACCCACGTCTATGGGAGGTCCTGCCGCGCAACCGACTTGGACCTATTGGCTTCTTGACTGATTGCGGCACCGACAAATAGCGTTGACTCGAGGACGAGCGTGGCTGCTGGAGCTAGCCTCAACCTTTCCAACACCGGCAACTGTGGCGATCTTTTGGCAAGCGGATAGTGGCCTGGCAGACCGAGATTGCCTCCGGGATATTGATGGTCGACTGCTAGAAAGACATCAAATATATCTAGAAGTACGTATAGGATGATTGCTGCAACGAAACGAGTAGGCCCGGAAGTATGCTAGGTGCGACGTGCAAAGATGTCCCCAGGCTTAAGTGAGTGAGACGCTATACCAGGCTCATCATGAACGCAGCGCGTTTGACTCGAGGGCAAAGTCCCCTATGCAGGCGATTTCAGACGGAGGCAAACATCGCTCGCAGCGCCAGTGACCGTGAATCGATGACATTGTCTGGGCGGGAAGTGAGACGCCCAATCATACACTCGTATGCTGAAAATGTCACCTGTCAAAATGCATGGATCAGCGGATTGCGCGAAAAGCACGTTCACCTCACAATCATGGTTAAGCGAACAGATATGCGCATGAACCTGATCGACTTGATGAAACGTGTTGTAGAAGGATGTGTTTGGAAGGCGACAAAAATTGTGTGAAGCAGCATCCTTCGAGATGTACCGAACCTTGGGTCTGGGGCGCTCTTGCTAATTTAGTGGGCATGTGATTGAGGGAGGCCACGATCGATCGGACCCACCGACCACGCATATCCTGGTCTCGCCGGGTCTTCACCCGACAACCATGAAGACGTCGCGAGCCGCTCTGGGTCTTCATTCCCCTTCGACTAGGGGTAAGAGCCAGTAAGCAGACGCTCTAAAGATGCGCAACCTCCCGAGCTCAAACCTACTTCCAGCCCAGGGTCTTCGAAACGAGTCGGCGACAGCATCGCCAGCCATTGTGACCCGTTCACCAGCAGCAATGACTCCCAATACTCCCATTGCGTCCGCAGTTTGTTGTCGCTATTAGTGGAGAATGTTGAGCTGCATGATTATCTCGGAAGGGAACTCTGTTGCTGAACATTAGTTGCCCTCTTGCGCCACTACTGACGACAAACATTGAGGACGTCCAGACGAAGCAGATACAATGGCATACATACACAGAAGCGCTCGCACAAGCCACCGAACATGTACCATATTCTTCCTACTATCCCAGATTTCTCCAGAACTCCGCAACATCTCTGCCAATATCTCTCTGCACCGTCGCTTTCTCCCACACGTCCGGCAAATCTTTTAACATCTCTGTATACTCATATATCGCACGACCTTTATCCGGATGACCAGGAAAATGTACAAGATAATCACCTCTCCTCACCCACTCATCATTCATGTCCATTGTCTCCTCTCTAGTCGCGAACATCTTCGCACCACCATGATCATACGCATTAAACCAACTCTGTGGCACAAACTGCGTCTGATGCTTGAATTGCTCAGTACGGATCACATGTTCCATCGCACTCTGCTCCGTGAACGGCAGGTCGACCTCGGGTCTGTAGTGTCGGAAGGCGAGTATGGCTGTGAAGAGGAAAATGGCCCACTCATCCACGCGGAGAAGGAAGACGCCATTGTTGAGGCCATTGGAGTCGTTCGTCACCAGTAAATTAACTTCCCTTTTGTTGTATCCGTCGTGGTTCCTATCGCCGCGGCCCCACCATGATCCGAAGCGGGAGTTCTCCGGTGGTAGGAAAGAAGAGATGGGACGACATTGGTCGAGGATTACGGTGTCGCGGTCCACCCACATGATCCACTCCAGGCGCTCCTTCTCTGGTCTCATCGTCTCGCGCATCAGCAGCTCCAAGATGAACGCTGGCTTGTTCCAAAGATCGTCAACAATTGCATCGCACATCACCCCGACTTCCGTGCCGTGGATTAAGCTGTGGAGCAGGTGGCTCTGGAAAGCTTTCTGATAGTGTTTAGATGGAGAGCCAAAGTGCGCTGTGACAGTCGCTATGCGAGCCTTTCCGGTTGTGAATGGCGAATACTTGCGACATGTCGCGTGTCTCCTGACAGCTTCTTCGGTCATCTCCGGCGTTGTCGGTGGCAGACATGGCGAGTTGCCTGAGGCAACGAACTGTGGTGTCGGACGTATGATGGGTCGTGCGTAAGGAACGGAGAGCTCTTTGAGTGTATCGTGGTATAAGAGAAGTATTGGGAAGGTGATCAAGATGATACATATTGTCGTGAACACCTTGGGTGTCAGCATTTTAGGGCACATGGCCCTCAATCGAGACAACACATGAACCATTGAGGTAGCGGCTCGTGTGAGAAGTGGTCTATCTTCGCCCATGACTGCGTTCGCAGCCGTTATATGGAGTAGACTTAGTGGTGGTTGGACCACACCGTAAGCAAACGCGCCGTAGCGTCCTTGGAAGTAGACAGAGTGGGTTTTGGGGGTCCTCTACACGCAGCAAACGGAAAGAGATGACGAACGCACTTACTAGTAGCCCTGAGTCTGCTTGGCAAGTAGAGGGCGGCACCATATGCGCTCGATAGGAAGACGTCACCTTCGGGGCACTGCTATCCAGCTTGCATGGTATAGTACGCCACGGGCTGAACAATACGAAGGCATACAGGGCCAAGAAATTGGGTAATACTGGTGGTAGTTACTCTCAGTCGCTGTTCAAAACTTCTTCCGAAATGTCTTGCGATGCGTGGCTTTTTCTTGTAGTCATCAGTCGGGGCTGCTCGAAAACTTGTGCCATTCTTGACGAATGTCAGAGCTCAGAGGAAGTTCCATGTTATGTCAATGACCTAGAGATATGACCAAGATAGGTCCAGTGGTGAGGCGCAGATGGCGAGGCGTTATGTCGGAGGTTCTCAGCGGACTTCGTGATCGTATGCGCTCCGGACTCGACCACAGCGGGAACCACCCAAAATAACCTCAACAGCAAGCCTGAATACCTAGAAGCGAGATTGTGACAGAGAAGTCGGCATTAAAGACTTGCAACTGAAGGAGGGTATCAGAGCATGGATTCGGAGAGAAGTACCATTTCGCTGCCCGAGGAGTTGTCTTGGGTGCGGTAGTGCCGCAATGGCAATCTTGGAAAGCGTCATCCAAGCTTGTCAACGCAAAAGGACCACACATACAATTTCTAACCAAGCATCATCTCATCAGAGCAGTGGAACCCATCACAGTGCCACCAGGTCGTGCGATGAATCGTGTGCGGCGCTTACCAAACGCGGTCATGAGAACACACAGCTTACAGATTCCTGTAAAACATCAGATACTTTTGACTCTTAATTTTGTCTTTTACAAAACACTTTGAAGACAACCAGGCCTACACATGAGAGGAAAGTACTGCTGAAACTTCAGAGACTTTGGGACTGGAATGCACCACCTGGTAGTGCCTGCTCAAGACAGGCGACCTCGCAGGATGCTCCCGAGGTCGCTTGTCGCCGCAGCGGCAGCACCAGGCCTCGCAACAAGCCGTGCCCTACGCGGCCGAGTACTTGCTCATATTCCTCGCTCGTAGAGTCCTGTATAGCTTCATGGACTTTTGTCAGCAACGACGAAAAGGTCCAAAATCTTCTGAAGATACCTAGGCTTCGGTGACTGCGCAAAACCAATCTTGAAAGTCTACAAAGATCAAGCTAAGCGGACTTGAATCATTGCGACACCTAGACAGAAGACGACCCCATTCCACACCTTCTCGCACATTTCTGATCACTTTCGAAAGGCCACTAAGGACATTCAAGCTCCAGTCTACAGGACGAACCTCGGCTCAAAAAACGTGGGAAGACGGTTCCACTGCCACGCGAGCGCACGTGCCCACATCATTCATCTATCGCACAAACGCATTTCTGCAACCACAACCACGACACCAGCCATGAAGCAGCAAAAAGACAACACCCAAGACATCTATCTCTCTCGAACGGGGAATCGAACCCCGGCCTCCGGCGCTGTTGATCGTGGTGATTGACAAGCCGAAATACTGACCACTATACTATTCGAGATTTTGCTGAATTGTGATTCGTGATTTGATGGCGAATTTGATAATTAGATAAAATATAATCACAAAGCAAAAAGCCTTCTGCCAGGCTATGAAAGTAGAGTTCTGTAGATTCCTCGTGTTCAGTAGGTGGCTTCGCTGCTCACAGAAGTACGGTACACGTTCCCCCGCCGTGGCTCGACTCAGACCAGGAAAACTTTCTTAAGCGATTGCAGGGTATACGCTACACAAACAACATACACAAACTAATAACAATCCCGACCTTTCTCCATTTGTACATTTCCAAACAAGCTTGATTCGACTCCACTTGGTGCCGAAGAATGCCGCATCGCGACCCTGCCGACCCGCCTCAATCCTTAGCCAACTTATCAGGCACCTGTGCATCGGCCGACGAATCGTCGCGGTCCTTGGTATCGCCCTGGCCCTCTAGCGTCTCGCCTTGGCCAAGCATCATGTGTTCGATATTGACCTTGGGGCCCTTGAACCATTTGTGTGCCGAGACGAACCACCAGATTGTTACGAGAACCATGGGGCCGCCGTAGACGAGGCATGTCCAGTTCATGTCGGCGGGTCTGTGATGCAGTCAGTATCTGGGCTTTGGTGGGCTATTATGGGCTATGGTGGGCTATAGTGGGGATGATGGGTACGTACGTCAAGTCTGCGCCTACAACGCTGGGAAGACACAGGATGGGTACCATGAGTGCGACAAAGGCTGATGCAATGACGCCGATGGGGATGGAGAGCTTTCCGAGATTCCAGGGGCCAGGGCGGAAGCGGGTTCCGACGAAGAAGACGCGGATGAAGATGGGGATTGTGAAGGCACTAGTACATCGTCAGCATATAGGACAGATAGGTCACGGGGCGGAAGTACTTACACAAACGCCGCAATAGCACCAATCGAGAAGAGCGCGCCAATCGCCAATTCTCCGCCAAAGATGAGCAACAACAACAGAATGCCAATAACGCAGTTGAACCACACAGCATTCGCTGGCGTCTGCGTGTGCTTGTTCACTCTCTTCCAGTACTTGCTCAGCGGGAAGCAGTCATCGCGTGCATACGCAAAAGTGACTCTAGACGCTGCAATCATGCAGCCCTGACCCATCGAGAAGCCCGCGATGATCGTGAGTGCGAGGATAGCCAGAGTCATCTTCTGCGTCATGCACTGCATGAGATACGCAGCAAAGGGCTGACCAAGATCCGAGTTCAGGACTTGATCGATATCCACGACTGTATACGCAACGACGAGCTGCAGGAACCAGCCGAAAATGCCACCGGTGGCGGAGGTCAGGACGATGGCGCGTGGGGATGCAAGGTTCGCATTTGAGCATTCTTCTGCAAGATGGAAGGGAGAATCGTAGCCGCTCATGGTCCAGATCACCCCAATGAAGCTCATGAGCACGCCTATGCCAGGCGGGAACGCTGTGCCTTCGTATATCGTGCCCCATACTTCGCTGGACGGCGCAAACCGTGGGAGACCTCGATCTGCGCGGTCGGTGCCGGCTGGAATCAAGATGATAACGACGATGAGCGCGAGGAAGTTAAAGGTCGAGCCAGCGGAGTTGAACTGGGCAAGCCACTTCGTAGGCATGGAACTCAAGGCTGCGTGGATGATCATGATGAAGACGGTCAGGAGGAAGACTTGCCAGTCTTCTGGAACGTAGGCTGGGTTGTTGATCGAGGCTGCTGCTAGTATCATGGCTGAGATGCCATAGTTGACTATGATCTCGCGTCAGTCCCTCTTTCCAGAGATGATGATACGTGGACGGGGTCAAGTTCTTACCAGACGGTGCTGCCGTGACCTGAGCGCACCAATTGCTCCAACCCGTGATCCACGCAGCAAATGGTCCCCAGCCCGGAGGTGCCAGGACAGCAGCTGCATAGTACAGTCCACCACTTGTCGGCATAGAAGAGCACAGCTCAGCCATGCTCATAGCGACACATTGTATGCCAATCATGGCGACCACCCAGCCCCAGGTCATACCCGCTGTACCAGCATAGCCCATGCCATAGTACAACGTACTCGCAAAGCTCGGTAACAGTCCTAGAACGGCAAAGCTCACACAAAACGTCGTGAATAATGAGAACTCTCTCTTAAACTCGCTCTTGTAACCAAGCGCAGCTAGTACCTCCTCATCTGGATTGAATTCATGACTGGGATCGTACGGGACATCGCCGTCCGGCAGCACCGATGTGACTGGTTCCTCAGCGATGGACCGATGCCGATGCGTCGACGTTCGTTCAGCAGTCATATTCGTAACGCGAGTCGGCAGACCAATAACCGGCGTCTGGAGGAGGTTAGGACGGTAGAAGCAGGGCCGCAGTATTTTGCATGGAAGATATTCAGGGACTGCTGTCAAGTCGTGGTGTTGACCGTCCTTCGCACAACAGTACGCAAAGCGCAGCGAATCGAGTCGTCTATATACAAAGCCAACCTTACGTGCATGGGGAGCAGGGTCCGCCTAGCAGGGCCATGTTTATCAGAGCGGGGGACACGCGAAGGTATCCCAGCAGCGCGGCGATAGGCTTGTGGGCAGCGAATGACGAAAGGCGTTGGTGCTATCTGTTTATCAGTTGGGTGGCATAAATGGTTCGCCTAGGGTGTTTAGTGGGTGGAGAGATCGCGGGCCGGGGTAGTGCTGCAGGCGATTGATCGAGGGGAACGAACGCAACCAGCCGTAGCGAAGGGTCAAGTCAACGGGCAATGTGCACGCGTTAAACGCCACGACACAGCGTCAACATGGAAACAGGTCACGGCTATCGTATTACAACTTCGATGCATGACCACCTTGCAGATGGCGATGGACATTGTTCGAGGATGCAATTGCGCTTTTGGGACTGGAACGGAAATGTTCCGACATGTCTGATAGCTGGGATTTACATCCCAGAGCGATCTTCTCCTGTCGGCTGGACATGCTTCAAAGGGCAAGCGGCACAGTCGCACAACGGGCGCGGCCGTGCCCGCCAGGAATGTCTTGCCGCTGCCCAAGTGCATGATACCTTAACAGTCTGTAACGGGGATAAGCTGGAGAGTCGTGACAGTGCAGGTTAGCTAAGATGATGGGGGCGAGATATCGCCAGTACTGTCTGGCTGACTGCAGCAAACTGCCATCGCTGATGCAACTGTAAGAAATGATGAACTTGTGCAGAGCCGCAACGATCGACCGTGTACTCAAGGTTCAATAGTAACTTGTACCTGCAGCGTAGTCGGACTTAGTACCAGGGAAAGCTCCCACGGGAGGAATCCTGTCACCCTCATCTGCGATGTCGTCCTCATCACCCTTGAAGGCCTCACTTGGATCTGGCGGTGCTCTCATCCTCACAAGAGCATCCTCGTCAAGTGCAGGAACAACGAACATCTTCGTTGTGTGATACTCTCGGCCAGAGGGCATGCTTGCGAGCAACGGCTCCGAAGGTGGGACCAATTGCACACCAACCTGAACGCGTAAGCAAAACACGCACCGTACTATTATCATTCCGACATACCGTGTCATTCATCTTCTCCCATTTCTTCAGCAGCATGTCGATGATTCTGCCTTCCTCGAACTTGCCCGCATCGGTTCCCCAGTCGACGCCTTTCTCGATCTTGCGATCTTCGCGCTTTTCTTGCCACTCCTTTTTGAGCTTGGAAAAGCCAGACGACTTCTTATCTTCATCAGCAGTCAACGAGGCGAATCCAAGCTCCTTCTTTGCGCCTCGAAGCCACGCGATGCCCTCGCCAGTCTTCCCACTCGTCTCTGCGTCGCATGCCAGAAATCGACATGCTTTGCCCTTTGCGGTCCGTCGCAGGTCATCGACATATTTCAGGAGATCGTCGTTGACCTTTGAAGAGCGGCCGAGCATGGATTGAGCTTTTGCAGCATGCTCAGACGAAGCCAGGCATAGCCGGGCGAAGAGGTGTGCGCGGACCTTGGGTATCTCGACCCCCTTGAACATCCAGTCCTTGTTCTTCTTGTTCCTGTCCTCCAGCACGACGATCGGGTACGGGTCATCTTTCAACACGGTGATGAGTGTGGCTTCGGCCATGGTAAGTGCAGCCAGTGCACCCATAACGGAAGCCGAGATGTCAACCGCGGCAGGTTGAGAGTTCCACTGTCCCGCTCGATTGACCAAGTATGTGTGTATGGAGTTTGCGTCGAGAAACGACTTCATCGCGGCGCCAATCGCTGTTGCGCGTTGTTCGGGTGACGGTAGGGTCGCATTGTAGAGAGTGTGTAGCTGTGCTCGTGCCTGTAGGCTGTAGACGTATGCGAGTGTCGACAAAGTATAGCACAGCTCGCTTTCAAGACTCTTCAGCTTCACCCTTGCTGGTTCTCGACCTGGTATCAAGGACCCAAGTGTTGAACGCCATTCTACCTCCAGCTCTTTGACCAGAACAAGGTCGATCTCTTCGCCCGCACAGCTTATGCCACTCAAGCCAGCATCGAGAGCGAACAGGTATGGAATACAGTCGTTCAGCGCGGATTGTACGGTCGAGAGGTTCGAGCCTTGGGACGAAGGTGGAATGCGCTTGTGTCGCTTTAGCACGTCGCGTACGACACCTCGTGCGGTCGTTGCGCAATTCGGTAGCGATGGATGTGTGCTGCTGGTAAAGTAGTCGGTGAAGGAGATACTAGAAGTGGTTGGTAGAACAAAAGGAAAAGGCATGGTGTGTTGTTGTGGAGTGCTGTTGACGCAGGTACGGAGCTATAGCGGGGTTAGAGGTGCTAGGCTTGGCCGCATCATGGCATGACATGTTCAAAGTCCTTCGCCAACGCAAATCGTGCAGTGTCCCTGAGATATCATGAGCTGCGTCTATATCAGTACTCGATTGAATGATGGTGAGCAGATTGCGGGATTTGGGTGCAGATGCCGGGCAGGGCAAGGCATGCTATTACTTCGTCGAAATGGCAGGAATATATACAGATGTGCCAATAAGAAAGCTTTGCATCCGATCTCCCGCTGAGCCCTATCGTAACGCCTGTGAGTGCCGCACTTTCACAGTTGTGTGGTGCTTGTAAGTGGTAACTCGTCTTCTTCTGCCATGTCTTCATGGGAGTCCGCACACCTCTCAGGTGGATGTCTTCCGTGTGGTCGTTCATTGCTTCTTGAACGGCTCGTCGATGTAGTTCTGTTGCGCGAAAAGGTATCCCTTGACCTTTGCGTCCTTGAGAAGCTCGAAGTACCGCTCTGTAGAGTGTCTGTTAGCCATTGACCATGCTCAACTATTTCCATTTCCCCGTGCAATTGAGGGTATGTCCTCCTTCGCAAACCTAAGACCACGAGGAGGGTCTCATCGTCATCAACCACCACACGGAATACCGTACCTCTCAAGTGTCCGCACTTCTCCAAGTGGTTCACACCCTCCCTCCGATAGCACTTGCCCATCTCCTCCCTCACTAGCCGCGCCATCATGCTCTTGACCCACTGTTCCCTGATAATGGCGTCCTGTGCAGCTTTGAGCGCCTGATTGTCTTCGTAGTCAACACCCTCGAAGGTCGGCGCGACCTTGGGCTTCTTTGCCAGGAACAGTTCGGACTCGGGCGTCGGCATTGGAACGGCTGGTGGCGGCACGCGTGGTCGACCAGGTGGGAGGTTGGATGACTAGGGGAGACAGTGCGCGTGAAGGTCAATTGGTGGTGGGTGGTGCAGGATTGGCGAGTTAGAAGTGGTGTTGCGGATGGGCTTGCGATTCATTGTGAAGCCGAGCCGCGATACCTAGCTTTAGCTGCACGTGACGTCTGTCCACTCCAGGGCTACCACACATCTTGATCGTCTATATCTCAATCCCGAACATATACATATTGTGATGATTGTGTCTTGACATTTTGCTCTCCTGAAAAATACCTATGAGCCCTTCCAGTTCTTCTTCCACTTCGCGCTCGTCGTCCACACACCACCACTATCCATTTTCCTCCCCCTCAACCACCACATCCTCACCCACTATCGTCAGATCCTTTAACTTACCACTTCAACATTCGGCCTCCTTGGCCGCGGCGCTACGAAACCTCTACTATGTTTGATTTGCGACCTCGCAGGATCCAACTTAATGTCGTTCGTAGTCTCCTCCAAAGCTCGAAGACGCTCTTCCCGCTCATGCGCACAATCAGCGCACATGCGCTCAAGCTTGACTGTATGCAGTGGGTGGAAGCGTCCTTCTGCGCATGGCTCTACTGAGCTCTTGCCTGCTGCTTGCGTGCCTGCTGTGGTCCTTGACGCACTCCTCAGACCAGGTCTTGAACCTGCATTCAGATCCAGCGAGACACCCGTACTTGTAGTCTTCAGCTCTACATCTAGCCTGGCAGGTGTGGTCTCTTCTTCTCGATGCATTCTTGTAGCATTTGAGCAGTACCTAACCGGAATCGATGAAGTCGTGGGATGGCCGCAGCCTAAGAATATGTATAATCGATAGTAGCACATGGTGAGCATCGTTGTTATTTAGAGACATTGGTAAAGGTACTACGAGACTTCGAGGTTCCTTTCTAGGTATTGTGTTCGGGGTGTGTAAATAGAGTCGTATTCTAGTGTTGACGGGAGGACCTTTGTCTACTTCACGCAGACTTTGTTCGAGGGGCTGGCATTGCTGTACTCTAGACAAAGAGAGTTGGAGTCACGCATGACTTGCTTAGTGCTATAAAGGTGACTCGCTGGGATCGCTCTTGTCAAGGTCTGACAGCGCAGAAGCAGGTGTGCGCTTAATGCACCGGTTAACTTTTGCTGATACATAGCTGAATATCCTGACGCATGTTCACCTGGCTGCTCGTATGCCAATAAAGTGGCGACGGCAGCCAAGATGCTCTCCTTGTCAAGTGTGTTATTACGTTTTATTGCTATACATACATGCCTTATGATAGAAATGTATTTGAACAAATATGTGCCCTAATGATGCAACATGTGCATTCACGCTTTTGTCTCCTTTGCCTCCGCTACATCCGGTGTCGCAGCACCAGATGCCTGAGCCTCTGTGTCAATAGGCAACGACGCTTTGCTCGACCTCTTCTTCCGCCTTTCTGCTCGTTCAGCATCTCTCTCTAACCTCTTCTTCTTTTCCTCATCCAGACCCGTCTTCGTCTCTTCGTGTGTCTTGTCAAGGACGTTCTTGCCAATCATCAAGCTGACTCCGAGGCCGACAGCCGCGAAGGCAACGTACAATATCCACATGGTGCTCAAAGAGCTCGAGAACGCTGATCGCGCAGCAAACTTTTCGTTCTCTGGGAGGCTTTGGATCAAGCCAACATTGGCTCCTGCGGCTCCGCCGCCGAACGATGCGGCGGTTTGAGGTCCGAGGACTGCAACTAGCTGCGACTGCTTCTTCTTCATTTCATTCTGAAATACGACCGAACCGACAACGACTGAGATAGCAGAACCAAGATTGCGTGTAAAGCCAAAAGTGGCAGTGGCTGTGGCGATATCACGTTTCTGTTTGATAATGGTCAGCGCTGCGCTCATGATAAGCGACCCACGGTTGCAGGAATGCAGCTCGCACGACATTCCCCACCACGAATGCGGGAGATCGACTTGGATGGCGTGCACGTTTGAAGGTATCCCGCACGTACCAACGCAAAATTTTGTAAAGGGTAGACTTACAGGCACAAGACTCTGCAGAGCGATAAGCGGAGCTTGGAAGTTCGGTCCGACACCGATACCAACGATAATTTGGTAGATGATAATCTTGGCCCAGGATGAGTTCACACCAAGATCAATTAACAGTCCAAAGCCGAGAGTCATCATGAACCTGCAATCAGAAAATTAGCGCAAATTTCGTATGAAGAACCATCGGGCCTTCTTACATTCCGAACCAAATGAGTGGTAGGTATATGCCAGTCTTCTTGATAGTTATGCCTGTAATCATGGATAAGAAAGATAGTGCCAGCGCTTGCGGAAGCAGGTAAACTCCAGAGAGGATAGGAGTGGCTCCAAGCACTGCCTGGAAGTAAAGAGGCAAGAAGTAGTTGCCCGAGATGAACACGAAGGAATGAAAGAAGCATACTCCCAATGCTGCAAGATTCGACCTTTTCGAGAACAGTTCCAGAGGCATCAGGGGATAGGGCGCGACCCGCCACTCGACCAGGAAAAAGATGCCGATGACTACCGCACCGAAGATGATGAGGCACAGCACGATTGCTGAATCCCAAGGATGCGTAATGCCTCCAAACTCCAAGCCGAGTAGCAGCATAATAACACCGCAAACCATGGTAAGCGAACCGAGCCAGTCGACGGCTTTCAATCCCTGGCGCAACGGCGTCCTTGGTGTGTGAATATCGAGGAAGAACAAGATGATAAGGAATGCGAGTCCATCGAAGGGTAGATTAATGTAGAAGCACCACCTTTAAGCGTTAGCAGGAGTCAACAACCAAGAATCAGATCCTCGAATACCTCCAGGACACCTTCTGCGTGAAGAGACCACCGACAACGGGACCTAAGCTTGAAGCCAATGCCCAGACTCCGCCGATGATACCAAAGTACATGCCCCTGTCTCGAACAGAGAACAAATCTGATATGGCGATATTGACGAGTGTGATGAGACCACCGCCGCCAATGCCTTGAACAGCTCTTGCCGCAATCAACATATTGATATTGACCGACACTCCAGCCAGGAGTGACCCCACAAAAAAGATTGCATTTGTGAGAAGCAAAATGGGCTTCCTGCCAAAGATGTCTGAAACTTTGCCCCAGATTGGTGTAGCAGCGCTCTGCGCGATGAGGTATGCGCTACCCACCCATGTATAGCCAGACGCCGACTTGAACTCTTCGGATATAGTCGGGAGGGCGGTTGTGACGATTGTGATGTCGAGGGCGACGAGCAGTACGGCGACAGCGAGGGAGAACATGATGAGTGCGATCTTCAGTTTGCTTCGTGCTGGTGGCTCGTCGCCTTGCGCCGCGGTCGCTGGAGGCGCGCCGGAGGGTACGTGGTCGCCATCGTTCTTCTCTCCATTTGCGTTCTGAGATTCTTGCGCGTCGCCTTCTCTTTCTGCTATACTGCGATCGCTCGATGACGGGGTGACTGCATCCAAGTCTTTGGGCGGCGCATTCGAAGTGGGCGTTTCTACTGGACGCGTTGCGTGCGTCTTGTCCTCTGTTGATTCCATATTATGCTGCTGATAACACAAGTAAAGAGAATGTATTCAAAGGATTGTCATGTTGTTAGGTCGAGTGGTACAATTCAGTACGTAAGTCAAAAGTTTGTCAAGGGCTGTCACTGCGCCTCGGAGGTTACAGAGACCGAAGCCAGATTCAGCCTGTGGCATCGGCTAGACTTGCGCTGGAGATCGAGTTTGAGCTCACGAGATCTGCCCATCGCGAATGTAGTCGAATCAAAATCCTGTCGTCTTGTCATGATTGTGATGGGTTGTCGTGACGATTTCAGAAGTTGGAATATGATGAAAGTCAGGCCAGGTCAATGTCTCACTGATAAGTCGCTCTTGGCTTGGCTAGCTAATGGCGACTACCGTCATACCTCGCCTTTCCAGCTTCTGTGGGACACTGCTGGACGTCCCCACGGGTTCCTATCACGCCAACATCAAACTTTCAAAGCGCTGGAAAGGCCCTGGGGACTGCCTTTCAGATGCAATTGAGCATTTTGACAGCGTGCGTATACCCTTCGCGTAGCATCTAACTACTCATATGAGAATTAGCAGACGCCATATCTTAGCGGACCTGGAGAAAACCGGTCCGCGCCACACTTCGAGATTTAACGATCGATGGCTAATTGGAATGGCTGTGCGACGTATACGGGCTCACGACAACTCACGACTCTCAATCGAAGTTTGGGACCGCACATATGTAGCTTCTGGTGACAAGCGTGTAGCCTGGAGCTATGGGGACCCTCAACACCAAGCATCGCTTAGAGAGAGGGTTCATCTCATCGACTCCCGCCGCCCGTCTCGATGCAGTAGCTCTGACGTAAATACGTCGTATCAAAAAAGCTCGATTCGAAATGGCTCCGGGGAGGAGATGGGAGTACTAGACATGCTTTCCCTGCCTGTTATCGAGGGCGTTCCGAATTGGCCAGCAGAGTATGGGGTGAGCGAGTTGTTGAACCCCGTTCTCCACCAGCGCATGCGCAAAGCATGCTAGCAGAGGTCGAGTATGCGGCTGGGTATCATCGCCACTATTTCTTGCAGCAGCAAGTCCACTTATTAGCTGCAACATGTGGTCCTCGCGCAAGAGAGTGCTCAGCAAGATGTGTTGTGGTCATTGAGGGGTCGAAATCAAGATGAGAGGAGGCCAAGAAAGCTGACCGATGAACTATCTCCACATGTTCCCCCAGCGCCGCGAAACAGCTGCGTGGAGGAGCTGCACTTGCAGAAGCCAGTCCCGCTTTTCTGTCATGCCCTGCGCGGCATCGCCAGGTTTAGCTGAAGCACCAGCTTGTTTAGATTGCTCCTTTGCAGTTTGCATATTCCGTATGGCTTCAGAGAGTCTCCAAGGGCTGACTGCAGATCTGAAATCAATCTGAAGTTATACAGGCGGTTGTAAAATGGCAAAGTTGGTAATTGCAGTCAAAAGGTCAAGGAGAGCAGGCGCGGCCACTGTACTGTGCACAGCACCTCATTGCGTTCTTGCTATGGTTGAGGAGCTAGAGCCATAGTGTCATCGAGGTCAATCACAATCGCACCGTACGCCATATCCACAGTGCAGCTTATCGCTGTCTCATGCTGGGGTCGGTGAAGTCTTAGGCAATGCCCCTCTTCCCCCGCGCTCGTCGTTGAGAAGCGCTGCAGCAGGGAACTCTGAAGGGATCTTGGATGTTGTTTGCGACTCGCACTCTGCGCGGGAAGTTATCTAGCGCCACATGTTCTAGACTTCGAATTCGCCTTCGACTGTTGGGTCGGCCGGCATGCCGATCAGTGCCCGGCTGCAGCTGCGCTGCGCCGAAATCCATGGTACGGAAAATTGTGCCTTTGTCGCCAACGGCCTGTGCGAGCGTTGACGAAATGCGCGTTTCATTCGTGTGACCGTCCTCAGCGACACGGCTGGGTCATAAGCCACTCTGCTGGTAAGCTCTTATCACTGCAGCGGTGCAAGGAGGGGATGGATGGCAACGGTGGACGACTGGGGCGCACCGCGAACTAGGTTTTGCTAGGGGCAGTAGCGACCGGTCCACTAAAGCCGCTTGGAAGTCTTCAGCAACAGGGTTGCTTTCGACCCTCTCCTCCACGCAATCTGCATCCCAACGTGCGCACTTACTCCCCACGCCTACAATTATCACGCTGCACCGCCGCTGCTCTCGTCTCCCACACTCACACCAGTCCCTTACGTCGGCTCGCCCAGCATTCCTCAGTCGAATCCTCCCACAACACAACCCCCGCGCCTCCAGCCCTACTTAACCATCTGCGACCCCAACTGCCGCCACAACGGGCACGCATGTCGAGTTCGAGCGGGCGAGGTAAAATAGCGGAGGAAGTTCGGATAGCGAACCCCGCTGCTGGCACTGTCCTCTGACCGATAGTGAGGAGGAATTGAGTCTGCGCACCGACGAAATGACACAAGTCCTTCACTCGCGGGCCGAGGGCTCGCCCTTTGGCACCCCAATGCGTTCTCCATCGTCGTCGTCGCTGTTCACCGAGAACTACAGCCTCCGCCGGAACCAGAACTCGCTGCCCGACCTCCGCCTGCACTCGTCGGGCTCCTCGCGCACCTCGTCGCTGCGGTCCTCGACGTCTAGCAGCTTCTCCCTGGACACAAAGTCGGACGAGTCAAGTAGCGAAGACGAGACCTTGGCCTTCCCGGGCTTCAGTGCGCCGCGGTACAGGAGAAGTAGTGAGAATACGGATGTCGAGCCTACGAGTCTGGTGCCGACCAGAGCGGACATACCGCGAGCCCCGTCACCATCACCCGCAGATAGACTGTCGTCAGACACGCCCTTGACTACACCAGACCCACTGCCAATGTCTGAAGACGATACGGCAGTGCGCAAAGAGCCCTCGCACCACGTGGATTACCTCTCCTACGATTGGCGGGAGGAAGACATATGGTCATCGTGGCGGCACATCGTCGAGCATCGCAAGGTCTACGGAGAGCGGTCTAGACTAGAAAATGCCTCGTGGCGGACGTGGGCCAAGTCCCAGTTCAAGCTCAAGACGGTGTCGCCCGACACACTGAATTGGTGAGTACAATTTCCCTCGGTCCGGACCCCTGTCATGGGGCGTCGATCAACCCCATCCGTGCACGATTCGTCCAAGTTTTCTCTCAATCGGCCCCTAACCAATCACGCAGGCTAAAAGATGTCGACGTGACATGGCTATACGGACCGATGCAGCCTGCCTCGAATCGCTTTTGCTCGCAACAAAATTCCGAGCCCGCCAGCCGGATGTCCAAGACGAACTCATTCGTCAATGGCGTCAAGAAGCCAATCCTCAAGAAGCGCAGCATGTCAGAGGCGATGCTGCAGAAATCGCTGTCCTCGTCATCGCTGGTGAAACAGGCCGCAGAGTCGGTCCAGGCACAGCAAACTACCGGTGTGACGTTAGAGTTGCGGAAGCAGCGACCAATCACCGGGCGAGCCACACCCGACTTTCCAACATCGTCGACTGTGTCCCGCGGCACCTTTTGGGAGCCAACCGACTACTTCTCCTCGAAATCGACTTCGGGGCTGCACACTCCTGGCGATGGGGAGAAGAGGCATATTCGCTTTGACGACAAGGTCGAGCAGTGCATCGCACTTGAATGCAAAGAAGGAGACGATGATGAAGATGACTTCAACCGTAATCCCTGGGCAGAGGACGAAGACTCCTCGTCTGACGAAGGCGTCGTCATGATGAAGCGTGCCCGGAGACGGAAGCCGTTGTCGCGAACAAATTCGAAGACAAGCGTCACGAACACAGCAGACAACAAGACCATTGCGAAGCTGCCATCGACGACACTAAAGTACAGAACAGATTCACCCGATGTCACGTCACAGTCGCAGTCACATTCGCTATTCTGGAAGTCCAGTAAGCTATCACCATCTCCATCGCAGGAGACACTTCGACCATCGAACCCTTCAAGGAATTTCATTCTCGAGGAGGACGATGACGAGGGAGATGATTACTTCAACCCTTCTGCAGCGTATGCAGGGAATCGACCAGCCACGCCGACTGCGTCCGACCCCTATTCGGAACGAGAAGAAGCTGGCGGAATGCGACGAACAGAGTCCGGCATGTTCATGCCATTCGAAGAGAACGAGGAGGATCCGCCACCACCAGGATTCATTGGAAAGATAGTAGATACAGTAAACACGGCGCGGGACATCGCGCACGTTGTATGGAACGCCGGCTGGCGAGCATAGAGCATCATTTCTAGCGACAGGCGTTACGGGAGCGGCTGTATCATTGACACGAAATGGCTTTGACTTTTCGCGCAAACAAAGGCTCAGAAATACGGTCTCAACCGTTGGACGGCGGTGTTTTGACCACGAGCCTCTGATTAAGGCTTGACTTGCTTAGCATTGACGGGACCATACGCTTGGTCCTGTCGCAACTAGTAATACAATACGTTAATCGCGATACTTGGTACATGACGTTGCGTCAGTGATAGCGAGCTGTCAAAGTTTGAGTAGTGTAAACTTTACGAATGCAAGGACCTGGAAACGTGGTTCAGATGCTGACTGGTGCGCTGCATGCAGCACGTTTACCCCAACCTCACAGCTCAGAAAGTGGGGAAGGACAGATGGTCCCACAAGTGCGACCGGTCTTCGAGCTGTCAAATCACGTGGACTTGATGCAACTATGTCGGCATAAAAGTGGCTGGCAGAGCGGAAGGATTGCCCTGCCGGCTGTCTCAGACATGGGAAGCTGCGAGGCAGAGGCTAAGTCGTGCTCATGCAATGCTATCGCTGCATTAAGGCTGCCGTGAGAAGAACAGGCAAGCTGCAGCTGGAGTGAGAAGACAGGGACGATATCTGTGAGTACTACCGGACTTGTGTGCATGCGGCACTAACAGACCGAGATGAGGGTGAATTGGCCAGCTGGCTGTTCGGTGAAGCTCTTCTCGAAGTATCTGCAGAAGTCGTGCCCGGATGCTTGCTTGGTGCAGGGGTCTGACCAATGGGAACAGGCAGGTGAGAGCTTTGGTCCCGCCTTCCCACTGAAGTTGACACGTTCGCAGCTTTCCGCCCGCATCTACGAACTATTTATCAACGGCAGCGCCCCAACTTTAACCGACATTCTCACCTCAACTTTCTGAGACCTCATCACAAGTCCTCTGCTCTACTCCGGACAGCAGGCAAGCACAATGCGTTTCGCAATTGGTGCCACCGCTGCGCTCGCCGCCATTGTGCGCGCCGACGATGCAAGCTCCGCTGAGGCCGAATCGTCGACCTCGACCTCTGTCTCCAAGCCCGCCTTTACTGTAGGTATCTATTGCAAGCCATTGCCTGCATAGCTGACAGCAGACGCACAGCCCACCAAGCTCAAGGCGCCCTTCCTGGAGCAGTTCACAGACGACTGGGAGAGCCGATGGAAGCCTTCGCACGCAAAGAAGGATGTCAAGGCCGACGACGAGGAATGGGCATACGTTGGTACTTGGTCCGTTGAGGAGCCCTCTGTGCTGAAGGGCATGGAAGGCGACAAGGGTCTCGTCATCAAGGATAAGGCCGCTCACCACGCCATCTCGGCCAAATTCCCCAAGGCCATTGACAACAAGGACAACACTCTTGTTGTGCAATATGAGGTCAAGCTCCAGGGTACGTTCTATGCGCACAGCATTGATCTCGTTGCATGCTAACACCTTTACAGATGGTCTCGAGTGCGGTGGTGCGTACATGAAGCTCCTTCAGGATAATAAGGCCCTCCATGCCGAGGAGTTCTCCAACGCCTCTCCCTACATCATCATGTTCGGTCCTGACAAGTGCGGTGCTACCAACAAGGTAAGACATATCACTACAACACTCTGAATGCATCTAACATGGTCAGGTTCACTTCATCTTCCGACACAAGAACCCCAAGACTGGCGAGTACGAGGAGAAGCATTTGAAGAACCCTCCCATGGCCCGCATCGTCAAGACCTCGACCCTCTACACCCTCATCGTGAAGCCCGACAACAGCTTCGAGATCAAGATCGACGGCGAGTCTTCTCGCAACGGAACCCTCCTCGAGGACTTCTCACCCTCCGTCAATCCTGCTGAGGAGATTGATGACCCGAATGACAAGAAGCCCGAGGACTGGGTTGATGAGGCTCGCATCTCTGACCCTGATGCGAAGAAGCCCGAAGATTGGGACGAGGACGCGCCTTTCGAGATCGTCGACGAGGATGCGACCAAGCCTGATGATTGGCTTGAGGACGAGCCCACTACCATCCCTGATCCAGAGGCTGAGAAGCCCGAGGATTGGGATGACGAGGAGGATGGCGACTGGATCCCTCCCACGGTTCCCAACCCCAAGTGCGACGAAGCCTCTGGCTGTGGCAAGTGGGAGCCTCCGATGAAGAAGAACCCCGCCTACAAGGGCAAGTGGTCTGCCGAATACATCGACAACCCGGCGTACAAGGGCGTCTGGGCTCCTCAGAAGATCAAGAACCCTGACTACTACGAGGACAAGACCCCGGCCAAGTTCGAGCCCATTGGCGCTATTGGCTTCGAGATCTGGACCATGCAGAACGACATCCTCTTTGACAACATCTACATCGGCCACTCCATTTCTGACGCTGAGAAGCTCAAGGCTGAGACCTTCGACCTCAAGATCGCCGCTGAGAAGGC
This sequence comes from Setomelanomma holmii, assembly GCA_010015745.1. Classification (NCBI taxonomy): domain Eukaryota; kingdom Fungi; phylum Ascomycota; class Dothideomycetes; order Pleosporales; family Phaeosphaeriaceae; genus Setomelanomma; species Setomelanomma holmii. Next base: position 397,049 of record ML978156.1, read on the forward strand.
CGAGGAGGAGGCCACCAAGCCGAAGCCCAAGGATGATGTCAAGTCGCCATCTGATCTTGTCTTCAAGGACGACCCTGTCAAGTATGTCAAGGAGAAGACCGCTCTGTTCGTTGAGATTGCCAAGCGCGATCCCGTCGAGGCCATCAAGTTTGTTCCCGAGGTCGCTGGTGGCATCGGCGTTCTCGCCGTCACCATCATCGCTCTCCTCGTCACTCTTCTTGTTGGCTCCGGCGCCGCTCCTTCGCAGGAGCAGGTCAAGGCCCAGGCAAAGAAGGCCAAAGACGCCGCTGTTGACGCAAAGGACAAGGCCGCAGAGGCTGTTGCTACTGGTGCGGAGAAGGCCCAGGCTGAGGTCAACAAGCGTACCACACGCTCGACCGCCCAGTAAGCGGACGAGAAATGCACGCGAGATGTGCGAGAATATGTGGAAGTAGTCGAAGAGTGATCAAAAGGGCTCCGGACAAGCAAGGTCCAGGAGAGATACCCATGTTCCGTATTCTTGGATTCTGGCATTAGCTATATATCGTTCTGGGTCACGGCGCTACAAATGTATCATAGTCATGTTTTGCAGAACGACATAATGCAGAGAACTTGGGTGTAGACCCAGGATGTCAACAACAATCAGCTATCTTGTACAAGCGCAATTGATAACCACACTCGCGCGCTGCGTCTTCACTTTATCTCTTTTATGCTTGCCAGCGTATCTAGCCGTGTAGACGCTGCAAACGCAACAAACGAGGGCGGGACAAGTAACCGCGTCGACCTCGGATAGCCGATGTGCAACGGCGGGGTGGCTTCCCACAATTCGGACACGCGCAAGAGGCAGTCCGGAATCAGTTTCCCAGAACTGCCGCGAGCATCAATTCGCCTTCGCGTGTCTGATACTTCTTCTCTCTTTTCCCATCGCTGTACAGAGAGACTGTGAACTTTTTGCGTTGCGTTCATCAAGCTCTCCCCACAATCCCCGCCGGCAGTTGCACTTGCGCCAACATGGCCTCTCGCCGAGCTCTCGCACGAATGCCGACGTTGGCCGCCCGTTCGTCCTTTGCTCGCGCAGCTCCTCTCTGCACCAGAATGTCGTCGCCAGTGAGCTCCAGCAAGGTCGCGGCACGGCGGCTACATGCCACCGTTCGGCATCTGAAGCCTGCTGCGGCAGCGGCCGAGTCGTATCCCATGAGCCACGAGCCGATACAGTCGCCCAAAGACACCCAGAACTTCCTCGACAACCAATTCGTCGCCTCGCAAGCTACACAATGGATCGACCTGCACGACCCTGCCACCAACAACCTGGTCACCAGGATACCGCAGAGCACAGATGAGGAGCTCCTCGCGGCGGTGGACAGCGCACAGAAGGCGTTCAAGCCATGGAAGGAGACCAGCTTGCTGCACAGGCAGCAGATCATGTTCAAGTACACACACTTGATCCGCGAAAACTGGGACAGGCTGGCTGCTAGCATCACACTCGAGCAGGGCAAGACGTTCGGCGATGCGAGGGGTGATGTCCTCCGTGGCCTGCAAGTGGCAGAGACAGCCTGTGGTATCACCACCCAGATGACTGGCGAGGTGCTCGAGGTTGCCAAGGACATGGAGACACGCAGCTACCGCGAGCCATTGGGTGTCGTAGCTGCCATCTGCCCTTTCAGTGAGTGATGATCTACATTGGCCGTGACACCATGCTAATATGCTAGACTTTCCCGCCATGATTCCCCTTTGGACCATCCCAATTGCGACCGTGACTGGTAACACATGCATCATCAAGCCCTCCGAGCGTGACCCTGGTGCGTGTATGATCTTGGCCGAACTCGCTGAGAAGGCCGGCTTCCCTCCTGGTGTCATCAACATCGTCCACGGCTCGGCTAAGACGGTTGACTTTATCCTCGACGAGCCACGTATCAAGGCCATCAGCTTTGTCGGCAGCAACAAGGCCGGAGAATACATCTACTCTCGCGCTTCCGCGAACGGCAAGCGTGTCCAGGCAAACTTGGGCGCCAAGAACCATGCCGCTGTTCTTCCTGACTGCAACAAGAACCATGCCCTGAACGCCATTGCCGGTGCCGCTTTCGGTGCTGCCGGGCAGCGCTGCATGGCTCTGAGCACTCTGGTCATGATTGGTGAGACCAAGGACTGGGTTCCTGAGATCGCTGAGCGTGCAAAGGAGCTGTCAATGAATGGTGGCTTTGAAGAAGGTGCGGATCTTGGTCCTGTCATCAGCCCACAGTCAAAGAAGAGAATTGAGGATCTGATCACCAGTGCCGAGGAGGAGGGTGCCACCATCCTGCTTGATGGCCGTGGCCAGAAGCCTGCGAATGAAAAGTATGCCAATGGCAACTGGGTATGTCCCTCGAAGCAACGTGGCTGAAACCTCATGCTGACACCCGCCCAGGTCGGTCCTACCATCATCGCAAACGTCAAGCCACACATGAAGTGCTACACGGAGGAGATCTTCGGCCCAGTACTTGTCTGCTTGAACGTTGAGACCATCGATGAGGCCATTGACATGATCAACGCCAACGAGTACGGCAACGGTACCGCCATCTTCACACGCTCCGGCGCGACTGCTGGCCGCTTCCAGCGCGAGATTGAGGCCGGTCAGGTTGGAATCAACGTCCCCATTCCCGTCCCCGCAAGTGCTCTTTGATATGAGATAGGTAGAGTCACAAGCTAACATCGTATAGCTCCCCATGTTCTCCTTCACTGGAAACAAGAAGTCGGTAGCGGGCGGCGGTGCCAACACTTTCTACGGAAAGCCTGGTCTACAGTTCTACACCCAGCAGAAGACGGTGACAAGCCTGTGGAGGAGCGAGGATGCGGTTGCGACGAAGGCGTCGGTGAATATGCCCACACACAGCTAGGCGACAACAAAAGTGATCAGCATCAAATTGGAGTCCTGAATCATTGGGCAGGTTGGGTAGGAAATGTAGTTTGTGAATAGCAATGTTCATTTGCCGAATTTCAGATATCACCTCAATGCGCCTCCGATGGACGCCCAAAGCCCCTGTCAATGAACTGTTCGGTGCTGCGCGAAGGTATACGCATGGATTTTGTGAGCTGGATGCTCGTATCATGTCGCAGGCTAGAGATCTTCGCTACCTGATTGTCCTGCTGCTGCTCGTTTTAACGTGCTCGAGGGCCTTCAGCAGTGTATCACCAGAAGTGAGAGGACGCAGGAGATGGGTCTTTTCAGTCGAGTCTTTCATCGTATGCCTTGGCTCAGAAATGCAAGCACAACAAAGGCCACAGTGAGTCGCTGGCCCTACTCACCACCACGCATTTTTCTCGACATGAATGCCGCCATCGTGCTCCTGTGGTTTAGTTGATAGTGTTGGTTATATTCACGATCCGATTCTCGCGTGTTGGTGCGGTCTCATATGCGCGTCTACAAGGAGCTCGTAACAGATCGCGAACCTCGTTGGAAGACACTCGGGATCTCGATGGCACTCTAAATAATAGCGCTAGGGTAAAATTCGCTACAATACACGTAGAATCCACACACTGTTAGCTTATAACGAATCGCATAATGCTCGATGCTACGAACTTGGCTAGATCATTGACAGCACACTCGTTGGCGACCTAAAAGCATCTCAAAGAGTAGAATGGCGTTAATATCAGGATTACGAAAGAGACGGTTGCTAAACTAGACCTAAGTCTTCGTCACAAAGATGTTGTTTATGTCTAAGTGCTTTGTCTGATTCAAGCAAGAATGTTATGCACTTCTTTGCAATCTAGAACGTCTGTAATTTCGTAAAGTTCATTGTGTTTGCAGCAGGATTAGGGAATTAGAGTATCTAAAAAATTGAACAGGTCAGTCTAAGGTCAAATGTTTTAAATCTGAAAAATCCATCTGAGCCTTCCCAGCTTTCAGGATATACCAGCCATTTCCTCGGCTCGTCAACAAGGTTTCTATGCAAACCAGAAGCTCGAGAGGATTTCAGTTTTGAGGTCAACTTTGCTGTAACCTTCCAGGACCATCAAGAGATGTTTGTATGTGCAGATGTCCAGAATTATCACAGCACTTAAGAAGTGTTAGATAGAAGAGGAAGTTATACAGCAAGCTCTACTTTACTCTGCAGGCCAAAGAAATGGTAGAAACGTGGACGCTGCGGGAATTGCACACTCTGTTGTGCCCACCTATATGCAAACCCCACCACGCCCAAAGATTGCTCGTTCAAACTAGCGGCCAGCAGATAGCGCTAAAAGAAGAGCAAAAGGAGCATACCGGCAGCAAAAAGATGTGGACGCTGTGGGAATTGAACCCACGACCTTTCACAGACATATTCGAATTATGCGAAGCGAACTGGCAATTGGTTAGAAGAGAAGGACGACGGGGAGGGGGGAGGTTTAGCTTACAATCATACCCCTAGACCAAGCGCCCGTCGAATTGACGATGATGACGAACTGTAAGTTAGATAAATTATAACGCAATCAATGAAGCTACATCATGACTCGATACTACTTGTTATAGACCTTCAATGTGGCTGATCGTCTGAAGTGCAGGGCAATCATAAGAGGGGCAGGTCATTTTTCGGAGCTTCGAGGCGGGGTTGCCAGATCTCGGACTGGTGCTTTTTGTAACGGTACAAAAAGACCGACCTTGTGTACCGTTCCGTATACAAGGTATTTATACCGTCACACTTTTGAGTGTGCCTGATTGTCTTCGATCTTTCATCATCTTTCGAAGAAGTTGCTACTACGTTGAGTCTATACCTGAATCGCTTGTCCTTCCAAAAATTCGGGCTCATAGCGACAACATCAATATGCGACTGGTGGCGTTGGTTCCCAGCCTCGCAGCTGCGGAAGGAAGGGGTGGTCACTCAGCCTCGTCAGTCCTCTCGCTGCCTGATCGAACCCTAAAACTACAAGTACTTCCAAGAGCCAGGACATCCTTCTCAACATGATACCAGGTCCGACGAACAGGCTGTGTGATGTCTGCAGCCGCGTCGTGAAAATCCTTAGCACTCCGGGGTGGCACAGGGACCTCTTACACCACGAATCTCGTGCAAGCTTGGAAAGGTCAGCATCTTCCAATTGCGGAATATGCACCCTGCTTTTGGAGCAAGTTTCCAGCGTTGCAGATAAGCTCTCAATCGATACCTGGGAAGAGCTCGCATTTCCTGTCAGGTGCGACTGCGACACGTCCGCTGCAAGCTTTCAGAGGTTGTTTGAATTGAGGCTATCGTGTCCGTGGGAAGGCACACATGATAGGATTAGTCTCACCTTCGTTTTGGAACAGGTCGAGGTCGATACCGGTATGCCTCTTGAAGATCCGATTTCGACCCATGGTGGCCCTCCTGCTCACGCTGTAAAAAATAGGCAAATCGAGTGAGCACGCACCTCCTGCATCCACCTCCTCCCCGCAGTGTCAAACGTTGGCCAAGCAGTGGCTACATGAATGTACTCAATTCCACGAACGATGCAATGCAACAGTCCCGCAGGCTTGGGCGCCTTCGCGTGTTCTCGACGTTGGCAGCAATGATGAAGATGATTGCAGGATCTGGTTAGTGATGCAAGACAGGAAGCAGTATTCTACAGAAGGCTATGCTACGCTATCTCACTGCTGGGGACAAGCACAAATGATCCAACTTACGAGATCTAATATGGCCGAATTCTGCCATACGGGCATCCGACGTGAAGCCCTTCCGAAAACCTTCAGAGATGCTATCGAAATTGCTCGGTACCTTGGGATACGACATTTGTGGATCGACGCGCTGTGTATTGTCCAAGACGATGTCGAAGATTGGCGCCACGAAGCTGATCTAATGAGCAAGGTGTATCGATACTGCTCAATTAACATCGCTGCAACTGGTGGCAGTGGTAGTGACGCAGGTTGTTTCTGGGAGAGATGCCCGGAGACCGTTCAGCGGACGCAAGTCGAGATCAAGTGGTCTGATAGTACTATTTCAGGACCGTTGACGTATTGCGTCATTCCTGAGCCTAAGCTTTGGAGACGACAGCTATTAGACGAGCCTTTGAACCGGCGTTGTTGGGTGGTACAAGAGCGCATTCTGTCACCTCGTACACTACACTTCGGTCGCCAACAGCTATCATGGGAGTGTCGAGAGCATATCGCATGCGAAACATTCCACCGCGGGTTACCTAAGTCTTTACTTGGCGACACTTTCATCAACATCAAGACATTGGAGCTCGGTGACGAAACAGAAGATGACCGATGGCCAGCCTTTTATGTCGCTAGAGATACCAGCATTGCACCGACGCTTTCTATCACCGAATCATTTCGACCAATCGTTCAGCAGGTGGTAACGCTGCACGCAACCAAGAGAAGTGCGGCCGTCTATCGCGATTGGGATAGCGTAATTGAACTATACTCTCGCGCATCTCTGACATTTGCAACGGACAGGCTTGTAGCAATCTCCGGGATTGCACAAGCGCTTGTCGACGGCGACGAAGGTTTTCGCAGCGACGGATACCTCGCGGGATTATGGCACTCTTCCCTGCCGTGCCATCTGCTCTGGAAGACCGCTAACATCAGGGAAGCACATAGGCCGCCAATGTATGAAGAATACATTGCACCGTCTTGGTCTTGGGCTTCTATTGGTGGTGAAGTGTCATTCGAATGGTGCCAACGCGACTTCGACAAGAACGATTATCTCGCTGTGATGGAGGATGCGGAAGTGTTAACTCATGGGGAATACCGTTTTGGGCAGGTAAGAGCTGGCCGTATCAAGCTTTTAGCTCCTCTCGCGTCGTGTTGTTTGACTTCCAACGCATGGATTCCATCGCTCAAGTCATTCAGCACCGGAATCAAGCAAATCTCCCAACCTGGGTCAGAGTCGCTCAAGGCCACAATCATGCCGGACTTCGGACCCGGCCGGGACCATATGTACGATAGAATATTTCTCGATATACCTCAGCACAATGAGCCGGAAGAGGTTCTATTGTTACCAATCATAGGCACCAGACGCAAGACGGCACATGACACGGAAGCTGTATTTGCTCTGATCTTGCGCAAGGCGACACAGGAAGAGGTCCAGGCGCACCTGGAGTCAGGAGGCTCCATATCAACGAAAGGGGGACTAATCGAGTTTGACCTTGAAGATACCTTCTACGTACGGATCGGGTTTTGCTATACTGATAAGCCACAAGTTTGCAGGATACTGAGGAATATGCAACGCCGATCTGTCACGATCATCTGAGAGAAACCGGGGCGGAGTATACATATCGTTCCCTCCTAGATACATTACTTGTATCAATTCTGCAGTCATGACCGATAACGTTACTTCTCCAGAGACCACTTCGTTGCAGAGCTTGACAGATCTGAGTTCACGAAATACAAAAACAATGGACTGTACAGATGATTTATGTTCTGCCCGTACAGTCTCTGTCATCCGACAGAACTCAGCAGATATAGATTTCCCATAGCCTCATTGAAGATGCTAAACAAGCACGAAAGTATCAGCATCACCCTCTTTCCAGTCCACAGCTTCACCGAGCGTTACGCCCTCAACGTAGCGATGGCCTAGCACCCTCTATTCATTCTTCGACTTATCAGCAGACTTCAAAACGAGAGGCATGATAGAACCGTGTAATATCACGATCGCTAAGCCCTGGTTCGCACCGTTTCCAGCCTTGCTTCCCACGGCAGGCACGAGACCCAATCTTCCTTTCAGAGTCCTTACAAAGCGGCGGCCACGACCCATAGTCAGAGCGAGGCCGACCTCGTTCGAGCCTGATAGATTGTGTAAAGTCTGAATAACATCTTTGGAGGTGGTGGGATTAAGAATGTCTTCTGCCGACCTGGCGGGTTGCCCGCCATTTGCGGCTATCATATTCAAGAGGCGGATTAGGTCCACGTGAGTCCAGCGTTGCGGGGTGGGTATGTCCTTCTTGATCTGGTTGATGAGCGTGTTCAAATATCCCACGTCACCACCTTCAAAGTATTTCGTGAACTTAGTCGAGCTCATGGCATCGATGCGATTAATGATCATCCCGCGACCATGCAGGTGATGTGTCCTGCCTGCATCCTCGATATCTGGTCGTACACATACTTTCTCTCAGCTGCTGCGTTCCACAACACCTCGTCCCGATACGAGCGCACACCAGCCGTAACCAGTCTCCACAGCGTAATCATTGGCGTCGCAGTTCAGGACGGTACCCAGGACGGAAAGCCTTCCAGGACTTCCGGTGTGCCTGGAACTAACGGATCCAGATTCGCAGCCCACAGGCTCAAGAAGTCAAGGGAGCCGTGGTCACGCGCGATGGTGATAGCGAGATTCGTGAAGTTCTGCTTCACAAACAGCGTGTTCTCCGGCATGAAGTCCCGTCCTTCTATGAGACCCAGACATCCAAATAGCCGATCAAAGATCTCCTGGGTTTGAAACCGTGATACAATAGCTGACAATAGACGAGGAAAGCGAAGTGGCTCTGGATCGGTGAAGGGGTAGAGTTCGAGTGCCATGAGTACTTTGTGCGAAATCCAATCTCCCGCTGCTATTGATGTTGGGCCCGGCACACTGAAGAGGTCGACAAGCTCCTGAAAAGAATAAGACATGCTGCCAATCATACAAATGAATTCGCGCGCAAGGAGGAACTCTGGGCATATTCAGCTGCAGCGGAACCACTGGCGTGTCCAGAATGCCAGGATGGCGGGTGCGAATATTGGATCAGTAGTAGGGTCATGAAATGGTCTTGCGCATTACGACGTTTCGCATATCCGGATTGTAGGAGGAATGCCCGGGTGTGATGCGATCTGCGACGTTCATGGTTGGTATGACTTCGTCAATTGCTTTGAGCCATTGTCTGCACATGCGACTGTTTTCGTCCTCGGGACCGAGCTAGACGATTACTCGCTGAGCTTTCTCATAGATCTCTGACATGAGACGGAGGTGTATGGCCTTCTCAGCGTTGTCTGCTTGGTTGATGCATAATTGGTCGATCCATAGGCGCTTAGTGCGGGATTATTGGATTAGGTGTGGCAAATCTGTGTGAGATTGGCCGTCAGACCGATCTGGCCTGCCTCGCAAGTAATTGGTAGAGCTGAGACACGCTCCGAATTTTCCCATGTGTAGCTCACAGCCTCAAAGTTAGCAGCAGAATCGTCAGTAGGTATCTCATACTCGACGAGCTGTGAGAGGGTGCAGCGTCGGATTGAGGCGTCGTGAGGTGGAAAAGACGAATAGATCGAGCATCCTGCACTTGACTGTAAGAATACGTCGTGGGGAAGTGTGGATTGGTCGATGTCATTGGAATGTGTTGGGAGTTCACACGAGTTGTCAGAGGAGAACGAGGCTTGATCTGAAAGAGGTAAGTGCCTGGCGAGGTTGCGCCACACAATGCATTCAATGAGTAAAAAAAGTATTGGGATGAATCGTTAGACGTGATGGATAATTGGTTGAAATTGTGGTAAAGATGTGAAGCACGCTCAAAATCGCGGGTCATTAGTCGAAGGCAGAAATAGTAAATACTCGCATGGCAACCGTACTACAAGGAGACGAACCACTTTTCAGTCGTCTCCATGCATCGCTTGCTTTGCAGCGACCCAGGGAGTGTCGCGCTCGGGATCTAACGTCGTGCCTACGCACTGCGTCAAGAACGCGTGCCAGCCATCGGTTGTTTCAGCCTGAAGGCCAGTTCGGACAGCAGTTGTGCACTTCGTAGCCAGATACCACGCGGCGCTCCCGAAGCTCTTTTCATCGTCGCTGTTCACGAGGGCAAGCACAGCGTTCAATCCTGCGTCGCCTCCAACCGCTGAAGCTGCCGCTACCGCGTTTGCGCCAGCCACCTTTGTTGCATATTCCGCGACAAAGTTAGGCATGGCCATCATTCGTGTACCCTGCCCTGGTCGTCCCGGGTAATGGTTCTTGCTGTATTTGAAGTTGCCGCTCTCGAAGAGCATGTATGCTACAAGAGCAGCCTGCTCGCCAGTCGATGTGATGCCGTATGTCGCAAAAGATTTGTTGATAGCACTTGCGGCAGCGGTCGCATCCGCACATTCGCCTGGAGCTGGAGCATTACTGCACGATGCAGTCGCTGGCGCGATAGCGACAAGGTTCTCAGCTGTCACACCGCTGACAGCCTGGTTTTGGACATCGGGATCGCAGTCCGGTTCCGGGATAGGTGCAGCCAAGGCACACAGTGCGAAGGCGCTAGCGATCAGGGTGGATGTCTTGATGTACATTTTGGTGATTGTTGGCACGGTCCAGGATATTGTGATTGTGATTGTTGGGTTTTGAGAATGCTGCTTAAGAACAAGTCGTTTATGTAGTCTGATCAAGCTGCTATGACTGTGATAGGACAATGACTGTGTGTGTCGTCAATGTTCCCGTAGGATCTGCAAGGAGCCAGTCAAAGAGGAAGCCAAGTGAAGGATATCTATAAAGAGTGACAATGGAAGAATGTCTTAGACCAGTAAGACGAATTCACCAGGAATGACGAAGGCGGAAGACTGAAAGTAGGTAACGAAGGACGCGTGAAGGCTGTGCAGGAATGGAAGGAAGAGACATGTCATATAGGACGAGGCCATAGGCATTCCGTAGCATATGTGCCCCTGTACGCACTGTCAGGGGGCTGAGGAATCTAGATCGTCAGCCAATCAAACTTCAACGAAGCCCGGCGTAGCACGTGATTGGGTGATCCGCAGCTCTGATTGGTTCCGAATTCAGGAGAAACTGTTCTTTCTGTAACACCGATGTTTCGAAACACGCGAACGTGTCAAACATGTCAAGCTTTTGCCAATACCGCCCGTCAAACCGACAAGAGCTTGTGGTCGTGAAATTTGCCGGGAACGGCGTCCACGCTGTGAAAGCGAGTGATTGCGCGCGATTTAAGGGCTTGTGTGATGAGGGAGGTTAACACGGCGGATGATGGGGTAAGAAGTGTCCCCACAAACGATGCGCAGCTGCGCAAGGCCAGCCAGACGCCAAGCTAGCTACGCGCGTCTACACCCCGTCAGCATTGCCTTGCAACTCAGCTGAATATTACGAGTGAAAATTGCGTAACTTTAGAATGTTATTTCTACGTTAGAAAATGTGCCGACAAGATCGTCCTAGAGACGACGGGAGGCGGGAGGACTTTTACCGCCTGCCACATTCGTCGAACAGCATGACGTCGACACAAATGTGTTTTGGAGATTTGCCCCACCAAGTAACAAGAAGGGCACCGCGGGGTATTCTTAACTCATAACACCGAGCAGATTACAATTTTGCAAGACTACAACGTGTCCCCAACTTTTCAACTCCGTTCAATTGACTTTCATACCAAGAAGAAGCTCACCGCAATACGAAACCAAAATGCCTGCCGTCGAGTCCAAGTTTGATCCCAAGGACATGGTAAGTGGTCCATGTATGAATTGAATGTGAGACATAGACTGACTTCGTACCTACACCGTTGCAGGAGTTCCGTACGTATTCGTGTCCATTACACCAACCATACGAGACGAACACTGACTCGATGTTCCAATTGTAGGTAAGCTCGGTCCTGCCGGTCTCAAGGTCTCTGTCTTCTCCCTCGGTGGATGGTTGACATATGGTGGAACCCAGAAGGGAAACATTGTGAAGGACTGCATGCAGACAGCATGGGACCATGGCATCAACTTCTTCGACACTGCAGAAGTATATGCTGCCGGACAGTGCGAGATTGAAATGGGTCAGGCGCTCAAGGAATTGGCATGGCCTCGCGACGAATATGTGCTGTCGACGAAGGTGCGAATGCCTCCCATTGGTTTGATACTGAACCACTCAGCTGACATTGCCAGGTCTTCTTCGGTACATCAAGGAAGGAGCCAAACACCCGAGGTTTGTCAAAGAAGCACATAGTCGAGGGCTTGAAGAGCTGTTTGGCTAGGCTGCAGCAGCCATATGTCGATATTGTCTTTGCCCACAGGCACGATCCTGAGTGCGTCCAAGTCCGGGGAGGTATCATGTTGATGACTGACACACGTTAGCACCCCAATGAAGGAGATTGTCGAGGCCTTCACGCAGACAATTCACATGAACTTGGCCTACTACTGGGGTACTTCAGAATGGAGTGCCGCCCAGATCCAGGAGGCTACCGAGATTGCCGAGAAATACAACCTCATTGCCCCTGTCGTCGAGCAACCGCAATACAATGCTTTCCACCGCGAGCGCTTCGAGAAGGAATACAAGCCGTTGTATGAGAAGTTCCAATACGGCACCACTGTAGGGCTACGCATTCTCCATCCACCATTCCACTTACTGACAACTTCTTACCAGATCTGGTCACCACTTGACTCCGGTATGCTGACAGGCAAATACAATGATGGTATTCCGGAGGACAGCCGGTTCGCAAACAACAAGGACTTCTTCAAGAGCAAGATCGAGGCTCTTAAGAGCGAAGAGGGACAGAGCAAGATCAAGAAGGTCAAGGAACTGACAAAGATTGCGGAGAAGCTCGGGGCCAACACCACTCAGCTTGCGCTGGCATGGTGTGCAAAGAACCCCAACGTCTCAACCGTCATCCTGGGTGCCACGAAGCCTGAGCAGATCGTTGACAACTGTGCCGCTATCAAGCTCCTACCCAAGCTCACCGATGACGTGATGAAGGAGATTGAGGGAATCCTCGGCAACAAGCCTTAGGGTGAGAATCGGTCTCTAGGAGTAGATTAGGAGCATGAAGAGCAGAGAAGACAAGCCAATCGAATTTCGCGTGTCTGCCTACTATAGCAAACGGACAACATCGAAGCCTAGCGAGAAAACAAGACCCTTCCACCTTTCTTACCATGAAATCTTTTCACTAGCCACTCAAGCCCTGATCAGGAACGTCCAAAACAGCCTCGTGAAAAAGGATGAGTTCCGATTGCTCCATCGTAGCAATGCAGTAGCCCCATTCCACTCCAATGTTCTAGACCCACGACCCTTACCACGCAGCTGCATCGTCTAGCAGCTCACGTGCACAAGTGGCTTTTCGAGCTGCACAAGCGCCAGGAAGGAATATCGATTGCATGCAAACGAATCACGATTGGCGGTTCAAGGCTGTAGAGACATGCGAAACATGCTTTGCGATGTCGAGCGCAGCGGTTTGCGTGCATCACGATGCGGGCCGGATGGACCTCCGAATTTCATCGGACAAGGACGCCCATCCGGCTCTGGGCAAGATCGTCACACGCTGCCGAGGAGAAGATGCCACCGTCAGCAGCACCTCAGCCATCACAGTCGTCGAAGCAGTGTGGCTCGTAAGTGCTCGGCGTAAGTGCTTCTTCGGCGATTCTCAGCTGCTGCGTCTTTCTTCTCCACCACCTGCTCGCGCCCCGCCCTTGCGGCGTCTCATTGATAATCCCCGTCCATGCTCCAGCTCTAGACCGCAGAGCCGCAGGAGACCATTCGTCAACACCATCGGGGGCGGAAAAGTCGCTCTGTCGCGCGCCTCTTGATTGATCGAATCCTCGACCTCCGGCTCGTTCCGCGCATTGGCTTCAACGTCCAGCTTACGATATTCCAAATCGCTAGCTGGGGCTGTGCTGGTCTCTGATCGTTGCGCAACGCATTATTTTGCAGGCCGGTCGCTGCCAGGAAGTGCTAGAGATCGTACTGTAAGTGTAGGAGCTCTTTCCGAGGTTCTTTTAGGTCGCAATCCGTCCGCCCTCCGTTGTAGTACCATCTGTGACGCGAACAGCACCACATTTCGTCTCAATCGCACCTCCAGTCTCTCCTCACGAACGACTTCATTTGCGCGCGTTCTCTAACGCTCCCGCTCGAAGTCATCTACCGTTCACTGTTCCGCTCGAACCGGTAGTCCGACAAGCATTTCCTCAGTTGTGTTGGTCGGCGCAAAGGCTCATTTCACGACTGCTAGATCTTCGACGTCAGACGCAAGACCGCCACAGGATCCGTACGTTTCGGATGTGCACAGGGTTCGAACGTTGACTGACGGGTCTCTAGTGCGGCGTCTTACTCAGAGCAACGTCTCTCCACGACCGCAGCGTCCGTGAGGAGTTTGTTTAGTCTCCAGGTGTAGTCCTTGATCAATGCGACTCATATAGCATGGCGACTATCAAGCCAGAGTCCTCAATGGGGGACGCAAGCTATCAGAACGGCAGTGGTAAGTGAACACTATTTTCTTGGCATCCCTCTTTTGCTTTAAGTGCCTTATGTTTGAAATCGAGTCTGTTTTGCCTGCGCTTCGCGACGGCTTGGCATGTGCCTAAGTTGTCCGATCATTGGTCACTTTACTGTACTTTCATCCGTAATCCGCCCTGTTCTGGCCAAAACCACGCTGTAGAGACAACCTGAGTCTCGTCGCGGCAAGATCTGTCGACGACAGCATAATTGTAACTCACGTGCCCCGCGGCGCACCCGATTGCCGGCCGTTGGTAGCGATGCATGAACTTCCAGGGAACATGGCACCAGCTTCCATCCAGCCTTGCTGATGGCATAGTCATGGATGGACTACATATATCTGGCAGTGCTACTGTCTTTCCGCGTCTGATCTCGTACATCACATCTATTGTAATCTCCCATACTCTTTTTCCTTCTATCTATTATATCCCTTTACCATAATGTCGCATAATCGCTATATATCCTGGCCAGACGCGCTAACAATGGCGCCCACTTACCCTCCATCCGGCGCTGGCACCGACTATCCGTCCCCTGCTGCTTCTCGACGAGCATCCGAGTGCTTCTCCGAGTTGGGAGGCAGCAGGAGAGGGAGCATGGCGGGCTTTGCATCCGAGATGGAGAGTACCGGGCAGTGGCAATCAATAGGCAGTGAATCAAAAAGCCCACTAGCACAATTTGGTTTCTTCAAGAATTTGACAGAGAAGAAGACGACACGAGGTTTGTATTTTTATCCTGAGTTGCGTCAATTGAGACTCATAGAGCGACAGATGGCCAACCAGCAAAGAGGAGAGGGCCCAAACCCGACAGCAAGCCGGCTTTGACTCGGCGGCAAGAACTGAACCGTCAGGCACAGAGGTATTTCGACTTCTGGCAACAGCAGAATATGTTTAATCTCGCAATAGGACACATCGTGAACGAAAGGAGATGTACATCAAGGCGCTTGAGCAAGAAGTTCTTCGCCTGAAAGAGACATTTGCGACCACATCTCGCGAACGTGATGCTTTCGCCGAAGAAAACCGACGATTGAAGGAATTACTCATGGCTCACGGCATCGCGTTCGATCTATCGAGCCCTCTAAGCAATGGTGTGCAGCACGTTAGCAGTTCTGCTTATGGCAGCTCAAGCGGCAGCGTATCAGGTTACGGTCCAGGGTCGGCATCGACTGGATACACATCGCCACCAAGCTTTCAGCATCGAGGCTCAATCTCGCACGATGGCATGAGCCAGCAGCCGTTGACCCTGCAGCATCAACATCAATCCCACCAACAGAATGCGCAGCAGAGCGGATTGGACTATGATCAGATCGGCATAGACTTCGTTTTAACGTACGACCGAACGCCCTATCTTTCTCCTCCACCCCAACAATAATCCCTCTATTCGCTTCTCAAGCACCCACTCTTCTTCTATCTTTTTGATCCTCCGTACGTTCTCATTTCTTTGCTCGAAGAGACCTTGTTCTGACGATCACGTCTTCCAGACTCGAACGCCCCTGCATGGACCACATGCAGTTCCTCATGGTACGAGCCCAGGACACCGAGGAAACGATAAGCGGGCATGCATTAATGGCCACGGCACCACCCGATTCGCACATTGCGAACTGCCCCCAAGAAAAGTACCCGCATCAGATGCCGGATATTACGATGCCGGACCTGATGAAGCTGCTGGATCTCAGCAATCGTCTGCCTCTTGATGGGGAGATTACGCCGATTATGGCATGGGCAAAGATTATTCAAGACGAGAGCTTCAAGGAGCTGACCAAAGAGGAGATCGAGGTCATTAAGGCGGAGCTGCTCGCCAAAGTACGGTGTTACGGGTAAGTGTCATCAATATTTGGATATGAGTGGTACTGACAGATGCTTAGCTTTGGTGCTGTGCTCGAGGAGTTCGAGGTCAGTGATGCTTTGATGACCGTACTCGCAGGGAAATACTCTGGTGGTAACCCGACACCTGTGGCGTAATATGTGATGGGAAAACGTGCGAGTGGGAATTACGCGTTGCTATGATTTATGTTATAACGGTCCTATCGCTTTTGTATAATGCCTAATTCGCTCGCTTCGGACTGAATACACGAGAACATGAACATGACTTTACTCAAGTCCAAGACGAGAGTGGCTTCTCTCCGTGACGAGGGTGTGGAGGGCCCCTTCCACGTCAGTGAGGTCATAGCTTCTGGCTCCACCACCCCGCGCAGGGTCCGCGTCGCACTTTCCGTCTGAGGCGGTCTCACATGTGTTCACAATAAGCTCGCCATATCTCAAGTCTGCTCGTTACTTTCTGCACTATACCCTAGGGCCGGCTCCCTAGCATCTATCTACGCGCATCACCACCTCCTCTCGTCTTCACCCACCCAGGCGCAACAGCCATGGCCGAGCTCAAAGTCTGGGATACCGACCCCACCATCTACCTGTTCACGTCCTTGACAGCAGGCTCGTCGCACATCATCACAGCCACGTCGCGTATAGAAACAATACTCAGGGCGAACAAGATCCCGTTCGAAGGCATAGACACAGCAACAAACGAGTCGGCAAAGAAGCTGTTCCAGCGAAGAGCCAGCGGGAAGAAGCTACCATTGATCGTCAAGGAGGGCTACGTCCTTGGAGTGTGTTGGCCGATTGGACCCCTGGCAGACTGATCTGACAGCCACGCAGGGCATCGAGGAGATCGAAGAATGGAACGAGTACGACGAGATTCGAGAAGCCCTGGGAGTCACCACCACCTTCACGCCCCTCAATGCGAAACCGTACCCCTCGCCCCAATTGTCTTCACCCTCGGCAACGACTGCGACGAACACAACCACGGCAATTACAAAGAAGGAAAATGTTGCGCCTAGTCCACAGCAGAATCTCGCTATCCGTCAACTGGGAGCAGAAGCTGCAAAGGCGGCTGCAGCGAAGAAGCAGACACCAGCTAAGATCTCAACTACAAATCCTCTGTTGACCGAGAAGACGAACACACCCACTTCCGCGACACCAGCGAAGAGTCCTGCAAAGGCCGATGCCAGCACCCTATCACCTCGATCAATACCATTACCACAAACTCCAAGCTCTGCAGCCGCACCAAAATCAGATGGCAAGGCCAAGGGGGCTGTCCCGAATCTTGCGAACCTTCAGAAGCCGGTGCACGCGCCGCCATCGATGCACAAAGACGCTGCAGATCCTGCTCTTCGTGCTGGGCCTACATCCGAGACACAGAAAGGTGAAAAGGGAAAGAAGGACGAGAGCAGTAATGATGAAGAAGATAGCGAAGACGAAGACGCCGAAGAGGATGACGAGGATGACGAGGATGACGAGGATGACGAAGATGATGATGAAGAAGACGAGGAAGAAAGCAGTGAGGAGGAGAGCAGCGAAGAGGAAGATGACGAAATAGAAGGTCAAAAGACAGACGACGCTGCAAAAACACAAACACAAGACCCCAAGGACGCATCCAAAGCGGGCGAAAGCGTCAAAGAAGGTGACCAAGACGCCAGCAGTTCAGAAGAAGAAAGCAGCGAAGACGACACTACTGCCACAGACCACTCTGCCGCCGCCGCCACTGCCGTCGAAAGAAAAGAACCCACCGCCGATATCAAAGCGACCGACAAATCGAAGGTAGCAGGAAAAACAAAAACATCTGACAAGAAGACGACTGCTAACAAGAAGACAACATTGGCAGACAAGCTGGCGGCAGCGAATAAGAAGAAGATTGCTGAGAAGAAGAAATTGGCCGACGAGAAGAAAGTAGCAGACAAGAAGAAGGCAGCGGAGAAGAAGAAGAAGGTTGCCGATAAGAAGAAAGTGAGTTCGAGCTCGACGGTCAAGAAGTCGAGTAGTAGTAAGGCAAAGGTGGATACTAAGAAAGGCAAGGAGAAGGAGAAGACGCAGGACCAGGGTGCGAAGGATGCAAGCAAGGCGGGGGAGGGTGTGGAGGATTGAGGGCATGCATGATACCTGGACTTGATACTTGAGCGTATGTTTTGTGGTAGACCTCTTAGCATAGCAAGCATAGCATGTCGATTTTGCATGACCTGGGGCCCTGGTTGGTATATTCAAGCACACCGCTCACTTGGTATAGGGAGGAAGTGAGGTTTATGTGCTGAAGTATTAGACTGTGTCGTACCTATACGCTCGCTATACGTAGCGACGAATCTGCATGTCTAGCTGCAAACGCCAACGCTATGCTTCACAAAAAGTGCCCTAGATGCCCTCCCTATGCAGACGGATCCAACACTCAATGGGCGCAACTCAAGGCTATGCAGCGCCAACAATCCATGCCAAACCCTACTCCGCAATATGCACACCCGCCTTCTTCATCCCCTCCTTGAACAAGTCCTTAACATCCTCCTTGTTTCCATTGCCACCGTTCTCGAGTTGCTTGAACAACATCTGCTCAACAGCCTCGATGCCCGCTTCTTCCGCCTTGCTCAACTTGTCCGCCGCTTCGGTTGCGTCTTTTTTCTTCTTGCCCTTGGCTGCATCGTCATCCGGCTCTTCGCCCTGGACCATCTTATCGAGCTCAAGTTTACTCACGCCCAGAGCGTAAATCTGCTCTTCGACCGTCTCCTTGGTGACGAGTCTGACGACTTCGACTTCACGCGTCTGACCGACGCGATGCGCGCGGTTCTCCGCCTGGATATCGTCTTGCGGGTTGAACGAGGAGTCGAAGATGATGACTTTGTTCGCGCAGGCGAGGTTGATCCCCGCGCCGCCTGATTTGGTGCTGATCATGAAGACACCAATAGACTCGTCCGAGTAGAAGTCGTCCATGAGGGACTGGCGCTCAGCGATGGGCGTGGAGCCGTCCATGCGCATAAAGGCGATGTCGTGGTCGTCAAAGACCCAGCCGAGGATGTCCATGACTGAGGTAAACTGGGAGAAGACGAGGGCGCGGTCGCCGTTCCCTTTGTACTTTTTGAGGAGCTCGAGGAGTTTGGTGACTTTGCCCGAGTCCATCCAATCGTGGTTTTGGAGCTCGAACTTCTTCAGCGCGGCAGGGTACTTTGTCGCGAGGGAATGGCACTGGTAGTCTTGGTAGAGCTGGAGCTCCTCGAAGATGATGTCTGGGTCGCTAAGAGCAAACATCTCCTCCTTTAGGCACGCCTTGGAGATCTTCCGAATCTTGTCGTCGGTATAGCGATGGCGGAACAGCAGGGGATGAATGGCTGCTTGACGTAGCTTCATCATTACATTCGCGTGATCCTTGACCAAGACGCCATTTGCACGATCTCGCAGGATCTTCCGCTGCTTCTCAAGCTGCTCAGTGTATAGCTCCTTCTGCGTGTCAGTGAGCTCGCAGTACTCCACACGGGAAGTCTTCTTTGGAAGATGCTTGAGCACCTGAGCCTTCTTCCGGCGCAGGATGAATGGTGTAAGCATCGTTCGTGCACGCTGAACACGCTGTGCCGAGAGCAAAGTGCTATGGGAGTCCACGTCGGTCGTTTTGACCTTGTGCTTGAACAGGATCTGCAGCATCTCTCCCACCTCATTATCCTTGTCGCCATAAAAGACATCCGGCATAAGGAAGCCCAGAATCGACATCAGCTCTTGCAAGCTGTTTTGCAGAGGGGTACCAGTGAGCAAGATACGGCATTGCGTACCAATTCGCATAAGGCTCTTGTAGCGAATGGTGTTTGCGTTCTTCAGGACGTGACCTTCGTCGAAGATGCAGATCTTGGGCCGACACTTTCGCAAGAATGCATTGTCCTCCTTGCGGAACGTCAAGTCGTACGTAGTGATGATGACATCACATTCGCCTTGGCTGATGTTATGGAGGATCGTCTCCTGATGCTCGAAGCGCTGAGCTTGGCCGCCATAATAAGGAGTGAAGTTGATCGTCTCAGAGAACCGTTGGAACTCTCGACACCAATTCTCTAGCGTCGAGCCAGGCACAACGATCAAAGTCGGCTGATCACCCGATGTACCCTGCTCTTTCAGGTGAGAGAGGAAGGCGATGACCTGGCACGTCTTTCCTAGACCCATGTCGTCGGCCAGAATACCAGAGATCTTGTTCTGCCATAAGAGATTGAGCCAGTTCAGACCCACAACTTGGTAGTCCTTGAGCTCTACGCCCATGTTCATGATGGACGGCTGCTTCAGAAGCTTCGCTCGATTGGCTTTGCGAACCTCACCCAGACCAGCATCACTGCGTGGCGTATGGTAACCAGAGTCGCGACTGGAGCTGGCGTCGCTGTTGTCGTCCAAGCTCGTTGCATCAACACCATCCTCGGTCGAAGCGCCAAAAATGTTGATACCCCAGCGAGCCATACCTGCCACCATGGGCTTGCCCAGGTTCTCGCATTGCTTTACGACCGAGTCAATCGTGGAGTATGCATCCCACATATCCTCAGCGGCGTCCACTAGACGCTGGCCGAAAGTGATGCGGGGCTTGCGAGCCTTCTTCTTGCCCTTCTCTTTTGGCTCTTGCGCGTCCGTGTGCAGCTTCTTGACCGCCGCGAGCGATGAAAAAGGTCGCTGGTCTAGAAGCTCGCGAACATCGTCCTCCTTATGCCCGGATAGGTCCACCATGGCTTCCACCGAACACGAATTGAAGAAGTCCAACAGGTTGGTCTCTGAGAAAGCATGTTCTACTGCTGAGCTCTGCGCTACCGAGTCGTCATCTGAGATCTCGACGATGGCCTCGTCAATGTCGTCATCGTCGTCTACCGCCTTGGCCCTTCTCGCGACTTGTGGCTGTGGTCGCAGTGGACTGCCCTCTGGCGAAGACGGCAACGGGTTCCGCCGACCACGTATCAGTCGCCGCTTCTTCGGCTTCTCGTCGTCGTCGGATATCGGGATCGCGGTCGGTGTAACCTGCGCCTGCGATGCTGGCAACTTGGTGTATTTGTCCAAGATGCTGGTGACGGGCTGCTTCAACGTGCGCTGTGCCGTTTGCTTCTTCGCAACGCTCTCGGTATTGCTTCGCGCAAGGCCGATTTGTGGGGACCGCAAGAGCTCATCGTCGGAGTCCTGCTCGGCAAGATAGTCGCAGGTGTCGTCAAAGTGGCCCTTCTTAAGGATGAGGGCGTCGTATATCTGCTTCACCGACTTGGTCGGATATATAGCCATGACCCGAGTCGTCTTACGCTTCAGGTCATAATCTACGATATCGTCCACCTTCATTGGGCTATCGTCTGTCAAATCGACTGGCATAGCCCGCGATGGTCCACCCTGCGCCAACTTCTGCTTCTTCGGCGGTGTCCCTGCGAGACCCGCTGACGGTCGCTTGCGCTGATTCGCAGTCTGGGCTCCCAGCGCATAGCTTGACAAGTCCCATGTCGGCTTCTGCGGCGTCTCCTCTACCCTCGAAGTCCGCGAGCTTAGCTCTACTTTCGACAATGGTATACTACTTCTATACCCCGACTCCTCAAACGGATCGCGCTCGACCGGCGGGTCATCAGACGTGAGGTCGTAAATTGGTTTGCGAACAGCTTGCGGTGGCATAAATCCCGTCCCCGGTGGGGCCATGGGATTGTTGTACCCAAACCCGCGCTGCGATTGCGAATTTGACTGCGACATTGCGGGCGGCGATGAGCAGCGCTGCTCAGCAGCGGGCGAAGAGCGCGGGACCTGCAATTGCGAGGACGTCGGTTGGTATTGGCGGTTTGCGCGCGGTGTATGCGGGTGGGCGGGCTGTGAGAGTGGAAGTGTAGGCTGTGTGACGGACGGCAGCGCGAAGTAAGGGGGATGCGTTCCCAGCGGTTGAGTAGGCTGTGTAACGTAAGTACCTGGCAAGTCGTCCTCGCTGGGCGACGCGGCGCGCGGAGGGGACGAGGAAACTATGGGGTCGTCTCGGTACATTGTGCGATCAACTGGTCTCGTCCGTTGGGATTTTGGTTGAATGCGAAAAGCAGACGTGTCTCCGGACGTCGTGGTTGACACGGGCGAACAAGAAGACCTCAGGGCGTTGAACAAAGGCGCGAGCGTGTCAACAAAGCGTGGAGCATTGTGGAGGCGCAGTGATAAAGGGAAGGAGCAGCTGTGGCGGGGATCACCAAAAAATTGTTGCTGGGGTTCACCTCGACGCGGCGCGCCTGTCATTCGCGTTGCGCATGGGCCAACCATTGCCCATTACGATACCACTTTCAGGCAAAGCAGTGCCATCAACACGATTCACTCGACCACACACAAACACAATGACGACTAGACGAACTGTTGGAGATGAGAAGGCGTTTCTCGAGAATGATCCACGTGGTCCGCCTGGGCCGTCGAATATCTCGCCGGCGGTGCCTGCGTGAGTTGCGAATATGCAAATGTGCTGCACAATTGCTCATGGATTGAATAGCTCAGTGATATGGAAGCTGATGAGCTTCACCTTCGCCATGATCACCCTGCCAATTGGCACCTACTTCTTCACGGTCAACTTTGTGTTCAGAGGTATGTCACCTGGTTGTACCGTCAGTGTGCTCACTAACTTTCATGCAGGCAACGCAACATATGCAGGTGGTCTGGCAGCACTTATGGCGAATGTAGTATTGATTGCTTATGTCATTATGGCTTTCAAGGACGATCAAGCCGAGCAGGCAGAAGAGGCAGAAAAGTCAAAGAAGGAATTGTAGTATCATGTGCAATGCATCCAATCACTCCACACAAGCAAACAGGAAATCTCACACGCTCATCACACATTACAAATTACTACATCAGCAGCTCACCATCTCAAAGAACACTTTCAGTAGCACACAAAATCGCTTCTGAAGGAGTGATATTCCTGATTTCCCAGTCACGCGCGATGCAAAACTCCGTCCCGTTGAAACTCCATCTACTTGCCATATTCCAGCCCAGACGAGTAAGAATAAATTCGGCCACATGGCTCCCAAGTCCAGTTTGGATATCTTCGTTATATCGTCATGACCCAGTAGTCCGTGTGGGCGCATCATTCATCATCCCCGAGGCTTTCCAGGATCTCTTATATCTCAATCTCTCACACCGTGAGAACTTCTAAAATGTTTCCCTCCTAACATGACCAGACATGTGGACCTTCATCACACAGCGTCCTCAGCCAGTCGGAGTGTCTAATCCTTGGTGAAGCGCCTCTTGAACCAGCTCCTCCTCTTGTCATCACCGGTAGTCGATCCCTTCTTCGTGAGCACGTTCCCTCGTCCAGTGTCGGCTGGAGGCGACGCTCCATTGCTATTTAATCTGATCGGCGCAGGCTGGGTCACCGGGGTCACATGCTTCGGTGGAGGCGGTGGTCCATTTTGCGCGCCATTTTGTGGGGGTGGAAAGTATGCATTACCGTTCGACGGTCCTTGGCCGTATGGGTCCATCTGGGGCCCTTGCCCGAATCCGTTGAATCCGTACTGTTGGCCCGGATCCTGTTGTGGAGGCGGTTGCGGGCGCTGCACAGGGACCGCCCGCTCGAAGGAGGAATTGTCACTGTTGCTCGGGTCGTTGGAGTATGGCCCGTCGCTGTGGCTGCCATTGGACCCGTTGGTGTTGACAGTGTCGCGCGACTGTTGTAGGCCGTTGATGGGATAGACATTGTGGCCCATGTGCGCGGTTTGCCTGTTGTTCCAACCTGGGTCTAACTGCATGCGGTTTCCATATCGCAAGCGCGCTGGTGGTCCGCGAACGGGGCCGCCCATGCCGTCACCATTCTCGTAGCTGCTATCGCGACCAGGTTGGCCGTGGCCATAGTAGCTGGCGCGAGAATAGCGGTTCTGCTCGTGTCCTCCACCGTAATAGCTGCTCCTGCGGCTATTGTATCCGCTCATGATGTCGGTCTGGTCGGCGCGCATGGACTGCGCCCGACGTCGGTATTCGCCATCAATGGCTGCTTCAAAAGACTTGATGGTGTCAAGTGGGCGCTCCCATCGTGAGCGTGTGGGGTTGGAAAGATCGGGGTCGACTAAGAGAGGTTAGCATTATGTGCTGAGGACGCTTCGGCAGGAGCGACTTACCAATATCATTGCCTTGCGCATCTTTGTGTTGGAATGAGCGGAGAGACTGTAGGGTAGGCTTCTCGAGCGCAGCAGCGACTACAGCATGGTCAGCAACAGATGTCAACAACACCCCGGGGCATCGCGCTGGGAAGCAAGGGCGACAACGTACTTGGCTGAGCTTCGTTCATGGCAGCGTTCGGATTCGCTTTCGTGGAAGGATCGTAGTGGGTCTTCCTCTTCTCGCTGTCACTGACTTTGCGGTCGTGTTTGATCTGCTTGTTGCTCTTTGTGGGATGCAGTTCGTTGCTCTTGTCGCTGCGGAAGCTGAAATGGGTGTTTGCGCGCGGACGCTGCGCTTCCTGTGCGGCGTGTTCCATCTCGGCAACGGGTTCCCAGTTTTCCTTGGATATCAACGAAAGCTACGGCTCCAATGAGGCTGGCGGGCGGGTATTGCGGAGCTGGCGTCGGATTTGCTGCAGCGGTGTGGATCAGGGTAGGTGGACACAGCGCGATGCGGTCCCGGCGCAGCGTTATGAATAGCGGGCAACGAGATTAAGGATAAGGTGAGACGGCGCTCACAGACGAGTCGGATGGAATTGTGTGAAAGATGATGGATTAGTTTGTGCAAGTAGTGACGGACGGGTCGGAGCGAGCGACACGAGGGGTAGGTTGGTAGTGTACCAGCTGTGGAGTAAGACCGACAGATGAACGCGTGTTGGAAAAGGCTGACCAGCGTTGTTGAGCACTGCGCATTCACTACTGGACTCGTCATGGGCTCTCCGAGCCAATTAGGCCGCAGCGACCGACTGGCAGGCATTGCACCAGCGACTGAAACAACCAGGAGACGTGCCTCAGCGCGATAAGCTGTGCATATATGGGCTGTTCTGTCTCGCCCAGATGTCAATTGACAGCGCGCGACAGCTGTGCTCCGCGTCTTGCGGCTTTCTGCACTGCTTCCATTGCCACTGTTGTGCGCTTGGTGTCCGGAGCAACCGTTGAAGCAAAATTTAGATATCGATAGCCGGAAGCAGACGACGCTAGTTCTCTCCAGCCCTTCCCAGCCACGCCCCGCCGCTCCACCACCGCGACTTTACAATCGGAATGGCTGTGGGCCTTTGTCTGAGCAGCCGTCAAGAACCAAAGACGATCTGGCGTGCTGGCGTGCTGGCTGCCTTCGCGACACGGGAGCCAGTGCCCCATCTCACCGAGCAATCGTCGATATCGCTCCGCATCAGCATCCCGCACTACCAATACACTTACCACTCGTACCCAACCCGATGCAGCAACGCTGGTGCCAAACACGGTGCATGCACCAACGCGCGTAGCCAAGCTTTCCGTGAAATCCTGCCGTATCTGACCACTCTGCGTACGCCTCCCTGAAAATCCCATGGATGCATTACCAACAGGTGCGCAAATCGCTGCCTTTTCATAGCCGAAAGCCATGCAAGCTGAGGCGGCAATCATGACGACATTCGTGTGTGGATCCTTGTGGCGTCTTGCGTTTCAGAGTGGGCCATCCGCATCTTTCGAAGTTGTGCATCAGCGTGCTCACACAGCCCCTGTCGCGCATCTTGCTTGGCATGATAAGTGGGCTGATAAGCTGCTCCCTGTCCACATCACTTGTGACGATCATGCACAATGTCTTCTGCACGTGCCCAGCTCCGATGGCCTCGTAAGCCTTTTCTCAGATTCTTCTCGTTCAGGGCTGCGCGAAAGTATACGAGCAGCTTCAGGAACATGATTATGATAACATACAGATGCCAGGAGGCTTTTACTTCCTCGTAGACATATTGACAGCCTTATTATATAGGCCGGGGGACTTAGCTGTGTCCCACCGAGAATAGGAAAGTGCGGTCCGCATACCACTCCTTCTTTTGGCATTTCACTTGTGTCATTCCTCTTATGCTCTTCTGCTTTCCACTTCTTCAACTCTTTGGAACCGAAAAGGTTACCATCAGCATTCCACGACAGTGTTGCAGAAGAGGTGATGACCAGTGCTTTCTGCGCTGCGGCAGGATTAGGAAGACTGGTAACAAGAACGAGCTGGTCAGCGAACATCGGACCAAAATGCTCCAAGAAGACGCTCTCCCAATTCCCACGAAGACTCCCAGGAAACAAGCCGCAGCAGCGGTCGAGGAAGAGGGGCAAGTTCAAGAACCAGGAGCGCATGCCGCAGTAGAAGAAGCCCATCGGCTGCAGAAAGCTGAGGCGCTGATGAATGCTCTGATCATTTCTCCAAACACTGGAATATCCTGGACACAAATAAAGCTCTCAAGTACTGTGGCTTAAAGAAGAGATACGACAGTAAACATGAGGATATTAGCGAGCATCTTCAGCAAGTTACAGAATTCTGCATCTTTCTTAACGATACACTCAACACTATAAAACTTGTTAGCGACTTCCCTTTCAATCATTATCGCCTCTAAGATGCGCTAGTTCGCAGGTTCGGCAGCACTGTCGAGCTGTTCAACTTGCGGTTCACTGCCAAAGTCCAAGACATGGGCCTGGAGGTCAAAGACTTGCGCGAAGACCACGAGGTGCAGATGGCGGTGCAGCGCTCAATGACAGGGGCTGAGGACGAAGCGCTCAAAAAGGCCATAGCAGACGAGCTGGCTTTGTTGCGGAATGCCATTGAACACTTCGCTCTTTCCTAGACTTGAGGGCTCCTAAATGGCCGCAGGGCTTTTCCGGAGCGGAAAGAAGTAACATCAAGATGTGGGTCACGAACTAGCTTGACGAAGGTGTTGACGCTGAGCGCTGGGCCCGTGAGATGGTCCGGTGCTGGGAGAAC
Organism: Setomelanomma holmii; assembly: GCA_010015745.1. NCBI lineage: Eukaryota > Fungi > Ascomycota > Dothideomycetes > Pleosporales > Phaeosphaeriaceae > Setomelanomma > Setomelanomma holmii. Next base: position 423,723 of record ML978156.1, read on the forward strand.
TACCGAGACCTCCAGTCCATCCATCACGGTTCACGCATCGTCCCAGTTTGCCATGACCATCTCATGCTTGGAGAACAGGCAAGACTTCACGGTGACAGATGAGTAGAAACGGCATCTTCGTTGAGCCTGAAGGATGGGTGATGCGCTCAGCACCTGGCGTGGAAAGATCTCGAGGTGTAGTAGCGTCACCAGGGTACTGGTTGATGTATGTGATGGGTCTACGTTGGAAGGATGACGGCTAATGAGCTGGTATTTCTACAGCGGATTAGTGTTTGGTGATTCTATTACCTGATGGTCTGTCTTCGAGAGTTACGCTCTGCAAGTCATGGCACAGCCAAATTATAGCACTGCATCAGACGTGGTTGAAAGTAGGTGTTACTACTTATTCTACATTTATCTCGCTCGCTAGCCCGCAATCTAGAGTCATGGCTTACAGCTCGTTGTGCACCGGCGCCGCATTCTCTTCAGTGACGTCCTCGATCTTGATCTGAACGGGTTCCTCAGCTGCTACCTTCTCGCCTGCCACCAAGAGTGACTCCGGCAGCTTCTCCTTCTTGCCTTCGCCCATGCGAATGGCATCGACCCATTGCTCAACCTCTTCGGGACCGAATGCGCTGCCATAGAACTTCTTGAACCACGCACGCTTTCCATGAGTGGCGATCAGGTGGACTTGGTCATCGCTACCGAGACTGAGCGAAGAGAGCAGGGACGATGCGACAGGGTTCGAGGCTGTGATACCCACAAATGGAAATAGGTGGCTGGTCTTTGTGTCGTATTTCTTGTGGATTGCGGCAAGTGAAGCGATGGCTGTCTGAGCAGCCTCGGACGACTCTTCCTTGGGAAGAATTGCGAGGATGCATGTCTTGCTGTCCTCGTTCAAGCAAAGAGCTTGAACCTCGTTGGCTTCGGAAATGAGAGGAATCGTGGGCTTGACCTCCTCCTTAGGTAGCTCGATCGGTTCAGGCGTGTCTTCGTCCTTGAGGTTGGGGTTGGGCGACTCAGTGGGAACCACAGGCTCTTCCACAGTCTCATCGGTAGCTGATGCTGCAGCGGAGGATGCGTCCGCCGACTTGTGAGATGCTGAAGCCTTCGAGAATTTACTGGACGACTTCGCATCCTTCTTCGAATCCTTTTTAGCCTTCGACTTCTTTTCCTTCGCGGGCGGGCAGTCGGGGTTTGGTGGTGCGACTTGGGACAGGAACTCGACCATGGCGTCCTTCTCCACCTTGCCGTCAAACTTTATGGCCTCTTCAGAATGAGGCTTGATAAGAATCAAGCTTGGAAATTTGGCTATGCCGTACTTCTCCACTGCTGCCTTCTCCGACTTCTTGATCTGGGCGACAGCGACCAGACCGGCAAAGTCGATAGCGAGTGCCCTCAGCGTAGCGCTCACGATGCCCTTGTCGCTGAACAGAATAGCCTTTGCGCTGTCCTTGTGTTCCTGTAGCCACTCGTCCAAGTTCTTGTCATTTACCCGCTTCACGGGATTTGGGACCTTGTCCTTTACGGCGTTCACGATGCCCTTGGCCGAGCGTTCGCCCTGGTAGTCCTCCACTGTGGGCTTGCCGGGCTTCTTGCCAGGTCGGACAATCTTGAGGGTGGGGAAGCCTTGCACGCCCATCTGGCCGCAAAAGGGCTTGTTCATCTCATCGTCGCAGTTGACGGCGGCGACCTTGGCAATCCCAGCGAGGGATTTGGCGGCTGTCTCGTAGGCAGGCTTAAGGTTTTTGCAGTGGCCACACCATGGCGCGTAGAATCTGGGCCTGTTAGAGAGCTTCGCTGGGGTGAATCGATGGAGCTTACTCTACGATCTGTAGGATGTTAGCTCCAACCTGGTGCTATATGAGAATTGGGCTTACTGAGGTGTAGTTCGACTTGGCAATGACTCTGTCGTAGTCCATGCCAGTGATTGACAATACGCCCGACTTCTTGGTGTACATGCTCTCGGCGTGCGCATAGAGGGCGAGGGTGGCCGTAGCCGCGAGTAGAGTCGTCGCACGCACCATTGTTGAGGTTGATGGAAAGGTTGGGTATAGCTAAGGAGTTCCTGGAGAAGGGGCGAAGCACCGCGGTGCTTACGAGGTGGTGGTCACATAATTGCAGGAAAGTTGCCAGGCTGTCTTCTTTCTGTAACCGTCTCTCACTGCGCAAAGTGGCCAGAGCTCACGCGAAATGTGGGGTTGCAGGGATGTCAGGCATGACCGCATGGTTCGCGCCATCTGCCTGGACCTCTTCGTCTTGCTCTCCACCATTCCCATGTGAATGCTACTCATACAGCTTCAACCAACATGGCCGACAATGTTCCCGGCAAGCTCAAGGGCTTGCAGCTCGGGGCCTTCGCGAAACGGGCGGCGCAGCTGGAGAAGTTCAAGCCTATCATCACATACTGGAGTAAGTATAAGGCGTCTCAAGTACTGGCGGCATACTGACAGCCATAGTACGTTTCCATATAGTTCAGAAGATTATTGCTTCTGGGCTCCACTCAGCTGACGAAGATTGCACCGCCTACACGACCGACCTGATGGAGAAACTGGAGCATGCAAAGGCCAAGAACCCAAATGAAGATGCCTTGCTGGACGACGTGGCTGCGAGCGCATACTGCGAGCAGTTTGCGCTGCAAACATTCGCGAAAGGCGATAAGGATATGACAGAAAACAAGGCTACGAAGTGTGTATAGCAAGAACGTATTGTTGACCCATGAACTGACAATCCCTAGCAACACGGTCGACACGCTCCTCGCTGCAGCCACATTCCTTGAGATACTCACGATATGGAAGAAAGACGATCCAGAGATTACATCCAAAACAAAGTACGCAAAATACCACGCTTTGCGCATACTGAAAGCCATCAAGGCAGGTGAGGATCCGAATCTTACCAACCCGGCCAAGGAGATACACGAAGAAGCGCTGTCGCCTTCCGCTCTCGATCCAAATGACCCAGAGGTTCGGAGCATAAACCAAAGTGCTTCGCAACAGCCGCCCCACAACCCATATCAGCCATATGTCGAGACTGCACCAAATACGAGCGCGCAGCCATCGCCAGCTCTCTCAGCCCACAAGGTTTCACCGTCGCCCATATTACCTTCAGCGCCGACCGGCTACAGTCATAACCAACACAATGATGTTTCACCGATCTCTCAGCCGAACTCATCTCGGCAGGGTTCCGTTGTCTCCGTTGGTGGTGGCTACTTTCCGAGGACAAATCCTCCAACCTTCACAGCAGAGAACACTGCACCGAGCCTGCCGACAGCCGATTCGATAGATGATGAGCCTACGACATCAGGCATAGGGGAGTCGACACTGCCCACAGACTCACAACTGCCGCAAGCGCCATTAGTCCCAGATCCATCAAGCTTCTACCAGAATTCTGCTTCCCCACGAACTACATCGCAAGGCCCTCCACAAGCTCAGTCTCCTCAAAACCCTTTCCCTTCCCCGCCTCTACAGAACATGTATCGGTCACCTCCAGGTGTCAATCCTTACGCCGCACCTTCTCCACAAGCTCCGCAAGCTCCGCAAGCTCCACAACAGCCAATGTTTCACCCAAACCCAAATCCTGTACAACAGCAACCCCAGCATTACTCCCCCCAGCCGCGACAGGCATTTTCGGCGTTTCAAAGGGGAGAGGTTGGAGTGTTTCCCCCTCACCCAGCCGGACAACAGCATCCACTGCAACCAAATCCCTATGCTCAGGCATCTGCACCGCCCCCAGCACAAGCCCAAGGTCCGCTTAGAGATGACGAGATGTCGATAGCGGAAGCTCAGAAACATGCCAAGTGGGCTATCTCAGCGCTTAACTTTGACGATGCCGCAACTGCTGTCAAAGAATTGCGCATTGCACTGAGAGTACTGGGTGCTAATTGATCATTACGCGTGCGAGTTCTGGACGGACTTTGAACATAAAGGAATGGAACATATAGATGGTTGAGGTGCTGTATACCCTTTGCTTCTCTCGTAGATATAGGTACTTTGCAATCGACGCAAGGTCAGGTCCTCATTATAGACCCTCGTCAGTGGTGGACTCAAAAGAGAGTGACAAATAATAGACATATCATCTAAACTTGACTTCATTTCATGGCACTATATTCGTAATTATGCGATTGCCAGAATATGCCAAGACTTTGGCGTGGCTGCACGTGCCTTCTGCGTCGGTCACGAAGCTCAGGCTTCTCTCTCCAACCAGCCCTCCAAGCACTATTATTGCGAGTACCACATCGCAATGCCACCACGACTAAGACAAAGCTTGCAGCTTTCCTGATCCCGGTGACCATGGCTCCTATCATACCTTTCAGCGCTGCGGATATAATCGAGAAGTCGCGCAGAGACTTGCTCCTGCTGCTCGAGGGTGTAAGGTAATGCCATCACCTAGGTCATCAGGTCGTGCTGACACGTGTAGATAAGAGGAAAGAAGAATCTTGTCCTCGAAAAGACGCTTGCAGGCCCTTTGAATCTGCTTGTCAAGTTCTCCACACTGCAGGAGTATGGGGTTGACAAGCCATTCTTCCTGGAGAACGACAATGTCGACTCATCACAGCGCAATGTTGTCTTTCTCGTCAGAGGAGAGAAGGCGAAGACGGTGATGGCCGTGGCTGGTACGTGGCCACTCTCCAGCCTATTATTATGTCTTTCTTGTACCTCCGAGCAACATTGGGATCGGCAAAAGAGACTAGGCAGATAGTATCCACTCTGTCTAGTCAGTCTTGATCCCTAGAATGAGTTCTAGAGCACTTTTATTGGAGTACTCGTCATTATCTATACGTTGATACTCTATTGTACGGTGCTGACATTCCTCAGAGCAAATCAAGCGCATAAGGCGTGACAGCCAGATCGAGCATGAATTCTCCGTCTTCTGGGTACCTAGACGAACCATGGTGTCAGATCAGCTGCTAGAAGGCGCTGGGGTGCTCGGCGAGGCCAGTGTGAGCGAATGGCCGCTGTTCTTCGTACCACTTGCAGATGATGTGCTATCTCTTGAGCTTGATGATGCCGCGACTGATCTCTACCTAGTATGATTATATGCAATTCATGAGACGAGCATCACACTGACATAATGTAGAGGAAAGACCCGACGTGCATCTATCTCGCAGCGAAAGCCTTGATGCTACAGCAGCAGAAGTATGGCCTTTTTCCACGCATTATCGGTAAAGGAGACAACGGCAAGCGACTTGCCGACCTCCTCATCCGGATGCGAACCGAGGTGACTGCCGGCGAGACTTCGAATAATCCAGGACCTTCGTTTCTGGGCCTGGCGCCAAGCTCAACCGTTGACAGTCTCGTCATTGTGGACCGCGAGGTTGACTTTCCAACTGTTCTACTGACCCAGTTGACCTATGAGGGCCTTATTGATGAGGTGTTCAACATCTCCGCCAACCAGACAGAGGTGGACTCCTCAGTGGTGGGCGGAGCAACACCCCAATCTAGTCAGACTGGCTCAGCATTGACAAGCATGAAGCGCAAAATTATGATTGATCCCAAGGATACACTGTATAATGAGCTTGGTGACGCCAACTTCGCCATCGTCGGCAATCTGCTTAATAAGGTTGCGCGTCGACTTCAAAGCAGCACAGAGCGCAACCAGCTCGCTGCAAAGACGACATCCGAATTACGAGATTTTGTCGCTAAGCTCCCAGGATATCAAGCTGAACAAGCCTCGCTGAAGCTACACACATCGTTGGCAGAAGAGATCATCAAGTACACACGTAACGAGACTTTCACCCACTCCCTGGAAGTCCAACAAAACGTCATGTCGGGCGCAGACCCCACAACCCAGCACGACACCATCTTCGAGCTCATCAACCGCTCCATCCCTCTCCCCGTCATCCTCCGCCTCCTCTGTCTCGAATCCACCACCAACGCCGGCATCCGCCCCAAAGACCTCGAAGCCTTCAAGCGCGCTATCATTCAAGCCTACGGCCCGCAGCACATCCTCACCCTCGCATCCCTCGAAAAAATGGGCCTCCTAGGCGTGCGAGGCGGCGTCGGCCTCGGCGGCACGCAAGCCAAACCAGGCAGTGTAACGAACTACACGCCCCTCCGCAAAAGCCTGAAGATCTGGGACGACGACGTCAACGAAGCCGAGCCGAACGATATCAGCTATACTTTCTCTGGCTACGCGCCTTTAAGCGTGCGATTAGTACAATCGATTGTCCAGAAGCAAACACTTGCAAATATCATCAAACCCCCTTCAAACCCAGGCGCTTCCGCACAAGCCAATCCGCTCGCACAAGGTCTCAGAATTTTTGACGACGCGAGCAAGTACGTGCGTGGCGCGACGTTTGACGAGACGCAGACGGGTGAAGAGAAGGCTGTCAAGGCGAGGAATTTGCTGAATGGAAGTCATAATGATGCGAATAAGACGATTGTGGTGTTCTTCCTAGGTGGCGTTACGAGGGCTGAGATTGCTGCGTTGAGGTTCGTGGGGGAGAAGCTGAAAGAAGTCGGAGGCGAGGGGAGGGGAAGCAGGATTGTGGTGGCTGCGACGAATGTGATCAGGGGTGAGATTTTGCTGGAGGGTGCGATCGAGAAGGGGAGATTCACGGGGTAGCATCTTGCCTAGTACACTGCTGTACATCCGCGAATAGAGTATTAAGTCATTGGACTTTACGTCGCCACTCGTAGCCCATCTGTCCTCAGCTTCTTTGTGCGCACCTGCTGAGGCCAACACGGACAAAACGAGGCATCCTGCCTCCGCCATTTTCTAGCTATGATCAAATAGTGGTAACATCACTCAAAAGACACAGGACGCGATGATAAAGTTGAACTTGTTTCAATTTTCCCTTTGTCTCTTTTGCATCTATCTTATGCGCTCACCCAGGCTCGGCCAGTACATGAGACGTTCATTACGATCGTAACGTCAGGCATCGTCATGAGAGGTACATACAATACTTTTGTTGCGTCCGCCCCCATAAATGCCAGAGGAAACCCGAGGAAGGAAAAAGACCCAAACACACCAAGTCTATCGTTAGATGCCGCAAAGATGAAACTCCGTTCGCAGCTAGCTCACACAGTCTCACAGTCTGGGTATACTGCCATCTGCACCAACCTCTCGCACCCTTCACGTCAATTGTGATACGTTTATCGGGTGGAGAAAGCCTTGGTGACGACGCGCTTCAGCGCCAACTCCTTCTTCTTCAAGTCCTCAGCGGTGGCATCCTCGATCTCGAGCTGAGCCATCGCGTCAGAAAGAGCAGACTCGATCTTCTCCTTCTGGCCACGCTTGAGGCGGATGGATGTGGTGGGGTCCGAAACCATCTCCTCGACACGGGAGATGTAGGACTCGAGCTGTTGCCTGCCCTCGAACTTCTTGCTGAAGGCCTCGTCGCTGGTCTTGAACTTCTGGGCGTCGTTGATCATGGTCTCGATCTCGGTCGATGAGAGCTTGCCGACAGCGTTGGAGATGGTGATGTTGGCGCTACGGCCGGAAGTCTTCTCGGTGGCGGTGACCTTGAGGATACCGTTGACGTCGACCTCGAAAACGACCTCGAGGACAGCATCGCCAGCCCTCATTGGTGGGATAGGCGCAAGAGTGAACTCTCCGAGAGATGTGTTGTCCTCGCAGTTGACACGCTCACCCTGGAAGACAGGGAACTGGACGGTTTGCCTACGGTCATGTTAGCCAATGTCTGAGAGGAGGGGTTCGAAAATCTCTCACTGGTTGTCAGCAACGGTAGTAAATGTCCTCTCTGTATAGATGTTAGCAATGGTCGAAATTGAACGCGATAGAACAGCCTGGATGTCTCCAGAGCTTTCGGTGTCGGTCGAACGCCAATGACAGGATGCGCTGGAGACATCCAGACGACCTTAAGCAACGCAAATGAAGGAAGGGTTTTTCGTACTCTTGATAGTGGGGACCTAGAGAGGTACGAAGTCAGTGCATGTCTCAGATTTATTTCGTGCTTGGACAACTTACTGTCTGCCCACGGGGGACGACGGGAGCGAAGATGTTGCCCTCCATGGCGACACCGAGGGAGAGGGGAACGACATCGAGGAGAAGGAGGTCGGCAGTCTCGGCGGAGGTAGCCTTTCCGGAGAGGATACCAGCCTGGACGGCGGCACCGTAGGCGACAGCCTCATCAGGGTTGATGCTCTTCTCGAGCTTCTTGCCGCCGAAGAAGTCGCTGAGGAGCTTCTGGATCTTGGGGATACGGGTGGAGCCACCAACAAGGACGATCTCGTCAACCTTGTCCTTGGCGATGTTGGCGTCCTTGAGAACCTGAGCAACAGGGTCAAGGGTACCAGCGAACGCCTTCTGGTTCAAGTCCTCGAAACGAGCACGGGTGATGTTGGCGTTGAAGTCCTCACCGTCGAACAGCGAGTCGATCTCAACAGTTGTCTGGGTGGCGTTGGAGAGAGTACGCTTGGCACGCTCACAAGCAGTTCGGAGACGGCGCAGCGCGCGAGCATCTCCAGAGATACTGCGAATCAGGTCAGCAATCGTTTTCCCAGAGGTTTCAGCGGTTAAGCTCACTCTTTCTTCGTCTTGCGTGTGAACTCCTTCTTGAAGTGGTCGAGAAGGTTGGTGTCGAAATCCTGACCACCCAAATGGGTGTCACCAGCGGTGGCCTTGACGGTGAAGACACCGCCCTGGATGTGCAGCAGAGACACATCGAAGGTACCACCACCGAGATCGTAGATGAGGACGTTCCTCTCCTTCTCCGACTTTCCGGAACCTAGACCGTAGGCGATAGCGGCGGCGGTAGGCTCGTTGATGATACGGAGAACGTTGAGCCCAGCAATGGCACCGGCGTCCTTGGTGGCTTGACGCTGGTTGTCGTTGAAGTAAGCGGGGACGGTGATGACGGCCTTCTCGACCTTCTTGCCGAGCTTGGTCTCGGCGACCTCCTTCATCTACACGGGTGTTAGCGGGGCTCAGCGAAAAGCAGCGCCTGGTACGTACCTTGACGAGGACCATGGCAGAGATCTCCTGAGCGGAGAACTGCTTGGTCTCACCGAGGTAGGAGACCTCGATCATGGGGCTGCCGCCTTGGTCAATGACCTTGAAGGGCCATGACTGAACGTCCTTCTTGACGGTCTCGTCCTCGAATCGGCGACCAATCAATCGCCTGGAAAAGTCAGCACGCGATGTCCCGGGCGGTTCATAAACGTCCGCGGAACGTACTTGACATCGAAGACGGTGTTCTCTGGGTTCATAGCAGCCTGATTCTTGGCCGCCTCACCGATCAAACGCTCCTCGCTCGTGAACGAGACGAAGGAGGGGGTGGTGAAGCTACCCTGCTCGTTGGCGACTGCACGTATTGTGTTAGACGGATATCATCGCAAAGGCGGAGATGGCGGGCGCATACTGATCTCGACATTGGTGCCCTCGTAGTTGGCAACGCAGGAGTAGGTCGTGCCTGGCGGTGAACATTAGCGATCGCACGGTGGGGTAATATTTGCGAAAATGCGCACCAAGATCGATGCCAATGGCACCCTCGTAGACTTCGTCGCTCATGGTGTGTGTGGTCTGACAGGAACTACCCGAGAAACTGGAAGAGAAAGAATGGGTTGGAGGAGTGGTGGGAGGGCGCGGTGGATCTTTTTACGCTGCTGCCGAATGCAAGAAAATTGTTTAGCGCAAGACGCCTGTGGTGCTGCCGCAGTTGCCGCCAAGACTTTTAGTCGCTTACGTTTTCGCCGGTGCTGGGGTCTTTTCGCTGGGGTATCGATAACACTCTGCCGAGGCGTCGCGAGGGCAACATTTCTTCAGCATTGATGAGGCGAGATGGCAAAGCAATCTCAAATTGGGTTCGCCTTCAATGAAGCGGACAAGTCTTGTACTAATATCGGCAAAGCTTTGGTCATATAGCGAGGGTTTAACATGATCGTCATGATAAGAACAGAATGTGCCCCACACTGCTGACCTGAACTTGAATGTTGACCAGCACGCAATGTCAAGTTGCAAAAATGCATAATCGCATAATGGTTATCGGTCCAAAGGTGTCATGAATTGGGTATGTTCCTCAAAGTTCCATCTTCCATTTTGACTCCATTGTAACGCCGATACCTCGTCAGACGCCCATAACAACTGAACGCCATATGCTATGCCTTCCCGCACCCTCGTGCATCCTTCTTCCACCCTCAGACCTGGTTGTCGTGGAACACGAAGCTGATATCCCTCGGCCGCTGCGTATTGTATCGCACAAAATTGTCATCACCCTGCGGTCGCTCCTTCTTGGTGTTGCTCGTGAGCATGCTCTGCAGACTGACGCATACGCTCTCTACGTTATGGACGGGTGACCAGCCTTGTCGGTCGAGCAGGTCGAGACAGATGATGCCATTGGAATAGATGTGTGGATGCCAGGGTATTGGGTGGGTCTCGTCGCGGACGAATGTGACTTCTGGTGCCTGATGGGGTGTCAATTTATGTGTTCTGGGTCATCAACATATACTACAGTTCAAGATAGTTGAGAATTGGGGTAGGGATGGTGGTACTGACCTCGATAGGATACTGTGGACTGAACGCAAACTTCAGCCTGTATGTCTCTCCCTGGTAGATTGGATTCGAGTCAATAACTTGGATGTCCATGAGCCATGTCTCGAAATTGTCTGCCTTGACAAGAGTTATGCCGGGTGGCAGCTTGTCGTGCATCTAATTCAATGTCAGCACTATATTGGCTGTTGTCAATACCATGTTTATGTTCGCAACTTGAACCACGACGCGAGGTGCAACAACGGCAGAGTATGGAAGAGCCAGGGGCGGCGGCGTATCATACCTTCTGCAGCTCCTAGACCCAAAAGTTAGCTATGATCTTCCTCGTAAGTGATATGCTAGGTTTTTAAAGATGACAACCATGAAGATTGCATGCTAGCACGTACCTTTCCCAAGCGTTTCGAGGCAAACATCTTGATCGACTACGGGAACAGTCTCCCAACAGATGCGATACAGTTTTTTAAGTGATGGTTCCGAGGCAGAGGTCCGCGGTACTCAGTCGAGGGTACCTTTCGGAGACGGGTCGACGTGTAGCGGGGGAGGGGCAGACCGTCCGAAAGAACGACGAGGATTCGCTAGCGAAGGTAATACTCAATATCCCGGAAAGAAAACTGGAGGACGTTGAGCTGTTGGACTGGAAGGCGCGTCGTTGCTTGTGGACGTGGTGGATCTTCGAGGTCTGAATGACGCATATGCAAGGCGGAAGCTTAATGCACCTCGTACTGCAGGCACAGCCCACCTGGGCCAGGACATATTGGCACGTGATAGGACGCTTTTCGAGTCTCACTTGGAGCATATCCGAACTGCAACCTTACTGCCATTGTGACCGATGTGGTGATATCTCTACTTGGTCAAAGTGCGCTTAACGCCAGATCCTAGCTTTTCCTAGCCAGCAAACAAAAGTCTCGGTGGACGGTACCTCCAACCCAAAAGAATATAAGCGCTTATAAGAACTTAGAATATACAAGACAAGAAAATATGTAATATCGCGCTCATGAGTAGAAGGCGCCTTTCTGGAATGATTGAATGCCAATGTCACCGGCTTTGCTCTCGACCTTCGGCGCCTTTTCTGGCACCTTGGTTTCGGTCATGGTTTCAGTCCGGCTTCCGGCGCTGCTGCTAGTCATCGTCTGAGTTCTGCTGCCCGCTGGGCTTCCGCTCTGGCTGCCACTTGTGATTTGGGCAGGCTGTTTTCTTTGAATGGTCTCGAGGTAGATTCCGGGTAGGTATCCCATTCGGCCGTCTCGTGACCGGCACCTCCACCACTCTGACGCGTTTCCCATTGGGTCTGTCTTGCTCAACACCGCAACCATGTCGCCCTTCTTGACGGCGAGGTCCATGCCCTGCATGTTGGCATTCGGGGTGAAGTCATAGAGAGCCCGGCAGAATTCGAGCTTAGTCGGGTCGACGGGTTGTCCGGCCTGTGGGTTCTCGAGCATCTTCCGCTTCTCTTCTTCCTCTTGTGATCGTGATAGCGCTTTGATAAGCTTGCCCATGAGGTATGGTAGGCCAAACACCGCCACCATGAATACGATGAAAGGCTTCTTTGATGGCTTCGCAGATGCCGGTGAGCCATCTGCACCTCGTCCGTTGAAGGCAGCGAAGCTCGCCAGTGTCAGATCCATCGCGTCTGCCGGTAGTGGTCGTCCAGTCAGTTTCGCAATCGCTGTTCGTATCCATCGCATTAATGTGAAGATTCCCAGCACGGAGCCGAGCGTTTGCCGTAGATTGCCGAACTGTTCTGCGACTGAGACCATAGCTGTGTGTAGTTAGTTTGGATAGTTCCTGCATGTGTTCAAGGTGTGCAATACCAAAGAATGAAGAGTGTGTCGCCATATACGTGCTTTGCAGCATTTGCGCGAAACCACCGAACGCACCCACAATGTTCTCGATCAGCTGGAACGTCGCGGCGGTGCTCTGGCTGAACGATTGCGTGAGGCTGGCCGGGTTGTTTGGGTCACCTGGCATGCCCATCCCACCGTACATGCCTCCCATTCCCATGCCCATGCCCCCCATACCGCCGTACATGCCGCCCATACCTCCCATGCCGCCATACATCGAGCCCATCCCGCCGCCGAAACTCGAATATGGCGAGGAGTAACTGTTGTAGCCGCCCCCGTAGCTACTGCTATAGGGCGACATGCGATTGTTCATCGCCGAATAGTTTGACGCATTGCGGTTTGCGACTGTGCTGAGCGAGTCTGGTACAGAAGGTAGTGGTGGTGGAGTTGATATCGCGGTTGCGGTGTTCGTTGTGCTGCTGCTTGACCCTGTGAGCCCTGCGCTGTTGTTAGCCGTGTCGCTCGCTGACGTCCAGAGTCGCGCAGACTGACCAACCGAAGCACTGGTCGCGCCTCCGCTCGTCTCCCATGGCTTTGGCGGCGATGGCGAAGACATCTTCCGTACGTGCCTCCTCGCGCACTCTCGTGCGGTCTAGAGTGGTGATAGCAGTCGCTGCAAAGTTTGATGCTGATGTCGTCAATGGGGCGCTGCAGACGTCAAGAGGCTGGCAATCGGCGGTAGTCGAAGCGAGTTTGCGGGGCTCGCCGGGGGTTTCTAAGCGTGCAATGGGCGGATCCGCGTCAACAGTGACAGGCGCCTGGCTCGGTGAGGGTACGATGAAGGGTATCTGAGGTTATTGGTAGAAGGGTTGGAGATGGCACGAGGAGCTGATTGAAGTGCAGAGGCCCGCTTGGGTTGCGGAAGGGCTTTCACGAACTGGACGGCAACAGACCTCGGTCGGATTCACGCCACGCTTTGGGCAAGCACATGCTGGGTCGTGCGAGTCAGCCCTCAACGTTTGCCACCAGTTCTCCGCGACGTTCACCAAGAATGTTGCCAATGACCATCAAAACTTTATATATGTTGTTTGTATAACAGCAGCACTAATCTTAAAGACGCAAGCAACTCTTAACACTAGATGACAACAAGGCAGTGATTCATCTTGTCTCAATCGCCAATAGCAAACAGCGAGTGCGTCCAGCTGTTTGGGTCGTACGAGACCAGTTGCTGTACCTGGTCATCGGTCAAAGCCGTGCTGAAGTTGAAATCGTCGTCAAGCACCAACGCAGTGATATGTGGATAATGCCACACCACTGCGAACTTCAACGTCTGTCCGACGGGTCGCTTGAAGTAATTCGAATCACCTCCCTGTAAGTTACCCTGTCGGTGCAGAGTGCTTTTCGCTCGCTCCTCTCCGTTGCCAAGAATCTCGAAGGCATCGAACTCTCCGCAGCCGGTGGACCAGCATGAGCATGGGATGTTGTTGCGATCGTTGCCGTACTGGAGAACGCGCGGTATCACCGCATTGAGAAACCACCATGCTGGTGCGTCGGAAATGAGACCTTGGTCCGTCCCTTGGTTCTGGTAATGGTCCATCTGGAATTCGATCAGGAACGCCTTGGATGAGCCAGACCAGCCAAAGTGCGAAGTAGCATTCGGCCTCCAGTAGGGGCAGTCTTGATCGCACGACTTGTCCGAGAAGATTGCAATTTCTCGTTCCGAGGTGTCAAGTGTCCCTGAGAATGGAAGACTTTCTGATGCTACTTGGCCTCCATCGCTCGTCACATAGCTTAGTGAGTTGCCAAAGGCGCTGATCTTGGTTAGCATTGTAGTTCTCGAGAGGATGTATTGACCTACTAGTCAAAAGTCCCTGACTTCTGAGGATCACCAAGATTGGCCAGGAAGGAGAAACCTGTCGCCTGCGACGGAGCGGAAGAAGTGTAGTATGCTACACGACTCCAATCTGGAGCTGCTCTTTTACCGATCTCTCCGTTGCCAGCCTCACTGGCGGGTTCCGTAGGTGATCTTGTTGGAGAGACCAGAGGCTTCTGTGTCGACACGGGAAGTGATGGCGAGTCTTTACAGGTGCAAATTGGATCGGAGATACTATCGTCTAAAGCTTGAGGATGGGGTGTCGGCATGCATGGCAACGGGGGTCCGATGTATGCAGTGTTCTGAAGAGGATCGACGGTACTCGTTGGTTGATCTGCCTCACAGTCTGTCACCGTAACGGTCGTCGTGACTGTCTGTGTACTGCAGCTCGATGTTGTATTGTAGATTCGCTTGTCAAATGGTCGCATCTGGTAAGTGTCTTGAAATGGAGCCTGTGCGGCAAACTCGATGTCGCGCCTGTTCATCATCGGCTTGCGATTGTAGAATGGGATGATGTTTCGCTTTCGTAGCGTATGCATCTCGCCTGGCAGCTGGTACACCGCAAGCTGGGACACGTTCATCGGTCCGCGCAGGTGCATGGACACCTGTAGATCTCATTAGCATTCTTGATCTCTCACCATTAAAATCAACGGTACCTCTCCAAACAGTGGTGTGAGGTCTCCGGTCGCAGGATAGTCAACCCGTTCGTGACCGCAGATGCCAGTGGAAGGGTCGACGTATGTAGTCCGATTGTAAACACCCGCTTGACTGATGTTGCGATATGTGATGGCCCAGACTTCGGTGCAGTACCAATTGCCATCTGCAGCACGCGCGCCGGTGCCACTACATAGCTCGCCTGATGTCTTGCTGCGAGCGAATGGTAAGGCAAGACCTAGGAGGATTAAGGTGTGCTTCATGCTGGTGTTCGTGGTAGGACGTATAGACGATCAATGGGACGTGAATTGTAGTGGGATAGCAAGTGGAAGACAATATCGGTAATCAAACTTTGGTATTTGATGAAAGAAGGAAATCTAATCCTCCATGCAAATTGTATCATGTCCATCGTACGATTCGTCAGAGCGTGGAGAAGCCACGCAGATGCAAGCAGAAAGCGCGTGGCTATACATGCCCATGATGCAAGAACGACAAGACAATAGTCCTGGAACAGAGAGCGAGGGAAGAGCTACGGAAATCTGTTTAATGTCAGCCGCTACTTTATCGCAAGCTTTGAGTAGACAAAGATGTGAAGTGAAAAGCATATCAGAAGTCCGTTGAGATCATTATCCATATAGGATTAAATCAAGAGGTACTGTACGAAGTCAGTGTTTGCCTCACGTTCATTTGGGACACGGATCACTTACCCAGAAAATAAAGTATGGAAAGATTCATCCTTTTGCATGTAAACTGTAGGTGCTGGAGTGGAGAGATAACATACCTCAGTATGGCGAGAGAGGACTGTCGAGTACTTCGAATGTAGATTAGCAATTGCCATCATTCACGAACACATGACATGTCGACGCGGTATGCGCGGCAATGAACTCAATGTCACGGCATTGCGTTGTTGTTGCAGGAGCGAGGGGCCTTCGAGGTTTTTATGAAGCGCAGCACGGGCCACGACACAACGTGTCTTGGCACTTTAGCGAACCCACCTAATTTTGCCCTCGCGACAACTTCGAAGTTCAAGACTCACTCGCCAACGTACTAATCGACCAGGTCGCCGTTCGTACAATCAGCCAACATGGGTCGTCTTCACAGCAACGGAAAGGGCATATCAGCCTCGGCCATCCCCTACTCTCGCAACCCGCCTGCGTGGCTCAAGACCACCCCCGAGCAGGTCGTCGAGCAGATCTCCAAGCTCGCGAAGAAGGGCGCCACTCCCTCGCAGTAAGGACAATCGCGGCAGGAAGACTGCAATGGCATACTGACGGGGCTGCAGGATTGGTGAGATCCTTCGTGACTCGCACGGTATTGCGCAGACCAAGGGTAAGGTTTTGCGATCCCAAGCTATTGAAGAGCCTGCACTAACAATTTGCAGTCGTTACCGGCAACAAGATCCTCCGAATTCTCAAGTCCAGTGGTATGGTTGCCTGTCCCAGCTGAAGCGCACGTCAACAGCAGCTCTGCTTTTGAGCACCTGCTGCGCTATACAAATCCGCCTCTGTTGGTGCAAAGCTGACAGGGAGCCAACAGGCCTTGCCCCCGAGATCCCCGAGGACCTTTACATGCTCATCAAGAAGGCTGTTGCCGTCCGCAAGCACCTCTCGACCAACCGCAAGGACCGTGACGGAAAGTTGTACGTTGAAATCATCTACTGGTACGCAGAACGAAAACTAATGAAAAACAGCCGCCTCATTCTCATCGAGTCCCGTATCCATCGTCTCTCCCGCTACTATAAGACCGTCGGTGCCCTTCCCCCAACCTGGAGGTACGAGAGCGCCACTGCCTCTACCCTCGTCGCATAAGCGCTTGTTGGTCGCGTGTGGGTGGTTATGGTGAAGAACATCTGAACGGAGTTACACGGGCATGGATGCTTTACTACGGATACCTAGCAGGTCACGATCTGGAATGAATCAAAAGCATCAACTCTGAATGGAATACTTAACATGCATCGTTTGGCTTCCGTGTGAATATGTGATATTATTGATCCTGGGTATCTTCCCTAACATGTCCTCTTTTCGCCATAATACTTTTGAACGCCATAGATGCCCTTGGCCATTGCCTCTGCCTCGCTCCTCCACTTTCCCTATCTCAAGCATGCTCGTAGGCTACTGCTCCCCATTGAATGTGCAAGTGATTCGCGCCCAGCATGACCTATCAACCCTCAATTTCCGCACTCTTCATTGCCAAAAACTCACTGAGCCACTTGAGTGGCTTCTCAGGCTCCGTGGTTGCCAAATGCTTCATCGCCTCCAGCAAATGCGGTGTGACTTTCGTGTTCAAGTACACCCTCGTTGGACTGCCATGCGGTATGGGCTGCGTAGGCGCTTGCTGTACCGGCGCGCTAGGGTGTGGGCTGTTACGCGACGAAGCTGGCAATGGTTGTGGGACTGGCGCGGGTGTGGGTGTTGCGGTCTCGACGGTGGGTTGGAGGTTGGGTTTCGGGGTGTGCTGGGAAAGGTCAGCCGTGGGATTTGAGGGACTTAGTAGTCTTGAAGTGATGCATACCTCTTGTGTTGGTATTGAGTCTGCCATTTCTATGTCTGCGGGTGCTGGGGTGCCATTTGCGAGTGTCGCGGACTCTTGGTCGGGGAATTGTTGCGCAGGGTTTGGTGACGGTTCGGCCATTGTATTGTCCTTCGAGAAGTAGATGGACCCTGAGTTGGATTGACGCGTTGGTAGAAGGTTGGGAGGTGCTGTAGATGCGTCTTGAGTTTTGTGCGTTGTATTGTGTTACGAGCGCGAGGAGCTCTAGGGAAGCTTGATATTCGGTGATACTGCGGACATGGCGGACTATGCTCGGTTATAGTAGCTAACTTGCAGCGTGAGCTACAACACTCAACCATCAATTCGGACCTAACACGTCGATTCAGTGGACAAAGCCCGATGTAAACGAGTCATCAATGGCTGGCAAGCATCTCAGATTGTTGGCACCCAGTTCCTGTGCACCATCCTCTTTGGCGCACCACAACACCAGACAAACAAGGTGGGAAATGTGACGCACGCAACTTTTCAACCTTCACGGCTGTAATTGAGTGCAGGGTCGGTTTTGACAAGAACTTCCTCTTCTGTTTTAACTTGAATCAGGCAAATGAAGATCATATCTGTCGCCTAGAAACCGGCTAACTTATTATGAAATTGATCATACAGGTTTGATCACGGCTGACGGGCCACCCCTTTGGACCGAGGCTGGAGCAAACTGCACAGGATCTGAGCAGAACTAGATCCCTGAAAGTTTCAGAGAAAGAAGGCTTTTGTGAACTTGCATCGCTCGTTACATCGTCTCTGCCTAACACCCAATATTCGTGTAAGAATTCGATGAAATTGCAAGTCACGTAAAGGGCCATGTCATTCGTTCTTCTCTCTCACTCCGTCTCGACTGTGTTCGCATGACCTGTCCATGTTCTCTTACTTTGCTCGCCTGGACTCTTGTGACCTCTCTCACGTCCTCATGCTTTTCGAACATCCCGAAACTTGACATCTAACATTGTCTATAACTTTCTACACTATACGAGGAGTGTCTATAACCACTTCAGACGCATTTGTCCCTGCTCCATAAGCATATCTTATGGTCTCAGATCTCGAGCAACGACAAGCAACCACTCCACCTTGATAAGCAATCCATCACCTGCGAACACACAATACTGGCGTTGGAGACGTTGGCCATGGAGCAGCACGGGGGCAACGTGTAGTCGTCAACCTTGGATAAAAAGAAGCAACAGGCCGAGATCGAGAAGACCATAAATGGCCCGTTTGAAAAGGACAACGCGGAGGAGAAGAACGAAAAGTCACTGGGCGTTCCAGCCTCTTCATTCGCTGCGGACGAGCCCAACCCACTCTTTGAGAATACCACTACCGACGCAAAGGAAAAGGATGGCAAAAGGGTCCAAGTCAGCAAGACACTTCCCCGCGCTCACAAACCATCGAAGCCGCGGCCAAGCAGGAAGTCGACCGAGGAGAAAGTGCATGAGCTCTTCAAGCATGTGCAAACGCCCTTGTCAATAGATGACAGTGTCTCCGTGCAGTGCACCTACCTGGCCCAAACCAGCAGATCAGTTGTAAGCTGATCTAAAAAGGCCAATTTATTTGAAAAAGCTGACCAACACCAGCTCGACACAACCTCAAACACCCACTCCCACCTCATCAAGCTCCATTCTCACATGCCGTTTCATCTTATCGGAGCCACACTCTTGCCTGATGGCAACACAGCCATTCTAATCCATCCAGAACCACCAATCCCCTTCCTCACGCTACCACCACACATCCGCACGAAGATTCTCAACTATACGCTCAAACACCACGCAACCTCCATCCCATTCGCCGCTAAGCTCAAAACACGCTCAATTTGGAGCCCCGAATACCACACTCCCAACCTCCTCGCCTTCCTGCGCACCAGCAAACAGATCCATACTGAAGCCACACCTATAGTCTATGATCAAGCCTTCACATTCCCCAGCACGCAAATTGCATGCGATTTCCTTCTCCGTATCGGCTCAAACCGCCGCTTCCTCCACTCGCTCCGCAGCGAAACATATACCAGCGCATCCGCACGCACCATGTTCCAGCTCCTCGCCGAAGCGCACCACCTGCAGCACCTTAGCTTTGCGCATGTGAGTAGCTCAGAGGGTCCGACCAAGGCTGTTGCGCAGATCTAGAAAGATGCTGGTGCGTGGTTGAGCGCGCTTGAGCGTGGAAATCCGATCAAGGGGCTGGATGTGTTGAGGTTTGATGAGCAGGCTTTTCATGTCAGGGAGAAGGTCAAGGGTGCGGGTGGGGATAGAATTACGTGTTGGGGGAAGGCTGAGCAGGTGGAGTTTTTGGAGGGACTGAGGGAGAAGATGTTGGGTGTGAGGTTGCAGATGTTGCTCATGTTGAAGAAAAGGAATTGTTGCTTTCAGGGAGAAAAGTCGATGTTGAGATATTGATTGAGGGTGTTATGGCCTTGGGACTTTTCTTTCGACAGAACTGAGCGATTCTGTCTTTCTACAGATATCTTCAGATGCACGGCTGCGACTTGGTTGAGCATGATGGTCTCAGTTGCGACTGCATCGGAAGAGATCTAGGAAGGAGTTCTCACGAGGTGTTGCGGCGTGTTCGGTTGTGTTTACCTCGAGTCAATGGACACTTTGACTCCCAAGACAAACCTTGAGCCTGAATCATAGTTATTGATTCTTCGTCGCGAGTCCCGTCGGTGTGTCAAGCGAATGGTCATACTTAGAGCGTAATGCTGGGATCTCAATACATGGTGTCAGTGTTCCTAGTATGGTGGAATTCGAGGCAGGGCAAAATAGTGTCGGTGCAAAATTTACGTAGCCCAAAGAGATTTACACCGCCCGATAAAAACTGTCGATACTTATCCAATATAGCGGGGCGACGCAAGGATCCTCGGTCGTCCGGAACGAAGCTTCAAACATTCAGCGCACAGTGCAACGAGAGACCAACTTACCGAAAGACCTGGGGACGCCTTAGAAGTGTGAAAGAGAGGGAAGCACGATCACAGAAGCCTAAAGGGGATCAGCTTGTAAAGTGGTTGCAGATTGTCTTTTGTTACCGTTCATCGGCCTCCAATCTCGTCGATCTCGCTAATAAATCTGCAGAAGCAGTAGTCCCATCGCTAACGCCAAATCCAACCCACCATGCGCTGAACTATGATACACGACGGGTATAGTGAGACCCAAATGAAGTAAACGAAGTTGCTGATGCTTTGACAAGGGTGAAGAGCCTTACTATTAAATGAATATATCCAATTCATGCCTCCTCACATTCTCGTCCTCGAATGTCGGATAAGCGGGCGTCATCGAATCGGCGGCCTGAACATAGGTATCATTGTAGATGCGCCAGTATGGTTGTCGAACCTTCCGAGCAGGATGGAACAGACCTGCCCAGACATAGTTCAAGACTAGTGGGGCGCCGACAGCCATGCGGATACCTTCAATGGCTTCGACAATTCGGTCGATAACGTGTGGGCTGGTCTCGAACAAATTTGGCCAGAGAAGGTTGAGCAAATGAATCATAGCGTCTTCGCAGTCGAGGCCAACGCAACCGAGTGCAACGTGCTTGACGACCGAGGCGGCGGTCTGACGATGGACCTGGTCCCGGTCGATGAGAGCATCTTCGAGTAGCGGTGTGATTGCGTAAACGTAGTCCTTGGCCATCTCACCAATGTACTCGAACATGAACGATAATGACTTGAGCACACCATTTTGGACGTTGAGCTCCGGTACACGATATTCGTTCATCAGAGCGGGAAGGACAGTGAATGGTGCGCAGGTCTCAGCGACGATGCCAATGGCGACGGCAGTACAGACACGAGATTGACGTTCCTGGACCCGGAGGTTACCTAGTAGGGTCGCAAGCACATCCTGGGGACCAATGGCCTTCGCAATATATCCGAAAGTGTTGTTGGCGGCACGTCGAATGCCCTTCTTGTGTGCTTTGAGCATGTCCAGCAATTCGAAGCAGATTCGCATCCACTCACGAGGGTTGACATAATTGGCGCCACGATCAGCGATACGTCCAACGAGATCGATGGTATTCTCTTGTACCTTCTCGTGTCGATTACGCAGGATAGGCGTGAGCCTAGGTAGAAGATCCTTGATGGGCGGTTGCATTGCATGCAGGCCGACAACTGTGACGATAGCACGAAGGGCACCCAGGATAGAACCAAGAACCTCAGGGTACTCTTCTCCCAGGTACTCGTACAATGCCTGTGCAAGTTTGATCAGCTGTGGGTCTTCGTCACACTTCTGCATCACGAAAGTGATCCGTGAGATCAAGTCTGCAGCTTGTTGGCGGACAGTAGCCGACTTGTTATTCAACCGGGCGAGTACTGTGGCGACGATCTGGGGAAGGTAGGTTTTGGTCCGCTCGCCGAGTGCGTTGACGACCGTGGCAAAACCGTCAATGACAATTGGGTCTTCAATGGTCTGATCCTGGAATGCAACGAGGACACCATCGATCAGTTGCTCCTCAAGACGCTGGTCAACGTCATGGGCACCAAGCGTGCTGATGACTTTGTCGACGGTCTCGACTGTCATCTTGCGGTATGCCTCATTCTCGTCCTTCATGTTGTTAACAATGCGGCCGACAATCTCAGCAACACCAGCTTTCTGCGCTAGATCAACGGTGGTGTCGACTACCTGGCGATAGTTGCGCTTGTCTAGAGCCATACGTCGTACCCAGAAGTGCTTGAAGAATTCGGGTAGAACATTGTCCTTGAGGTAGACGGGAGTGACGCCTGCTGTGTTGGAACATTGCGAAACAACCTTCAAGACAACCTTCTTCATCTCCTCGTCGGGAGATTGGAATTCTCGAATGACAATCTCCATGATCTGGCTGGTGTAGTAGTTTGAATATTCTTCGTCCATGAGTGGGATGACGTAGCCAACTGCTTTGAGGAAAGATGCTAGAGCCTTGCCACGCTGTCGTCGGGCCCCAGTCCAGAGAGGGTTAAGGATGTCATCGAAAGACTCGATACCGTATGGGCTTGCAGCTTCGGCAAGGGCAGCAAGCGCAAGTGCTGTGACCATGCGGACCTTTGGTTGTTCATCGTTCAAGTTCTCTCCAATGCACTCGACGAGTCCCTTTAGGTGAGGCAGAATAGCGCAGCCCATCAAGATGGGAATCTGCTGCACAATCTTTACACCAGTGTGACGAGCGTGCCATGACTTCTTCGATCGGCAGACAGCCCTGAGGAAGGGGAGCAGTGCGGGTATGCCGAGGGCTGAAGCGACGACTGCAAAAGCACGAGCGGTCGTGTTTCGAACGTATTCGTCCTGATGGTCAAGATCTGGGCGCATTGTACTGATCATGTGTGCGAGACCGGCCGCCTTGGCCAGGTTGGAGATAATTTCTCGGCCTTCTACACGCGCGTAGTAGTCTTGATCTATGAGCAGAGGCTCAATGACGACCAAGATCTTGTGCACATATGGTCGAACAAGGTCATCGAGCTTGTACAGAACACGATCGATGACCTTGACGAGCAAATGTCGCTCTTGGTCCTCCAATGTCCGTTCCATGAGGAGGGGGAGAATTTGGTTGAACAGAGCGCCAGCACCGAACTGGCGAGCGTTGTCTGTAAGCTGTCGAAGCGCGGTCTTTCGCATTGGTGGGGTTCCGTTCTTGACCTTCAAGAGCAGTCGCATGATCTTGCGCTCCTTGAGTTCTTCGACCGTCATCTCGTTCTCGTCCGCTCCGTCGGTGAGCTTGCCGAAGTACTTCATGTCTTCATTCTTGAAGAATTGTAAGTCGCCCACTCCCGGGATCTCCGTTGGCAGCTGCTTGCCCATCGCAGCCAAGCTGTTGTCAACTTCTGGAAGAAGGTAGCCCTGATATCCTGTCGGAAGCACCGGCACACCAGCTGGTCGCCGCACTGGCTCATAGCCAGGCGGTGCCTCGAGAACTTTGTAACCATCCTTCTCGCCAGGCAGCATCATGTCCAGCTGCTCGTCCGACAGGGGCGCATTGCGGCTTGCGATATCGGTACCGAATGTGAAAGAAGGGATCGCTGGCCGTGCGCCATTGGTGGCCGGAACAGGTGTTGCGCTGCTGGCGGGGGCAATAGCGGTCGTGTCCCAACGTGATCGTGTTGGAGCAGCTGCCTCAGGGGCCTTCTCAGTCTCCGGGCCTGGGGACCACCGCGATCGCTTTTTGGCTTCTGTCTCTTCTTTGATCTCTTCCTTGACAGCTACAGCCTCGTCTGCCGCGCCCTCGTCCCATCGCCGCCTCTTGCGCTTCTTCTCCATGGGTGGAGTCTTGTCACCGTTGACCGCTGTAGCCTCTCCGTCTTCCTTCAGCGTGGGCTTGTGATCGAGGACTTCACTACCGCCGTTCTTCTCTCGCTCCTCGATCAGCCTTGTCACACGCGCCTCCTCGCGCTCCAGCTCTCGCGCCTGCATAATCTCCTTGTACGACATGCCGCCATCCTTATCATCTTTCGCGAATGGATCAGCCCGGTCGGGTGAAAGTGCGCGATCGAAGCGCCGGCGTTGGTAGTCAGTCTCGCGCGAGGCGATTTGGGCCTGCCTCTCGCGGCTGTCGAGGATGTCGTCCTCCGCTGTGGCGCCATGTGCATACTCGTTCAGTATCTCCTTGGAGGCTGTGTAAATGCCGACCAAGCTGCGGCCGTTCAATGAAGGTTCGACGTCCATGTCATCATGGTCTTGGACGGCGATGGAGGTGTCGTAGCCCGAGTACTTGTCGGCGCCGTTGCTGCCGTAGAGCTCCTTATCCGACGCTTCGGTGAGCGACTGCTTGTTGTTCGACGTGTCTCCATTAGCAGAGCCATTAGCCCTCGAGCTCTTGCCTGCGCGCGGTCCGGCCATTGTGCTGCAGGTTGAGTTATGGTTGGCGTTGAGCTGTCAGTCACTGAGGGGAATCGTGAGGGCAAAAGTTAGCGATGCTCTGCGCTTTCACTAGCGCGCTTCTTAGTCAGCCTCGAAGCCTTTCCTTCTAGTACCACAGTCACTTGACTTATGTCCAGATCTTGGCCTTGAACTTGACATTGGCGATTGACCTTCAGTTCCTCCATCCATTACAGGCCTCTAGCACGTTCTCGGTGCATCCAAACAATCGCCTGCACAGCCCTGCGCAGCGTCACAACAGAGAACACTGAAGACGACTGCCACTCTTGTGAAATTCCCGGATGAGCGACTCGTCTCGCTATGTCGCAGCCTGGAGAATTGCAAGGGAGACTTCACAGCCTTGTGTATTAACCATCCAAAACGGTGCACACCGGGAAGATACCGAGCGAGGCCGCTAGTGTGGGCGGAAGAATCCAGTTCGCAATCACCAACACACGAGATGCTGAGCCTTGTTCACCAATTCAGTACCCTGTCTGAGCCTACAGCCCCGGCAAATATCGAGAACACTTTGGTCTCTGCTGCAATAGTCTGGATTGTCCAATTGGCGACCTTTCTCAGCCATTGGGTGACAAGGGTTACTTCTCCGGCTGACCGGCTCTCCGTTGCAGGCAGCGCGTCTTGCAAGTGCCCTTCCAAGCAGCCGAGTGCCTCTAGAATGCGAGCCATCTCAGCACCAAGACACTGAGTATCTGGACAGAGGCGTTTATGCTTCACCTGAGCGAGGTCTGCCGGTTAGAGATGCTCGTATGCAGGCACGTCTCGCCACCAAGTCTGCGTGAGCCTCGCGAGACCTTACCTGTCCTGCGCATTCTAGCTGCTTCGTCATCACCTCACCGAACGCACCCAACGACGCAGATCCTAGCTCTCGTGATCGTCGAAGTGCAGCAGAATTATTGTCATCGCCACAAGCAGCGTGGCTTCCGCGCGGGCTATCCATGCCAGACCTAATCCATACCTAGATAGGACACTATTCTTAGAATCTGACCAGCGGGGGCAATCCACAAACCACCGATTATGATTACGCACAGAGGGCACGCCTCGTAATGATGCCCAAGAACGACGAATTATCGGAGGCGCACGTCGTGCGAGGTGAGCTAACGGTAATGTCTGCGTTCAAGCAAGGGCTTGAAACGCGATATCGTCGTGGTTGCGCACGCTGCGTTGCTGCGAGCTACGGTTAGGTTACACTACTGGTGGCTCGGTATCGCGGCATCGTCGTATTGCGTTTGCTGATAATCAGACGCTTTCCCATGTTGTCGTAAGAGATCGCTCACGCTACTTTTCCCCATTACCTTCAGTTTTCTGCGTTGTGTTTTTGTCCATTTCCCAGTAGCGTTGCAACATTTCCATTGTTCTTGTTTGGCAGTCGATATGCCGGCTGTGGCGCAGATTCCGAACGAACACGATGTGCACCCTCTGCTGCGACATCCCCGCCCAATCAAGAGGGACACCGCCAAAGCTCAACGCATGCTAGGCTTGATAGCAGATTCCGAAGAGAATTCAACAGGCCTACACCGCGAGAGGTCGAAGACAACAAAATGGCTTGAACGTCCACTATATGCACACCTCGACGTTTCCGATATGGAGTCAGACAGAGAAGAAGCCAAGGAGCAAAATGTGGAAGTCGCAGCGAAACCCGATGACGGGAAAAATGTAGATCTACTGGAAAGATGGAACAAGCCGGTCCGACCCACATCTTTTAGCTCCGAAGATGCTGCACAAATTCAGGTGGAGCCAAAGACTAAGCTCGACACCTCGTTCAACAAGAGGAGACCGGAACCTTTGGCAAGCTTACGTCCAATTTCTTACCATTCACAACACCACCTATCGCCGGAATGGACTGTATCACCAGCCACAATGACTCCGACCACTCAGCGTCAGCGACCGACGTCCATGCTACCGACCAGTCCCAATGTGCAAAGAAATAGTTTCTCATCAACCAGCAGCTCGAGCTCTTTTCCACAAGTCGTACACCCACAGACATGGCCTGCTCCTGGTCTACAACGTCAGCCAAATTGCCGCACGGAGCGACCGGTGTCGTATCAGCCACCTAGCACAACGTCTGAGCACGACAACTACCTGTCCATGAGCAGCCCAGAAACTGATCGGCGTCCACGGCCCACTTCATTTGCGACATTCCAACAACGCGACCGCAGGCATAGCAAGATCGCTTCGTCGAGAGGTTTACGTAACAATAGTTATCCCAATTACTCACGACCAATCTCAGGCATCGCACCTAAAGCCGTGCCGGGCGAGAGCATCGAGCACGATGCAATCTACAATCGCTTCGATGACAATGAAGTCGGTCCACCGTCTCCCTCATTACCAATACGTGCTGCGTTCGACGCATTTGAGATTAGCAATAGCAAGGGCAAGGACGAGAAGAAGCCGAAGCATAGATGGTCAACCATACCACATACATTGAAGAAGCTTGCTGTACGAAGGATATCTGGGGCGACGCAAGAGCAAAAGTTGGAAATGGATGTTAAGAATCTGCGCCGCATGAATCTCACAGAGCAAAATCTGGCCTCGTACGAAAGTGAAGTCGGGCATGTTCCTATATCATCACATTCGACGCCTGGTCTGAAAACGCTCCCAACACCAACGTACTCGCCGATGGATATCAAACACCCCGTACTCGATGCATCACTGCCGCCACCGTTCGCTCCGTGGGCTGATGCACCACCAAGCCCCGCACTATCTCAAGAGAAGCATCGAGGGAGCGAGTCGTCATTGTCTCCAACCAGAAAGCGGGCACAGTCACGACTATCTATCGAGAATGTCGTGCAAAGTCGTCCAGAGTCGATGCATTCCCGCAATAGCAGCTTCGGCTTCCCGTCTCCCGTGAGACATATCCCGCCACCATCAATGGCAGCCAATTTCCCTACTAGCCCAAGATCTGGATCACGCAGAGGTACGCCATCCTTAGAACGGACCTGCATCATCTGCAAGACTACGAAAGAGCCGACAGCATTCGTCAGTCGCCGCATCGCCGCCAACTGCTGGCACGAGCCGGCAACATGCTTCCAGTGCCTGCAAGCGCATATCGAGAAGTGTGTCACGACCGTAGGCTGGGAACGCTGCACATGTCCGGAATGTGGAGAGTTGATGACCTATGATGATATGGGTGCACTAGCGGACGATGAGAATTCGCCTATTCGATGGGAGAGCTGAAGCATAACCTTGAGTACATTCAGCCATACAAAAGTGGCCAAAGTTGGTCAACCAGTCCACTTCACTATGCCCCGCGAGGCAAAGACCACACCGAATAGCGAGTCGATATTGCCATTGATATTGGGATCAAAGTTCATGGTCCTCAGTTTCGACGTGCAGGCATGCAATGCCTACTCAGCTGAAGGCCGGAACATTCGTGCACGAATGAGAGCACAGTAAGCATTGCGAAGAGGACCGTCGAAATGCTTCTAGAAAGCAATACTGCCAAGCAATAATGATGAAGACCTCTAGAAAATCGTGGGGTGATGATATCTCAAATGTTTAATATATACTATTGGGCTGCCGGCACCAGACGTGCACCGCACCACTATCGCGTTTATTCGAACCTGACGCCATGGCCTGTGTTGAAACGCGCTTTTTGGAGTCTCATTCAATATCATAAGTATCCTCGGCACGTCTCTCGCCTTCATCATCACCATCGCTGTCCTCGTCTTCACGGTCATGGTCGCTCTCCCGTTTTTCGCTTTCATCGCTGCGCGGCTCATGATATCCGAGAGATTCTTCATACGAGATCAGATCGCCATAGGGTGGCCAGTCTTCAAGCCCGTCGCCTCCTGGAACAATTCGAGCTTTGTAGGCCTGCCTTTCCATCCTTCTCGCACAAAGCTCACCAAGAAGCTCGAGGAAGCTCTCGTCAGGTATGTCATCTGATGCGAGCGTGACTTCATCTTTTTCGATATCTGCCATCAACTCCTCGATTTCGTCATAAAAAAATGAATTTGGATCTTCTTCTTTCGTCGTTGGTTCATGCAAAGCAGCTTCCGATGCAGCATGCCTGTGTACAATGTCTTGACAGTCATCTATACCAGCTTAGAGTGATTCGATTTTTTGAATGACAAGAAACTCACCGTGAAGGTTGGCGATGCCGCAATTCTGCTCGTCGTCCTCTGAGCCACTGTCGCAAGAGTGATCCTCTTCCTCCCACTCATTTCCCGGTTCGAAGCTAGCTGACTCTTGATTATTAGATGTCAATAGTTCTCGCATGTGCTCAATGCCTTGAAAGTCTTCCTCCTCGCAAACTTCTCAATTGCGCTTTCCAATCCATTGGTGCTTCCCTCTCCAGATGGTGCATCACAGCTTCCAGGTCCAAGCCGGACTAATGGCCGTGCTCCTCGAGAGCTTCCTGTCCAATATTCTCAAAGACCTGCCGCAGTAGACTGCGCATCTTGACAAAGTTCTCTTTAGTCGGCTCATTTTGAAGGCAAATCACGAGCTGGTCCATCACAGCGTCCAGTATCTCTCCAGCATCCCAAGCGTGAGGAGCGTGGAGCGCATGCTCGTATTTCAGTAATCCGAGGTTGAAGCTCTTCCGGAAATCTTTCACTGCTTTACACGCCATTAAAAGTACCTCCAGGCTCATACGCACCGCTTTCGAATATCTTGCGTGCACGGCAACGCTTTCTTTTAGGGTTTCTTCTGCCTTCTGGATGGCTTCAGGCCACACTTCGAGCTCCAGGTAGCACATCGAGATATTTACTAAGCACTTTAGAACCTGGTCTCTGCCTCTGAATGCTCTGACTTTGGAGCTCCCAAGCACATGCTTGAAAAGTGCGGCGGAGGGACGCAAGAATGCCTGAATGTGCGTGGATGCACGTGGCGCAGTCGAACGAAGCATAGCTGCGCACTCCACTTGTTTCGTAGCTTTGGTGAACTGCAACTGATTGGAAGTTCGGCCTGAAGTATTACAGAACATTGACATGTTTACTGAAGAGTATGGCCAATACCCTTTCGCCGTCGTTTGTAAAGCCTATGGAGACCATGCTCTAAGCGCCGGCAAGTACGCGCTTTAGAGGCTACAGGCATCCAAAACAATGCCAGCTGGCGTTACGCCGGCCTAGCGAGAACTATGTTGTATATAGAGATCAGGTTTATCGCCTCACGATGCGCGTTCATTAGGGGAAATACCTTCGAGATGCTGTGCAAAACATGTGTTGGTATGCTTCAGAACAACCAGGGTAAAGTCCTGGACAACTCGACTCGTCTGAGCTTCGAGCACCACAAAACGACTGCAGCATTACGAAAGGCATCGAGGGAAGAATGCTTCATATGCATGGCCCTCGCGAGGCTCCTTGAGCCCAAAATTCTGTCCAAAGACCAGCCGATAATCATCAGTGCCGATCTCTACAATCTTCTTACCAAAACCCAGCGTAGGGCGAAATTCGCGTTGGACTTCCAAATGGAGAATCCACAACCAAAGGCGACTCTGAAATACACATTCGTGTTAAACGAGACGAGTGAGTGGTGGCTCGCCAGCATTGGGATTCGAGTTCTGACAGTTTAGGCGGTTCGCAACACCTACCGCTTTCGAAGGCTACGAGCACCAGCTCCGACGAAGTTCACGCCATGGCAAAAAATTGGATCAAAGGATGCCGCTGCGCTGATGGGTGGAACGAGCCAGGACGGAAATGGTATCCCAAGCGCTTACTGGATCTTGAAGGCCTGCGCACTGCCAATGCATCTGTCAAGAAAGTGCGACTAATCGAGTCTGATGCCTTTATGAAGGAAACTAAGATGGTGGGTGGAAATCGAGTGTATAAACACCCGAATTACCGCTATGTCACTCTAAGTCACTGCTGGGGAAAGCCCCGATCGGGCCACGAGCCGCTGAAGCTGACCAGCAACACCATGAAGAAATTCATGACCGACGGCATTGACTTGCGGGAGCTCCCCAAGACTTTTCGCGATGCGGTGCTATTCGCCAGTGGCCTCGAGGGTGTCCGCTTCGTCTGGATCGATAGTCTTTGCATTCGCCAACCCATCAAGAGCAGAGATTATGACGAGAAAGAGCAACTGAGCGATTGGGTCGAGCAAAGCAGATTCATGGACAAGGTGTATCGAAAGGCATACCTGAACATATCCGCGACAGCTTCCACGGATGGCAGCGGAGGACTCTTCTTCGAACGGAAACCAGAGCATCTCCTAGATGAAGAGGTGGACGTGCGGTATCCGCAACCAGGCCACGGTCCCAAAGAATTGACACGATGCACTATTTCCAATGCCTCTGCGTGGCTTGAGCTTGTTGACCAGGCACCTATCAACAAGCGCGGATGGGTCCTTCAAGAACGTCTGCTCGCTCCTCGTGTTCTGCACTTCTGCAGCAACCAGGTCGCTTGGGAGTGTGGTGAGTTTGAGAGCGCTGAGAGCCATCCTGAGAATATGACAGAACTCAAGACAGAACTTTATGGTGAGGCTCCGCACGGGCGCATCAAGGAGATGACCCCAAGCGCAGGGAAGACGAGTCGCAATATCAGGCTGAAGGGCTTGCCTGATCCCGATCTTGGGATGCCAGACCTTTATGCCTTTGAGCTTTGGAAGAGAGTCGTGGAAATGTACTCGACGACCAACCTCTCACACCCAAGCGACAAGTTAGTCGCGCTATCCGGTATTGCCACGCATTTCCAGAGACACCTTTTATCTGCAAGCACCAGCCGGCTGTACATAGCTGGACTATGGAGTCAGAATCTAGAGAGCCAGCTGCTGTGGTCCGTCAATGATGTCTGGAATGCCGCAGCACGTAGGTTCGAGAATCCCGCTAAACGCGTGCCAGGGAGAGCGCCGTCATTCTCCTGGGCAGCTATCGACAGTCCACTTGGGATCACGTATGGCGATGTGACGGACTTTGGCGCTTCCCTTGCAGTGGACAGAGGGCGTCGAGATTACGGGCACAATATGGAGATATCGGGCCCGAGTGATCAACTGCTCTTCAAGGTGCTCAACCACAATATAACACTCCTTGACGACCGGAACCCCTTCGGCGTGGTGAAAGCAGGGCATCTCCTGATCAAACCTCGATATCTCCGCCGCATCGAACTCGAGGTTCGGCCCGAGCGCGCAGCTGCCTATTGTTGGACTCTGAAACAAATGCCCGGGCAAGACATGCCAGTCCGACGAAGAGAATACGGGAAGTTCAATCTCGACGCGCCGGGCTCCGACGTCGATATCTTTCGACAAGATGCAATTCTGTATGTCATGCTTGCGGCGTTCGGTCCTAGGACTGTGTGGGAAGAAGATCGATGTCTGTATTGCTTGCTGCTTAAGCTCGAGGATCCACTAACGCTTTCGGCTCTGAAGAATGGAAAGAAGGCTTATCGAGCTTTTCGTCGTGTTGGACTTACAAAGCTGTCGAGTGGTGAGGCGGAAAGAGATATGAAAACATTGAGAGGAATAGAGACCGACGAGGTGATTTGCTTATTATAGGAGTCAAGAGAATACTGGCG
Organism: Setomelanomma holmii; assembly: GCA_010015745.1. NCBI lineage: Eukaryota > Fungi > Ascomycota > Dothideomycetes > Pleosporales > Phaeosphaeriaceae > Setomelanomma > Setomelanomma holmii. The sequence goes on from ML978156.1 coordinate 455,275, forward strand.
ATATTGTGAATACCCTCAGACTGTATTTTGACCTAATTGCTTGTGCCGAACTCGACTTGTCTCGCTGTTACGGGTTTTGAGCGTTGATTCCCACGGCTTCCACAGTCCCCGTCGCCTCACCGCCCACCGCCGAATTTTACCCGCCGCCCCCTCGCGCCTGCCCCAAGCTCCCGACTAGCGCCTTGGCTCCTTCCCAATATAAATACCACCGGTCGCTCCGTCCTTGAAGCCTTCATACTTACCTTCTTGCGATCACCTAGCTCAAAGATTAGGTTGATCAATCAGGATCTGCTGCATTGCACAGCGCGGACAGGTCTTGGTTTGAATCTCCTTCGGGGGCTTCAGCGGGGCAATTTTTGCTGGTCCGCCACCTTATGGCTCTTTTTCGTTGACTCGTTCTGCCCTTGGGTAAGCGGTTGAAGAAGAAGATACCTTGAGCTCGTGAGAGAACACGTTGCAGTCTGAAGCTACGGACAAGGCGAACTTCTTGCATGTTGTTTTACTGTGCTCTGCTTCGAGGAAGATTCTCATGATCGCTAACTGTTTGTCCAACTGCTGGTTGAGTTCGTCCACAGCCTATGCGCGAGAGCTCGCCGCATCCTCACGTATCACTATCACATCGCAACGTCCTCGCGAAAGTCGAAATTCGACCGAGACGCATCCCAATCCGCCGATTAGACCACGCTCCCGCACATGCCCGATTATCCTCCGCCGATGGAGACACTCGTAATCGACGATTTCGAGCTCAACGCCGAAGATCGCGCACCGGCTACGTACACGTGTCAGAGCACACCAAGCCTTATTTGTCCCACGTCTGCCTTGCAGTCCGTCTGCGCGAAGTATCGCGCACAATAGTATGTGTGAGAACAAGAGCAGCCAGGTGATATAGCGGCCTGAAGGTATTCATAGGATTGTACGTGAACGTTCCGATCGCGGTCAACAATAATACATGCAACGAGACAAGAAGCCCTAACGGCAATGATGTGCTTCTCGTCGGCGGGTGTCGCGGGGCTTGGTGTAGACGGCCTGAGAGTAGCGTGGTATACAGACAAATGTATGCTCAAGGTTGGGCTGCTTGGATCTGTTAGCAGCGTCAGCTTCTTGTCTGGTTACATTTGCTGCTGGCTGTATACACGTCGGCGCTTCATCACCGCGGCACTGTACGGTCCTGGGCCAACCTGTTCTGACGAAGGATTGCGTCTACTTCAATCTTGGCCCGCCACGCAGCCGTCAATTGGTAACAACTTATATCTAGTAATCCACCATCGCCCCCGCCATCCTCCTCTGATACTTCTCCACAACCTCTTGACATCTTACCACCACGCCCGCCGCCAGCACCCTCACCCGCTCGTCCTCCTCGCTCCCGGTTCCCAGGTCCTTAAACACCATCTGCACCCAAGCCTGTGTCTCCAACAACTCCTTGCCTTGCTCCGTGGCAACTCGCTCCTTGTTCTCATTCGTTTCGAGTATCATCAGGAAGCCGAACAGCACCGCATTCAGAATCTGCTTATCCTTCACAGCCAAGCCACGCACGGAGAGGAGGAGATCCCAGTACTCGCGCGTCATCTGCGGAAGAGCGAGCGTGCTGGGTCCAGATGCGTTCAGTAATAGTGAGAGCGTTTGTAAGAATGGTGGGAGGAGGTGCGTAGATGCGTATATCGAGTCGTTGCTTGCGCGAACTTGCAGCCACCACCGTCCTGTCATTGGGAAGAAGAAGTTATCTGCCACAATTTGAGCTAGTGCGTTTGGAATTGGCTTCTGCCGCTTCTTCTCGACTTCCATGCGTGATGAGAAGGTGCGGACTTTGAGAATGTTCGGTCCGCTGAGCTGGTCTGCGGCTTGTGATGCTAGCTGGGAGAGCATTTCTCGCGCCATACTGCTCGAGATACGCATGACTAGATTAGCGTCTTTGTTCTCAGTGTAGATCTTGTGTAGATGTGGTGGCAGCTGTTTGCTTGGGAAGGACGCGACTGGAGGTAGGAGGTCTTTGGTGGATGAGTCCTTGATGCCAGCCAGTTCGCGTGCTCCAAGACCGAGCGTCGTGAGCATGGCGATGCGTTGTGCAAAGCTGTAGTCGCCAGAAAAGAACGACCTTGCAAACCATTGCGCCATTTGGGCTGGCCTGGCGAGAAGGACGGCAATCAGTGCCTGCTGTCGCTGTTGCGCAAAACCTTCCAGCTCGAGATTGTCTTGCAACCCAGTGAGGATGGTGGCCAACTCATCGAGATGATCGACTACTTCGGTGCCAAAATTAGCTTTACGCCGAATAAGCGACGCTGCCGTTGATAGTGCGAGAGTGTGGCGGTCATAGTTATCCTCGTCTCGCAGACCTACGATGAGGTCGCGGATGTATACTGGCGCGGTTGGCTTGTTACGACTGACGATGGCTGGATCATCGTCGTCATCTTCGAGATCAGAGTCCGGCTTCTCGTATGCCATCAAGTCTTTGTCGTCATCTTCCTCCGAATCAGAAAGTACTTCAAGGACTCTTGGACCTTGAACCTCGGTGATGGATAGTTTGGTAACTTGTACTGCAGCGATGCCCTTTTGTTGAGTCCTTTTGCCACGTACCACGCCTGTCTCTGCAGCCTTGAGGTCCGACACGTTCCCCAGTCTGTCATACACGTGGGTCAGCCGCTCGTACCACTTTGCTTCGATTACTTCAGCTCCTTCAAGCTCGAATTTGAACTGCAGCTCAGGTTTGTCAACCATTTTTGAGATAGCGACACCAACAGCTATGCCAAGGAACCTTGTTCTTGCTGATGATGCTCCAATACGATTCGACATGCCATTAACATGATGTGAAGATTTGGCCATCATGGTAAGAAACATTGGCTGTGTGCGATGAACATAGCCACTACAAATGGCTAGGTTCTGCGCAAGAGCTAATGACCATCAGTCTCTATGACATACACCACTTGATATACTTACCTTCTTGCTGAACCACAGGAGTATGCTTGATGAATACGGAGTCGCCGAACATCTTTATACAGTTCTCTAGAAGATTATGCAACTTATCTAGTTGCATTAGCAGGTCAACACAGCTAGACAGTCTCATGCTTACCTTCATCTTGAGCAATTGCAGCAATGATACTTCGACGCGAAGCTAAAGAATCATCTAAGGAAGGAACGGTAGATCGTGTGAGTAGAGCAACAAGATGATCCTTGAGGAGTTCGTTGTCTGTAGTGAGCCCATAGAGCAATGTCGCAGCACCGGAGACGGCCTTGGAAGACGGAACTGGTATGTCTTCATGCTGAACAATTTTCGAAGGGAAGTACTGTTTGGCGATGAAGGCAACTACTGCACTCAAGTACTTGCGCTGCTCGAATGTCTTCAATCGACACATAAGATCCGCAAGGCGTGCAGTGTTGTTTGAGCTAAGTATTGTGAAAGTCAGGGAGCCGGTGATATCATCTAGTTATTCAGTACGTGTCATATTTCATGTCACGTTGACTGACCTGTGTAGCCCAGAGTGAGCGCCTTCGAGCATAGTTCAACAGTAGCAATAAGGTGCGCCTCGGAACGGTCGTTATCGCTCAGCAAAACAGCAATGTTGCGACCCAACCATGCTGCATATGTCTTCCCTTCCGCAACCCAGCTAGCAGTTCTTGAGACTTGCTTGTTCTTTAGTACGTCCTCGGCTTCTGCCACAAGTGACACAATTCTGCCGGAGGCAATCTGTGCAACATACTCTCGCCATATCAGCTTCTTCTGCATATCGTTCTTCCCGTGAAGATGAACATTCTTGAGGACTATACTCGAGGTCTCGTCATCTTCTAGGATGGTGTCTAGGATACCGAGTAAGTCCTCAATGTGCTCCGACGAATCGCGCGCTTCCCCAGGGCCTTGCTTTTGTCGACTGTCCGCAATGAGCGAACGCAACCGAGTGATGAGATGGCCTATCCCAATGGAGTTCTGCAGGATCTTGGCAAGATTCCTTTGATCTCGTGACCCTGCGAATGGCCTCCAGTAATGCGGAATGGTATCGTTCACAAGCTGATGTGCTATGCTTGCGTTCAACGAATCCGGTAGCAGGAGATTGAATCCATCGGAAGTCATGTACTTCAGGGCTTCGATCACCGTGTCTGCGCTTGGCTCATTCTTGAGAGCTTCTAGTGTCGATGCTGCAGAAGTTATGTTGGGCGCATGCTGTATGCTCAAGTTGTGACTCTCCTGGAGGAGAGGTTTGGGCGCTTTGACCTTCTTGGTAGAGACTGGAGTGAGAAAGTCGGCCATGACGATCAGGAGAGACGAAGCCAAGATTCTCTGCAAAAGGTTACGAAGGACCAGATGTTAAGTTTGAACCGCGAAGCTTACTGGCTGCGACAATCTTTCGTCAAGGTGTGTTATACGACCAGGTGGAAGTCTCCTTTGAACACTCCTGAAGTCATCCGACTCATGATATTATCAACCTCTCGATGATGTTGCTAGCAAGAGTCTCAGCCGAGTGCATTGATGCTGGAGGTAGAGAATGCCTGGTGTTGATCGGCAATTCTTTCCCTTTTCCACACAGTGCACTACAGTAGCGCGTTTGCCCCACGCTAGCTGCATCTGACCTGGATGCCTACACCACTGTTTGCCCTTCTTGGTTCCTTGAACTTGTCAACTCAACTTTACACTCAGATGGCAGTCAATATTGAGAGCACTGATGCAGGCACAGACCCTCTGCCGCGGGGACGCTGGTAAGTTATCAAGGCAGCTCGCGCACTTTCGCTCACACCTTCACAGGAAGTACCTGGACAAGTTCATTACTCGGCCAGGCGCCTTCACCGACCCCGACGCTTTCGAGCCAGGACAAGCTGCTATCGAAGGTTTGGAGAGGCAGAAGGTATTGTGAGTCATACACGATGTGAAAAGAAACACAAACGAAGAGTACATAACTAACCACTGGTAGAGTCATGTGAGTTGCCCTCGATGTGCGATCTGCCCAAAAAGATGGATCGATCGTCTAACCCAATTTCAGCGGAGCTGGTGGTCTGGGATGTGAGATTCTCAAGAATCTCGCCCTCTCAGGTTTCAAGGACATTCATGTAATCGACATGGACACCATCGACGTCTCCAACCTCAACCGACAATTTCTCTTCCGCGCATCAGATGTGGGTAGCTACAAGGCCGAGGTCGCCGCCAAGTTCGTCGAGAAGCGCGTGAAGGGTGTCAAGATCACGCCATACTGCGGTAAGATCCAGGACAAGGACGAAGAGTACTACATGCAGTTCTCCATGATTGTATGCGGCCTGGACAGCATCGAAGCACGTCGGTGGATCAACGCGACCTTGGTTGGTATGGTCGATGGAGAGAATCCAGATTCCATGAAGCCCTTAGTCGACGGCGGGACGGAAGGCTTCAAAGGCCAAGCTCGTGTCATCTTCCCGACCATGACCTCGTGTATTGAGTGCCAACTGGATATGCACGCCCCCCGCGCAGCTGTACCTCTCTGTACATTGGCTACCATTCCACGTCAACCTCAGCATTGCATTGAGTGGGCCCACATCATCGCATGGGAAGAGCACCGCAAGGATATCACTCTTGACACCGATGACCCAGAGCATATCACCTGGCTGTATCAGAAAGCACTAGCTCGTGCGAAGGAGTTCAACATCGAAGGCGTCACATACTCGATGACGCAAGGCGTGGTTAAAAACATCATCCCGGCTATCGCGAGCACAAATGCTATCGTGGCGGCCAGCTGCTGCAACGAAGCCTTCAAGATCGCCACAAACACGAATCCTTTCTTGGGCTACCCGGAGCAAGACAACTACATGATGTATACTGGCGATGAGTCCGTCTACACATACACCTTCGAGCATCAGAAAAAGGACGACTGCCCTGTTTGTGGCTCGGGTAACATCGCTCGACCACTTCAAGTCAACCCCAACATCACTCTTCAAGACTTCATCGACGGGCTGGCGGAGCGACCGGAAGCGTAAGTCCTAGCTCTAGTTAATTGAGAGGATCATGCTAATATTCACTAGACAACTCAAGTACCCTGCGATCCGCACAGGCGAGAAGTCGCTGTGGATGCAGCTTGCTAGTTTGCAGGAGCAACTGCGCCCTAACTTGGACAAGAGAATGGTGGACTTGGTGGAGGAAGGTGAAGAGCTTACGATTACGGATAAGAGCTTTCCGACGCAATTCAAGTACAAGGTCGTATTCTCGAAGTAGACGCGCTGCCTGGATAAGTGGTCAACAACGTGCATCCAAGGGCAAGGAGACGGCAGTAGATGCACATGTAGCGCAAAGCAACTCGGCAGATACAGCCTAGTCAAACGTACAGCGACCTTTGAAATTCGAGACGCAAAGTATCTATTCGACCATGATCCATAATTGTACAGGTGTCGTACACAGCGCACGCCAATTCTCTTCTCGTGCCTATTGTATCTGTTTCTGCGTCTCCTCAACCACAGCATCCTCTTGACCATAGGGCGCATCATCACCATCCGGGACTCTCCTGACCTTTAAATGTGCCTCCGCACCAAACATACCCACAACACCTATTCTTTTCTCCAGCGGTCCCCAAGTCTTTACCGGCGGCACCTCCCCTCTAAACAGTTCTCGCCCCTCATGTATCAATTCCTGCGCCGCAAAACTGCCCGGTGCATATTTCGGTTCATACGGCACACGATCCCACTCCTTGCGCTGCAGCCGCAGCAAATGATGCACCATGCCATCCGAAAGCGTAGTCGCAGGATCGATATCAGATATCGAATTTGACTGTGTCGCATTGTCGCTGCCAGCTTTCTTCTCGCGCTTCTTGGGCCCCTGCTCACGCCCACCAGGCCCGCTCTTCCCTCTCGATCCTCCACGTCCCGCAGATCGTCCACCCAGATTCGGACCTCTCATGCTGCCTACTGTGGCGTTTCTTGTGATCTTCAGCGTCGAAGGGGCGCGCACCATACGACCCTCTGGCGGCGCGGCGCCATGTGTGGTTGTAGGGCGGCCCGCGAATTTGGCGAACCGTGGCGGTGCGACGCCGCCGACATTTGCCTCGGAATCGGCCACAGAATTGGCGTCATCTCGAGGGGCGCGACTTGCCATCTGACCACTGGGGAAGTTGCCCTTCGCTAGGCCGCCGGGCTCGATGCGGCGATTTCGCAGGGAGGTTATTTGTTTGAGGGCGGTTGCGGAGCGGGCGCGGCGTGTGTTGGGGTTTGCCGGGGCTGGAAAGAGTCAGTATAGAACTATAAAGACCCTTTTCAGGCCTTTAGAATATATGAAGAGCATACCTGAAGCTGGTCGTGGAGCATCACTCGACTGCTCTTCAAGTCGCCTTGCCGAGCTCGAGATGGCCCTTGACAGGCATCGCAGTGTTGATGAAGCGTCTGATACAATCGAGCGCCTCAATAATCCCACTGAAGGGCACATATGTCGTTGCGCCATGCTGCGATAGATGAGACGGCTGCTGCTCCTGTCACTGACTTCGTCAACTTTTCGAGGTCGGAATATGTCTTGGCGCGACAGGGATCTGCGAGCATGCTCGACTGCGGGACCCACGTGCTCCCCACACCCCTTCTCTTTCACCTGCACAAAAAGATCCCTATCGCGCGCTGAGTCAGACGACGCGCTTTCTTATCGTCCCGTCGCAAATATAAACAAAGCTGTTCACTTCTTCACACACAGCCCTCATCTCACCGCGCCTTAACCACCACAGATACATCGACAGTGTACTAATAGCCGTCCCAGACACTCATTAAGCATTGCCGTCACTCTTTTGGACACTCACACTCGTTTTGGATCGTCAACTTCCACCTTAAACCCCACCAGCCGCGCCCAATACCATCATCATGCTCCGCCGCCCTGCCACCACTATCCAGCTCACTCAAGCGGACGTCGAGCAGTACGAAGCCGACCGCCAGCGCAGATTGTGGGAGCAACAGCAAGCTCAAAAGCAGCTCTCTTCTCAGTCAACCGACGCCTCCGGCAAGCTCAAGGAGCAAGTCCAGCCGACTCCTATGAAGAGCAAAAAAGACCGCATCATGGGTGGGCGAGGCAACTAGCCTGCCTCTTGTCTGTCGAAGCTATCAGTGGAGAGATTCTGGGACTCTTTACCGTGTACTGTATCATGGTCTGAGCGCATTGATCTGCAGCCGACGAGAAGAGCGCATTTCCACGTTGACGCGCACGCGATGCATTGAGCACCTTGAGACCTTTAAATAGCCGCTGGGGCAGCTTTGGCAGCAGGCTCGACATTTTTGTATGTTGCTTTACGAAACAAAGGATATTGGGGCGCTTTTGGAGGACTTGTATATCACGATGATACCTTGGTATGTAATCTTCGAGCCGCAAGTGCGCCCTCAAGCTCACAAAGCGCAGGTCAACCACTTTTGGACATGCCTGTACAAAATCCCTTTTATAAGGACCGCGGCGTCTTGCCGACGCGATAATTCACTTTTGGATCTGGAGAACCCTTTCGGTAAGTCCAATAGTGTCACAAGCTCCTCCACATTTACACTGACAGCACGCAGTTTTGCGCATTGGATATGTACGGTGATAGCTTGGGGAACTTAAACTTCTGTGCACAGGTGGCGAGGTCCGATGTCGTCTCCAAGGTGGGCACCATGTGTGAGTGCCAAGCGCTGCGAATGCCATGCCTTGACTAACCACTAGACAGAGCGCACGCGCAAGCCATTCGTTGGAGCAATACCAAGAGCGAGTCTCCAATATCCTTGCTTCCCATCGACCCTGTGACTATGTCATATGTTTGAGTGCTGAATAAATCGTGACAGTGGAATGTGTTGGACAGCGCGACGCGAGGAATGCAAAGAAATGTCGACTGATATCAACAGCCATCCTCCTTCTGATCCCGGCAGTGTCTCAGCAGCTCCGCTTCCCCCCATTAGCGTGAGTGAGCATTATGTCTCGCCTATATGCAGCTTCGACGCTGCTCCTTCTATCGTTGCCGCAAGGGTTTGCTGCTCCTGTAGCCCAAGACTTACCGGACATTGGCCTCCCTCCCTTCCAACTTCTCAATGCTACGGCGGCTGCTGTTGGACCCACGGCTCCTACTACTGGTGAAGTTACCATTCAGATTGCACCTTCGGAGCCCATTGTACCAGGTATCACTGAGCCAGCACAAGTACCATCTGATATGAGCGATCTCACTGGAGGCGTACTCGCCGACGAGCCTCAAATCACGTCTCTTGACCCTGACATTGATGATGGCACGTGGCTCGACCCTAACGCGTTCGAGAACGAACTAAGCGATCCTGTACCACAACCTCTAACTATCCCTCTGGAGACGCCAATTGTCAACAGCAGTGGCCCTGAAGCCTCGGCTGAAGTCTCTGCTGAGGCTTCTGTAGATCCTATCGCGGTGGACCCGAACCTCCCGCTGGACTGGGAGTCTTTTGGTTCCCCCGATGACTCTGTCGGTAATGAGCTCGTTGACCCTCTACCTCTACCTACACCCATACCGGAGCCTACTCCTATTCCTTTTGGCGATGACGCACTGGATCCGGTCTTGCCAACGGACTGGGATCCCGATATCCCTACAATCGACTCTATTGCGAGCGTGCTGGTTGATCCTGTACCTGCAGCTTCGCCTGTCCCGATCGAGCCTAGAATTAGCGATGACATTGGTCCTAAGGCTTTTAGTGATAACACTGCAGACGCAGATTTGCCTCCCAACTAAGAGTCTAGCATTCCTACTAATAACAGTATCTTCATCGACCCAATCTTTCCTGTACCTCCTACAGTACCTACTGTCAGTCCTATCGCTATAGTTGGGACACTTATCGAACAGCCATTGGCCCAAGCAACATCGGTGACACCATCCTCAGCGCCAGAGCCTCTCGATATGACCGAATTCGTCACCCTTGTACAGCAGATTGCCAATGTCATCAGTGCATTTTTCACCATCATGCCAGGAGAGGCCGAGCCATCAATCTCGTCTATCCTTGAGGGAGCAGGGGACGCACCGTTCCCAATCACTAATGGTACTTCGCACATTCGTCGTCAGGTGAACTCGTTTTCCGTTCCTGGGCCTATTTCCAAGGCCACGAACGGTCTGCCGACCTCCGGCTCAGCCGCAAATGCACTAAATGCGCTCTCCTCACACCTTCTCAAGATCCCTCAGCCGATCTACGACGCACTTTCAGAGCCGCAAAGCGTTGAAGTAGCTGTGAATGTCGACAACATTCTTGGTCCCCTTCGCAAGCGCGGATTGAGCGACATGGATCCTACTTCCGCTCTCGAGATTATTCAACAGCTCATTGCCGTTGCGCTACAACCGCTGGGTAGCCTGAATCTGCCCGTCTCCACGGATTCGTGTCTAATGCACCTTCCGTTGGCTGACGCCGCGCCGGTTGCCAGCATCCTTCCAGCGCTCGACCTCAGCAGCCTACCGGTGGATGGCGACGCTACTGACGATTTGCTTCTCGATGATCTTCTCAGCTCTGCGAACTTTGATGGGCTCACAAAGCGTGGCACTCTCACATCAGAGCAACAGCAACTCCTCGAGGCTGCTATCGCAAAGCACGCCGAGCTCAAGCAAGCTATTGCGGAATTGAAGGCTCTTCAGAAGAGCCAGTTGAGCAAGCGGGGTGGCTCACTTCGTGCCCGTCAATTCCATCCTTGGGGTCTTCCATACACGGGTCTACCGTACACAGGAGCTCTTCCAGTAACCCCGCCAGCCCTCGGACCCTTTGGCAGCGTTCCTAAGCCATTGACCCCCTCCCACGAACCCACTAAGTCCAATACCGCAACCCGCAACTGGACCAGTGGCTCCCGTCCAAGGTCTTCCAAAACCCGTCACCGGCGCTCTAGCTGCTATTCTTGACGTTGCGAAGCCTGCCCTAAGCGTCGCTACTCCACCTTTTGATGCAGTTAAGCCTGCACCTGGGCCCATCGTCAATGTTGCCAAACCTGTTACTGATGTAACCGGCTCTGTTGTTGGTTTCACCAAGCCTGCCCTCGGCCTTGCCTTGCCAGTTGTCAATGTTGCTGCCCCAGTGGCCGAGGTTTTGTCTTCTCTTCTCAGCGCTGCCTCCTCAGTCACCGAGGCTGCAGGACCCGTTATTGATGCCGTTGCGCCTGTTCTTGATCCTGTCATTAGTGCCGCTGCTCCTGCCCTCGCCGTAGCAAGCCCGGTTCTCGACGCAGCAGCGCCCGTCACTGATGCAGCAAAGGCTATACTCCCGGTCGACTTGGTCCAGGATATTCTCAAGCTTCTCACGTCCCTTCTGAAGCTTAACAACGTCAAAGTCCCTCTCACGACAAGGGCTGAACCAGTGAGTGCATTTCCTCTTCAACAAGCCCTCGACACGTCCCCCATTCCTGGTATCAACACAGTCGAGCCCGTGCCGAACAATGCAGCGTATGTCATCAAGCCACTTGTGGCCCAACCTAAGGCCACTGCGCAAAAGAATTTTTGTCCGCTGGTACAAGGAGTTCCACTCAGTGGAGGAGCGGCACCAGTACCCAAGGATGAGGCCATCAAGATGCTCAATCGCTTGGTAGATCTCGTGGCTTACCCGCAACTAAATCTCGTCCAAGGTGGCACTGCAAGCACATCAAGCAGTACTGCTCAAGCGACTGGAAGCGGGGTCCAAAAGCTCATCAAGATGAGTCTCGCTTCTCTAACTAATCAACTCGGACGCCCGGAAGACTCTTGCCCGTTCACGACCACCTACACCTACTTATTGTCGTCACTAAACCCTATGCAACAGGCCCCGCTCCAGAAGCGTGACATGCCTCAGATTTCACCTTCTATGGTCCGTGACTTTATCAAGAAGTGGCACACAATCGGCGCCTCGCTGAGCTCTATCGATCCCACCATGGTGGAAGGCCTCATGGAAGCGTTCCTTGACCCCACAAATCCACCTTACCTAGGGAATTACCCGGAAGCCGTGCGACAATTCGTCTTCGAGCTATTCATCCTCGGCCAAATCCTGCAAGACAGCAAAGTCCCCGACCAAGACAAGTACGATATTCTGTCGGTCATGTTCGACGGTACCGACCTTTCGTTCCCCAGCAAGCGAATGACCACAGCCAAGGATTTCTTCAAGAATGTTTGGAAGTACGACAGCGCGGTAAACAGTCTAGGCGACGATCAAGATTTCTACGCGCCATTCAACGACGATGACAATCGAGACGACGTCCGTTTCAATCCTCATTCGCACCCGCACGACTTTGAAAGTGGCGCGCAGAACACGCTCGCCCTCACTTACCCGTTCAGCGAGTTTCTAGACAGGTTGTCTGAGGACGATCGCGATGACCTCCTTAAGGTCCTACAACTCGGCCTCACAGACGCTCCATCCAAGGCGAAACACAACGTGCGCCGTGGCAAGCGAAACCCACCTGCACCGTACCCACAGCCTCAGAAGTACCCGGAGTATCCACCAGCCCCAAAGTACCCAGAGTACCCAAAGAAGCCAGTGTACCAGTACCTAGGCGAAGATGGGCTTCCCGATAGGGGCGTGAAACTTGATGACGCGCACCCCAAACTCTCCCCAGCGGATTTGGCGTCTATTCTGGGTCCCATTGGCACACTGGATCCGTTGGGTTTGTCTGATCCTGTGGAGTAATCGCAGAGCTATGATGAGTATGCTGGTCAAGGTCAGAGTCAGGGTGATTATCCTAAGCAAGATGGCTATCCTGAGCAAGATAGTTATCCTAAGCAAGATGGATACCCTGAGCAAGCTAACTACCCTCAACAAGGCAGCTGCCCTGAGCAAAGCGGCTATCAGGATCAAGGCAGCGACGCTGGTTCCCAGTACGATGCTACTTCTGCCCAAGCTGGTGCGGACAAGTATTCTGAGAGCCGCGATAACTGAAGCGAGTGGGATCCGATTAGTGGTGATTACAAGGACGATGCGTATTGAGCAGGTCATAGGTCCTGAGGTCTCTGAGAACCGGTAATGTAGGACAAGGTTGCAGTGGTGTGAGAATGGTATAAGGAAAAGTGACGGGGAAGGTGTAGTACAGCTAGGGGAGAGCAGTTGGCTAGATTGACCATCATGTAGAAGCTCGCAGTATGATGTCTGTAACTCTAGTTTGTCATATACTTCGTAATTGGTCTATGTAAAGTTGTTTTCTTCGATTGACTGGGTGGTCGAAGCTTGCAGTGTCTTGCCTGTAACTCTATTTTGTCATATGCTTGATGAATAGTCCATGTTAGATCGCTCTACCATGGGATTCCTCCAGCTTGTAACACTCATCGTGGCCATGGCCTCGGCCTACTGTGGGTATACCATTCTTCCACTAATGTTACAAAACGGGTCCAACTTGACGTTCTCCAAAGCCCCATGAACTAAGGACCTCGCACAGTGCCAGGAGTTCTTTGAGATGGGTGAGCACATCGGCAGTTGCCGTTGCTTTAGACTCGCAGCATGGTAGGGAGCGAAGATTAATTGACCTTCAATGACCTCGACGAGCAGGCTCGTAGGAGTGTTTGTGAACCCTTGCTAAGAGATCAGTGCTCTTGTGGGCACCCTTTGCAATTGGCGATCTTTCAACAAGGGCGCGAGGAAGTAAGTTCTCGCGATGTCGATTCAGTGAACATGGACATGCCTTGTATGTTTGCTTGTCCAGGGACTAGTTAGTGTTGACATGCACACTTGAGATCGGCATTTTCCGAGGTGCCGGCATGTTGTTGATGAGCCGCGATTCGCTCCTTGAACAACTCTCGCCGATCGTGTTCACCATTCCAGTATCGTCTGACCTTTTCTGGCGCAAACATGAGGTTAGAAAAGAAGTCCTCACTGCTCCGTATGCCGATCTCTTTCGACCGGCCCGACAAGCTTCACCGGCACTTGCACCGCGCTTCGAGAAGGACCGCAACCTTGCACCCTAATCGAGCAGTCTGCGTTGATCTTTGCCCAGCTCAGACGCCATCACGATCTTGACTAAAACCTCATCCCATGACGCAACGGCCAAAAGGTGAAGCAAAATTGCAACGATAAGTCAAGTCGTGTTCCCAATCCAGCGGTCCCCTACCGGTAGCTAACCCCTACATTAGCGCAGTCCGACTAAGGAACGTGGAAACGCGCAACCGACGACTTCATGTTTCACCATTGCACAACCTCGAAAGTCTTGGCCGTCAGCACTGCTTGACTCGAGTTTGGCGTCTCCGCGACTTTTGGCTGGGCAGATGTTTCGCTCGTGTCCCAGCTGTTGTTTATAAGGCTGGCTAGTCGTACCGACACGGCTTGCGGTCTTATCATCCCGTCAGCAATGTGCACATTGACCGGAGCATGTTTCCGGTTGAGGCAGTCGCTTCGTGCTGTTGACATTGCGCTATGTAAGTGGCGCCAAGCGCCTGAAGGTCGAGAATTTCTGATGCGTGACAGTAATGTGGAATCAATGAGGTATCAGGATACAGGGAGCGGGATGGCATGCCCGCTGCAAGATGTTGCATTTGCGTCTCTCATGTGTTCGCTTTTGCGGCAGGGCTATCGTGAACCATCACCCATCAAAAGGAAGCACCTGGCCATGCCGGCGTCAATCGCGTGGAGATTGTGGTTGTTTGGTGGCGCTGGATGAAAATAACATTTGCCCAAAGACGGGCCGCAGAGTCAACCAGATCCGGTACCACACCCGTCTTCTAGAAACTCGGCATGGAAGGTGTATCCTCGACTGTGAAATGAACAAAAGAAAGCAACTCATAACGCGCGAACTCTTGGTCTGCGCTTTTCGTATGGAGTGTCGTCATCAGCAGTGCGGTGTTCTCAAGGCCAGCAGGACTACCATGTTTTCACATGCGCTCACAATCGCACCTTCGGTCATGTTCGTACTCGAAAGAGGCAGAGTGGCCACTCGCTGCCTAGAACATGTATGCTGCTCGAAATCAGACGCAGCTTGTGATCGGAAGCTGCTCGTTGCGCGGTGGCTTCATTTTCGGAGTTGATTTCCTTTACATGTGCATCTCAAGCTATTGCAGGCCAATCATGAGCCTTGTAGACCACTGATTGCAGTATTACGCTGGGGTGGCTGACAGCACCTCTGCAGCATAACTTCTCGGTATGTGGAGATTGGAGCCACGATGTTGAAGTCGCGGGAAGACCCGATACCATTAAGCGGGGTTATGCATGGGCCGAGGGAGGTGTTGTTGATTTCCATGTGCTGTGTACCAGGTATGAAGACCACTGCGGTGGATTTTCGTCGGCACTGGTCGATAGTTCTGTTCTCGTCCAATGACCTGGTCGTGACCGTCCTGATGGTTTCTAGTGATGCGGGGAAGTTGCTAGAGCCTTGTAAGAGAAGCCGAGCCGTGTCGCTCAGTCTTCTTCCGTGTTGACAAGAGGTGGGATCCCAGTGCAAGCAGAGCGGGATGGGCATACACCCCAGAACGCCTGGCATATTTCTCTGCCAGCCAGATCTGGTCTCAGGCTTCTTTCTCGGCTCGGATTGACCGCTACAGGTCGATATGGAGACGACCCGATCAACTTCGCTTACAGTCGAAGAACGACATCGTGATCTGCATGTACACTGCAATCAGTGTTGTGAAGTATCATTCTGGCTAAGCAAAGCGCCTCCTTATGTAGAACCTGCAGTGACTGAATGGTGCTAGGACGGGATCTCTCATCTTGCAGTGACAGAGCTGGTGTCCGGTTAGCAGCTGATGGCAAATGCAGGACAATAGACCCATGCGAGCTCAACGTCTCGGCATTGCCATTGCAATGTGTTCCGCAGCGGAGGGCATTCAGCTCTATCGTCTCGTTGGGTTGGGCGTTGCGTGCAAGACGCGGGATGTGAGACACGGCACCTGGACTTGCTAAATCTCTGTCTTCGAGGTTTCATTTCCTGTCGACAGCATTGATAGGGCATCCGAACAAGTCCTATGCGACCAGTTCTGCTTCATCGACGAAATTGTCGGTCTACTGTCGAAGTGTATAGATAATGGCAACTGTGTAACGTGCCAGCCACAGCAGTGACCAAAGTACGCCAACCTTACACATTTTCGTGATAATCCGCCAATCGAATAGGTGCCGAGTCCCAAAATTCAACCGACATAAGAAGCGAGGGGGGGGACTCCTGCAAGCCATCTGCATTAACAATGGTCCCTAATCACGTTGTGCAGGCGCGATTGAATATATGGAAAAGGTGGTCAAAAATGAGATTTGACCGGCTGACGACGATTGAGTGCGATGAGATTCTTAGTATTCTTTACGAAGCATGAAGTTGCTGATGCAACGTGTGTGAATGTATTGATGGTGGTTGGCAAGCGCAGGATGACATGAACTGTGTGTCACTAAGCGAGACTAGCGTACCTATCTTGCTGACGCACAATTTGCATGGACGCGCGATGGAAGACCTTCACTGTGCTCAATTCCCTTCCAACTAATGATAGGATTTCCCGACAAGCTGCACGCGCGTGTTACGCGTTTGTTGGGCGCGGCATCAGCAAGCATCCTTAAGCTTGCAAACACCAAGCGTTGCATGAACGAAGGACCCTTATGCGCCACGGCGGTGTACGCTCAACGGCGAGGGGCTGGATCGAGACCGCTACAGTTGGCCTCCGCCTTCGTGACGGGTCATGATCCGTGCTTTCCATCGCCATCATTGTGGGACAGATCGTTCAACGATGGAAACAAGCGCGAACGAACGAGGGCTGTCCTTTGCAAGCTGGGTGGGATGATCTTTGTCGCATCTGCTCCGGGCACAGTCGGAGCTCCCCGTCATTGGAAGCAGAGTGCCGTGTCGGTCACTGCTGAGCGACGTTCCATTGACCACTCATCTTCGAGGAACTACAGCTCCTTCGAGAGGCGCGTCACTCCCAGGGATCCTTGCTTTCCGCGATATTCAGCGCATGTATCATGCCGACCATCTCATGGGCGTTGGGAATCATTCATCAGAAGTTTCGAACCGTGAGCTGCTTGCCTTGACGCTGCACTGTCGACAATGGATCGTGGTTGGACGATTTACTGTCACATCTCGCCAGGAAAAGAGCGCAACTCGAAGACGACTCGACTGAACCGCGAGCGAAGCGTCGCGTGAGGTTGCGAACTCGAGCGCGAAAATTGTTCAGATCTTCGCGAATCAGGGCGTAGAGCTGACTGCTCCGCAAAGGTTGCCGGGCTGCCGTCGGCTGTCTTGAGCCAGTATGAAGTCGCGAAGCATCTCGTTCCTGCGACCCCGACCCTGCCCAAATACGCCACTGGAGTCATCCCTGGTCGCTCGTGCATGGGTACCTGATTCTCTTGGCCGTCTAGTCGCCGGGGGTGCATGCGCTCTTCACTAGGGCGTAGAACGCGCAGGGGTCGATGGCCTGGTCATTTTTGGATTGTCGCAGCGACTTGCGCCCACTGAGCCGGAGGCCCAACTAGGAGCCGCCTTCGCTGCCACCTCCTCCTGCATGTCTCTGAACCATTGAATTGTGCCGCAACGGTTTTTCTTACTTTACTTTGTACTATCCCGTCATTCACTACTCTCGTCCTCTTTGGCCAACGTGTGCCTCTAATCCCAATCGTAGCCTCAGTCCTTCCTTTAGAGTGCTCCACACACCCCACGTTAAGACTACTGCCATTGTCGTATATGTCCCTCTATTTCTAGCCTGCAACACCACAGCAAACCTTAAGTCATCCATGCTGTCAAAGGTTTCACCATCGCCATAGAGTTTTCCAGCTATCGATACCGACATAACAACTATTTCTCACTCACACGCTCCTGTTCGCTCAATTCCGGAAGTGCTGTGCGCCGATTTGATCTCTTACGATCACCTGCCACCGACGTCGCCATCCTCCTCAAATACGACTTGGGCAAGCATAGGCACTCAGGCAGACTCACTTCCATGTTGCGCACAATCGGCGCGCACTGAACTGGATTGAGCAAATGGCGAACACAACCCTGCTCTATGGACAATGTCCGCCACCTTTCTTTGATGCGTCGAAGTTTGATATGGGTGGCTGTACGTGCTCTCAAATACTCCTTCAGTCTAATGCTAACAGCTACAGTTGTCGAGGGAAGGTTTTGTGCACCAGTCGGGAAAGGCGTTTACTGCTGTTTGCCATGTCCAATGACGGACTACCTCTATCCGCAAGGTGCGTATCTCCCACGTTCCCTGTTCGAGGAAAGCAGACTGACTTGTTCAGAATTCAACACATACTACCGGGCAGCAGAAGCACTAAATGTCGTCGGCTTGATCTTGCTAGTGTTCTTGTTGTTGTCGTTCATAGTACTTCCAGCTGAAAAGACTCGACGGCATTATCTGAGTTACTGTCTGATCATCGCCGCCATTTTCATGGCAGTAAGTCACACTTCTCATGATTTCAGACTACATACTAACGCCACGAAGCTCGGTTTCGTCATACCCCTAGGAGCAAAGCCGGAGCAGTGCTACAACGAAATCACTCCAAACGACATGTATTCCAACTTGACCTGCGCCTTCTCTGGTGCTTTTCTCATCTCAGGTGGACTTTCTATGGCGGTGTGGAGTATGTCAGAACAAAAGAATTCTTACAAGCGTTACTGACCTTTACATAGTTTTCATCCGGGCTTTGTCGATGCATCTTCAGATCTGCTGGGACGTCACACCTGGAAAGAAATTTTTCTACTGGGCGCAAGGTCTGGGCTGGTCTGTCGCTGCCTGTTTCTTCACCATTACGATCACGATCACCGGAGTATCTTTCAGGTTCGGTGACGTGTGTCACGTCAATGCAGCGCATTCCATGAAAGACTTTTGGGGTCCATTGCTGGCCATCGCTGGGGCTGCTATGGTCATCCAAATCGCAACGTAAGTCGCTAGATAAGATATCTGCTCACGTCATGGCTAACGAGCACGCTTGATAGGTTCGCATATTGCATCAAAGTCTATCTGCAGAACATGTTCAGCGATGACCACACCGAGACCCAGAGCAGCGCTGGCCTGCCATCTTACACGACTAGCGTACGAACACGTTCCGCCCGAGCAGTCTATCGACGCGTCCGCAAAGTCCTCTGGCTCCAGTGGCGCGGCATCACGATTGTCGTGTTCATCCTAGTCGACGTCATCTTCTTCTCGGTCGTGTTCATCTGGCTGAACTCTCTAACGACACATGCCAAGGACAACGTGGCTGACCTGATGCCGTTCCTCCTCTGTCTTATGAAAACTCCTTCAGATCCGTCGCCCTGTTTTTCCCTTGGCCAGGATATGGCTATCAACGAATCAACTGTCATTGCCATTCTCATGATGCTTTCTATCGCGGGCATCCAGGTTTTCGCACTGCTCACTCGTGGTAGCATGTTTACAGGTTGGTATGAGTTCTTCAGGAACAAGTTCAGCAAGAACCGCGAATTTGTCTCGTTGGATGCAAGGAACCTCGCCGAGAACTCTCGTAACTACGAATTGAAGAAGATCGACAACACGTCTTTGCAGTCTCCCGAAAGTGCTTACAGTCCGCCACCTGACATCGCCGGTTACGGTCACTTCCGTAGCGATACTCCAGACTACTTTACGAAGGAGACTCAACAACGCGAATATAAGAGCCCAACATTCAGCTTTTCGACACCACGTCCACAGTCACGCTTCGCAGCCCAGGTAGATTGGGACCCACGATCGACGCATGCAAGAGGAGGACTAGGATTTCATCCTCCAGAACTCGAGCCCAAGATATGATTAATAACAGCGAACTTTCTTCCAAACCTATTCTATGTTCATCTTTCAGAAAGCCAAGACGGCTACCATGATTGCCTTGTTCCTTCCGCATAGACATCGACTTGAGCCCAAGCTCTGCATGGCCCTTGGGTACGACGCACCACGCCTCGCTCATAATGTTGAGTACGCTGCATCAACGTACGATCAAAAGCATAGCCGAAGGCATCACTCACAAGCGAAGCCCTTGGGGTATCTGCTAGTTACGGTCTTGCAGACCGGCTGAAGTGCATTTTTGCATCCTTAAGGTCGGGGGGCTTTAACCGTAGTCGCATACATCTAGTCACGAAAGCATCATCGCTTCGACGACAAGTATTGGATGTTGCAACACCCACTATCAGCGGAGGTCGACACAAGTACTCGGGCATCTCAGATTATTCGGACCTATGATGCAGCAACAGTCCAAAGTATGGCGAGTTCTGCAACTTCAGTCACTTCACATGGAGTCCCATCTCAAAGCCTTGGATACAAGGCTCGGGAGATTCTGAGTCATGTCATTCGTGTTTCATTGGAGCTTCATCGAAGCAGATAGCAACCAAAGCATGATATCCCATTCCTGACGAGCCAGTACATCCGCACATAGATTACCTCGCTGAACGTAAAGCTGGTACATCCTCATTCTCCCACAGACAGACGATTAGACGTCCAGAACAAATTGACTCTCTTCGCTCAGTCTTGCGTATACTTCCACCTTGTCTGTACCTCCACTTCGCTTCGCTTCGCTGATTATGTTTTCCGTATTGCTCTACCTTCCATCGCCGCGTACAGCAAGTATACGCAAGATCGCCTAAGGAATCTGCCCTGTCGTTGAGGCTCACAAGTTTTCTCCTATCGTGTTGATTAATCGACAGGGTCGTCCTGCGCAATGGTATGGATACATGCAGCCCTATGTCGATCTTGGCAGGGGCTGCGTCCTGCGAAAGCGAGCGACAGGTGCAGCACCAGAAAGATCCGCAAAACGTGAGCAATAAGGAGCGCATCCTTATCCCCAGCAAACGTCCCACGGCTGTGGGTCGTCAGCAACGTCGCCGAGCTTGAGAGCTAACTAGCCAGCAGCAAGGACTTGACGTAACGTTTTTCAGACCCTAGCTGCACGCCTAAATACCGTTCGCAGGCAGCAAATGTGCGGAACGAGAGCGTTCTGCCGTGCTGATGCTGAGAGGGGCTATACCGAATGTGGATGCGTGTTCATGTACCTCCGTATCTGTCGTCCAGCAGCTCCACAATCTCAACACTGCTTTCCAAGAACCTTACACACAATCAAGTTTAGGGCACTACCAACGGGATCAGGTCACCATCCTTCACACACTAGCCAAGGACATGCGCGATCCTAACTCTTGGGAACCGGCTGAACGAACAGATCCTCCGCCTTCCAGAAGTCTTTCTCCACTAAAGCACGCGATGTGCTGCCTTACCAGCGCGGAGTAACCACATGCAAAAGGCATCATGGCCGTGCTGTCCCGAGGCGCTAGCACGTGTCTGTACGTCGTCCTGAAAGCCCCTGAGTATAGCATCCAAGGGCCAATCGATGAGAGTATATTCGTGTGTTCATTAATTCAATGGCACATGTAGGAACAGGTATCTGGGCCATTTGAAGGATGGGTGCTAACCGAAGGTGGCTGGAAGGAAAAGAGCCGGGATGAGAGACATGGGTATGGGAAAGGCACGGCTCACCAGCACGAGCATCCAAAATTAAACAAACGTGTAGGGCTGGGTAAAATTTGATCCTGGGGAATGTGCAATGATGTGACTGGAAGCGACGTGAGAATTAACGCCAGAATAATATCGATGCGGGGCGATAGCAAGGGGAATTCTACTGGACGTTTCCACGGCCCGCAGTATGCATGCACGAACGGCCAACGGCACGGTATGCAGGCGGGCGGCCAGCCAGCCACGAGCTGTTCGGACGGCACATTGCCTTTCATCCATGTGGAAAATTGTCAGCATATGGATGGCAGCCGAAAATCCTTTCAATGCTTGACCCCTCTGCGAAAACCTTCTGCATGCGATGTTGAGTGGCTTGGCTTATCGATATGGATGCAGCGCGCAACGGCAAGTCGAAGTCTCTCGAAATTTTCACCTTTCACTGCATTAAGCGTTCAGAGAAGTGGGAATGGCCCGTGAGCGAGCTTTCTTCGACAGAAAAAACCACATGCTGCCAAAATTGGAGACAGAGAATCTGCCTCAACAAGACTTGATCATTGTATAAGTGGAATCACGCGACCACTTCCGATGGCATGAACGCGAGGTGTACTTGTTGGCCTGAGAAAAACTCTGGACTGAGGAGATCTAGCACTTGTTCTCTTGGATGGGTCGAGTGTTGCTTGTGTTCCGAACCAGGAACCAGTGTTCGTGAATCAGGTTCCAGCCTCAGCTACTGTGCTTCACCTCTCCATGACAGCTTCCGCCCACAAAGCCACAACAGACTCGTTGCTATCGTGATCATAATCAGACCTGAAACAGACCACGATAGTGTTGACACAGCGAAGCCACTGCGATCACCTGTTCCGCTTTCTGCTAAGACTTTTCTAGCCTGGCTTCGAATGTTCAAGCAGATTTGCAGATGTTCGATACGCAGAGGTACTCTTTCTCGCCTCGACAAAACGGTCGCCATCTTGATGGCACTCTTCACTTGTCTCCCGTTCAGTGAAGTGCTGACAAGTTTTTGGACAGCTACTTCGTCGATATCAGCTTCACCAGCTGGCATTCGCTGGAAGAAGTTGTGCCAGACTCGAGCTTGGGCTTTTTTTGAAAGTTCTGGGTAGGGTATCGTTACGTCAACTCTCGATTCGAATGCTGGGTCGATGCCGGATGATCGATTAGTCGTCAGAATCATTATGCCACGGTAGTACTCGAGTAGTCGCAGAAATATGGAAACCAGCTTGTTGCGCTCTAGAGACTCTCTGGACCGCGCCTCGAGGAATACATCAGCTTCATCAATAAGTAGAACTGCGTTCCAATGAGCGCATCGTTCCAGTGCTGCCGTCAAGTTACGCTCGACGTGCTCAGGAGAGCTTCCAAGGTCGCCAGCGCCAGTCCTATAGAGCGGTCGTCTGACCTGTTCAGCGACTACGGTAGTTTTAGTCAAGGCCTACCGAGGTCTCCAAGACGACTCACTCGATTCAGCAGTCAAAGTCTTGCCCACCCCTGGAGGACCACACAACAGCATTATGATGCCCTTTCCTGGTAATCCGTTAGCTGCTATCTAATCTGCCAGGATTCCTTCTTTACTCGCCTTTCCCCGGTATGAAATCATCAAAAGCTTCAACTTTTTCCTCCTGCTCCAGGAATGCGAGCATAAGTTCCTTGATGTTGTTGTCGAGTACCAGACCGTCAAATGCGGTGGCGTTCCATCGGAGCTTTTCAAGCCCTGTCACGTCAAATTCGGCTGCATCACTTGTTAGTTCTAGGACCAGGATATGACGCTCAAACATACCCCATATTCTTCGGTCCAGGAAGAAACCTTTCACTTTGGGCACTGCTAGCATACATTGCTGATCCGTAAGGGAGATTGGTTCTGGGTTATCGTCGGTGTCATACACCTCGTCTGGCACCAGCGTATTTGATGCGAAGGGACTAAAAGAGCTGAATGCTTGATGTGTCGACTTCGGGATCTTCTCCTCATCAAATGGGCGCAGTCTTGGGGCAGTTTGATCTTGGAACTTGTGGTAAGCCCACGCATCAATGATCACTCGTCCTTCGACCTGACGCGTTGAAATCAGCTTCCAGAGATCCTGCAGAGTAATAAGAAATTACATAAGACATACCGTCTTTTGTGTCGCGCTATAATACTCCGAAAGCCACGAAGGTATCTCAGTGTGTTTCCAGTAAGCGGCTCCGCGGAAGTGGCAAAATTCTTGTCCGCAGTAGCGTTCAAATACTCTGCCCCTATCAACAAGCTTTGACTCTAGGGTTCGTCGTTCAGGGTGAAGGCGCAAAGGGAAGACGTCAAGCTTGATCACTGACTTATGGCCGTTATAGGCTCTTACCCACCATTGGATCTCATCGATTCCGCACATACGACCGTTCCAGTCCACGACTTCAACACTGAACAGCGCGTAATCTTTGCCCTCCTGCTTGATGATGCTACACTCTGTTAGAGTACCTGCTGACAATGTGCCATTCTTGGACTGTATCACCGTCTCGCCCGGGACAAATGCCAAAGGCAAATGCGAAAATGTAATGTTTCCAGTCGTCTCAAGATAATCCCGGGCTTTGATGGAGTCAGCAACCTCATCCTCTAGCGCCTCCTTCAGCAAGCCGATATGCTGATTAGTCTCGTCATCTTCTTGCTTGTCCACACATTGCTCCCAACGATGCACCAGAGGAATGAACGGCTTCGAGAACGATATCGTGGGAGCCTGAAGATCGAGACCGGCGTAGTCCGCGAAGGCACTGGCAAGGACGTCTCTGATAAGCGGGCTGTGAATGTCGAGTGAATCAACCTTCCAGGTATGATGCCCTCCATGAGCGCGCTGTCGTAGGACGATTGCGTAATCTTCATTAGCGTTCTTTGTTTTATCGTCTGTCTTCTGATCTTCCTTGAAAGGCTTCTCGTCTTCCCAGCTTGTACAACACTCACAAGCAGACTTCAACGACGCGTACAGGTTTTTGATCTCGCTGATTGTCTTCTGGGTCTTCCGTGGACTTGGTGTGCAGGTGGAGTTAGACCTCAGATGAGGGCCGTCGGCAGCGCCCTTGGCTTCATTGCTTATCTCTCCCCTACCACTATCATATGCTGGGCGTCCCATCGCATCCCAGGCCTCAGCAAGAGTGTCTCGAGACTTCCTGTCTTCCGTGGAATTGACCATTGCATTAAGAATGGTCTATTACACCGCAGCAATGTTCGTCGTCAATTGTTTTAG
The DNA here is from genome assembly GCA_010015745.1 of Setomelanomma holmii. Lineage (NCBI taxonomy): Eukaryota > Fungi > Ascomycota > Dothideomycetes > Pleosporales > Phaeosphaeriaceae > Setomelanomma > Setomelanomma holmii. The sequence continues at coordinate 479,705 of ML978156.1, forward strand.
AATGTGAACTGCTGACGAACAAAGTTTGGTCCACACAAGCTATAAGCAGGGAGTCTGATACGCTAATGCTGTGTTGCATACAAACCGGTGAGTAGCAAGCCACGACCACATTTACGTGCGCCTTTCTCATTGGCCCATGCCAAGTGAATTCGCCTCTACCGGTACCCCACCACCCCTCACTCAGCCACAAGTGAGCACCGAGTCGATTCGGACCAGTTCTCTTGGTCGATCGCCGGATTTGGAGACCAGTGCATACGTCCCCTCAGTAGTAGAGGCGAGTTCAGCCTGGTAGAGCTATATCGTCCACTAGGCGTCAACAGTGTCGTTCCAGAGTTCGAAATCCTTCCTAAACCGGCTCACAACCATATTCACCTTCCACAGTGCTGATTAACTTCTCAAGCTGCTCTCACAAGCGCCACTCTATGTCCTATTTGTACCATTACTCGTCGAAGCACTATGGTAGAGCCAACATCCGACGATGAGGTGCATGCCTCTGCAGGCGAGAATTCATTGCGAGAATGGGCAGCTCGCATCCTTGGAGACCCGGAAAAGATTTTCAAGGAGATGACGAACCCTGAAGGTTCTGATATCGATAATGTGCGGCAAGCAAAGATGCGTCTCATCAGCAAGGTGATCGGAGCATCTCCAAGTATCATGGGGAAGGAAATTGACGGCGAGAACCCTATTTCCGTGTGGGAAAGACAACAGTACGTGGAAGCTCTCGGATCTATGGTTAGTCACCGTTTCAAGCCCTTTCAGTCATCCATGGATGCTAATATGTAACCATACCAGCCCCAAGATCCGGACAGAGCTTTCCGATCGTATGATTCTGATGCTATCTTCCAACCCAATGACAGGTTATGTGCATCGTGTCGGCGTGTTCTAAAATATGGCTCCCAGCATAGTGCTTTTCACCATGGCAGTTTACATTCCTTGGGAAGATCTTCCCATACCTGTCATATGTGTTTCATGGTCTTTCAAGCCGTACACGAACAATTCGACATGCCTGCGATGCAGTGGCGAGAGGATGTTCAGTTTTGGGCGCGACACAAGAGTAACGGTTCGGAAGGTCGTGCTTTATCTGCTCCGAAATCAGGGATTGTATTTACGGCAGTAGACTCGACCACCAAGGATCCCAGCCATGATAAGTATGAGCTGGAGCTCTTAACAATGCCCCTAGTCGGTAAGGTTATGGTTCAGAACATATTGTTGGACGCGATTTACTAACGTGCAGTCAGCTGGTGTGATCACACGTGCTTTATCTGCCGGTGATGATTGCGATGATCTTTCCACTGGATCAGCGGCTCGGATGGAGTTGGCTCGGACTTGGTTTAACAACTGCCGATTATTCCACTCGTCGTGTAACAAGGCGCCAACAAAATTGTTTCGTCTACCTTCTCGTGTGATCGACGTAGGAGGTCCTCGTGATCATGAACAGCCGTTTTTGTACGAGAGCAGGGGAGATGTGGGTTCCTATTCAGCTCTGAGCCACCGCTGGGGTGGATCCAACGTACTCACCACCACTTTACAGTCTATTGAGGAGCGCAAACGGCAGATTCCTCTTTGCACTTTGCCTAAAACAATGAGAGATGCTATTCATGTTACGCGAGCGCTCGGGATTCGGTACATCTGGATTGACTCCCTGTGTATTGTGCAGGATCATCTTGGCGACTGGGCTTTGGAAGCGGAGAAGATGGGCGAGATTTACAAGAATGCAACCTTGACCATTGCATCCGTACTTGCCACGAATGCAGAGAGTGGATGTTTTGCGGACTACGACGGCCGCAAACATCGTCCATGTCGGCTCGGAATAACTGCCAAACGAACGAGTCAATCATCCGAAGATGCCGGAGAAGAGCAAGTCTGGTATATGCACCATCTTCGTAAGCCGGAAAGGAAAGACAGGCAATCCTATCGTCCACGCGGACCCCTTGACACCCGTGGCTGGGTATTGCAAGAAGAGGTTCTATCGACGCGAGTGTTGTCGTTCTGCGACGACGGCATATATTGGGAGTGCCTCGAGAACGATGCTTCGGAAGGAGACCCGGGAGGACACGGCAAAGGAGACATGCTAAATCAATACCCCCGCAGCCGGTTTGCAAGAGTGTTCAAGACCAGTCTCATCAGCGCTACAAGCAATAGTGCGGACCCCTGGAATATTTCTTTGAAGGACGCCTGGAGATCTGTTGTCAAAGACTATACAGCCAGAAAGCTTACTTACAATTCGGATACACTACTTGCGGTCCAAGGCTTAGCGAACTATATTCAACAGGAGACGGGTTGGCAGTATCGCTCCGGCCTTTGGAGTCATGACTTCCACGAGCAATTGTGCTGGTATGTTGATAGAGGCATCAGAGATGCCGCCTGGCAAGCCCCCGAAGATCTTCTCTTGCGAATACTAAGGAAGCAATTGACCCTCGAGTCTAGACCTGTTGGGCCTCATTCACGCAACATAACTGTGCCGTCTTGGTCGTGGGCAAAGTCGACACATGTCATCGTGTGGGAAGAAGAGCATTTCGATCGTATTACTTCGCTGCTGGACTACGCACACTTGCTTGTAGAGGGCCGGAATTCAGGCGATGAACTCACAAGAATCGTTACGCGCGGTGTGGTGGTGCCAGGTAGAACCAGATATGGCGATGACACTACTTTGTTAGTTCTCCTCACAAAGGCGGAAGAAGCTTACCTTACACTACAGCAGCGACTACGTAGAGAGTCTCACGACTGTCACGATCTGCTCCGAACGGTACTTTTGCGATGAAGTGGACCGGAATGACGGCCGCGTGTTTTGCCTCGGGATTGCTAGCGGCACTAAGTACACCTATTCGCTCTGTCTATACCCTACAGAGAACTGCTACCTTCGCAACAGGAGTGTGGAGAAAATGGAGTTCTCTCGCGTTGGCTTAGCGCTTTGGACGTTGGATGGATGGCAAGAGTTTGCCAAGAATGCAGAGAGCATGACGGTCGAGATTATTTGACAAATTCGAAGCCGGGAAAGTGGGTATTGCAGGAGCATTATGCTCGAAAGATGGCGTGTTGGTATCAGTTCCATATAACTCAATGGAAAAAGGCACACCTCTATTTGCTCACCATGGATCTTCATTGAAATCTGGCGAATAAGGTGGTATTCGAAGGCTGCTGTGCCAGACAAAATGACCGTAGCAAGCCCGCCCGACAGTAGTGCGACTATGGTCGAGAACGCTCGGCGACTTCACCTTCCAGGTTCAGATCTGGCACTACGTTTACTTCCTCTCGTGAAGCACGAGACTGCATAGTCTATCAGGGAGCCAAGTAGTTTCGTAATACATAGTGTTGTGCGACGTGGAAAAAGGGATGTGGCGGAAGCGCTAAACATGGAACCGTGCACCTTCCTAGTCTACCACCGGACTGACACTACCCCTCCAAGCTACTCCTCCTCATCTGGAACGACATGAACCCTTACACTTACACTCCGCTTTCGTATGATGATGGTATCCGAGTTCTGGAGTTGCAGCCAGGCCATTTTGGAGACCCGCTTCAAACGCGACTGCACAACGTCCGGCTCTCAGATGATCCCACCTTCGCTGCACTCTCATACTGCTGGGGAGATGCGAAATTCGATGTGTGTCTGCTATGCGACGGGCAAGCATTGAACATCACCGAAAGTCTAGTGGCAGCCCTCAATCGCCTCCATGATGCCACACAACTACTTTTGATCTGGGTAGACCAGGTGTGCATCAATCAGGAAAGATGTCCTAGAGAGGGCAGCACAAATCACGCTCATGGGCCGGATTTACTGCAAAGCCGAGAGAGTACTCATATGGCTAGGAGAAGAGAATGCAGACAGCGTTCTTGGTCTTCGCATTGTCGACAGGCTGTCAAAGGCACAACTCAGAAGAGACCATAATGGCGACCGGAGAAACAAGTATCAGCTTCTTATGGTCGGCTTCTCAGAGTACAACCTACCATATTCTGACGATATCGCATATGCGTCCTTCCTCAAGCTCTCTCAATGGCCCTATTTTAGCCGAGGCTGGATCTTACAGGAAGCTGTGCTCGCGAAGGAAAGTGTCATACACTGCGGCGGGTATAGCTTTACGCTCGATGACTACTATCGCGCTCTTGTGTGCTACTTCGATTGGGGCTTTGAGGAAAATTTGAATATAGACAACATGATGCGTTCATGGGTCTTATTGGAATGCGGCAATCCTGGAGGAAAGGCCACAGGGAAGAGTTGCTCACACTTCTCTTCCAAACGCGTTCAACGATAACCACGGATCCCAAAGACAAAGTTTATTGCTTGCTGGCTCTTGCAAGTGATACCGACAAGCTCGAGATCAAGCCCAGTTACGAGGAAGAATACAGTTTCCGGGACGCGTACAGGGATATTGCGATGACGATTATTCAAAAGTCGAATAATCTTGACGTGCTATCGGTCCCACGATCTAATGCTGATGGCGATGGCCTACTGCCATCCTGAATTCCGGATTGGCGACCGGCTAAAAGCTACATGTTGTCCTTCACTGCGCGAGAACAATTGAAAAGCACCAACTATCGCGCCACGGGTGACTCCGAAGCCTGCATACTGACAAATAGCGAGACCGGTCTTCTTGGTCTATCAGGCCATTGTGTCGACCGTATTGTAGAACGTGGTGATGTTTACCGATATGAAGAGAAGGATACGACCCAGCGATCGTACCTTCAGCAACTTCGTGAGGGCTTTATGTTTGGCCTGACTCTCCGGCTGCGGTACATCAACTGGATGTATGTCGCTGGCGTCTACACGAAAGGCGATCATGTCTCAGGACGTAGTAGAGAAGAGGCGTTCTGGAGAACACTCGTTGCAGGCCACCCATTCGATCCGGATACCAACTTTGACAAAGTCAGATCCGACTATCGCGCATGGAGCAGCAACATACTCAGATTCAGCTCGCTCCGGACATGGACGCCGCGATACTTGTTTGTTGCACTGGTTACGTTGAAAATCGTATCGGAAGGATTACGAACCATGTTCGCTCTGATCTTCTTTCTCCCGCTTTATGATCGCAGTCACGAACCGTTTAATGCGTTGGTACAATGCGTGGCACAGCGCAAGCTTTTCCGAACATCCGGTGGTTACATTGGCCTTGCACCTAAGTCGGCAAGGAATGGAGACACTATTGCTCTATTCCAAGGTGGCAGGTTGCCTCTTATCAATAGACAGCGTGGAGAGCATTGGACACTCATCGGAGATTGCTACATCCACGGACTGATGGAAGGAGAAAGGTTTGAGATCAACAAGTGTGAGACCATGTGGATGGAATAGTGGCATTGCAAAAGTATGTTCGACAACGTATACGCTTTTCCAATCTCACTCTCATTCCAACTTCAGTGGATTCGCTAGAAAATACTCCTCCAACGTCGTCAATCGCCCCCTCGCTTGATCCGCCGCCCATTTAACCTTTTCCTCCATATCCTCGCCAAAGTACCCATAATTCTGCATATACGTCATAATCTCAGCTACATGGTCTTTCATCGTCAACGGGAGAAACCCGCGCCAATCCTCCTCCGGAATCTGCTTATACGCGACTTCTTTCCCCGACGCCTTGCTCATAGCCTGCACGACCTCGCTGTACGTATACAGACCAGTGGCTGCGTACAGCGCCTTTCCCTCATATTCGACAAAGTCAGCGAGGATAGCGATGATCCATTTCCCCGTGTCGCCAGCTGCGTCGATCAGTGGCAGTCTTGTCTCAGGACTAACAAAATTAAACACCGCATAAGTCCCGTCGCCAACCGGATGCGGCGCCATGGAGTCGCTGAAATTAGACATGAACGAGCCAGGCGCGAAGAATGCACTCTTCAAAGGCAGTGTGCGAACATACTGCTCCACTTCTTCCTTGCCGTCGAAGTGGCCCATGTTCTTGAGCTTGCCGCCTGATATCTTTCCGGCATTGGGCAGGGTTGACCAGATGTAGTAAGGCACACCGGCAGCGACGGCAGCGTCAGCGAGGGCGTGGCCTTGCGCGATTTCGTGCGAGTATGTGTGGCCGTCGTAGATGGTGATTGTGTTGGCAAAGACTACGTGTGCACCTTCGAACGCTTTTTTGAGAGAGGTGGCGTCGTTGATGTCGGCTTTGACGACTTCAATTCCTCTTTTCGCAAGCGCCTGCGCGCTGAGCTGGTTTGGGTCGCGAGTTGTTCCTCGAATAGTGTACTCTTTGCTCAGTTGAGCGTCTTTCAGCACAGCGTCGACGACGGAGCCCCCTTGTTGGCCAGTGGCGCCGATCACGACAAGGGTCTTCGACATCTTGTCTTCTGACTTTGTTGTTGAATATGAGCTTAGATACTACGAACATCTCTTTCTTTAGATGTCGGACAAGAATACCTTGAGGTTGATGTACGAAGGCAGTACATGGCTGACATACATTTTGTACATCGAGGTTGTCTCATCGTCCGGACTTAATCCAACAACTCCGCTGTCGTCATGACTGCACTGTGCCGCAACTGCCAAGGTACTCAAACGAGACATGTACACATGCATTCCTTGTAAGTCCGGTGCTGGAAAGCGAGCGGTTCTGCCATCTGCGTAAATGGCTACATGATCGAAATGATACCGCGATACGGTCTGCCGTTATGGTGCTCAATCAGCTTGGCTGTCGAGCATTGTTCAATGAGGCATTCCCCAAAAGGGCTCGATAACCAAGTCCAAACCTGGGGAACGCTGATGATGCAACAACATCTCTAGAATCTACCAAGGCTGTACCCCATCCTTCGTAATAACCTTACCAGTATCACCATCCCTCTCGCCCTCAATAACACTCCGTACAAACTGCCCCGCAACCTCAGGATCACCTGCGCCCATCTTTTTGATCATCTCAGGATTTCCACCCAGCCCCGTCGCCAAAAAGCCAGGCGAGATTGCAAACACCTTTACACCATCTTCATGCAGCGTTTTATGCCATTCTCTCATTAGCATGTTCATGCCAGTCTTTGCGCTGCGGTATGCTGGCACGCCGAAACCAGTCTTGGGCCAGCCTTTGGGCGGATACTTGTTGACAACTAGATCTTGGTTCTCGGTGCCGGCAAGGGTTGATGTGCCGGATGTGATGAAGAGTAAGCGTGGGTCGGGTGCTTGGAGGAGTAAGGGGATAAAGATGGATGTCATGACTTGGGTGCTGGAGGTGTTGACGTTCCAAGACTGATTCCAGGCTTCGCGCTCGGACATTTTGCCCTGCTTGACGAGTTGGTCGAACTGTGCGCCTAAGGTCCCTGTCAGTGGTGCTTGTTGATGCTTGGGTATTCTTGGCTATACCAGCATTGTTGACGAGAATGTCGAGCTTGCCGAACTTGGACTTTACTATGTCGAATGCAGCGTTGATCGAGTCGTCCGACTCGATATCGATCTGGACCGCGTGGAGCTTGCTCTTGGTATCTGGCAACTCTTTCTGCGCGGCACTGATGGCATTCTGCACCTTGTCCGGTGAGCGACCACCAACAATGATTACATAGTTGTGATTGGAGCTACATAGAGCACGAACAATCTGGAAGCCAATGCCAGTGTTGGCGCCTGTGATCAGAACGATCTTGGATGTCATCATCAGAGGAGAAGAGATGCACAAGTTTTAGCTGTAGTGTACAAAGACTGGAAAGACATGACCTTTACGAAGAGTGCCGAGCATCTTGTACTCTCGGTGACGGGTCAACCGGCAACATTGAGGCGTAGACGCTAGATCCACTTGGGCAAGATGCAGGTGCAAGATCTCGGAAGTATCAAACGCTAAGTCCGCCTTGCATGCGTGGTACAAAGTAGCGCCGCCTTAAGCATCCTTGGAGGTGCATTCGATTCTGATGGCTTAGCACAGTTGGGGTGAAGTGTCATCCGAGGAATGATGTCAGCTCTAGAGTGCTCTTATTGCAAACCTTACTGAACTTCAACGTTGGGTACTCATCCCTCCACATCGCAGCCAATCTCCGATTGGAATAGAACACCGAAGATGCAAGCGTCTGCGTGTATGACACGTTTTGTGCATCTCGCTGACCACGAAGTATGTAATGGTGGATCGCAATAACCTCAAAGGTTGGCGTTTAGGAAGGGGTGAACGCAGCGCACGTCCACACTCCACGACTTCCCAACATCTTTCCGCTCTCTTCCTCGATCATGTACAGCCAGAAAGTGTCCCTCTCGATCATTCAAGGTCTACCCAACACCAAGACACGCACTTCCACCTTAGGCATACCAGCCGAGACTAGCCTATCCTTCATCATGGCCTAAATTGTAGCAATAGCAAGATCTTCGGATATGTCCCAGCCGAGAATTGGGAAGGTAGCGATCTCAAGGGTACGCAGATCTTTGAAATGTGATAGCTTTGTGCGGAAGTAGTTTACGCTGCACATATCACTCTTGAGGGGCTTCTTCGCACAGAAGCGCAGAGTTTGTACTTGCTTCAATTGCGCGCCGTACGTTGGGATCCAAACATTGAGAACGGCTGAGCTCAATGGCTTGAACGTGTTCAGCTTGAACGGGAGGTGGCGTGCCTCTAGGTTGACTTGGCGACAAACTTGGAGCAGCGCGAAAGTATATGATGGCCGGCCAGAGCGTGTGACATTGTCGGTGACCGCGGTGAAGTAGTCGAACTGCTTGCAGTCGTGCTTTTCCGGGAACATCCAGGCAGAGCCCGTCAACCAGTATCTGCCGGGCCTGGAGCATGCCTGGAGGAGCATGCCGATATGTTTATTGCCACAGACATGTTCGTAGATTCTTGATTCTGAGCTCGGCAGGAAGACACAGAAGAGGGGAAAGGACCTGATCGCGTTGAGAGCTGAAACACGTTGGGGGGATGCATGACTGGGCCAACGTACTCGGACTTGCAGTTCGGTGTAACTGAACATGCACGGGGTCTGCATGATGCGATGTCACTGTGGCGGTCAACACAATGAGATTTGGACGACGCTGACCAGCGCCGTGTTGAGGACTGCCTGAACGTGAGGGAGAGGATGTGGGTGCGAGCGAGTTGCTAGCGAAATTTAAGCAAAGTTTGACGTCGATGCCAAGGCGCATCCGTGCGAGTGAAAGTGAGAAGGCACGAGCGACGGTGCGGGTCAGTCGGAAATAGTCAAAGTGATGAGAGTCAAAAGCTTCGTGAGGGTATACGTGCATCCCCAACAACCACGAGCGCTCTTTCTTTCTTATGGCACGTCCAATGCTCTTCACGATGCTGACGTGCCTGTCTCTTCTGTGTTGACCTGTCTCTTCCTCAAGCACCACACAGCACTCCCGCAACCCTGACACCCAAATCCAGCACAGCAAGATGCTCATCCCCACCATCCACGAGCCTCTTATCCGTCTCGCTAAACACACCCACCAGCCGAACTTTCTTGATATCTTCCACCCGCTCATCAAACATGACTTGCTCATACAGTTGACTCACAGTCTGACTCGCACTCCACCCCTCCGCAGTCATATTCTCCACCACCCTAGCAATCTCCGCATATCGTATCGATCTCGAACTCGACTTGGGGAACAAGCTGTCCGAGAACGTCCCGAGTGTCGCAGCCGGTATAACGCCCGCTATCTCAGCAATTTGCTCAAGCGTAATTTTCGACCCCGACGTCTTCGCAGGCTCATCAACATCCATCTCATCCTCATCTTCCACGACTCTCTTCTTCCCCTTCGCCTTCCCTTCACCCGCCTGAATCGCACCCACCAACCGCGCCGCACTCTGCAAGAACGTGATCGCTTTCCTCAAATCGCCATCTGCAACCCTCACAAGCTCCTCACTAACACCATCATCCAACGTCACACCCTCCAGCTTCGCAATATCCTCTACGCGCCTCACCGCATTGCCCTGATCCAAGCTCTTGAAGCGAAACTTGCTGCATCTCGACGCCAACGGATCAATAATGCGCGTCACGTAATTACACACGAGACAAAAGCGCGTCATCTTCGAGTACGTTTCCATCGTGCGTCTGAGCGCTGACTGCGCATCTTGCGTCATGCTGTCCGCCTCATCCAGGACGATGATTTTGAACGGCGGACACGGATACTTGTCTCGGTACTTCACCATCTTGCCCGCATCGGGACTGTCCTTGTCTTCGACCATGACGTTGTATGTAGGCGCTACGCTGAGTTGTTGGCGCGCAAAGTCCTTGACTTTCTGGCGCACGATGCTAATGCCGCGTTCGTCTGAAGCGTTGAGTTCGAGGACACGGGATTTGATCAGGTCGGGGCCGTAGAGCTGCTTTGCGAGTGCGAGGATGGTAGAGGTTTTGCCGGTTCCTGGTGGGCCATAGAAGAGCATATGTGGGAGGTTGGAGGATTGGAGGGTGCGGGAGAGGATTTGGATCGTGTTGTCTTGTGCTGTGACTTCGGATAGTGTCTTGGGGCGACTGTATGTTTCATTAGTATTGCTTGCGACAGGATAGCACTTGCTTTTAGGGAACCACACTATTTCTCAACCCATGGCTGTAACCGATTAGGCTCCTGCTTGCTTGTGAGAGCCTTTGATGAGCTGGCTTGTGCAGCGGCTTGCTGCCGTGCTTTGAGATTGAAGAAGTCTGCCATGGTACTGTGTCGTGGTTGTTGCGAGTATGTTGCGGGGATGACGGTAAGTTTAAGTGGAACGCGGACGCGACGCGAGCTCACGTTCGAACGTGATAGCGCACAGGCCATGCAGCCTTTCATCTAATCACATCATGGGTAGTTCTGCACACCGCAAGGCACTTTCATATCATGTCTTGCACTTCTCGCTTTCTATGTAGGGTATTTCCTGGTCCATAGTCCTTAGCTCGATGCAAATACCAGATGCTCTTTCCGACATTCAGCGGCCTATCGCGTCGCATAGCTGAACCTCAGTAGTCCTCCTCAGTGTCGCCCGATCGTGTTCGAACCTACAAAGTCAAAGCATAGCTACAGGAACGCCTCATTTCCCTTTCAAGCTAGCCCCCTTGAGCCTCTTAGCCAACTGTACTGAATCGGAGTCTGAACCATTGGAGGGCTGCCGCATCAGACGATTGCGCTCGCCCAGGGGAGCAGCCCCCCTACTGGCTGTTTGGAAAGAAGATGGAAATTGGTAAGAACGTTTAGGGGGGCGCTCACCACTTTCTTTGAGGATCGTCAGAAGGGTCGCCCAGCCTCCGGTGTGTTGGAGTGCCGAGCCTTCTGATAGATCATGTCTCGATGCGACATTGAAGAGGAGTGACTCTTCGTCCTATTGCAGAAGTTAGCTCAGATCAGCAAAGTTGATTACGGAGATTACGATACCTTTGACAGTATACCGAGACGGTGAACGAAGCACAAAAGATGAAAGTTTGAGATAGCGTTGAGGCCGCTGGTGGTATTGAGCGCCAGACCATTCGCCCTCGCGTTGAGTGACTTGCCCAGAGACGACACATCTGCCATCTCGCCCATAATCTCGCGATTCTCAATCGGGAACTTGCCGCCAGTGAAGAGTGGGTTGGGCTGAGTTGGAAAACCGTGTGTTAGCGTGACCAACAAATATTCTACAGGGAAGGCAGGCTTCGCGTTCTCCTGGACGTTCGCCCCATGTTCGTTGATCCTCCTGTAGAAAACCTCTGGGATGTATCGTGCGCGGTTCAGAGCATCGTTGTCGTCTTCGGATTGAACCAGCATGACCGAGGGCTCCGCTGATGGTTCGATGATCTCTGCTCGCACCATTTCCACAGCGGCGGTCGAAGCTTGGTACGATGAGATGCCGATCTGGCCTTGGTCATCGCCACTGATAACACAAGTGACAAAATTGGAGCCAAACTTGCCAGTCTCGCTCCACTTGGTCGGTCGAGGATACTTTGCTTGATACCGAGCCGCGAATGTGATTTCCAGTGACGACAGGTAGAATGAGTCCATGTGTCGCTTGCAGATGACGGCGCCATCTCCCTTGTCTGCATCTAACAGATCTGTGAAGATGACGCCCACCCTCTGGAGCCCGCACTGTGCAGCGATCTCGTCGATGTCTTTCTCGTTGTCCCACTCGCCTAGCGAAATGCCGTCGACTTCGTTGACCTGCGGTGGTTCGTAGATGGTCTCCACAACAGCTTTCGTGCCGAGCGGTACTTCAGTATATTCCTCGTACCTCCCATACAGAAAGCCTAATCGCTGACAGCCCGTGTTTCTCCAGAAGTTGATGAGATCGTCAACGACTTGTATTGAGGCAAACTCGACGTGATCCACCATGCGGTACTCTTGCGGCTTAAGCGAAATGGCGCTGGGCTGACATTTCGTGCAGATGCCTTCGGGGAAGGGCTTGTGTCCTGATGGGCAGTCTGGTCGGACGCGGTAGTAGGGTTCGTTGAGCGGCGGTATGTACGAGCTTCCGAGCTCCGGTCGGTTCTTCGCTGAGTTGACTTTTCGCAGGTACGAGTGGAACGAGAGATGCTTGATCTTCTTCTCGGCGAGATATTCCGCGGAGTAAGGCTCCAGTGGCATGCAGTAGTCACACATGCCCTTTGGACCATGCGTGCACATCCTCACATCTCGTTTTCTTGCAATCTTGCCGTCTAGCCTGTCTAGTCTGTCATCGAGCGCCGACTGCCTGACCACCTCCCAAGGGTTCTTAATAACCTGCGTGGGCGAGCCGAGTGGGACGGTGGGCATTTCAGAGGCGTCGACGGCTTTGCCATTCAGTCGGTTGGCGCCGATGGAAGCTGTGGAGTGGCCATTCGAAACTGTTGACTGCTCTTCGAAGTCGAGAAAAAGCTGTGCGCCATGTCTAGGAGCTGTTAGCCATATATGTGATGCTTGGACAAGCTACTCACGATAGTCCGACCTGCTTGAAGGTCACGCCCTTCAATTCTGCGATCCGTCTCGCATCGCCTCCATGGGGCTTGTTGCTGACAGTCACACTCTGTAGATCCACGCTCTTAGGCAGCTTGTCCGCAATCTGAGGAAGCAGCTCCGGGAACGTGGTTGTGGGCTCGACAGTCAGTCGGAACTGGCCCTCTTTGCTAACAAATCGTAGTATCATGGTGTACTATCGCATCTGTGGTTGAGCTGGTATGTGTTGTGGAAGGAGCTGCGCGTAATTTTGTCGTAATTTTCGAAGGAGAGTGAGCGAAAGTAAAGCTAGAGCAGGTATAGGCAGAGGTGAAGGGTGGTCGTGTTCGATTACATACAGCAAGCTAGGGCACGGCGTCGAAGGCGGCAGAAGCCATGACGCGGGCGCGAACCAGGGTGCCACTTTAGCGCGAAAGCCCCGGAGCTTTTCCGAATAGGCCAGATATTGGTACCGACGAGACCGTTGTGCAGCGGTCGAACATTTCGAACAGCACCCCACGATTTTATTCACCTCGCTTCCTTTTTGCAACTCTGCGCCGTCACTCCTTTCCACATCTCCGCTGAAGTCACATCACCACCGCCGTCTTGCGCACATAGAACTCTCGACTTGTACACGCCGTAGCACGACTGCATCCACATCACGGCCAAAATGTGGCCCTTTGACGCAGTGGACTGGCTGATGCTCAGTATCCCCATAGCTTACCTCGTCATCCTGGTCGGCTCCCTCTCCGTCTTCTCAAATCTATACCGCAAGCGACAAGCAGCAAATGCCGCATCCCTCGAGCCGTGGTTCCCACCACATCTGCAGCGCAACATCTACTTCACACTGGTGCATCAAGAAGATCCCAAGGTGCCAGACAGCATTCTCAAGGCCGCGTTGTTACGTCGCGCGACAGAAGACATCCACCGGATAGTGCAGATCCGAAATGCGAAGCAAGCGCTGCAGGTGTTGCTGCAGAGGGGTAGTGTGGGAGACGATTTATGGAAGCGATTTGAGCGCGCGGAGAAGGAGATTGAGGAGGAATTGAGGGATGTTGTGCAGGAGGTATATCCACACCTTTCCACTAAACATCAGTCCAGGACTAACAAACCCAGGCCAACGCATTCGCACCCAACTGGGGCCAAACCATCTTCCAATCCGCCTCGGAAATGGCACAGAACACACACATTCGCGAACGCCTGGGCGAAATCATGTCCAAATCCGCCGAGGAGAAGAAGTGGTGGGAAAGTCGCAAGGCTATGATTCAATCCGAGTTTATGAAGGAGCTTGACGAGGAGAAGACAAAGTCGAGCGAAGACGATGCTGTGCTAGTGGATGCTGGGGGTCCTGCAGGTAGCGTGGGCAAGAGCGGAAAGAAGGGGAAGAAATAGCTTGTCAACCTCAACTATGTGAGCAAGCGTGTCAGGGACTCGGTGAGACGTAAGAAGGAATCGCCCGGTACCAGTGGGTAATTTGGATGAGGATGGCGGATGATCAAGGACTTTTGCCCTTGGTAAATGCATTTTTCGGCGCATCGGTGTCAGTCCGCTACGGTGTGACGGGGAACGGTTGGTATCCAACGGTGCATTCAGGATGACTGTTTATTCATGTATCACTTATCGACTGCAATGCTATCAAACGCCTTGACCTATATGGACCCGATCTCATTCGACGTGATCGTACAAAACTCGCTCTGCTGAGATTCTGGAAAACTCTCATACACAAGATATACATCTCGCTGCTCTCAGCTTCTCATTTCACCCACCACATCTCTACTTCCTCACTGGGCCACTGACGCCAGCACCGATAACACTTGGTAACTCCTCGCTGCCCATGGAGTAGAGCATTCCAATGCCAGAGGAGACCAAGAACGCAAGAGCAACGCCAACAGCAACGAACAACCAGAATTGGACTGAGATGTCCTTCTTCTGGCAGGCTGGTCCGCCCCAGTAGGTGACCTTCCTCTTCGACTCCATGCCCTTATCCTCGCCAATGTGCTGGATGGTTGGCGAGCATGCGCAGCCGTAGCAGTCAAGAGTCTGTCTATCTGATCCAGAGCCCTTGCCCTTGTGGAGGAGCTTGCACTCTCCGTGGCTGCTGCAGTTGTGTGTCGTCTTCTGGCATGCGGATAGGGTATCGAAGCAGCTTGGGAGAATGCCCCGCACAGGGGACTTATCAGAAGCCTGGTTGACAATGACAGGGAAGTCTTCTAGGTCAGTGACACGAGGGGCAGGCGAAGTGGAAGGCGCAGCGTCCGAAGAGAGTATCATCTCGGGGTTCTCGCGGCGGGCCTCTTTGAGCGAAGGGAGCTCGTACGATCCCCATGGGTTGGCCGCGCGCTTAGTATTCGCAGAAGGAGCTGGCATTGTTACGATGGTAAATGCGAATCCAAGTTTGTCGGCCTGCATTGTGACGCGATCGAATGTGAGCGGCAGGTTCTCGTAAGCATCCCTGTCGTTCTTGTCGACGCGCCATATGCTCAGGTAGTCGTTGTAGGTCTGTAGCTTATTGCTCGAGGGTAGAATATCATCGATCTCTAGTGTTGACTGGTAGGTCTTCTTCTTGGGATCTGGTAGTCCAGGTAATGACTCGGCTTGCTTGACGAAGTCGTTGATGAGCCGTTCGTTGTCGGCCGGTGAAGGATGGCCCGAGATCTTGAAGTCATACAGATTCTCGTCACCATCATTGACAATGACTGTTCTGCCTGTCAGTACACGATCTGCAGCTTCTCTAGGCAGCTTAGCACACCTGTCGCATCCTCCTCATTGCTGTCTTCTATCCACATCAACAAATGTGCTCTCGATCGGTCGTTGCTTTCTCCGCCGAACAGCTTCTGTTGTCGTCCTCCATAGACATTGATGTGTCGGATCGCTTCCGCATCTGCATGCTCGATGGAGTGGTATCGCGATAGGCCCAGTCGCTGGGCGATGATCAGTCGCGCTGTTTCTGGGCTGACTGACGGGCTAGCTGCGGAGGCGGTGCAGTACAGCGATGAGAAGAAGACGCCCCAGGACAGCTTCATGGTGGCGGGCGGTGATGGGTTGGGGTGCTGATAGCTGCGGCGACGATGTCCAACGTCAGTGTCGAAGGGAAGCTGCGACCACGCGGGATTTGCCGCACCGTCGCCCTCCACCTATCGCGCGTCAAACCACGCCGCGGAACTCGGCCTGCGCACCTTTATCGTTCTCCATTCACGCCGCATACAGCAATTTGTTTCTTTTCCAGCAAACATTGCCGACAACTATACTTCACGGCGCCTTCATGTCTCGCATATTCACCTTCGTATCCTCATAACGCCCACCTTCAATCCCCGCATCCCACATGTTCAAGGCGCAAGTGCTGCGGAGGAACTTCTCTCTCTTCAATAGAGTTCCCTACTCGCGCATAGTGCGCTCAGCAGCCCGCGATGGCCATGAATCGGTGACAATACAGCGAGTGCGCATACGGACGCCCATCTTTAGCAAATCGTAAGTGTGCAACATTTGTTAAAGGTTCACAACCACTAACACTCTCCAGGCGCATGATTGGAGCAGTCGCCATCAGTGCAGCTCTATATGGCGTCGGCCGCTATCTCGGCATCGAAGTCGAAGTAGAAGTCGTCGAGAATGGAAACCCAAAATCGCCGCGCTCTCCCAATTCGATCAGCAACGAAGACGAAACCGATGAATCAGGCGAAGAGGAAGACGAGGATTTTGAAGATGACGCTCTACTATTCTTCCCTACAGGCTTCTCGCGACCACGGCCGAAGACATTCTATAGAGGCTCAGATCCAGAGTGGCAGGAGTTCAAGAAGTTGGCCACTGATCGTCCCAGGGTCGAGAAGATACGCAGTATGTCCTCTGCCATTCGAGACGACAGGCAATGCTAACACCATTCAGATGAACTGACTTCTATGATTCGCAACATGGCCAAGAAGAGCCCAGCATACACCGCCCGCCTCGGAGCCGTCGACGCGAACAAAGGCAAAGTGTGGATCGAGTTCAAGTTCCCCGATGGCCCACCACAGGAGTACGAGCGTCCAGGCATCGAGTTGACCGAAGACCTTGAATGGCGCAAGGCCACTCGACCTGTTGAGGCAGCGCATCACGCTCGCTTGAGCAGGGTATTCCTTCCAACAGAAGCCTCGAATGCACTCTACCAAGACACCAAGCGGAAGGCGGAGCTGTCGTGGAAAAGCTTCAAGGCGTACATGGGATGGGAGGAGAAGTCGGAGCCTGAGACCGTGCAGACTGTTATGCAGCGAGTCCTTGCCAATCCAACGTCGCCTGTTGGTTCAGGCGCATCTGTTACGCCCGCGACAACTGACGCTCCCTCATCTCCAGCTGCGGACAGCAAATCCCCTGCTGAGACGACTTCCTCACTCAGTTCGCAATCTAAGGACCTTGGGTTTGTCCTTCCAGATCCCAAAAAGCTCACGCTCGATCTCAGCCAATTCCGCCAGGACTTTCGCAAAGCATTCAAACCATACGCAGTGCAGCCACCTCGTGGTACCTTTATGGTCATTGGATTGATCGAGGTATACGGCGAGCGAGCACGCATGACACTCAACGTCACTGCTGCATACGATCCGAAGCAAGGACGCTACGTGAGTCTATCGGCAGCAGTTTGGAATCTGGTCGACCATCGGCAGCATCCAAGAGGTGGACCATAAGAGCCAGTTCGTTGTCATCGGCGTTTTTATTGTGAGCATTAGCGTATATCATCTACATTGCTGGCATACACAGGTCGGATTCGCATATTTGAGCGGCATCACAGGAGTCATAGGTAACACTATTTCAAGCGTATACCCAATACTTTCGATTAGACACATCAGACACCCGCTCTTACACTTTGAATTACTCTCCTTTTTCTCGTGTCATCTAGTGACCAGCAAAATACGCTTGATCTGCACCAGAGCTTTCGTACATGTTCGGGCGGACCTTTTCTTGACTTTCGAAGTACATCTTCTGCTTGCACTGCACTAGTCTCTCCTTCTTTCTCTTAAGCCAGTCGAGCTTAACAGCATTTTCCAACTACCTTACGCACATGACCAATGGCAGCAGTACCAGAAAGCAGCTAACCGAGATCCAAAAGCTTCGTCCTGGACTTGATCAAAACGGTTCTACCACTCATTCATGTCTCCCTCGCTCAGACTCCAAGACTCGACAACCAGAGTCCTCAGCTCATTGCTAATTGTTGCAAGTCGAAAGCGACTCGACTAATTGGCCGTGTGTCTGTGTCTGCCTAGCCAGTATTCACACTCCATCTCCCACTTGTCTTCTTCAATACACAGACACTTGAGTCGAAGTTCAGTATGCCAGCAAAGCAGAATGATGGTTGGGAGCACCAAAGCTTCATGTCAAACACTACATGAGTTTTCACTTGTGTTCGCGATAGCATCGGTCTGCCATCGTTTCACTCTTCGGTAGTAGCCCGTGTTGGAACGCCTGCATGTTTCTAGTAGCGCTGGTACTTGTGACCCTTCTGGGACGGAATGATACAATATTCTGAAGTTCTATGCTGTCCTCAATATACGAATCTCAGCGCCCGTACGCCTCGGTCTCCGTGGTTTTTTGCGAAGTCGGCCTTCAATGAAAAGGGGTTCTGATTTGCTCATGTTCTATTCCAAGGCGCGTCGGATTCAGGCGATGTCCGTTTCATTCCGAAGCGGATCGTATATCTATATTCTCCGCATTTCTCCTCAATCATGATGAGGTGAATGGATGTTCGCCTGGTGCCGAAAATATTGAACTGCTATCAATCACGGACACTGTTACAGTGACATCTAGCATAGCATTGTAAAACTCTCTGTATTCAACGCACAATTTGTCCGTGACGCGTATACAACATCATTCTTGAAAATAATCTTCAGGGCGATGACATGGTGGGGGTAGCAGAATCACGATCTCCAACCTATAGATACGGTTTTTCAATCTTCCCAAGCCTTCATGCTACAATCATTTCAATCTTCTTCTGCCATTCTTCAAAACATGTAGCGCCACTTCGCATGTTCTCTCCGTTGATCATCCGCTAGAAGTGATGATCACATCTTCGATAGCCAGTATCCGTACCTGATGCCTTCGCCGAGTACTTATCGTCTATCTCAGTTATCTTCCATCATTTTTAGAAGTGTGCTAAAGTTTCAGATCTCTCGAAAAGAATACGAGAAGGAGGTTCATGTCCGACCGCCATAACCAGACTGAAGGAAGTCGCATGTGCTATCGACTCTTGTGTCCTAGAGCAAGAAGTGAGCATTGAAAGCTCTGGCGTACAGTTGCATGAACGAAAGTTTTCGTCGACAACTCACCAAGGAAGCACGAACAAAATGTAATTCTCTGAAGATCTTCGGGAACTTCGCAATTATAGATACCCTCCCCACCACTTCTGTATAACTTATAACTACTTTGCTTCCACATCTCTCTTTCAAGAAAAATTACATACTGGTTGGAACCATGTGGACTGAATCCGAGTTGAGCTTACGCTATGTCCGCAGGTCTTGTCATGGCCAAATTCGGTGAAATGTATATCTTATACCTCGTGAGATCGTGCAAAGAATAGCAGAACACCGTCACGCCGACTAGATGGTTGGAAGGACCCTCGATCTACCTTCGAGGCTCTCTCGAGATAGTCGGCACTTGATACAGAAATGTGCGGTGCACCAAATGCACGCTCCCGTGGGTCCTACCTAGATGTGAGCCACAAGCGACCACACAACTCATCTTGAAGCGTTACATTTGTGTCCTCACAACTTACAAGAGTGGCTATGCTATGCCCTTGTACCATTGCAAAACCAGAGACTCGCTCAAATACTCTCTAGAAGATCGAGCCACATCAAGCAACTCAGTCCTGCAGCACCATGACTTTGCAATATACCTTCTACTGCATGCGCCACTTCCACCGTAATCTCACCACCCGGTTGCCAGTCTTCATGCTCCCTGCATCAGCCCCTGCATCAGCCCCTGCATCAGCCCCCGCATCCAGCATGCCGACCTACGACCTCTTCCTCGCGCTCATCGTCCTCATATGCCTGATCCTGGTACTTATCCTTGTGTACTTTCTACATCATTGCATCAAACGTCATCATGAGCGCGAGGCTCTGCCGCAACACCCTCAAGACGATATCGAGAGCGCACTACCGGAACCTCAGTATGCGCAGAAGATGACGACTTCGCGACCGGATATTGAACACCCATACAACGACGAACACCAGCGCATGTCGCATTTGACCACGGCAACGCCGTACATTGAGCTGCTGCCGGAGATTAGAACGAGTGGAAGCAGTGAGCGAGCGGAGGATTGGCTGGAGAGGAGGGATAGTCGTGTTGTAGATGAAGATTTGGGACTGAAGAGGGAGAAATTGAAGATGAGGGATAAGGTATTGGATTCGAAAAGCGACCTAAAGGCTGGAAAAAAAATTAAGGGAGACATCCACGTGGCGGAGATTTGAGAGGCTGCGATGAATGGTAGCTAGCGACGTCGATGTTACACGTCGAGCGTAGCAACTCTAGAAAGACCTCTATCAAGTCCAAGTCCAACAGTGCCGACGCTGAACTGAGAATTCTTTGAGGCATGCGCTCAACTCTATATCGCGGTCCGTTCCGTCGTAGAAAAGGTCACAAACACTGTACTTAAGACGTGCGTGTACCTGTTCTCATGCAGTGTTCCCTTACATGGGATGCGTAAGATGTGATTGTGCGACCAAACCCACGACCTACATATGTTCTGTACCTGTATATTCGCGCAACTATAGCAATTGTACTCCTACAGCTTGCGCAACGCGATTGTTGGTAGCGCACATCGGAACAGCGAAGGCATAGAGCCCGTTGCTTCTCTCCCCGGAGAGACAACTGAGACCAGCAACTACGCAATGATGCAACTTTTCAAAAGAGACTCGCTGCAAATCGACACACACGCATCTCCAACAGTATTTGCGCAGCCTACCGACAGCACAAGGCCCAAAATCATCCCTCAAGACGGCAGCTCCGAGCTGGGCTCACCGGCGATTATCTCTGTCTTGACGGCAGACGCACGAGGTTCTCCATTGTCGGCTAGGCCCGTGGTCACAGCTACTTCAGATTATGCGTCGGAAGACCCAGCCTCCAAGACCCGATCTGGTTTCGCACCGCTTGGAGTCGCTATAGGGGTGGTTTTCGCTATCGTCCTTACACTCGGTGCATATCATTACATCAGTCGTCGCAATCGACCTCCAAAGAAGGAACAAAAGGAGCAAAACGTTGCGACTCAGGGTGGGGGTACCAAAGCTGGTGAAATACGGCTGGATCAGTTGTAGAGTGTCGTGAAGACGCGATGGGCCGGAAAGAGAGTGGTGGTGGCGTTGGTCGTGAAGAGGTCACTCGGCCCTCTCTGGAGGATGAAAATAGAGGAAGGAGAAGAAGGATGGGTGTGGAGATGACATAACATGAAGGGGATTGGAAAGGCACAGGATCGCTTTGATCGACGTGATAAATCTATGCAGATGGGAAATGATGCCCTCGATACAGGGAGACTAGTCCATCAATTCTTGTTTCCTGCTGCATCCAAGTGCACCGTGGTACCACCTGATTCCATGTTGGGGGAGGACGCTTCTGCTCGGATATAATCTTGTGAAGGCTGTCAGGTGAGGGTCGACAGCGAGGTCTTGCTGGAGTCTATTTGGAGCATGGGCCGCATGGTGTACCGATTGAGCGTTGATGCATCGTCAGAGAGTGGAGGAAGTTGAGAACGTGGGTAGCCGAGCCGGTACAGATGCTAGCGCGCGCCCGGACCCTTGATCCATGCAAACACGTCCCGAATTTCACGACTCTGTAAACAACGCTTGTTGTGCTTGCGCTCTTGATTTGCCTTCTTCTTATCTTCTAGCTCAGGCGCCGACATACAACAAAGACCTCAAGCACGCACCTTTTCAGGCCCACCTAGCACAGCAGCCGCCCTTGTGACCGAGTTCCTCCCCGCCGCACCCACCGAAGCTCTCGAAACCCCACTACACGAGCACACGAGCTCATCCCTCGCTTCACCAACCCTCACCATGACCGCGGAATTGGACATTGACTTTACGCGCCGCAACAAGAAGCCGCGACCGTTGTCTGAGCATGAGAAGGAGAAGCTAGACGAATTCGTTGACGCCATCCACTACTCAGCCAGGTACGTCCATCTGCCTGCAGTCCTTCGACGCGTCGCAAGGCTGACCTACATGCGCAGATATTCAGACGACCAGTATGAATACCGTCACGTGCAGCTCCCCAAGCAGATGCTCAAGGTCATTCCCAAAGACTATTTTGACGGCGCAAGAGGCACACTGAAGTTGCTATGGGAGGAGGAATGGAGAGCGCTTGGGATCACACAGGTACTTGCGTCCACAAAGCATGAAGCAGTGGTGTAGGCTGACCCATCGGTAGAGCTTAGGCTGGGAGCACTACGAAGTGCACGAGCCAGAGCCTCACATCCTGCTCTTCAAGTAGGTGCCCCATGCCCTGAATGCGTATGGCCTCTAATCGTCCTAGACGACCGATCAACTACCAGCCTCCGATGCATTAACGCAATCCAACGTTTCCGCGCCGGGTCGATGAACATCTGGCGACAACTATCGGCTTGGCCATTCCGCTTCGACTCAGGGTACATCACCTTTTTTGCGGCGATGCCTTCGGCTCCTTTTCCCATTTCAGCGAGACATGTTAGATATAATGACGATATGATCATGGCAAGGATGAACGACCCGCTGCTACTGCAGCAGCGCGGCTTAGCCAAAGAGCGACAGTTCAATATCATGGGAAGGAGTTGGATGTCTACAATTGTACATATGACTGTTACGAGAGCTACGAGGAGCTGGCAGCGACGAGTATCATGAGCTCCGCTCGAAATAGTATATTCATGAGGATTATGAAGGTGTCTGCAAGGTATCAGGTGCTGTGTTCGAGCCTCAGAGTCTTGTGCTCTGTCGCAATGACACTTCCATCTCACCCATTCGATAGTCATCCAATCTTTCCTTGGAGGTTCTGTCCAACTGGCATGAACCACTGGCGCTCCAAAAGCTGCGCATGAATGCACTTAACGTCGCGCAATGCCGTCTCGCCTCTATGCAATGTTCCAGAAGACCATCGAAGACGCCGATCAATCGACGTCAGAGGTATGTTAAGCGTAACGTCTGAAAAGGTTCAATGCTCCTGCCTTCGAATTTACGCTAGCGTTTGTTGTTCTTTCCTCATTGGCCGACCCCACACATAAGACCTTAGACCCTCCCGCATCCTCTCCATTACTCTGGATAAATCACACCCTCCAATTCTCCTTGTTTCATCACCCTGTCGCTTTATCGTCCCTTGCAGCAACCGCGCCTCGCATGTCCTAGCGCCTGACGTCTGCGTACGTATGAGGAGTGACACGACCCTCACAGGCGTGCGAACATGGGGAGCCATGATACTGAACATGAACGAGCATACTCTTCACTCTCAATGCAGCACATGGACTCGAAAGTGCTGCAGCACAGATGCATCGCCAGCGATCGTCTGCACTCTCTTCACCTGTGATGTGGTCACTGAGCAAGCCTGTGCGACCCCACGAAACCGTTATGATGGCCATCCTTGGATGCTCATATGCGATCTGCGCAGGAGAAACAGCCGGATGATGCTTCCGCAGCGCTGCCATACCGCAGATGGTCAGTGTTCCTCTTCCAGCATAGTGTTGAGCGAGAGCATCGCATTGGCCAATGCCTTCAGCAAATGCTTAGGCTTTCTTTCGTCCTAAATCCGACAACAATCATTTGTCACATACTCCATGCTATGACTAGAGATCATTTTGGTTTCGAGGTTTGGCACGACAGCTGGCTGACTGCTTCAGCCCAGAGCCGTTCAGCATATGGAAGCTTTGTCCCACAGCCTACCACTCACCAGAGTTGCGGCTCGCCAGGGAGGAGAAGTCCCAGCCCTTCCTCGGCCCGTGCCCGCACTTCAAAGTGATATCAAGGTGTCCCGATCTGGCCTCTCTGAACGTATTCACTATATCCAAGGAGTCTGTTCTCCCTTCTGGGTCGACTTGAGCAGTAGTCTAAATTTACCCATTCAGTGTTCTGCGATACGCAGTGATCGACGCTGATGGCTCAAAACATAGTAGGATTCGATAGCCAGCTGGCTTCTAGGCCTCCATAGAGACTCTCTGTCTTTCGAGCTTTTGTCAACTACATAATTGTCTGAAGAACAAACGCCTGCTATCATGATGAAGTCTTGGTTCCAGGACCGGCGGCTTCGAACTCAGCGCTCTGGTAAATATAACTCCAAAAGGTTTGCCATCATACTTACCAGACTCCTGCGCCGTCTTTGGCAGTCAAACAGCAAGACCCTGCTACGCTCAAGCATCCAGCAGAGACCAGCGCGTGGACACATGCAGTTGACAACAGCGATGCATTCGAGAGAATGACCGCACCGCGTGTCTCCAGCAGAATGTCCATCGAGCGCTATCTCAAGGCTCCGATAGCTGACGAGCCCGCCTCAACTCCTGCCATAGATGTTGCTCTTCCAAGACTACTAGCGCTCGATCGGAAAAGCTTTGGAGCCACTTTCCATCACTCTCGAGAAATCTCGACGAACATTCATTCTGAGGGTCGACGAACTATTTTCACTTCCGGAAGCGGACCAGAGACTGTTGACACAAGCTGTACAATAGAGACGGTTTCCAACAATCCTCTTGACGAGTCCTCCAGTTTAGATCGTACGAACCAGCCGCCGCGAGCAGGGCAGGGTAAACAACTTTTAGCAGATGCGCTCCCGGGAAGCGCCACCGCTGATCTCGGAAGCAAAGAGAAGTTGCGGGAACGCATCGAGATGTTCAAATCCGGCTCCTCTAAGCAAGAACCGAACTACTACCGTGTCAAAGCAGAACATGAGCTTGCCCTTGTTAACGAAGAGGTTAAAAATTTGGAGCTCGCGATGCAAAGACACGACCTCCGACAAGCTCCGCAGAGCGTCAACACTCCCACGGTCACTGATGAGGATGCCTTAGCACTCATGGCGAACAATCCCAAGTTAGCACAAATACTGGGTCAAAATATCGACAGCAGAACCAACGCCGGACCAATTTCCAAACCTGCTCTGGCGTCTCCGATGTCAGAGCGGCCTATGACGAACTACGAAGCCTCAGCCAAACCGAGGGACCATCCGTTGCGCAAAATAAAGTCGAGTGGTGCTCTCGACGGCTCGTGTGCCTCGTTCAGTAGAGGCAGATTGGAAAGGGCTGAAGAAGTTGCAGGCCAGCCCAGCCGACGGGTGAGATGTTTTTGCACCTTCTGTCAAAAAGGCTTCAATAATCGGGCTGAGTGGATCGAACATGAACATATAGTACACATGCCTGAAGAATTTTGGGTGTGCTGTCCCAGGACTGGCAAATTCCCTAAAAGATGTCCCTTTTGCGACAAAATTAGTCCGAGTCCTGCGCACCTCGCTGATCATAATTATCTTGCCTGTCAACAGACGCCTCTCTCGGAACGGACCTTCGACCGCAGCGATCACTTCCTGCAGCACATTTCGCAGGTCCACAAAGTCCCACCTAGCCAGAAACCGGCTCGTTTGGCTACATTAGAGGACGACTGGAAGACCCCAATGTCTATTCGAGACGGACACCCAGCCCTCCGTTGTGGCTTTTGTGGCGCAAAATTCAAGACCTATCACGATCGCACAACGCATGTTGGTAGACACTTCTCAAAGGGAGAAGATATGGCATCTTGGTGGAAAGAACGAGCGTATCACGATGTACAACTACTCAAAGAGAGTGAGGAGATGTCAATCGCGTTCGTGCACCCATTCGAGTATGGTGAACACCGTTGACGAATGACAGACAATCGCCTCACCAATGCGCGTATTGCGAAAAGACCTTCGAGACACTCGCTATCGCACGGGAGCTCCATCCTTTGTGCACGATGTGGTCATGTAGCTTCTTGCCGAGTATGCGATATGCAATCTACCCAACACAAAAGTCTCATCAATTGGATATGAGGTGCTGCTATTGTAACGATGCGCTTCCGCAGGAGGCAGAAGGTCAGGTGAATAGCACTTTGCTGAGGAACCATCTAGTACAACACAGCTTTCGTGCATGCCACCAAAAACTTTACTGCTCGGGGCAGAGCTTCCGTCAACACCTTCAAGATAATCACCGGTCATCTCATGATATGAGCTTGTTCGCTGGTTGGACTTTGTTGTTGAAAGCCAGTCGAAGCGAGAAGCCTTCCATCTTCCGCCAGGCAGTATCAAGTTCAAATCCTGCACATCGAGCAAGAGTCGAACCCAATGCGATGCAGAAGAAGCGAGCCAAAGCAGATATAGACGATGCGCCGACCATGCCGTCCAATTTCATAGAGCTAGCAGAGCCTCGGCGACCTGAACCGAACAAATTGCGTCGCAAGTCCTCGACAATCGCAAGAACAAGGACAACAACTCGGGATATCAGGTTGTCAATGGAGACTTTCGCACGATCTCCTACGCTGGATGCTCCCCTCGCGATCACGCATAGCCCCTGGTATCCATTCCAAGCAAGACTTCGTGTTGCATTCTACAGACGGAGACTGGATGCTTCGACACGCAATCGGCTTTATGTTCGCGGGGGAGACGAACCGTTGATCGGCAGTTCGGAGCAACTATTCAGAAAACTGCCCGGAAGCGTTTTTGGTATCCTGATACTCAGAAGTTCCATGCTAGCGGCGGTGCCTGCGCGCTTGACAAATTCAGTCGATCTTTATCCGTTGACAGAGCTCGGAAACGGAACTCGGGCGATGGCTCTGTCGTCACCTCAATGATTGAAGCGACGTGAGGAAGTTTGAGCTGAGGTCTCGCCAGAATTGACGGCTGCTACCTGCAGCCACGTGCTGAATTCCTTCAGCTGTCTGGACTCTGGATGACTCCTGGGTAAAATCGGGCCGACATACTTCCCAAATCGTCATCGCAGCGCAATCGCGTTAGACGTTGGCTGTCAATCACACGCAGATCTGCGGTAGATTTCGTAACAGTAATCGCGAAGCGTTGGATTGGGGCTGCTCAACGGTAGTTGCCAAGACCAGCCACGGTAGGCGGAGCGAGTGCGTAGGCTCACCATACGAAAGCTCGAAGCACATTGAGATGTACCTGCTGCAGCACGACACGGCACTTGCTTACGACATACCGCTGCACATTGGACGTTTATGGTGGACCAGGCTACATGCCGGAATCGCTGATTTGCTCTCGTCATCCTGCAGCGTCTGTACTCAAAATTGAGGTCGTTCGCTGCTCTGGTCCTGGCTAGCGTTGTATCTTACGTACAAGCGCACGACATCGCCGTCTGGAAGCTTGGGCAGTTTGGCGTGTGCCTGCAAGTGCCGCGGACTTAGTTTTACCGCACTGAATCGCGTTACACAACGTAGGAGGCTGGGATGACATAAGGCTGATCCTTGCGGCTGGGATTGGCGGAGATTCTCGGGATGCGTTGCCGGTGTTCGGAGCGGAAGGCGTTTTGCCTTAAAAGCGAGCGGTGAAGTGGCAGCAAGGGACCGAGCGGAGCGGAGATCTCACGATGCGGGTCTAGATGTGGATTCGCTGTACGTGCGGAGAGCTCTGCAACGGCGACTCTACGGTACTTTTACAGCAGCCTTACGAGCATTTCCAAGATACTGTCGTGTGCTGCGTCATACTGACTTGCTCCATACTGAAATTCTACGAGATTGCACCGACGCAATGCAGCAGCGCACGAGGCCAGACCAAGCACTCTGGTATCGCCCACCCGCAGTACTCCGCCAGACATATTGGCGGCAGATAATAATGCGTCTGATTTCGAGGGCGTTTCGTGGTGACGTGCGTCTTGTAGTGCTCAATGCGGAAGGCAGTACCTAACAGTAATTGCTGCTTGGCCGGAACTATTAGAACGATGTTGCAGCGATAGCAAGCTGGAGATGATCCACAGATAGAACGACCGTTGTATAATACTTTTACGCGCAGCAACGGGCAGTGGGGGATTTGGGCTTCCCATTGGCTCCGTACTCTCCTTATCACTTGGTGTTCGGATGACCTGGTGTTCCTTGGTCGAGCTGCTAGCCACTCTCGGCGTCCGCAGTTTCCCTTACCTAACGGATGTGCACGGGCCCTTCCGCAAGTACATGTTCGTAGATGGTGCTGTGCTCAACTCTCAAAAGACTCCCACAACGCTCTCCCAGGCCGCTCTCGCGTTTCCACGACTCCCACCCGGCTTATGTGCCTGTCCACGCCCCGTGCTGGCTTCTAGCTCGCAGTACTCGCCTCCAGGCCGTATCTGCCCTATCCGCCCGCGACCGACCGCTCTCTACACATCCCGCAACCTTCAATGACGGCGCGAACCATCAATCACCTTATACTTCTCGCGGCCGTAACAGGCAACCTCGGACATCCATCCTGACGAAAGACTCCTCCGCTGGGCTCCGAATTGTCCAGCCAAATCAGACTTGCTTTTTCCGCCTTACACAATATACTCCCGTGCAGCATACCCAAGCCCACGCGATAAGCCCTGGTCCCTTCCGCTTCTGGGGCTCTATCTGCTCAGCAGTCGTGTGACTGGTGCTGTGTAGCAATCGTGCCTGTCTCGCACCCCATCCGGCACCTGTCCTTCGGAGGCTAACCAACGGCCCGCGCATATCAGCTTGACCTGGTCTCTTAGCTGCAACTAGGCGCAGCCCGACCCTCTTACGATACCCGCCCTTATCTCTTGAGCGCATCGTCAGCGCCTGATACCGATATGACGACCGCCGTGGCTATACAGCCTGCCATGCCACGCCCAATGCCCGTCCCTATCGCCGCCGCCCGCCCTCGCAAACAACAGAAAGCCTCGCCGGGCAAAGAGAACTTGGTCGTCGGCAAGCCCACCACCACCAACGGCCCTGTTTCCAACATCCGCTCTAGGAGAGAGCGGCCTTGTGACGCCTGTCGACGCAGGAAGAGTCGCTGCGTGATACACGAGGGCGCTGCGTTGTGTGTCCTGTGCGAGTTTCACAAGCAGGAGTGCACCTTTGTCCAAAGCCCGCTACCTCGCAAGAGGAAGGTAGTCGACGGCGACAAGAAGGACTCGCCCAACAACACTAAGAAGAGGTACGTTTAGACTTTTCCACTACTGTAAGATGTTTCGTGTTCCTGGATCTCGCTTCAACCTGTCAGTTGTCGGATCTGCCATGCCGGTTTCGTCCTACGTCCTACGTCACGTGCCCACGTGTAACCGCTCTTTCCCTTTTCAATTCCTCGGAGCGTTATCGGCAGTCGTCCCGCCATCCGAACTCCCTCGAGACGCGTGACGCACCATACTATCAGGCGTACAACGCTAACACTGCCCGCAGGACCGTCGACACAGAGCCTCCACCACTAGCGCTTTCCACTCCCACCATCACCGCAACTGCGCCAAACCCCCCACCACCTCAGGCCCCATTAGTCAGCATCCACCTCCCCCAACTTGGAGAGACCCTGGGTTTGCAACGACGCCAGCATAGTAGATACATTGGTCTAAGTTCGCCTTTCGATTCCCTGCTTATTGGTCTGTCTCAATTCGACACTCGCAACGAGTCGACGTTCGATCTTGGCACTCTACGACGGGTCAATGATCATGAATGCTTCATAATGCTGCCTGACGAAAACACACAAGAGTATGCCGGTGAGGTCGAAGCACTCAACCAAGTCGAGCAGCTCATTCACCCACATGGTCCCGCTCTCCTAGATCTCTACTTTCAAGTAGTCCATCCCAACTTTCCCATCATCCAGAAGCACCTCTTCGTAGAGCGGTATCGCAATGGTGATCGAAGCTTCTCGCCGGCGCTGCTGGCTGGTATGTACATTCTCGCATTGAATTGGTGGTCGTTCAATCCGAACTTGGCCAAGTACTCCAAGCCAGACGCAGCAAGACTGGAAGCGATTGCAATGAAGTCACTAACGGCTGCAATGGAGAGGCCAAAGTTGTCGACTGTTCAGGCTGGTTTACTGTTGCTTCAACGTCCTGAAGCCGACTCGTGGAGTCTAACTACTCAATTGGTCGCCATTGGCCAAGAGCTTGGGTTGCATCTTGACTGTACTTCTTGGTCCGTGCCCCTCTGGGAACGTGGCCTGAGGAAGCGGATCGCCTGGGCATTGTACATGCAAGACAAGTGGAGCTCGTTGATTCACGGGCGGCCCTCGCACATTTTCAACGCCAATTGGGCAGTGAAACCAATCTCGGAAGAAGACTTCAATGAAGAAGGTGACGGCTATGAGACGCGGCAAGACGAGACAGAAGACGAGCAAGAGGAAAACCACAGAGGACGCATCCTCTTTGCCCAGATGATTGCCTTGACTCAGATCATGGCCGAGGTTATGGATACTTTTTACACGCAAATCGCCATCCATGATTTTGCGAATGCTGGCAAGAAATCGACTGAGCTCATTCTTGCACGTGCGAAACCGGTTCAGATCAAGCTCCGTCAGTGGCACGAAAGGTTACCGGCTGAGGTGAAGATGCATGCGCCACTTACCAAGAACAAACTCACTTCGACCGGGTATCTCCATCTTGCATACTTTGCGACAGAGATTACTCTTCATCGCCGCATCGTACAGTCACTCGACTCGACCAATCCAGACTCGTATGGTCTCTTCATGTGTCGCAACGCTGCGAAGACACGTTTGATCTCGGCCATGGACTTCGTCAATCGCCTTAAACCTGAGCATCTGCAGGCCTTCTGGTACTTTGCGTCCAAGGTCAACTTCACACTGATCGGCACCTTCGGTTCGCTTCTTTGGGCAACCGCACCAGCAAAAGAAGAAGCAGAGTTCTACAAGCTCAGGCTGCGCGAGTACCGCTGGACTCTATCCGTCTCGTCCAAGCGTGCAGACTTTCTGGAATATGCCGTTTCGATGCTAGACGCTAGTCGCGCCATGCTGAACAACCTCGCTGAAAAGCCAAGCTTAGCAGAACAGATCAGCAGTGCAGGCGTACCTCCTGCGGCACCGAGAAAAATGTACTATTCGACTATGGGACCGCCGCTGTATCCACATGGGTCCGGCAGGCACAGTCCAGAAGACGTTAACATGGAAGATGGCGACGACCTAAGGAGAACGATGAGTGGTGACAGCTTCCAAGGGTTCAATGACGGGTCGCAGTTCGGAAGTCAGCCGAGCAGTAGACTGCAGACTGCAGAGAATTCGCCGCGATCCGTGTGATCGTGCAGCTGAAAAGTTTCCATTTTTAGTCTGTGGAGTAGCATTGTAGCGATCATTAGCGAGGGTAGGCATTTCACCTTGGTTTA
Organism: Setomelanomma holmii; assembly: GCA_010015745.1. Lineage (NCBI taxonomy): Eukaryota > Fungi > Ascomycota > Dothideomycetes > Pleosporales > Phaeosphaeriaceae > Setomelanomma > Setomelanomma holmii. Next base: position 510,653 of record ML978156.1, read on the forward strand.
TCTGCGAGCGCTCCGACCTTTATACCTGTCTGCAAGTATATGGAGTTATTGCAACAATGGAATCGCGTGAAGATCGCGCCATATCACGAACACGCGACGCGTGGGATCTCATTACGTCCTCGCTTACTTTGCGACTGGAGTTTACGATCTTGACGTTCATGTTGATGATATCTTAGACCGCGATTGGATATATGGTATAGCATTAGCACAGGATTAGACATTGATATTACTGCCTTTCAAGTCATTTTGCCTTTGCAAATTCTTGTTATTGGTCACGTTGGTGCAAGGTAGTCTCACGTTCTGCCTTTACCCTTGTCGGCTACTTTCCCTATTTTCACGTGTCTGTGTAACCTCCTCGCCGCACCAAAACTCACTGCTCATAGTCTGACAGCTGTTAACGTCTCCTCACCCTCTCCCACCCCCAGGGTCCAAACACTCGACTCATCCACATTCCCGCCAGGCAAAACTCCACTCACTCCTCTAACTCCGCGATCCTGAAATCCCAATCTCGCCAAAAGCCTTTTGGCCTCGCCGTTTTCAGGATTCGTAATTCCAGCAAAAGCCCGACACCCTTTCGTCTCACGGTAGTACTGCATGAGTGCAAACAATGCTTCGGTGGCGTATCCGCGTCCGTGGTATGCAGGCAGGAAATTGAAGCCAATGTCTGGAACTGTGGGTCCCGGGTTGTCGGGGTATCGGGCGAGGTTGCATGATATTGCGCCTATGTAGATTGATTGATCTTCCTTGTCCGGCTGAGGTGTGGGGCCATCGGAGCTCAGCAGCGTCGATTGAGTCTGAGAAGTAGCTGGAGAAATGGTGGAGGCTTCTTCAGGCCGGAGAGAAACGGCATACCGTCCATATCCCGTGTGAACCATGCGGTCTGCACCGCTGGCGATGAAGGCCTGGGCTGCGGCGCGGTCGGGGATGAGGCTGGGTCCTGAAGGTTGGAATTTTACGGAGGAGGGGCTGTGGCGAACATACAGGATGAGGTCGGCGTGGGCGATGTTGGTGGGGATGAAGTGGGATATGCGTAGGCGGGGAGTTGTTATTACGAAGTTTGGATCAAGGGTCGTGAGACTGGTGGTTGTTGTTGAGATGGACATGATGGGTTGGCAGTGGTGTTTGGCAAAAGAGGTTCAAGATGATAGATTGAGGAGTTGGGGTCGGGTGGTTCTTGCAATGTCAAGGAATTTGATTTCTTGACTACGCGTGTCATCAGTATCCTTGATTATTTGCATCGTGTTCCTGGTGTTGCAGTCTTATGGATGAGTCATCCTGGTCGCATGTTTGCATCCTTCGCAACGCCTGGGGCGGTCAGCGCTAGAAGCCAATTAGGAAGCTATAAAGATTGCGATGCCATTGACAGCGAACATCTAACACCGAGATCCGGGTGTCGGAACGGACTTAGGTCCTTTCACGTGATGCCTCATTGTGACGTCCAATGTTGCCAAGTAGATTATTGGAATGTGAGGAACCATCGACCTGCAGCGCAACATGATAGTACGACCTGAGATGAGTATGAGAGTCTGAAAATAATGACAAGAAAAACGCATGTAGACATAGGCACATACTGCAGAGAAAGACAAGGAAATATGAAATGAGTTTCAGTGCCAGAATTTCGTGAGAGGCTCGAAGGGAGGACTAGGAGCAGCTTGTCCTTAGCCGACTACTTTTGCAGTGCTGCTGCGATGTCAATCTATGCTTGTCAGAACATCCCGCTGTCATGTACCGCAGTCTGCATGAGTCGGGTGGCGAGGGTGTAAGTAACTCTTGTGCCAACAGTCTGCGCAAGCGCAATTTGCAATGCTGCGCACAACAGCAAAAAAAGCGTGGGTACTGCTTCCGCTGCCCTGCAAAGCAAGTAGGTCTAGGCTTGTGTGTTAGAGAATTACTGTGGGCTCTGCATGTTAGTCTACAAATTTTACTGTACGCAATCTCCACGGGAGGCTTCCAAGCGAATCATTACAAGTTGACCCAGCACACTTGAATTTTAGACTGTTCCAGCAGAGTTCGAATTTTGCAGAATTGAGAGAGTGTGATTGGACATGCAAAGATGAAAACCAGAATGGAGTAATGCAAAATTGTGGTCACGCTTGCCGCTGATAACAGACAAGAAAGAAGGTACCGGACCTCAAGGAATGAAGAGCTAAAGCAGAAATGCGGTTGGCTTGTTGCGAGAGGACTTAGTTACCAAGAGTAGATGTGTTGGCTATGAGAGCCACTCTCTGCCATGCTGTTGAGTAGGTTAGTAGGTCGCCGATATCTCCCGTCACGCAAGGAAGTGTCATTGCCATGGCTGAACACTTGCTGTCAGGCAGCCATTGGACGTGGCAGTTGACCGCGGTAGAAGTTGTCGCATTGAGAATGTCGTGCGAGTCGTCACAGAGGCTTGCCGTGGCTGAGCTGGCAGGGGCGTGGAAATAACGTTACCATCGTGCACAACTCACCACCAGCAAGTCAAAATGTACAGCAACTCTTGCCATTTCACGTGGGGATCCGGCCATCACCGAGAAGTTTCGCCATCAGGTTGTCCACCTTCTTCCATAGTTCTAGCCAGAGGTTACATCGATCGTCATCTGCTGATAGCCATGCTTTTCTCTCCCGTCCTGCAGAAATGCAGAGTCACCGAAAATTATGATTCGCGGAGCGTAAAGCGTGCCTGGCCGGGCGAATCCTGGCCGTTGAGTTGTGCAGAAGTTCGCATGGCGCTCTCCAATCGACGTTGGCGGTGCTGAGGCACTTATGCAGGTCCAATGCGTTGAGACGCGCGGCTCGGTTGTTGTCTGAGTCTTTAGTGCCGACGGTGTTTGCGTGATCGTCTCTTGTGAGGAGGACTCTCGATGGTGCGAAATAACGCTAGAGCCAAGTCGAGATGAAATCGAAGCGCGACTCTGGGGTTTCGGTGCCTTATGAGACGGAAGCAGATGATTGGGCCCAAACAAGTCGTTTTCATTTATGAAACGTGGATGATCTCCCTCGGGATGCGGGACGGAACTTTGGTGTCACGGTTGGCGCCTTCCCTAACACTCCTAGCACACTCACTAAGCGAACAATACCCCTGGCTAGAAGCCTCCAACCTCAGCCCAGTCTCGCAACGCTCAGAATCCTGTTCCTGTGTGAACACGACACTAGCAGTCGGCCCCTCTCAATCCACCAACGACTATCGCGCGAAGATCCTTCTCGTCGTGCATGAAGCTTATCGATACCAGGCAGGTTGTCCTTCAACGTGGCTCCAACAAGTTCGGCCTCCGAGTATGCTTGTGCTGCCCAGTGCGTTGATGACAGCGCTGGCGCACGCCAAGTGTGGAAACCTCATTTCCACATCTGCGCGGTATCTGGGATCGAGACTTGGGTAGCGAGAGTCTCGTGCGACTTTTGACCTGCCATTGGTAGCTCGCAACCGGGCAATTGGGAAAAGTCAATCCAACCTTATTCACACGTGTTGGCGCAGCTGGGCGGTTTCTGCATCTGAAACCGGGGCCAGAGGGATTTGCCGAAGAAAGAATGACAAGTCAGCGCGGAAGTGGGCCGAAGGCTTTCTGGACGGCGGCGCATGGGGGCTTTTGCGGCGTGCGGCGTGTTCCTGTCTACACTGGTATAAGTAGACGGCTGCGCCCGAAGATGTGCCCGTCGATTTGCCCCAGATCCCTCATTCACATCGCTTCTGTCGATCCCACGTTCCTTCGGTATCATTATACCAGTCCACTCATTCCTTAAAAGTCCACCATGGTTCAAGCGTCTGCACTCTTTGCCCTTGCGGCCTTCACTGGTTTGATCCAAGCCACTCCCATGCACCACCGCCGTCATCAGCACGTTCAGGCCCGAGGCGAAGCTGGCAAGCGTGGTCTTGCCTTCCCCAAGCAATTCAATGGTCAAGTTGGATCATCTTTCACTCAGGCATTCTCCGGCCACTCCCAGATCACTTGGATGTACGACTGGGAAGCTGTGATTGACGGCACTCCCCTGTCAGGTCTCGAATATGTTCCTCTCCTTCACAGCAACCAGGACTGGTGCACATCCGGCTGGACACAGAACGTCGCCAACGCACGCTCCAAGTACGATGTCAAATATGTCCTCAGCTTCAACGAGCCGGATCAGACAGGGTACGTCAACTGATTCCGACACTGCTCTTAGTCATATATCTGACTTCTTCGTAGTGGTGGCGGCTCTGGTATTCCCGTCGACCAAGCCATCGCTGCCCACAAGCAATACATCCAGCCTCTTGCTGGCTCTGGCTTGAAGATCGGCTCGCCCGCCGTCACCAATGGTGCTGAAGCCGACAAGGGCATCAACTACCTCAAGCAGTTCATGGCCGGATGCTCCGACTGCCAAATCGACTTCGTCGTTACCCACTACTACGCATGGTCCAACGCCGACGACTTCAAGAACTATATCACCAAGTTCCACGACACCTTCCAGAAGCCAGTCTGGATCACCGAGTTCGGCGTTAACCCCGGCGAGGGTGACGCCAACGAGTTCTTGAAGCAGGTTCTTCCCTGGTTGGACCAGACTGAGTGGATCCAGAGGTATGCGTACCACATGACGGCGCCGGATGTTGAGGGCAAGAGCTACCTTGTCAACTCTGCTGGTAACGGTCTCACTGCTGCTGGTTTGACTTATGCTACATGCCCATCGTCGTAGATGTTGGCGCGTAGTAACTTTCATCTTTCTTCTGTGAATATTTGATGACTCTTATAAACGGCTAGCAAAAAGTCACTATGTCAACTTCATCTTCGACACTCTCTTTAACTATCTTCAATCTGACTGAGACTTTGCTCTAACAGTCAAGTCTTCGATAAACATTGTCGTTCCGGTTCATGTCTAATGCCACTCGAGGACTTACACCCAAGCATATGATCCCAATAATATACAATCAACTCGACGGTCTTCAATCACATTAACCATTTCCGTCCGCCCTGCTCACCTCCCCGCTCGGCAACTCGTACACAGGACTCCCCACATCTGCTTCGACAACCTCCATAACCTGTTCATCCCGCTTCTCACTCTCCGCGCCCTGCAGCTCATGTTTCTCCCCAACAGGCGCATATATTTCCGGCACCATTCTTCCTTCTAAGTCCAAATCCGTTCGCGGCGACTTTTCCACGGCCTTCGGCGCCTGATTACCCGGGTCCTTCTTTTCATCCGTCTGTAGAGTCTGCGCCAGCCCGTCCTCCCTCCTAGCCGCTCTTCTACGTCGATACATCCACCACCCCAACCCAGCAATCATTCCCATCAGCACAAGCACACCAACCGCAATACCCGCAATCGCCCTAGGCGACAGCTTACTTGACCTCGCCTGTCCAGGTCTTGGCACCAGACTATCAGTCCGATTCTTCGGCTCGACAGTCACAACATCCAGCGGCAGCGGCGGACTCGCAAACACAGCTTGGCTAATATTAAACACATCGCGCTCCCAATCCACACTAATATACACCTCCTGCAAGAACGCGCGACCGAGCGTGTACTGCGTGTCATTTGCAGCGCGGCGTAAGGGGAAGTAATTCGTTTGTGTGCCGAATATGGGATACCGAGCTTGTAAATCAAAAGCTGCGTACGGGATGTTGATAGTGATTGTGTCGCCGCCAGATGCGGATGTGCCGATTGTGAAGCTTAGTGTTGGAGGTGTGTTTTGTAGGGCGGTGTGCGCGGTGTCGGTGAGGACGTAGCGCTGGGCTGCGTCGAAGTAGGTGAGGCCGAGGGTGGAGGCGATGGTATCGCAGACTGAGGCGGGGAGCCAGATGTCTTGGACGTTTGTGTTGATTGTTGCGACTATGCCGGTGCTGAGAAGTGTGGAGGTCGTACGGTTTGGGAAGGTGGATGTGATCTTTTGCAAGCCGACGATGACGTCGAGGGTTGATGGGACGAGGAGGGTTTTGTTGGAGTGGTGTGTGCGATCGTAGTCACCCAGTATGATGCTACCTGGGACTTTGGTGAAGCCTGGATTTTGTCAGGGTGTGGATGCTCTGATTGAAATCAAGCAGAATCGGAACATACGATATGGCGCGCCAGCCTGATACCTAAAACTCAAGCTCGGAATCTTCCCCTCGTCTTTCAACCTCGCCAGAAGCGAATGCGGTTGCTCAGTCTCGCCAACAATGATCGGGAACATGCTTAATCCAAGCTGGCCCACCCAGAAATCGGCAGTCGCGTACGCTGCAACAGCGAGTTGCTCAACTTTAGTGTCACTGTTTCCTTGGTTCGATCCCATGCCAAAGCTGTCATAGCCAAAGTATGCGTTACCACTTAGCCCGAGATTAGTTCCTAAGCCCAAGCGATAAATGCCGAGTTCTTTCCAACTTGACGACACATTCTTCTGGAAGCCTGGACTTGGTCGTGATTGGAATACTTCGACACCGCGTTGCCCTCCGCAGTCAATGATGTTCATACGCTCTGGCGAGCAGTCCTGGTCGATGGGCACATAGAGTGTTTGTCCATTGAAGCTCGGTAGAACGTGGAAATACTGCGGCGGTGTGCCAACGTGCGCGTAGAATCTGTCAAGGAATTAATCGTGAGGCTGATGATATGGTTAGATAGAAGCATTAGGCTGAGAAACACTCACGTTGACCAGCTCCCGTCATTCCCAAGCCACCGTCCCGAATTGGGTACCACCAAAGGCGCAGGTAAACCACCTTGACTCATCCTGGCAACAACGGTAGAATTGGGAAAGCATTGGTGAACTGTTTCCATGTATGGGCCTGCTATCGATATGCACTGCAAGTGGCGTTCAGTGAGGTGTTCAGCTGCCCAGCCTGCTCGCTTGTTGTTACCCAGGTTTGCAACCTGCAGCATTACTCCCTTTTCCACATCCGGCGATCTGCTCAATTCACCTTGCATACAAGCCGGGAATACTGCAGCCGAATATTACCTTCCGGCCGCATGTAGTAAAGGACAGCGATACCGGTTCTGTCGCACCAATGGCAATGGTGTTGAGGCATGAGTAAACTTCACACCCACATGAACTGGAGAAGTCGCCATCGCATCCGCGATGGTGTCGTTCAGCCTGACGGCGGGGTACCTCGAGCTTTCTTAAGAACGATAAAGCGGATGTCGTCGCTGTTCCTGGGGAAGGGGGTGGTGTGTAAGGTACATAGCTATCTTCCAACAAACTCTCGCTCAAGGCTTGTTCTGTACTTGGACTTGATCCTCTCGCTAGAGGTAATAGTTAGCGATCATGCTCTCGTTAGGTCCCCATCGAGGGGCAAAATACCTTAGCATCATCTCCCTTGTCGGTACTGCTCTCGCTGGAGGCTACCATCCAGAGCCGTCGACTTCAGCATGTTCCACAGGCACTGTGGTTGAGACTTCGACCTCAGTCTTTACCAAAACAGAGACAGCGAGCGCAAGGACAGTCACTCTTACCGTCGGTTATCCAGGCAAACAGTACCTTGCCAGAGGATACCCATATGACAATCCCAAGTATAACTGAACCACGCCAGTAGTGTCCACGCCGCCATCACACAAGACACCTACGCCCACCCCTTCTAGCACTCCGATTTCCGTACTATGTCCGACTGTAACGACCTCCGTTGTATCATCGACTACAATAACTCTCGTGGTAACTCCACTGATTACCGTGACCGCGCTGTACCCATCGTCTCCGCCAGGACAGGCAACAAGTCCTGCTCCACCGCCTCCTCCACAAAGAGAAAGTACTCTGTTCAGTTCGGTTACGGTGGCGCCGCAGGTTCCCCAGGTCCCACAATTTCAGTCCAACCTCGTTCCAAGTCCTTTCATCACTTCCGCAGCTCTCGCCACTGCGCTTCCGCTGCAAACTCAGCCTCAATTGATTCCGCAGGCTGGGATGTCGCCCACACCCATCGCCCTACCAACCGCACCAGGACCACTTAAGTCGCCTGGTAATCCTCAAGCTCCTCCAATGGTACCACCTCCAGTGTTCAGTCCACCTGCAACACAAGCGCCATCTAGTCCACCCCTAGCTGAGCCCATTGTCACGCCGTGAGTAATCTTCTTTCTTAGTGTAGTGGAAGATACTGACTGAGTTACCCACAGTGGGCCAACACCTGTGCCCAGTCCTGCGCCAGGCGTATCCTCTCCTGCTGCACCTGCGCCTCCAGGTGTTTCTTCGCCTCCGCCTGTAGCGCCTCCTGCTCCGGGTATATCTACATCTGGAATCGTTCCTCATCCCGGTGAGACTACCGTCAAGGTCCCGCCGTCGAGTACGGCAAGTGGATCTGCTCTGCCGCAGTTCACTGGCGCTGCTGTTCGGAAGGTTGCCAGCGTTGCGCAGCCTTTCTTTGTTAGTATGGTCGGTCTACTGCTCGCTTTTGTGTAGTACTACTGTGAGCTTGGAAACGCGGACTGAGGGAAAATCTACTGAACGAACGATAAAGAGAAAGGACAAGAAGGAATGTGTGAATGACAGCCTCCACGGCATATGATATGACTTAGAAGGGTATTAATCAAATCTGCTCCTTACGCTATATGTAAAAAATGCGCTGTACTTTTCATGAGCTCTAAAGCGCACTGCTCTGATACGCCGTACGCCTATGCATATGATACAAGTCGCTTCCATCACCCATCAAGAACACCACTCTCTTTCAAACTTCTGAACAGCTCTGGCTCCAAGAACTTGCTGATCGTGACGTCTTCGGCGAGACCCTTTCTCCTCCTCGTCTTGAGCACAAAGTCACGCGCAAGCTGCTGCGCAGTGGCCGGCTCCAGTGGTCGCAGCTTGATTTCCTTGTCGAGAGGATCACCAGGGACAATTGACCATCGATCGAACATCAAAGAGAGTGACACTTGACCTTGGGTATGAATGCGGAGATCTGTCTCGAAACCGAAGGAGTCGATGACAGGGATGAGGCCTCGCACGTTATACAGTGGTGTGCCTGCAATCGGCCCGTCCTGCAATACATGACCACGTCTTCGCGCAAGCACGGTGTACAAACTGCTCTTGGTATCGGCGGGACCGATCATACTGCAAGAGTACACCGGCTCCATGAGCCTTGGACTGGCCATCAGGAAACTAGAGTAACAAGCGCGTCTGCTGGTTGGGATAATTTGACCACCTCCTCGGAAGATTGCTTCAGGAGCTAGCTCCACATCTGTGATGCGGAATTTGGTGTTGCGAATGGGCTCTTCGCAAAGTGGTCCCTCTCGGGTGGCCCAGCTGAATCCCTGCCGCAGCGTGTCACGAACTGTGCGGAGGGTCTTGCTATCTACCTCAGAAGGTAGAGTGTCGTTTTGTAGTAAATTGGGTCCCATATCATCGGGACCGAAAGCCCAGATATTGCGCGATGCGAGCAAGTCATACCCGTAGTTCTCCTCAAAGAACTTACCGACAACCCTTACAGGGTCTTTGATATTGACTTTTCCGGCCTCAATGTCTTCTGCGATACCTGGATCTAGAGGCTCGGCGATCATGGTGAGTTTGTTCTTCTTGTTCGGCGTAAGAGCATAGCACTTGATGGCCGACATTTCTACCACCGTCTCGGCAAACCGTGTCACTGGATCTGACACCTTAATCTCCATGTCAGCGTATAAGCGCCTTAGGTCGTGAAGCACACAGTCCATGTATAGCTCGCCCGTGCCGAGCACGACGTGCTCGCCTGATTCCTCAACTTTAGTCGTGATAAGTGGGTACGACTTGTTGATCTTTCGTAGACCGTCAAGCATCTTTGGAAGCTCGGAAGGATTTATCGGCTCGACAGCTACCTTGAAGACAGACTCGAAGAAGTGTCGAATGGGTTGGAAAATGTAGGCATCTTCGTCCTCGGGGAGCTTCGTGGCTACGATAGTGGCAGTCTTGACAATCGAATTGTCAACGCCACCAAGAAGTACCCAATTACCTGCCGGAACACCACTCACGGGTATGTTGTACCTCGATTCGGCTATCCAAGTGTCAGTTACTGTTGCAACGACCATGTCTTCCTCGTCTTCGAGTGTATAGCCTTCGCCAAGCACGCGCACTGATTGTGGTGACTTTGCAACACCGCTCATGACTCTTCCTAAAGCGGTGAATGACTTCGCGTCCGTGGCATTGAAAAGCTTCGTAACATGCACCACAAGAGGTCCATCCTGGTCGCATTTCACCATGGCCTCTGCAGTCTTCGAATCCAATGGTCCAGTATAATGTCTCTGTAGTAAACGCTTCGCGCCTTCTTCGGGTGACGGAATATGTTGTGTGACCATGTCGACGAAACCCATCGAGGGCCCAAAATACTGCTGACACACAAGACGCATAAGCTCTTTGGCATCCGTCTTGTACTCTGAAGGCTTCAGCCTGATGCCTAGTGCGTCCAGAGTATCTTTCAAATCGGCAGAGCTTTCGCTCAATGTATGTGAGTACAACTTGTACACAGGCTCCAGAATCCAGTGGACAAACGAACGCTGTGAGCCTTCTTCTTGCCGCTTTCGGCTGAATTTGCGGCTGCCGGGGTTGTAGTAAATGTCGCCCCAGAGGCGCATAGCAAATTTCTCAATGTCCAAGCCCTTCAGAGGCACACCAAATCCTGGTAGCTTCGAGGGACCGGGGTAGAAGTCGGAATACATCTTGGCGAAGGACTGGATTGTGAAAGACCATCGCATGCTTGTGCATGCGAATGCGACATTGCCCTTCTCGGGGCTGACTCGTCGGCTGGCTCCCCGTCCTGGAATCGTATCCTCGATTACAGTGTTGACCTGTTCAATGACGTGCTTGATCTTGAAGTACGCATCGCTCGGTGGCAGCTTTAACTCCAGGATCAAGCGATCCATTTTATTCACGACCAACGTTAAGGGCAAATCCTCCAGAACTGCGTGTTTGATGATTTGTTCCGTGTTAACCTGAACTCCCTCTACGACGTCAACCACCAAGACCACACCGTCTACCAGACGTAGAGACGCTGCAACCTCATCGGCAAAATTGACGTGCCCGGGTGTGTCCAAGATATTGAAGAGATGCGACTTCGACTTCGTGTTTTGTAAGATCAAGCTCATGGGCGCAGCCTTGATCGATAGACCTCGTTCGCGCTCGAGGATGTGCACGTCCGTATATCGCAATTGCTCTTCCTTCATCTTTCCCTTCTTGTAGTCCAGTCGATCTTGAATGTCATGTGTCTCCATTACAAGCATATCCATGAAAGCAGTCTTTCCGTGGTGCAAGTGTCCAGCAATTGCGATGTTTCGTATTTGGTTGGGAAAGTTCATCAAGTCGGTTAGAAGCTCTCTCGAATGGTGCACAGGCGGTAAATCAGTCTCTTGTATCGTGAACTTTTTCTGAACCACAGGCGCAATGATGGGCTGCGCTAGCGACTGTGTGTCTTCTTCCTGTACCAGTACTTCGACATCGGGGCCATAAACATCGGAGGCGGAAGGGTAATATTGCTTGTCCTCGTGCAGTATGACAGCGTTCGATGGCCCATCGTCTACCTCCATGAGCTGCTGATCATTCGCCTCGGCCTCCTCCTGGTCCTCATCGTCGAGAACATAGGCGTCCGCCGCCTCGCCGGTGCTTTGGACATCGTCGTCGGACTCGGCTTCGCCAATGAAGTTGCCGAACCTGGAAAAGTCAGTCGCGTAGTCATCAGTATTGTAGACGTGACACTTACTCGTCATAAAGGTCATCCATAGTGGCAAGACGCGTGTAGGCAGCGGCAGAGGGTTTGCGACCGCGAAGCTTCAAGCTATGATCGCAAAAACCTGGCGGCGAAACTGTTCTACCGGATCGCCGAACCAGGCCCATGCGTAGGCGGTGAACAACACCTAGCGGGTCACCAATAACATCCCTGTCGCATGCAGGGACAAGCGCCTGCGATGCATGTCCGGTCCCGCTAAGAGTTAATAATTCAAAAGGTCGTCTGTTGTTGTTGAGCGCAGCGCTGTCCCTTCACCTTCTCCTCCATTCAAGTCTGATACAAGCTGCTCAAGATGTCGTCCCTCCCGCCAGTATACATTGTGTCGGCTGCTCGTACGCCAACGGGCATGTTTCTAGGGTATGACACCTACCATGAAGGAAACGAGGGGCAATGCGCAGTCAATTGACACCAAACAGCTCACTCTCGAGTCTCTCAGCTATCCAGCTAGGCTCGCATGCTATTAAGGGTGAATATACGGCCTCCAAATCTGCTCAACTTGAGCTTTCAAGCTAACTTGACCGCACAGCTGCTGTTGAACGCGCCGGCTTGAAGCCTGAGGACGTCGAGGAAGTTTTCGTTGGAAACGTCCTCTCTGCAAAGTAAGGAAGCTGTCCCTACGCTTCTTGAGCTTTCACTGACTATAGGCTAGCCTTGGACAGAACCCTGCTCGCCAGTGTGCCATTGGCGCTGGTCTCCCCGAGTCCACGGTAGCCACCACCATCAACAAGGTCTGCGCCTCTTCGATCAAGGCTCTGATTGTTGGCGCGCAAACGATCATCACTGGAAATGCGGATATCGTGGTTGCTGGCGGCACCGAGAGCATGTCGAACACACCTCACTACCTTCCCAACATGAGGACTGGTGCCAAGTTCGGCGACCAATCCCTTGTTGACGGTGTGCTCAAGGACGGCCTGACAGACGCATACAAGAAGGAGCATATGGGTCTGCAGGGCGAGGAATGCGCAGATGACCACGGCTTCAACCGCGAGGACCAGGATGCATACTGCATTCGATCATACAAGAAGGCGATTGCTGCAACAGAGGCGGGCTGGTTCACCTCTGAGATTGCACCCATTGAGGTTGCTCAAGGGCGAGGCAAGCCTGCAGTAGTCGTCGACAAGGACGACGAGCCCAAGAACGTGAGTTTGCGCTCTCTGTGTTCACTAATCTCATGGACTGTTTACTGATCCTTCTTAGTTTAACGAGTCAAAGACACGCAGCCTGCGATCCGCATTCAAAAAGGACGGAACCGTCACCCCTGCCAACGCCTCACCGCTCTCCGATGGCGCCGCCGCCCTTGTTCTCGCTTCCGAAGAGGCTGTCAAGAAACACAACCTTAAGCCCATTGGTAAGATTCTCGGATGGGGTGATGCTGAGCAGAATCCTTCCAAGTTCACTACCGCGCCCGCACTCGCGATGCCCAAGGCCTTGAAGCACGCCAAGGTCGAGCAGTCTGCTGTTGATGCTTTCGAGATCAACGAGGCCTTCAGCGTGGTCGCACTTGCAAACATGAAGATTCTTGGGATCAACGAGGACAAGGTCAACCTTCACGGTGGTGCTGTTGCGCTTGGCCACGCGCTCGGTGCTTCAGGTGCCAGGATAACCACGACCCTGCTTGGTGTACTCAGGGAGAAGAAGGGCAAGATTGGCTGTGCTGGTATCTGCAATGGTGGTGGTGGTGCTTCTGCTATTGTCATTGAGTCGCTCCAGTAGATCTAAAAGGGTCGAACGAAATGATAGGTGATGATGACTAGATGAATACAACTAATACCCTCTCTGTATACATGATGAGAAGATTCTGCGTGTTAGTGGAACGGTAAATCCAAGATTCAGCGCATTCGATATGAATTCAAGAAGCTATGCGTTAGTGCACGAGCTCAAGATGAAAACCGCTGGACCCTTGCTCGACCCCACCATGATGCGTGAGGCTGCCCCGCCATCGCCTTTCGCGTGCACTCAATCGTCAACACCACTTCGACCCTCTACCTCACCTCTTGCCACCACCACTTGTCTCTACATCGAGGGTCCTTGTAGCTTGATACAACATGTCGGCAGATACTTTACCGAAACAAGTCATCTACTGTGGTAGTACGAATGCCTTGAAAATACGCGCTAAACAACAGCTAACCGTGCGCAGTATGCAGTTTACCACCAGAAGTAGGTGCGACATCGAGGCGCGTTACGAAAGCCTAAATTGCTAAGACGATCCGTGTAGTACTGCGAATTCGGCGGCACGACCAAGAAGTGCGAGGAATGGCTCGAAGACAAGCACCCAGACATGCATAGCAAACTATACTCGCAAGGTACGGTCCACTCCCTGGAAGGCTATTATGCTCTGCATTGCGCTCAGCAATTATGCGACCGTTGTAAATGCTCTGAATATACTAAAGTCTTCGCAGAAGCCATAGAACAAAACCTCTCCGCCCTCTCCCTCGAAGCCCAGAAACGCGCAGAAAAAGACTCGCAAAAGAAGGCCGCAAAGGCCGCATCCGCTGAAGCACGCCGCGCCGAAGAACTCGCATCTTCCAAGATCCTCATCAAGCGTATCGAGCGTAATAAGCGGAAATACGTTACGGCTGTGCAGGGTCTCGAAGCGTTTGGCCTGGATATCAAGAAGGTCGCCAAAGACTTTGGCAAGAAGTTTGCGACAGGAAGCAGTGTGACGAAGATACCGGGTGGTGGCGAGGAGATCACAGTACAAGGAGATCTAAGTGAAGATATATTGGAGTTTCTGGTGGACAAGTATGAAGAGGTGCCGGAGGACAATGTGGAATTGATTGAGGATAAAAAGAAGAAGAAGACTGAGGGAGCTTGAGCAGGACCCGATCAGAAGAGATGGAACGATGTACGTGCGAACTTCTGGAAAGACATAGAGATCGAGACCAGATGGACGCCAAGCATAGCCTTGAAGAAGTGAAAGTCTTAGTATAGTGGCAGTCCGATGGCAAAGCTATTGGAATTAGGGTGAGCCCAATAGCAAAATTTTACCGAGCATTTACCCGGGTATGGACGATTGCACGTCAGTCATGCTAAAGAAATGCACACGAGCACATACGTACACACAAAAGCAAGTCAGACTGCAGAAAGTCCGTCGAACAGCATACAGATTGTGCTCAATAGCCCTAAAGCTACAAAAGCAACGATCACGAACGGCTTCGGGGCAGCACCTGCACAACTTGCGCCTGCCTCAGCCTCACTCGCTCATCTAAGTAGGCAGTCATACCCAGTTTCTTCCCTGAACATCATTCCCATTCTTCTTGCGTGCATACAATGCAAGTTGATCCAGCCTCACAGATACCATTCCTGCTCTCCTTCTCAACATTTTGACCCGTCTATTTCAGCCTGTATGTCATATCTGCTTGTTCCGAACGTAATTGTGTGATGGCCTCATTCAGCCTAGTGGCGGACGATGATACCGATAATCATGGCAGCCAGGAGCAAGACTACCAGAAACAACCCTACCAATACGAAGCGCTACATTCCTCACGACAAATTCGCCTCCTTAGTCTGGCGCCAGACACGCCGGACGCACTGCTTCAGTGCTCTCTAGTTCAGGTCGACCTCGCCGAAAAACTGTTGTACGAAGCTATTTCCTACGCTTGGGGAGATGCGAGAGATCGAAAATACGTAATGTGCGATGAAGGACTGGTCGGAATCACTCGCAATCTCCTCGAAGCACTGGAAGCGTTTCGCTACACTTCAGCTCCACGATATCTTTGGGCGGATGCCATCTGCATAAACCAGCAGAACATGCTCGAGCAAAATGTACAAGTGCAACTCATGACGCGTATATACTCGGGAGCATCTGAAGTGCTACTTTGGCTTGGGAAAGAGGATGCGAAAATCACAGACTCCGCCCCCGAGTTCGTAAAATATGTGATAAGTCCGCTTCTTGAGGTAGCGAGCAACGGAAGCCTCCCAAACTCCAACTCATGCAGATCCTGGAGGACCTTCACCGCATCCAAATCCACTTCGCGGCCTAAGCTTCGGTTGACCGACAGCACTGACGAGCATAATGTGAAGGCTCTTTTCCTACTGTTATATCGCTCTGTCTTCCATCGTGGTTGGATCGTACAAGAGTTCGCTCTTGCTTCGTCCCTTACTGTTTGCTGGAGCCATGCTTGAATGGACATAAACTGGCTTTGGGGTGCCTTTCTGGATATGACCGCCGTCCAGGGTTTCAGAGAGCTCAGTGGAAAGTACAGGATACGCTCGACTGTTCAGAAGGATGGTATCAGATATCACTTTCTTGAGCTTCTACAATTGACCAGTGACTTTTTATATAGCGATGAACGCGACAGAGTCTACGCGCTGGTTACAATTCCGTGGCAAAGAACCTGTGCCTCCGGGGAATTTGAATCGTCCGAAAGCGCATTTCTGAGGGACGAGGAGAAGGAAATTGCTGTCAACGAAGGAGCCAGACTACTCGAGTGGAACGCTTTCGTAAAGCCCGATTATACAGCAGACGAAGTAGAGGCGCATAGAAAGGTGGCTGAGAGATGTCTTCTCAAGGAGCACAGGGTGGAAGTTCTACTTTGTGTTCGCCATGAGCACGATATCGTGAAAACCCAGTCATCATGCGCTCCAGACTGGAGAAATTAGACATGGTACAATCTTCGAGGTACCTACAAGAGTGGGCACAAAGCTCATGAACGAGGAAGAGCGTCAGTACAGGCAAAACAATCTGGCAACCAAGCATGCATATCAATACGCGGCTTTCGAATAGACCTTTGTCAAGAAGGTCTTGAACGATTATCGAACTCCAACGTCAGTGAGGCGCATTTACCAAATCTTAAAACCTCTATTGTACTCGTTCGACCCTGTACACGTTGCGCGCGCGGCAACTGCCGGAGACGTAGCTACAACGCAACGCTATTCAGCTGATCCCGACTTTCCATACTCTTACGATAGATTTCGCCACATCCAGGCTTGCCAAGAGGCCCTCGATCTTGGTCCAGAACTTGCTGGCTCGTCAGCATTGCTATTTCTGGCAAGTTGTCGAAATACTTTGTCCGAACATCACCTCTTCACGACAGGCCTCGGTATGCTTGGACTGGGACCTAAGATAGCTCAAAAGGGCGACATACTCGTCCTTCTCTTTGGGGACTCTTCACATAGAGCATCCCTTGGAAATATTGGCGGAAGTTTCCCTTTCCTACTGCGGCCGGCTGGTAAGTATTGGAGGCTGGTCGGCCCCTGTTATGTGCACCAGGTTACTACTGGACAGACTTTCGATGAGTGGTTGCAGATTGATAATCCAGCGCAAGATTTCTGGATATACTGATGACAAGAAGAGGGCTCGTCACGACAGCTTCACAGACGTTCGAACTGGTATCAGCGCTGTCCGAGTTACACGCGAAACACAAGAGGACAAAGTAAGACCATTCAATATGATTCGGTAATATTCATCGCTAATCAGTACCTCTAGCTAGCTTACAAAAAGTTCACTGAACTTCCAAAAGTTGTGGACGTCATGTCATAACTCGTCGAAACTATGTTCTGGAAGAGCTAGAATATCATATCCATCCTCAGCGAAAGACTGCTTGGTCAGTGTTTATGCAACTCCGCCCGCCGTCAACAGCCCGATCAAAAGTCGCCCGTATACCTGCAGCCCAGCCAGGTAAACCTCAAACCCACTCAGGTCTTTTTTCTGCGAACATCAATCCCTCTTCCGTTTTGTCGCGGATCTATGATGCGAACATTAGAACCGACAAGTCCCCAAAGCCTCCCCAACACAAACATATCCATCAACGCAAAGCCACGGCACCGTGCCACGCTCTGCACCCGTCAACAACTGTTCACCACCCCTTAGCTTTGGTTTCTCCATAATAATATTTGGCAATGTACACTCACCTTGAGAAGACAATCCCCAACAAGCTGCCATTCCATACAATACACCCAAAGCTATTCACCATGAGCATCTACCGAAATACGGCCTACAAGCGAGCTTACTAAAACAGGCCTACCCCACGGCGCAATTCATGGTGCTAGAAGAAGCAACAGCCACGCCGGGATGATGGCTTGTGCTGTCGTCTCGCCATCGCTGTCGCAATCAGCCACTTCAAATGCTTTGCAATGAGTGTCGTAGGGCGCGAAAGTTCCGGACAATTTTTCGACGAGTGTGCCAAGGACCGTAGCGCCGTCGAGGAGCGTGATGTTGGAGAGGCCGACGGTGGAACTTGTGAATTGGACGTTAAGCATGTAAACTTTTCTAAGTGGTAAGACCATGGTTGAGGTCGGTCGTGTGGGAGGAGACGGGATTTAAGAGAGTAATTGAGAGAAAGAAAACAAGGGGGACGAAGGTGGAGAGTGACTTCAGAGTGGATGGAGCACGTGCGGAAATGCGTTCGACGACGATCGTGTACTTGGTCGTCCAAATGTGGTGCGATGAAAGTTGGGATTGATGGTGATAATGGAAATGATGAGATGGACAAGGGCTGCAACGCTCATAGCGAGCACCTTATGGTCGTCTTCTTTTGAGGTAGTCAAAAGGTATTTTGTTCATGTTGATTCCTACCGAGCTCGGCTTCGCACTCAATACGAGCCCGAAATAAATCTTTTCTTTATCCTGTGTGGAAGCATTGCCCCAGCAATACACTCCACATTGTCGGCAAGATGTGGTGAAGCTTCGAGTACCATGGGCATAACAAGGATTGGTGCCACTCCCTATGCCTCGGACTTGCTCAAGCTTGGCTGAAGATCGTCCACTCTGTGGACGCTGGGGCCAGTATAATACAATCCGAGTCTGATTGTCGAGGATAGTAATTAACAAAAAGCTTGCGTTCCTTCGAGGCTGTGTGGATATTAGACGCAAGACGTGAGATCTGGGTTTGTGGTTTGGAACGATTGGATGCTGTGGTGTTGACCTAGCGAGGAGAAGGTAGACTTGGTCACCTCATCGTAACCAGATGATGCGAAATTGTCTATCACGTTCTTTCGCAATTGTGCTGCTTTGTGAGGAAGGGGTTTAAGCATGTGCAAAAAGAGCCGTACATAGTTGGTTTCTTTCCCCACCTCCATTGAGAAGTTGACATGTCAGATGATGGCATTCTATGTGTTCTATTTCGGTCTATGCGCATCGTAATTTGACGTGCCATGTTGAGCCCTGGAGGCTCGGCATGTACAATGCAAGGTTTCCAGTGTGCTGGTCATGCGAGGCTGATCACTTGGTCTAGCTGCTCCGGATGGTACTGCTTTCCTGATTGAGTGCAAGCTCCGCGCGGCGGTGGGAACCTGTTGACAGCTATTTTACATGATTCTTCGTTGCGGTACAAGACCCGTCTTCAATCGATGTACAGACGTGCCTCGCTCGAGGATCTACAAAGTATTGCGTATGAAAAACGTCTTGCCAAGCAGAGAGGTCGACATCACTATGCTCGTATCTCTGTACGAGTGGGGGCGTGGACCAAGTAGCATTACAAGCGGAGCGCAAATCTCAACGGAGATATTGTGGGGTATCATTGTGTCGAGGCTCCGCCAAGCTCGCTCAGATATGAATACATGGAAAGTGTGCGTGCTATGATTAGCAATACTGGTTTCCCTACCCGTGAACAGGAATCGAAATGTGACTGGCTGATTATTGGCGGCGTCCTACTGGCGATCATCACCGCCCCATGATTATCGTGTGACATACTCGTTCTCGTCATCGCTAGGGTATGCCTCGACTTGATCCTCAATCTCTTCGTTCAACAGCATTCCCATGTCGTAGGTCTTTTCGCGAATCTCTTCCGCATCTTCTCTGTCCACCCTACAGTCTTCCATGATCAACAAAATGGCTGTCTCGGGGACCAAGACTGCTTGTACGAAGGTGGCGGGCCCAGAGCCTTGTACGACAGCGTCTGAGCAATTCTTAATCTCGTTCTTGAGTATCTTCATTACGTTCTCAGTGATGATCCTTCTGCCATGGGGGCCATAGTATCCGGGATACGTTGTTTGATCATCGATAGCGTACGAATCGAGCTCTTCTTGAATCTTCCCGGGCAAGTCTTTTCGTCTTGACGGCACTGAGGCCGCCTTTCCAGTGAGCGCGATTGGCTTATAGCGATCTCTGTACTCGCTCGGTCGGTCATTATTGAGTATCTTGAACAGCTCCATGCGATGTTTCCGTATTCGTTGAGGCAGTGCAGACCAATTAATATCCGGGTAACCTTCGCTTCTGTACTCATCCCATGCCGATTTCGTCCTATGCGAGCGACAGAAGGCGTTTTGATTTCTCACAGTGTTGTCTTTGCTTCCCCAGAAGTCCCAATACTCGTTCTTTGTGACTGGTATCCTGCATATGGGACATGTAAAATTTTCCTCTTCCTCCCCCGGCAGCTGCTCAATGTAGTTCTTGAGATTGTCCATGTCTTCTTGAGGCGCACTGGACGCGGGCGGCGATGATCCTAGCGCTTGGTCTTTTTGCCAGTTCCCGAGCTGGTCATAGAGGTTTCGAGGTTTCTTGCGCCGTGGCGCTCTTCTGAGCTCTTCGTCGGCGGGGTCCTCAACGTCCTCTGGCTCATCAGTTTCTTGGGGCTCGTTTCCGAAGTACTCGTCAAACTCATCATCGTTCAAGGTCGAGTTCGAGTTGCGGGCGGTCCTCTGCGGCCGTTTTTTGAGCTCCCGCTTGCGTAGCTCGGGGTCAGGCTGTTGCTCTGGGATGACTTGCTCATCTTCCATCGAACAATCAGAACCCATTTCATCATCGTGTGATGTTTCTTTCTTTGTGCGGATCTGCCCTCCACCATGGGCTTGGGAAAGCGCAATAGCAGGCGCCTTCAAGGACTTCCTCTTTTTCGACTTCTTTTCCGGCGCTTGATGTATGTTCTTTACCGGTGCTCTCGAGGAGAATGTCTTCGCCTTCGAGAACGTTCGTTTCGTCAATTGCTGACTCGAGTGTTCCATGCCAAAGACAAACCCACCATTCTGACTTGAGATGGAAGAAGACTGCGGTGTGGCCAGCGAAGTGTTCTCTTTGTCCTCTTCTCGCTCTTTCTCTACTCTCCTCTCCGCTGCCTTCTTCGCCGCCACTTTGCGCGTAGTCGAGTCGCCGTGGTTCCTTGTAGACTTTCTCTGCGGTGCCTTCAGTTCGTCATCGCTATTAGGAGCTGAGGTGATGGGTAGCGGCGCTCGCGAAGGTCGTGGCTCTGGTTTCCGAATCTCCTCGTCGGACGACTGTGGTTCAGCGTTTATGTCCTCCTCGACTTGACCCTTGACATTGGGCAGACTTCTTCGTCGTTTTCTCTGTGGTTCAGCAAGCTCTTCGTCTTCAGCGTAGCGCTTTCGCTGTGACTCTTCATGGTCGTCATCGCTGGCGTGCGGCAGCCCTCCCACGGTTCTCAGCAATCCGCTAGTGGCTCTTGATAGTGGCGGCATTCTGGCAGTCTATTGGACCGAACCCTTGGTTCATCTAAGGTGCCAAGTGACTGGAGGAACGTGTTGGCTGCCAACAGCGTGGAAGGTGAAAGGCCATTACGCTTGAACGCGCCTGCTCCGCGACGCGAAGGCGCGTGGGTGCACGGTTGCTAATGCCCCACTTGGTCCCAATCGTTCTTCTGTACTTAGTAGATTCGTTCTCTTCGATCGAGGTGCTTTCGTTGTGAGTTCCAAGGTCGGCGGGCTCGCACACATAATCACTTTGATTCTTCAGATTTTCGGTCAGAACGAAAAGCTGGTATTCTCTAGTTCTGGCTGAGAACTTTGTGGAGCATCCAGGGGCATTATGTAAGCGGCTAAAAACATTTTCGCATCCGCGTTCTTGTTATGTCGAGACTAAAAGCATGTATATTGTTGAGCGTATTAAAAATCATACGATGAGACGCCGGGCTTCATTCTGGCCGATTGCGCGTGCAATCAAGCATGCCCTCTTGTTCGATGGGTGAATGGGTTCTGAGGCCCCAGTTAAAGCTCGTGAGCGCTTATCGATAACGACTCCAGCCCATAACTTTTTTCGCAACTACCCAAGTTTCGCAACTGCACCTTTGCGCCGTTCTCTTCTCCAAACCCACCCACCAAAATGTCCGCCGACGATTCGCACCAACCACTCCTCCAATTCACAGGCCACCGACATCTCACCACACGCCTCCTCCTTGCAACCCTCACCGGTCGTCCAATTCGCATATCACAAATCCGCTCGACCTCCACGAACCCCGGCCTCACACGCTCAGAAACGAACTTTATCCGCCTCCTCGACTCGATCACAAATGGCGCGCAAATACAATTTAGCATGACGGGCACAACACTCGTATACCGCCCCGGCCTCATCACCGGCAGTGCAGAAGGCCTCGGCGCATCCGGCGGAGTAATACGGCACGAGATCCCACGCGAATGTGCACGGCGAGGCGTGAGCTGGTGGCTCATCCCCCTATGTATACTATCACCATTCAGCAAGGGGAACGTGAACGTAACCTTCCACGGCGAAGGCTGCGTAACTTCCTCCACTACCTCGGGTGATCCCAGCGCCGACACCGTCCGCACCGCCATCCTCCCACTATACAAGTCCTTCGGCATAGAGCGCAACATCGAGCTGCGAATTCTGAAACGAAGTTGCGCACCGCAAACGGGAAAGAGCGCGGGTGGAGAAGTCCAATTGGTGTTTAACCACCAAGTCCGTCTTCCTAAGACATTGCATTTGCTTAACCCCGGCCGCGTCAAGAAAATAAGAGGCGTGGCGTACTGCGTCGAAGTACCCAAATCCAACAACGAGCGCATGATCCACGAAGCGCGTGGCATTCTGAACAAGTTCGTCCCAGATACATACGTCTTCAGCGACGCAAGCCCGGCACCGCTCATCCCGACAAATCAGAAAGGAGCTGGACCTGCAAAAGTCAAAGGCGCAGTTGGCTTCGGTCTATCTCTCGTCGCAGAATCAAGCACAGGATGCATATACTCCTCCGACGTGTGCTCCCCGCCTGAAGGCGGCGTGCCGGCTGATGAAATCGGACGGCAATGCGCGTACCAATTGCTCGAGAAGATTAGTGCAGGCGGATGTGTCGAGGGCGTAGCTGCGCCCACGGTACTCATGCTTATGGCAATGGGGAGTGAAGATGTGGGACGTGTGGCGCTTGGAAAAGATGTCTTGGCTAGCGAGGAGATTATTCAGCTTGCGAGAGATTCGAAGGCATTTGGGAGGAGTGGATGGGGGTTTAGAGAGGCGGGTGGGGAGAAGAGTAGAGGGGAGATTGTGGTTAGTGTTGTGGGCAGGGGAGTGGGGAATGTTGGGAGGAAAGTTGCGTAGGTCAGGTAAATGGGTGGGAGACGTTGGGAGTATTCGCATTAGCATCACACGGCGTTCAAAGCAGGGAAAAAGCATGTAGACAAATGATACCCAAATCTTCGACGAAAAGTCATGTATTCATCTCATCTTCACTTCAATCCCATCTATCGTGCACGTAGACATTCAAAACGCCACCCAATGAACAGTGCACCCATACCATTTAAAAGCAAACTTAATACGCAGAAGCCACAGCATCACACCAGACACTTTTCACTGCCTCTTGCCCGCCGAACTTCCCCCACTACTCACCCCATCCCCATCCTCACTCGCCACCTCAAACTTCTCATTATACGCCTCCGTCTCTCCACCATCCCGATCCCTATACGGCCCTTCATCCCCACCCTCATCACTCAGCAAATCCTCATCCGACTCGCCCGCAAACGCGTCATACAGCTCTCCACCCCGTCTGGCGCGCTTCTTGCGCCCCGCAGCCGCACCCAGCATACCCGTGTCTTCGCGGTCCTCGATGTCGTCCAGGACCTCGAATTCGTAGCTGTCGCGGCTGTCTCGCATACGCTTTCTGCGCGCGATGAAAAGGTACGTGCCGAGGCCGGCGATGAAAACAATGATCAGGGAGAGAGCGCCGTAAATCCAGATTTGCGTGCGTTTTGAGACGCCGAACGTGGGGAAGGGGTTGGGCAGGAAATTCTCTGACGGTGCTGATGCTGCTGTTGGGCTGGGGTTACTCGTCGCTGTCTGTGCACCATTAGCCTGGGTCTGGGACGGCTTTTGGTTCACAGGGCGATCGGGGTGGTTGGAGGGGATGGCGGTGATGGTTGGCTTAGTACCCGCAGGAACAGACACAATGGTCGTATGGGCGGGGTGGTCGTCGATCTTGTCGTGATCGTCGTCGTCGTGCTCGGTGGGAATTGGGAGAAGCTTGGCTTTCGAGGCGTCGACGGACTCGCCCCAGAGACGGAGCTTCCAGTCAATGAAGATGCCTTTCTTGAGGTTGCCGGAGATGACGTCCTTGACGATGACGGTCCATTTGCCGACACCGGGTTCGCCCCAGTGCGCAACGGACATGAAGGTCCAGTCGATGTAGCCGTACGGCGCTTCGTCGTCGCGGCGGGGTGTCGAGAGGTGACTGACCATGCCGCTGGGAGAAATGAGCTGCACCATCAAGTCACCACGGCGCTGATGGTCGACATTCATCGTGAGGGTGATGTGCTCGACGCGGTCAAAGTTGGCTTCCTTTAGCATATCGGCGGTGACCTCGAAGACGCTCGCAAGTCCATGGTCACCTTCGGGAATTGCCTTCTTCACGTGCATCCAGGGAGACCAGAACCATGCTTGCGGTTTGACGAGCTTCCAGCCTTTGGCCTTTTCGACAATGGCCCAGGCATCGAGTTTGCCATAGCCGAATTGATGGCTGTACATGCGTCCAAGGGTCGTCTTCGTCCAGTCGCTAGGCTGGTCGAATGGCACAGCAGTCAGTACAGTGAGCCACTGAACGTCGCGCCATGTCAGGTCAGGGCGGGCTTCGAGCAGAAGAGCATACACTCCAACGCCGATCGGTCCTGCCGCCGATGTACCTCCGTGCTGGCTAGTGCACTTGTTCGCGCCAACGTCTGTCGTGTGAATCGAGTCGCCGCCTCCGCTGCTGTAGGTGACCACCAACTGAGCCGAGCAAGCCTCGGAATAGTAAGGATGGTTGTTGTTCTTATCAATGGCGCCAACTGTGATACTGTAAATGCTATTCGTATAGCCATCGAAGTTGCAGTTGTCGTCGCTTGCCGCGCCGTTGCCCGCAGCAAAGACGTAGATGGAGCCCTTGCCGCCGCGCCCCTGCTGTACTGCAGTGACCATAGCTTTCTCAATAAGAATGCCTGGAGCTTGCATAGTCTTACCATCGTCAGGAGGACCCCACGAGCACGAGTAGATGAAGTTCTTCTGCATCTCGTAATTAATCGCCAGTGCCTCGTCGATATCCGTAATGTCGCCCGAGAGAATGCGAACCCCCGAGATCTTCGCATCGTACGCCAGTCCCACACCACAAGCATCGTTGCGTCCAGCAGCAATCTCCCCGGCGCATCGTGTGCCGTGTCTATCGTCCGAGAGCTTCGGTGTTGGGAGATCCTCGTGGTCGTTGTAGTCGTGGGAGCCTTCTGCGAAGAAGTTGTCCTTCAAGTCCATGCTGTCATAATCGAGACCATCGTCTACGACGCAGGCCGTAACGCCTTTGCCGGTAATGCCCTGCATCCACACATCTGTGACGTTGATGTCGTTGCCTGGGGTTTTGACGTTGAAGATGTGCCACTGTTCCTCGAAGATGGGGTCGCGGATCTGCAGCTTATTGGCGACTTCGCGCTGTGCCTTGATGGCCTCGGTGACAGGTGGGCCAGCTCGTTCCTGCCGCTCGGGGATGACGCTGCGCTTCCAGTGCCGTGGCTTGATCTTTTGCTTCTGTGTAAAGTGTATGCTGTCTAACGGGTGGTTCTCGAGGCCGACTTCCCGCTTCCGCCGCCGCCGCCTCTTGAGCTCTTGCTGTGCATCATCTACAATGTCGTTGTCGTGCTTCGGCGCTTTGAAGACGTGGTACTCCGCAAGGGCGTCGAGTGGGCCGTCGTACGTCAGCCCGAGGTGGGCTGCGAGCTCCTGTGGCGATGTCGAGGGAGAGATGTGGATGGCATAGTAGTCGTGGGTGGTGTAGTTGCGGCGGGGGAGGTGGCCTGCTGTTGCCAGAGTGGCTGCCGACAGCAGGGTCCAGAGGTGGAGGATGCGCATGGCGACAGCGCCGGAGGATGCTACGAATGGGCGGGTGCGAGCATGTGTCGCTGATTATTGTAGCGCGCAATGCAGCGAAGGATACTGCGCAGACTGCGGTGCAGCAAGCGAAGACTGGCGCGGGTGGTGGAGCAGAGGGTCACTGGCGAGTGAAAGGGTATTGATGGCTTACTGAGGCAGGAGTTTGGGTAGACCCGTTGAACAAGAGTGTCTAGTGTACATATACGGCGCCCGAGTGAACGTCGACGGAGGCGATGCGGGGCGTAGAAATGGAGAGGTGAGGTGTGCGCACACAACGACTGACTGCGCGCGGCGACAGAGAGGGTGAGTTTTGGATGTCCTTGCTGGTCTGCAGACGTTTGAGAAGTGGACACTCCCTCAGACTTGCACCGCCACTTGCGGGAGTGCGCCTTCTTTCCCGGCCCTACGCCGCAACAGGGAAGAGCCGTCTCTGGTGTGCCCGGCTGCCCTTCCCAACCACCGCTTCCCAGCCATTCCAACCCCACGGGCCAGCTCACTGCATGCCCGTCATGCATATCAAGTTGCCTGCCCTGCTCCTCCCACCACCGCTCCCTGTAAATATTCATCATTTTGCTCGAGTCGCATAGTCGATTTCGTCCCCATTGCATCGCTTTCCCTTCCAGCGCATCTCCACAGTCGCGTTTCCAGCCCGACATCGAACTGCCCTAGCATCAACTATTCTTAGGTAGACACCACGAATCTACGACGTTTGAGAGACTGTCTAAGCAGCCAATGTGACAGTGCTACCAGCGCAATTTTTTCCGATCCATTGCGGCTACACAAGAAATTGATAGGTCTCGTCTGGGATCAGGTCACCACCATCGGCCCTATGACATCGTCGCAAGATGGAGACCATTAGCTCCTCAAGGGTTCCCAACTCGAGCCTTCTCAAGGCACCCGAAGCTTACCCCCAGAAGCGCGGCGGCACATATCGCCGTCCCGTCGACGCCCAACCGACCTTCGTGCCCGTCCAGGAACCAATGTCTGGCAGTGTGCCCAGCAACACTGCGCGACCAGTTGCGGCAGCTCCCCCTACAAATGGCGTCTCTCGAGGCTCTTCGCACCGGCGGAGACAAAGCCAACAGATTCCTCCACCCACTTCTGGCGCAATGCAGGAGTCGGTACCTGCTGCGCCAGACGTCCCTCGCGCACCGCCTACATCGTACAGAGACCCGTATGCATCGAAGACACCCGCGAGAGGCCCTGCACGACAGCAATCAACCCGATCGCGCGACCCCGCCATTCAGCTAAATGCCAGCAGACAGCAGCCGACCATCCAATCTGCCGCTGACAGACTTTCTGAGCTGCGCGGCCCGCCATATGCGCCATTCGAGCCACTCTCTGGAACCGTGGAGCGACGAAACTCGCAGGGGCGGCGGCCATCGGTGCCCGATCGATCGCCACTTCAGAAACTCGAAGGCAAGCTCGATGACATTAGCAAGGAGGAGAGACGAGCGCGTATACTGGAGGCAGAGCTGGCAGCACAAGAGAAGGTGGAGGCCGAAGCACGAGCTCGACGGGCGCGGGAAGCTGCTGAGCGGCAGCAGCGAGTCGTGTCCCATCCAGTATCGAGAGCTGACCCAGTTGCGCCCAATCGCACATCCAGCACTCGGCGCCATGTCTCTATGCCAATACAGAACAAGGCCATGTCTCCCGCTATCAGCGATCTGGAATCTGAGATTGGCTACGATGTCAGCGAGCCATGGGATCCGTCCGGCGGTGGCCTGGCAGCCACTGCGGCTCCACAGCGTGCCCCTTCACAAAAACAGCCCCGTTCTTCATCGGGCACTTATAGGGTACCCCACACGGATGTACATATCGCACGCAATTCCAGCGTTAATGGCAAAGAGCCAACCGGAGTTGCAAGGGGAAGCGGCAGCTTTCGCGATCGTAGTGCCGGCCCTCAATCGCAGAGCGTCCATAGGAAGCCCGCCACTGCTCCCACTGGACTCGGGCTGGTTGGCGTGGACGACACCTCAGCTGGTGCAGAAGTGACTCGCGCAACAAGCCGGAAAATACCGCCAGGGTCTGATTCGGCGGACCGATCCATTGGTACCGAAAGGAGAAGAGATAGTCGAGGTATCTTGTTGGCCCAAATGGAGATGCAGCAGCAGCAAATCGATCAGAAAGGAAGCTCTCGCGGACTCGATCAGCGACAGCTACGACCCCACGACCCACCAGTAGCCCCTACGACTCGCAAAAGCGTCGGCTTCTCCGAGCCAGACTCGGATCTGCAGCACCAGAGATCTCAAGAATCGCGTTCCCACCATCATTGGGGGCACCATGATGACGACGTGGAAAGGCGGTACCTAGCCCCTCCGATGTTAGAAGAGTGGAGGTCGGCGCCGCTTGGAACACTTGTAGTCGAGGATCTTGATTTGGATGCCCCAGTAAGGCAGAACAACACCAATAAGGCATGGTGGGAAGAGAGCCAGTCGTCACGCAGACGCCGGTCCGGTGGCGGCTTCGCAGAGCCTCTTTACGATGGCTATGCCGATCATCGCCTCACTCAGACCTCTTTCAGTCCGCCGTTGTACTTGAAGTGCGGGCCGCTGTTGCGATATACTGGACTTCGCAGAGACACCAACAGACCTGGCAAAGAGAGGGAGATATGGCGTGGTAGCGTCATGATCGTGACAGTCGACGCTGAATCCTCCTATACAAAACCACCCATGCTGCGCCTGTTCAAGCAGCCGATGGACATTCTCCCTCCTCCACCAATGGAAGTCGACGAGTTGGATCCTGCGTACGTTGACCCAATCGAAGGACAAGTCAAAGTGTCGAGAACCGGTAAAACGCTATATGTCAAGGCAGTTGACGAAATCGATGGCGATCAGGATCTCTCGCGCATCGAGGATGACACAGGCATCTTCTCGCAAAGTCGCAGCGCGTTAGGTGCGAATGGAACGGGTCCTAAGTCCACCCGCATACACAAGAAAGACGGCGAGAAAATTGGCAAATTCCGTGAGATACCTGGCATTCGTCTTCATGCAGAACGGGGAGTGACGTTCTGGCGCTTCAATCTCGAAATCGAGCTCGGCAGCACCCAGAATCGCATCGCCTACAAGATCAACCATGGGCCCGCTGTTGGCTTCTGGGTGCCTGCCAGGGGCGAGTCTATGAACATCATGTTTCACAGCTGCAATGGCTTCTCCTTCAGCGTCGACCCGACTCAATTCTGCGGCCCGGATCCATTGTGGCGCGATGTTCTGAATACTCACCAGAACAGACCATTCCATGTGATGATCGGAGGTGGCGACCAGATCTACAATGATGCCGCAATGAGGCAGACGACATTGTTCAAGCAGTGGACCGAGAACAAGAACCCAATGCAGAAGCACAATGCGTCCTTCACAGAGGAAATGCAGAATGAGCTGGAGCAATTCTACCTCGATCGGTATTCTATGTGGTTCTCGCAAGGCCTGTTCGGAATGGCGAACTCGCAGATTCCCATGGTCAATATCTGGGATGACCACGACATCATTGATGTAAGTAGCGAAGTGATTTGCCTATCTAACACGTACTAATCAACATAGGGCTACGGATCATATCCTCATCACTTCATGCAAACGCCAGTTTTCACCGGTATTGGAGCTGTGGCCTTCAAGTACTATATGCTCTTCCAACACCAATCAGTGCCAGCGGAGACAGAGAAGACCGAACCATCGTGGATCCTTGGTAAGAGTCTGGGCCCATACATTAAGGAGAGATCCCGCAGCGTCTTCATGCAACTCGGACGTCAAGTCGCTTTCCTCGGGCTTGACTGCCGCACAGAACGACAGCGCGACGAGATCATGACCGAAGACTCTTACGACGTGGTTTTCGACCGGCTCGAAGATGAGATTGTCAAGGGCGAGACCAAGCATCTCATTGTCCTTTTGGGTGTGCCCATCGCGTATCCTCGACTGAACTTCCTCGAGAACATCCTGACAAGCAAGCTGATGGATCCCATCAAGGCCATGGGTCGCGCTGGCATGCTTGGCAACTTTGTCAACAAATTCGATGGTGGAGTCGAGATTCTGGATGACCTCGACGACCACTGGACAGCCAAACACCACAAGGATGAGCGAAATTGGCTGATACGAGAGTTGCAACACATTGCTTCAACCAAGTCCGTTCGTGTTACGATTCTCGGAGGCGATGTTCATCTCGCAGCGGTAGGACAGTTCTTCACCAACAAGAAACTCAACATTTCCAAGGACAGAGACCACCGATACATGATGAATGTCGTATCGTCCGCGATAGTCAATACGCCACCTCCCGACATCATGGCTGACATCATTAACAAGCGGAACAAGATTCATCATCTCGACAAAGAGACGGACGAAAGCATGATACCAATATTCACTCACGATGTTGATGGTAAGAAGAGGAACAATAACCATTTGCTGCCCCGGCGGAACTGGTGTAGTATCAGAGAGTTCAAGCCAGGCTCTACTCCACCAGGGACCCCGTCACCACCCGGTACACCTGAGGATGGCCGCCGCCCTTCTCTCGGGCAAATGGTTAGGCGTTTTAGCAGCGATCAGGGCCGTCGTTCTAGTCGCTCTCGAGGGCCCCCCTTGTCTTATCACAACAACCCAGCATACGCCGCCGCCGACGACGAGCAGATCGGAACGCACAATCAGCCGCAGTCATCATTCTCACCAGACAGATCGGAGTCAGAACGGCCGCGTTCCCGCCGCAACTCTCTGACCTCACTGTTCCGCCGTCGCGCGTCCGTCGACAGTGTCGCCCGCCCAGAGTCGTCAAAGAGTGCGCCAGGCATTGGTAACAGCACCAGCACCGCTGCCGATCGACCGACCACCTTTCATCGCCGACCAAGCGTCTTGGGCAAGGCAGGCCTCAAAGAACAGGGCGATTTTGTCAACCTTCAAGGCGGTCTTGATATATGCCTGAATATGGAGGTCTCGCAACATGACCCTGCAGGGATTACAGCGCCTTATCGTCTCATTGTTCCAGCACTACACTACATACCACCCACAGAAGGCATGATTGAGAAGCCCCAACGTAAGACTGGTATGTTCGGCGGCGTTTTGGGTGGTGGCCGCCAGAAGAGGGCAACGATTGGGGACGACGGTCGGTCTTTATCTGGCAGCGAGAGTGGGAGTGAGCTTGGGGAAGTCTCTTCCGAGGATGAGGAGCAGCGCACCCGTCAAAGGTATAAAGTCGGGCCCCGAACCATCATCCCAGGGTTCGGCTCGAAGAACAAGCGCAACTCCACCTCTGCCTACACAGTCCCTCCTGAGAAGCGTCTCAGCTCCGGCTACCATTCTAATAGTGCTCGAGACGTAGTTCCGGAGCATGCGGATGTCTCTCGCAACCTTGCGCCTCAGACAAGCCACGACCGAAGAGAGAGCTTGGATCCTGCCGGCCATGGTGCGAGACCTTCTGCTTGGGAGTCGGTCGCCGCGAAAAGGCATGTGAGTGCGCCTCATCCGAGTCAAACCTCTACCACTACGACGACGCACACAACTACACACACATCAGTACTACCAGCTCGCGCAAACACTGTCTCTCGCAAACAGCCCACGTACAATTCGTCGCATAAGTCACAATTGCCCGCCCCTGCAACGGAACCAGAGCCCAAAGTCTACAAAAAGTCCATGGGCGGCATTCTCAATCAGCATGGAGGGCACGAATTTGAGCGCGAAGCCCACGTACTTGCGCATACGCCATCTAGATCTAAGCGCGAATCGTATCCGCCGCATCCTGCCATTGTTGGTGCTGGACCTGGCTCACCCTACTCCCGCGACGGCATGCAAGCTCGACAAGACGCCGGTGCTGGCGACTACTTCGCCTCTGGTGGACGCGATGGTCAGACTAACCCGTCAGCGGCGCCTACCGCTCGGGGTTATACCACAGCTGGAGCAGAGCGCAGTGGAGTTCAGACAGCGGAGTATGCACAAGTGTCGCAGGCACCTCGAGGAGGCTACGATCGCACCTCGTATCCTACAACAGGCTACCCTAGTAGGAGTGGCACTGCTGGTGTCGGAGCTCGATACCTTGGTGGAGGTCGCTACGAAGATGACGACTATGATAGCGTGGATGAAGACGACGGGAGCTACAGCGGCCATGGGCCAGTGAGCGAAGAGAGCTTCGTGCCACCTAAGCCGAAGAAGAAGTGGCAGATCTGGAGATAATACTTTGGGGACTAAGGAAAGAGCGGCTCGGGTCTTGGTGGAGATAATGGGTTGAATTTTATGACTTTACGATTGGATACCTCTGTGCGTGGAAAAGGGCAAGTATATACTCTTGGCGCCCTAGTCTACGTTCCGCTTGGCATTTCGATATCAGCATAGCGTTGATACTCCTCACATCCATGTTGCATATTCTGGTACTCCCAGCTCACTGCACCATGTCTCCACAATGCTCCGCATTATTCATAATCGAGTCACTACATCGTCTCGCAGCGTACTCGAGCAGTGATATAACCCCAGACTCGGAGTGAAGGTCGAAGGTCATTGTCCGTGCAAAGCGCGCCTGCAAACTCACCTTTGCTGGAGGGTGACAATCACGGGCCCCTTGATACTTGATCAGTCTCCTCCTTCTCACCCGGAATCTCTCTACACACAACTCACATTCTCAACCAAACCATAAACAAGCACTACATACGCACACAACACCAACCATGGCTCCCACCAAACACTCAAAGGCCTGGGCAGACCGCAACAGTCCTCCCGCGCAAGAGCCAACACCACTCCTAGCTCACCCACCGCGCATCATTTACGTGCCGCTTCGCTATTCATCCAAGTCGCCCATGCCCTCGCTGGACGACGCTAAACCAGCCATCAGCGCGCAAAATCAGCGAAATTCCCACTTACTCCGTCTTCCAGAAAAGATCCGCGCGAAGATCTTCACCTACGCATGTTCGACGGACAAAGTCATCGAGCTCCGAACATCTGCGCCGAAAACTAGCAAGACTACTGACCCAGACGAGATGGGTTGGGAAGTCGTTGGCGGTGCAAATAGCGCGCCATTCGGTATTATGCTAGTCTCTCGTCAAGTCTACCGCGAAACCGCACATCTCCCGTTCGCACTACACACCATCCACAGCACAAACATGTTCGATCTACGTATTTGCCTGTCACGCATGTCGCCCGCTCAACGCTCGTCGATCCGCACGCTACTGATTCGCTGGCATTCCGCCGAACACATCGTGCTCGAATTCCGCAACACAACAGCGAGCATTAACAATGGCGCTGCGTGTCTGGCGGTGTTGAATGAGTTGGATAGAATTGTGATTGCGTCGACGTGGGAGGGTATGAAGAAGGGCAAGGGCAAGAGTAAGTTTGAAATGGCGAAGGTTAAGGGGGATGTTGAGAAGTGGGTTGATGGGGAGCGGGAGGGGGTTGTTGTGGCGTTTGAGGACGGTGGGAAGGTTGGGGTCAAGGATGGTGGCAAGAATAGGGCTAAGAGTGGTGGTGATAAGGGCAGTGGTGGTGGTACCGGTGGTGGTAGTGGTTGGACGAGCGGCGAGAAGGTCATGGAGCTTGTGGGTGATTGGACTGGTGGCGCAAGCTGGGGCTGGGATAACTCGAAACCATTGGGTGGTTAGATTGGTCAAGTCCGAATGGAGTGCGAGAAGACCAGGGTAAGATTTTGTCCTCAGGAGAGGTTTTGCTCAACCACTGTTGGTGTTGATAGACATCAGCGGAACTATGGCCAGCATTTCAGATAGACGGGTATGATTGAAGACCAGTTCATCACGCTGCGAAGGACATAGAGTTAGGATATCTGAGAAAAGCACCCAGTGAACATCACATCTGTCATAATCCATTGGGTCGTTACGGAGACCATCTCGCTTTCGCTATATCATCTCGCGGGTCCTTGCAGCACTGTGCCAGATCTTTGTATCTGCGCTGTAGGTACTCTGCTCCTCAGTGCTGAAGGAATGTCCGCTGCCGTTGCAGAGTGTATCGAATGAGTCTCCTCGATAGGTTGTTTCTCTTCGTCTTTGTGGTCCATCTCAGCTGACCTGATTCGATGCCATGGACGTAGAGCAGACTTCTTGGACTTGTCTGATGTGTCTGTAGTGGAGTGTGGTCGGGACCTTGGACCGTGGCCTGATTTACGTGAATTGTCTTTGTCGTGGGATCGTAGCCAGAATAGCCAGATGGAAAAGACGAGCAGTGTCAATGGGACAGTAACGGCCCAGTATATCCAAAAGCGTGAGGATAGCACCGATACGCCTTTGGCTGCTTGCCAATTGAACATACCCATGGAGAAGAAGGACGAGACAAAGGTGCCTGGAAGGAAGAAAATGCTCATAATCGCGATTGTGCGCATCGCGAAGCTATCCTCCTTGGTCGTGTTGGCGATATCGGTCTGTGTCGCAGCCATCTTCAGGCTATCCTTGTTGTCCCGCTGCGCGACGAGGTTATAGACAATTTCGAGCTGACTCTGAGCTATTTTCTGGTTGCAGGTGATTTCCAGTAGCAATGCACGTTGTTCTGTTCTGAGATGCACTAGCCGCTCCTCAAGGCTTCGCGACATCGACCGTAGTTTTGAAGCCCATCTCCTCTGTTCATCGGGATCTGGGTTGTTCTTTAAGATCGTCCCCTTTATATCGATTCGCTGGAAATGGATTCTCATGTCCTCGATGAAAACCGCATTCGCATGGATTCTCATCTCATGGAACGCCAGTCGAGAGATAATGAGATTTAAACTTCTTGTCATTTCCGCGAAATCTTGCTCGGGCGTCATTGTAAGGTTGCCGCCCATATTTTCGGATTTGCTCGGCGTGTATCCATGGAAATTTGTACGTTTCTCGACCCGATAAAGATTAGAAGCATGAAGTTTGACGCCGTTCGAGTCGCTCTCTACGAGCATTTCGCACAATATGATAGCAACATTGAGCGGATGCGCTGTCAATTCTCTCGTGTCCCCAACGTAAGCAGCTAATTGTGACATATCGTTCGACTCGATACCGTGAATCATCCCCCTCAGGCCTCTGCAATCTAAATCCCAGGATAGCGCCAGTGTCCAATTTTCGGTACTCGACATGGGCGTCCGAAGCAGGAGTCCAGCTCGTTGAGGGATATCTCCTGCTTCGTAGTACATGAACTTCGGCGTCCCGGTGAAGAGCGCCTGAAACAATCCGCGAGGAACTTTCAAAAATTCCATGACTTCGGCAAAAGTATCTTGACTGAATGGTATTGTACTCGCAGTTGCCCTGTTGCTCTCGCATAGAAGTAGTATCAGTTCCTCGGCGTACTGTTGAAGGCCGCCGCTTGATAGCCTAGCTTCTGTTACGCCCAGAGTGTTCAGAAAGCTATGATCGTAGCTATCGACTGTGATAGTCATGTCTTGACTGTTGTGCACATAGTCCTTTGTGAGAATCATGAATGCAGGCTCTTGCTTGAAGACAAGCTTGCTGAAATACCTTTTCTGCTTAGAACTCAATTTCTGAAGATAACGGGTCAGGGCCATTCCTGTACTGGCTGGAGACGTATCTGACTCAGCTAAGGCCTCCTCAGCTTCGCCGGGTATGATCTTATTAACATTCTGTACGACGCTATTGAGTTCATCTTGTATGTTCATGGCACTTCAAAATTGTAAGTCAGTTGATACACGGTCACTCAGAATGGTGCTTTGCACTTACTCGTTCTGCGATTGCATCGACACCTGCAGACTCATGACCTGCACCAACAGCAAAATAGCGGTATTGTGCCTTTCCAAACGCTTATCGAACTCTTCGGCTTCTTGTTCGAAGCGACGCCTCGCCATGACTGCCTGAACGCCTTTCCCATTGCGCTGCCAGGACTTGTGATAGGCAGTTGATATATCGTCTAGATCACTGTATGATGCTTCGAGCACTACTTTTAGGTGTTCCACGCCCGATCTCGATGCAATGGTGCGATCCTCTCTCACAAAAAGCTCGACCAACATGTCGAGAGCGAGCCCAAAGTCTCCTACTCTATCTAGAAGTCGAAGTTGAGCTTCTGAGTGGAATCCCCGGCTCTTGATATCGTCTTGCAGGAGAGTTTGTAACTTCCTTGCCGCAGCCGCGACACTTATTATGGTGGATGCAACGGAGAGAGGATCTGCCATGTTGAAAAGACTTGATCACCCAACACGGCAATCAGTACCAAACTTCGACAGTACGTATGAACTTAGCGAAAAGAGTCGTTTGTAGCTAAAGGCGTTGTTCCAAGCCGGCAGTCCTACGACGGGAACTGGGGCCAGGCGTGAGGCTGAGCTGGTGAGATTCACGGATCTCGGATCATCAACGGTCCGCAGGATGAAAAGGCTGTGGGGTTCAAAGATGGGTTTCCGAAGTTTTTAGGCGAATGGTATCTGTGTGGAGCGTGGATTGGAGTGGAGTGGTGGAGGGACGGGGTCGGGAGGCAGCTGAAAGTTCTAGCGTGGTGGCGTCGCTTCTACGCCGAGGAGGAAGCTGCGACTCAGCCCCCAACTTAGCGATCATGCAAAGTCCAGCCTTCCACTACCAGACCGAGGATAAGACGTCTTGAAAAGATAACGAGGTAGTGTGGACTCTGTAATCATATGCTCTACTGCAAGTGTCGATTCGCTCTCCAGCTCAACGCGTCTACCTTCACGATGCACTATCATGCTTCACAAAAACTTGGACCAGGAACAATAGTGAACATAAACCATCTCAGCCAAATCCTAGCACAGCACTTTCTGCGAATCGCACATTGAAGTCGCAAATGAAATGTCCCAGTGCGCTCTGATTAGACCGCTATCCAGGGTCGTTCATGCAAGCTCTCCAGCCCAATCATATGTCAACCTTATCCTGACAACCTCGTTTTTATCCTTCCTTCGAATAGCGAACCGCCTCGTATGCTTCCTCTCGCCGTTGATCTCAGCAAAACCCCAGATCTGCCATCCAGTCCACTTATTGCCCTCATTGTCCACAAAGCTCTCCACAACCTCACCCTCCTCCGTCTCTTTCAGCCATCCCTCGACCAAGTACTTTGCATCTTCCTCGGTATGACCCTTGCCCTTGGCCTCTTCTACAACGGCCTGCAGGGTATTGTAGCGTGTCTTGCCCTGGAGAGTGCCGAACAGCCAGTCCGTGTGACCGCGGTACTGCCAATC
Organism: Setomelanomma holmii; assembly: GCA_010015745.1. Taxonomy (NCBI): domain Eukaryota; kingdom Fungi; phylum Ascomycota; class Dothideomycetes; order Pleosporales; family Phaeosphaeriaceae; genus Setomelanomma; species Setomelanomma holmii. Next base: position 547,295 of record ML978156.1, read on the forward strand.
CAAGGTGCGCTTCTCGCTGGTTCCCTTGACGCCGCCAGTCGATGTCTGGTCGATGTCGATCTGTGTTGTGGGCTTGCCGTCTTCGCCGGTGGTAGGGTATTGCTTGAGGTGCTGGGTCACGGTCGCTAGGCCGATGGCTTTACGTGTGAGCCATCCTACGCCTTGCAAGGCGAGAACTGCGTCAGGGGAGTCGGAAAGGGGTTTGTTCTACACAAAGTTAGCGGGTGACTCGTCAGGAAAGGTCGCTACTCACCATGACCCATTTTCCTTGGAGGCTCCTGATGTTGACGTCCGCTGGAGCTGCCATATTGTGGCGTATGTCTGGTTCAATTCGAGGCAAATGGTATGATGTGTGAGCACTGAAAGTCAATGGCGTGGGCGTTGATATTTAGGCTTTAAACACTCGCAACCACTTTAGTCTACGTCGACCTGCTTGTTAAGTATGTCGCTCGCCGAGCTACCAAGCCTGTTTGCAGATGCCATGTGCTTTGGCACACAATCGCTCACATGCGCGTTGTCGTAGTGTACCTGCGTTCGCGTCCCATCATGCCTCGGTTTTGCCCGTTTTCAGCCTAGTCTCCTGTCGCAGGTCGATCCCCCTTCGTCTTCCCCACAAACATCAACAGGCTTTTTATCCACGCGAGGACAATTTGCATGGACTGCAGTGCCGGTCTTTACTTCGAATGTGGCTTCGTCATTCACATGTGCGGCACGAGAAGATAGTCACGGCTCGTACTCGGCACGATGCGATGGGACGAAAGTGTGGTCGATGAGGCGGAGGAACCTCTCGAGCGTTACCTAGTTTGGGAAAGCATACTTGCGCAGCCTCGAATAGGTCGAGCAGCATGTGGCATTGCATTTCATTATCTCTGGTTCATTCTTGCATATCCTTTCTCATCGTTCATTTCTGTATTCTCCTTACGCGTCCCATTCATTTGCCATACTGCCTGATAAACGTCAATGATCAAGGCTAAGAAGACAGGTCTAATACTTCATGTCGGAGCAAGTCTTCAATCTTGAAACTTGCACCATCGATTTACCAACACGGACTTCTTGACTCTGCGCATCAATAACGGCAGGAATTCTCCTCCTGCTACAGTTCATCCGTTTCATGTGTTTCACAGTGTGCGCCACGCAGTGCGTGAACATACAACATGTCAAAGTTTCTCAAAGCCCTGGTGTTACGATGAGTTATCTTAAGAGTCTTGATCATCGACGCGGCAGCCAATCAGCACACACAGCCTATCCCATCCGTTCACACTTTCCTCTGATCCTACGCAATGATGGCATCTTGTCGCCTGCGCCTGTGGGCGAAAAGATTCCAGGTCATAGAGGCTTTCGAGTTTCGTGGCCATTGTTAAAACAATGAAACAAAGGGAGTCGTTCGACAACGACACCGTCAATTGAGCTTGCGCACGACACTTACCATATCCAAGACGTCCGTTTGCTTGTCTGAGTCATTTCCCGTGGTCAAAATCTAAACTGGTTCAACCAGTCGCTGACTTCTTTCACTGCCGCTGCCTGGCTACGCGACTGCCCCGTCTCTAGGCGGGTATTGTTTGTCAACACCAGCACACTCGTTCTACACTTTCACCTTGTCGCTCTTTCTCCATCCAACATCTCTCCGCACGAAACCACACGCACAACACGATCGAGACCCACGCACAACGACCCGCAACTCGAGACTGCAACCATGAAATCAAACGTCATCATTTCAGCCGTTGCACTTGGAGTCGGTCCGTCATTGACTGGCCCTCAGCTCATTGCTCACGAGCTCAACGATTTGCCTGCCCGCGCCGACCCGAAGACGATGGATCCAGCTCGCCTCGCCGCACTCTCGGTCCTCAAGACAGCGATCGCGACTGAACCTGCGTTTCCGCGTCCGACGGGCGACTTCGAGCCAGAGTGGTACCAAAAGCTTCCAGACGAGATCAAGCGCGTACTGCCGTCTTTGTACCCAGCTGTTGCCGCGGATGCTTCGGCGACCATGAGTGTAAGTGCATCTACATCGAGCACTATGTGTAAGGCTATGTCAGAGAGCGACAAACCTGCACCCGCTGCTAGTGCTACATTCCCCGCGCACACCTCGTCGCCAAAGATGTTGCTGGCTGCAGGACCATTGCTGACCCAATTTATTCAGGCCATTGCCGATGCTTCAGCAAGTCCGTCTACTCCCATAACTTGGACTTCCCAGGTCACCGTTATGAAGACACTGCAGCATGTGCCTTCATGCGCGGCGGGTCATGACCTCCCCTCGAACGGATCCTCCTCCGCGATGCCAGCCTCGACTAACGGCGCCGTAGCGCCTTTGTCACCTTCGCCCTCTGTGCTCGCCTCCGGCAGTGCGAAAGTCGGCATACGTGTTGAGAAACTGGCTGCTATTGCCCGGATTGGTATTGTCGCAGGCTTCTCTATTTTTGCATGAGGACCTGTTCAGGTTCACCGAACAGTTCTAGGTTGCCTGTCCTCTCAAGACTGCGGCGATCATAACACAACGCCGACTCATAGCGCCGCTAGCGACCCTTTTGAAGTCGCCCGCTGGGATCCTGGAACAATGTTTCGCATGTACAGAAGACAAGTGTGGCTGTCTCAAATGTCTTCGAGGATGACGTTGACGACTGCAGCATGTCTTTGCTTGATTGTCGTCGGGACGAAGAAGACGCGCTTACTGAGTGAAGTCTCTGTGAGCTAAGGAGTTATTGTTTCTACTTGTTTATTTCATTCTCAAAATCGTCTTGCAGAGCGTATGGCCCTGCCATTGTATCGTCCTTTCGCAATAGGCGCGCTACCTGCAAAATTGTAGCCTAGAGGTCTTGCTCCGTTCCATGATGTATCACCTGACATTAGACTCTTGCTCGAGTGTCCATTTCACTGGCTTTTACTTTCAAGATTGGTTCTTGGGAATAAACTACGATCTAAAAGAAATCACGCGAGCTTATCGTCCTCGATTTCAGCCAGTACCCCGCAAGCATACAGCCTTCTTGTGCAACTCTATACCACTGCAACCGGAGCATACACCATCACTCTTAGTATATACTCCCTAACAGAGTCCCCCTCATCCGTCCACGCGTCACGATCATGGATAGCACATCAATAGGCAACCTAGGACTCAGCAAGATGTCAGTGTGCGAAATTCCGAAACTCCAATAATTGTATTCTCTGACGAGGTAGCAGCCACCTGCGCGACACGCAAGAGTCCCCGCTCCTGCAGCTTCCAGCGGAACTTCGCATCAAGATCTACGAGTATGTACTGGGCAACAAGTCCATCCTCATCGACCTCGAACGGGAATGGGCCGGCAGACAAGCAAACGGAACTCCGACGGCGAAACTGGTTTCGAACATATGCCCTTCATTGACGCGCGCGAAAGCAAACTTGAACGTTGTCCCGACGCGATATCCATCATTCAACAAACGCGAGAACCTATCTCAGCAGACAGATAAGCCATCAAACACCTTTGCGATTCTGAAGGTGTGCCGAAGGATCAACGCCGAGGCTAAGCTTCTGCCTTTCTTTCTCAACGTCTTCTGGTTTAACGACGGCGCTGCAATGAGCGCGTGGTTGGCGATTACGGGCGTCTCCTACAATGCCATTCGTGCCATCGGCATGAGTTATTACTGTGACGAGAGCGGTTATGTGGCGCCGGGTCTTACGGCTAGCGCTGCTCTCCGCCGACTTCGAGATTTTGCGGCCTTGCGGAGGATTGAGGCCCAGATAGCGGGACCAGGTCTCATACGGTGGAACATGTTACAGCTTCAGCAGATCATCGCGTTGGGTTTGAGGAATCGTGTAGGACCGGCGGTGGAGATCTCGATGGAATGGACGTACTAGGCCCTTCAACCTTTCTGTCATCAGACGGAACTGCGCTACGCAACTGAGCATGAAGAGTACAAGAGGATAATTGGAGCATTTTTCGTGACTCTAGTTTATTAAACCAATTAGAGCGGTACTCTTCTTCCGGAGTTGGAGCCTGTCCAATGGCAAAACTTTAAATCACGCTTGATGTCGTTCACTTACACAGTCGCTCGTAGAGGAGCTCCTTTTGCTAACCTTTCATTTCGCCTACGAACAGAGCCCTGACGGCCAAGCCGGCGAAACAATTGTCGATGCCTTTGACTGCTCCTTGTTCACCATCACTCTATCCTTTCCACTTGCAATCAACTGTTCGAGCAACTCAACACCTACATTGACCAACTGCACAGCCACAAGCGCATCTTATTGACACTGGAAATACCCACTGCGCCTCATGTCTTCTGCGACCATGTCCGACTTGCCGGAAGTCTACGAGGCGATGTAAGAACCAAGATCCGATAGATAAGAAACGGAACACTCACTAACCACGAAATAGATCTCGCCGCAATCAGCTCGTCTCGCCCTTCTCGCGCCTCCCATCCGAGCTCAAGAACATGATCTACGACTACGCGCTCGGCAACAAGAAAGTCGAACTGCACGTCGGCACAGCGGAAGATGGCACAAGGTATCGAGGCTACTACACAGTCGTCAAGCCACTGGACCCCATACCGTCCTTGCATACCTCCGGTCGCTACGAAGTCGCACCTAGGAACCAATACATTCAGAACTTCGCGCTTCTGAAGACGTGCCGGCAGATATATCAGGAGACTCGACTGCTACCTTACCAATTGAATTTGTTCGACACTTATTGGACTGCGAATCTGGCTGCGTGGAGCTTCGTATACGGACTTGAGAAAATCCGCACAATTCGACTTTGGACAAGAACTGGATCGCCGATGTATGTTCCACGTAAGTCAGGCCATGTCACAGACAATACCGTACTCCACGAGGTTTTCGCTGCGTTTGGTGGTGTCCAGAATGTCGAAATTGTGATTGTACTGAACCCTGTCGACCTTGGGCCGGGATCGGTTTTGTTTCATCCAAACAGCGAGCGCTTGCTACGTTGGAGAAACATGGTGTTGAGGAAGGGGTACACGTGGTTGATGGTAAAGATTTAGCCGTGCGATTCTTCTGGGCGTAGATCGAACACGGTATAGGAAGCTGGCGACGATAGACAAGCGCATGTCTATATGTTTGTACATGGGTCGTCTGTACATGGGTCGTCTGTACATGAATCGTCTGTACCGCGACAACCAAGGCAAGAGAGACGCGTAAGCGAGGATTTTCATAGCTAGTGGTGTCAAAGACCCAACTGTGGTGAGATGCGCGAGGCTGAAACATGACGTTGTCATTGAGCTTTCCATGCATGCAAATGCATTTTCTAGACCCACGCATTTCTATATCCGCTCAGTCGACTCTTGTAATGTACGAGTGCGACAGTGCGACGAGATGTGATACACATACGTGCCTGCTTCAATATCCTCTCTTCCTGTTAACCTCATTGACCAACTTCCCGCCACTCCTCTGCCTCCTGATATTTTCTCTCAATACCTCAAACGCGCGATCTGCATACACGTCCGTCGAGCCGCTGCAGTGCGGTGTGATCAGCACATTCGGCGCATCCCAGAGCGAATCATCAGCGGGCAAGGGCTCGGGATCTGTGACATCGAGTGCGGCGCCACTGATCAAACCGCCATGAAGCGCTTTGACAAGAGCAGGCTGGTCGATGACTTGACCGCGGGCGATGTTGGCAACGTAAGTTCCTCGTGGGTTGGATTTGTGCAGCAGTTCGAATTCGGGGGTGGAGAGGAAGTGCGTTGTTGCTTTGCTGTGGGTATGTTAGGGTGATGGTTATCTGAAGAAGTTATAGAGAAGACTTACGTTAGTGGTACGGCAATGACTAGAAGATCGATTTCTTGCTTCAAGAACTCATGGACGTCTTCTTTGCTGGTTCCACTATACCAAGCACTCGGAAAGGTACCATCGGGATCGCCCGTACCGGGAACGATGTATCCATCGTCTTTTCGGGACTCAGGCGTCTTGCGTGGTGATGCAGTGTATGCAATAACGTCCATACCCATTGCCTTCGCAACGCGAGCCACTGCATGTCTTTGTCAGCTTCACACTTTCCCACCGGTAGAGTTCTCAAGACAATCAAATATCAAACTCACCTTGTCGTCCAATACTTCCATACCCCAAGATGCCAACTCGTTTTCCGACCCGATCACTCACACTCATACCCTCCTTCTGCGCCCATTTCTTCTCCTTTTGCAAGTCATACAATTTCGGTAAATTGTGACTATGCACCAAATCCATCATAATAACCCATTCAGCGATTTGCGGACCATGCACACCATTGGCGGAACATAGTGGGATCTTGGAGTCTGTATAGATGGGGTGCTGCGCGATGTGATTGGTGCCTGCGGAAAAGAACTGGATGAGCTTGGTGTTGGGCAGGGACTTGGCGGTAGGTGGGAGCCAGAAAAGTGTTGCGAGATATGAGGCGCGAGTTGTGTATTCTGTGAGTTATATTAGGTCTGATTGTGCAGGTTGAAATAGGCAAGGTCAGGCCCAATGATGGTGATATGTAAGCGTGCATTGGCGCTACAGCGGCGGTATGCATGCGGCTCAAATACATGTGTCACACACTAGGATTTCTTCACCTACCTTCAGGTACATCAAGTGGCTCCATCTTTCCATTGTTGAAGACCGAGTGGAAGTACTTGACTTCCAGATCCTTGAACTCCTCTTTCAAACCCTCAACGCCTTTCTTCGCACCCTCTTCTGGCCATGGTAGCGTACATAGTACAAGCTCTTTCTTCCCTGACTCTTTTGATGGAACCTCAGGTCCGCCACCCATTGCGACCATTCTATGATAACTTGGTGGTCGCAAGTACTTTTCCCGCAAAGTTGTGCTACAGTAGAATTCAAGACGCCGATGTTTCGTCTATGATCGTGACTTCTCTTGGCGAGCCTTGAATGCAGTTTGATGGATGATGTATGTTTATGGTGGGGTGTTGTCGATGTTTATTACCATCTTGATAGCCGATGGTGGGGCAAGCTGCGACTTTATATGGCGTTGTGACGTGCTTGAATCTCAAGCAGTCTCACCCATCAAATCCACGGAAGCGATAGCCAGTGAACATTCGCCCTGCTGGTGTCATCACTAGTCGGCATGAGTAAGAGCTAATCCTCAACTCGACCCGTGTATGAGATAGTGAGAGTTGGGATATGTGTTTACGATTAGTAAATGGACGCCTTCTGCTATGCGACTGGGGAAGTCGTTCCGTCCGCTTATGTCCGACTCATATACAGCCCATTCTCGGCACTTGAACTTTGAATCGATGCATCGTGCAAACACGTGCCCACGTGTAGGAGGAAAGTGGGATCTTGTGAGATGGGACATAATCCAGCAGCGGGCTTTTTGCAATGTATTTTCTCAATTTTTGACATGATTACTATTCTGGGTCCTGCCCCTTCCACTTCTCTCTCACAGCACCAACATCAATCTCACAAGCCTCCGCATGCTTCATGACCGCCTGCGCCTTCTTCACCACCGGCACATCAATCATCTTGCCCTCCAACGTCCACGCTCCTCGTCCTGCTTTGCTCGCTTTCTCATCCGCAATCACTACTCGCGCAGCCCATTCTACATCCTTCTCGCCCGGACTGAACGCCTTGTGGCACACTGCTATCTGGCTGGGATGTATACACTGCTTGCCATTGAAGCCCATGCCCTTCCCGTTTAGAGCCTCTTCTTCGACCGTCTTTAATCCTGCATCGCCCTTGTAACTTGTACATACCAAGTCAATGGTCGAAGGTAACTCTGCAGCTCGTGCAGCTGTCGCGATGGCGGACCGAGCGTATAAGAATTCGGTCAGGGAAGGTGTCCGTGTGAGACTCATATCTTTGGCGAAATCTTCCGCAGCGAAGACGAGACCGCTAAGGTAGGGCGATGCTCCGCATATCGAGCTGAGATTCTGTATTGCCTTCGCGGACTCGATGAGGGCTATGATCCGAACGGCATCTCTCTTCCCCTGAATAGTACTACTCGCACCCATTGGGTGTCTCTCAGGACTCAAGTGCCGTATAACGTCCGTAACGAAATGCAGATCCGCAGCACTTTCGCACTTCGGCAGCATGATAGCATCCAGGTATTCCCCCTTTAGTACTTCAGTCAAGTCATCGAGCGCGAGACCTGTGTCGATGCTATTTATTCGCACGCACATCTCCTTGATGCCGCTTGGTCGCTGCTTGTTCAGAATATCGCGGAGGTTCGATCGCGCTTCGGACTTCATGTGCGGTGCGACACTATCTTCGAGATCGTATGTCACATTGTCTGCGTGCATTGCAAAGGACTTCTCCAACATCTTCTTGGAGGAGCTTGGGACTACATTCTATATCAGCTGTGCTGCTTTGGAAGCTCAGGACAGTGTCGTTGTACCGTACATGCACGCCCTGCGAATGATTGGTGCCGCCATGCTGTGTTGTTTAGTCAATACTTAGAAAGGTACGAAGTAATCATAGACAAAACGGAAGCTTCAAGTGCATTTGCAAGAAGCACATCGGCTTTACACCTCGGTCGCCCAGATACATAGCCTATGACGTGCGGGGAACTCACAGCTCCAGTTTCAGCTCCAGTCGTACCTTCCACCTCCGCAACCGCCGACTCGCCGACGCGTTCCTGCCGCTAATGCCACGCATTCACGACAATCCAAACCCACACCCGCACCACCGACCCTAATCCTCACACACAATGGAGACCGCCCAGCAAACCCCCGCGCCAGGGTCGCTAAGCTGGAAACTCAGCAGTCACCCCATCACACTGCTCACATTCCTCTTCTTCCGCATCTGTAAGCTGCACCCCAGGCACCTCCAACCCAGCTTCATACTGACACTCCTCACCAGCGTCGTTACTAGTCTACCTCCTCGGCCTCCAAATCCTCTCCAAAAACTTCGTCCTCGTCTTCATCGTCACGATCCTGCTCCTCGCCATCGACTTCTACTACCTCAAGAACATCGCGGGACGCCGCCTGGTTGGGTTGCGCTGGTGGAATGAAGTGGACAGCACGACTGGAGATGGGCGATGGGTATTTGAGAGCGCGGATCCAGAGTCGCGGGAGCAAAATGCGACGGATAAGAGGTTCTTTTGGATGGCGTTGTATGTGCAGCCAGTGCTGTGGGTTGTGCTGGCGGTCTTTGCGTTGATTGGGTTGAAGTTTATCTGGTTGACGCTGGTTGGTGAGTATATTTTGTTCTTAGGGGAAGGAATGGATGGAGGGAGGTGCAGAGAGGCGTTATGGTCGACTTGAGGTTGGGACGAGAAGCTAATGTGGGACAGTTATTGCGCTTGTTCTCACGATTACGAATACGCTCGCCTTTTCGAGATGCGATAAGTTTAGCCAAGCGAGTGGATTTGCTTCGAACGCGATATATGGATCTGGACTTATGCGCAATGTTGCAGGCGGTATGGTCAGCAATTGGTTCAGGCGATGAGCCAGAGTAGAAGAGGGTGGCTGGCGCATCGGATTGCGTTGAATTCTCAAGATATGTACGATCATGCGTGTCGCTCAGGGGTGTAAGGTGCTGGTAGACAGGCAGGATGTGTCACAAGGATGATCTGGACACGCAATAGTGCCATGTTACTCGCCAGACTATTTGGGTATCGTGTTGATCTTGTTTGTACATTGGTACGAAACGAGCCTTCTCGTTATGCGAGAGACGAGCCTCTAAACAGTGATCATCACACTGGCATTTTTATACCAGCTCAGCAACGGATTGTCCCCGTTCTTCGTGCTCGTCTCTGCAATGTCGGCTCTGCCAGCCATAAAGTCTTCATGGAGATACGTGCGCGCGAAACGCCCAGTGATCGCAGTATACATTGGCTCCATGACCTCAAAGTCGGTCGGAAAGAGAATGTCGAAATAGCCTTGGTGGACCTATCATTCAGTCAGCTAACATAACAAAACATCTCATGTGTATTCATCACTTACAAGAGGCGTCGTAACGGGTATCATCTGCCTCTTGTACCTTGTCTGCACGACAGGCGCATTCAAGCCCTCAACCGTATCAGCCAACTTATGAAAGTCACTGCTGATCAACTTGTGGTTCGGGAACTTCTCGTACAACATGTAGAAGAACTGCATGAGCCGTGTAGGTATGTACTCCGGCTGACTAAGTGTTCCTCTCCACGGTATCAAGCTCCGTAGGTTCTGCATGACTCGAGATCCTTGCAGAGGATGTGGATATGACTTACACGCAGCATGTCTGCGCTCGAGGAATTGTGTCGCGATCGGGTCGAGCGTTCGGGAGTAGTATTCGAAAAGCTCGCCACGGGGATCAACGACCACGTGAGATTGATAGGGTGCGCCAGTTTCAAAGTCGTACTTGAGCGCATCGTGCGCGAAGTTGTCGAAGACCTCGAGCGCGAGGAAGTAGCAAGGCGATGAGACGTACACATTCCAGTCGAATATTGACCTATTGACGATCTCGACTTTGTCTGAGTGTCCTCTTGCATATGCTGAGTGTCCAAGTCCTTGTTGCTGCAAATGCGCCAACTGACTGGAGATTTCAATAATCTTGAACTTTGTCCTTTCGTATACTTCGGGATGTACGTCTCTTATGTAGTCCAAGATGTTCAACATCATGGTACCATTCCCCGCTCCCATCTCGTATATGTTTAGATCATGGTATGGGTAGAAATTGTACTTGTAATCCTCGACAAGGTACCGTGCGATTGCTTCACCATAGTATGGTGAGAAGAGCTCGGTCGGCGTATGCCAAAGCTGGCGCAGGTCGTTTGGTTCTTGGTAGTCAAGGGCATCTTCGAAGGTGGTATAGCGGTGTCGCAATTGCTGGAAGAATTCGTGCTCGGAGGACATGGAGTTAAAGTCGAATGGGTCGCCGGGCGAGAAGATGACTACCTGCTTGGAGAAGTAGCCATAGTTGGGATTGTAGAGGCTGTCTATATTACTATCAGTTTCATTCGTAACCCTCTCGTAACCTCTGACCTTCGATGAAGTCCCGTAGTAGCATCTTCACTCTACGCGGCCTCTCTTTCCGATTACGCAGCATGTCGGCAGTCAATATTGGGTATCTTTCAAACTCCTCGGTCCTCTCTTGCGGGAATGTATTCTTTCTGGGCGTCCATCTGCTTTCTCTTCTCGTTTCACCTTCAGCGAAGCGCGTGGCCTTTCCCCTCCGCTGCAGTTGTGGTGTGCCGGCAGCCGCAAGAGTTGGTCGAGCTCCGCGGGCAAGACATTGCGACGCTCGGTGCGAGAATAGCTGGCGAAAGACTTGGGTGACGAAAGGTGAGTCCATTGACGCCTGCGCGGGGGGTCCCAACGAGGCGCGACGAGGTGAGGAGCTATCGGCGCAGAAGCAAGTGGGGAAGTTTGGAAGTGGTCCACGCCAAGCAAGTCAAAGCTCCATTTCTCAGAGCACCCACAGTCATTCTTTCATATAATTATTTGAGTATCAGGAATGCCCGATCACTCTAGATACTACATCCTAGGAGCATTTGTTCTAGGTGTAGCGCTGACCACCGCATACAATGCTCACTTCGTACCTCTTGTGGGAAAATCACGGACTCCAAATCTAGAACAAACCCCCAAAAAGAAGCAGAGCCTGGTCTGCAAACTCGCGAGGACGAGCGATTTGGATGCAGTGAAGAAAATCTTGAACGATGTGGACGAGTCGCTGAACAGCCAAGGAGGCGACATCAGGGAAGGGATTGAAGGATGTATAGGTCGTACTCCACTCATCAAAATCAAATCGCTTTCTGAATACACGGGATGTGAGATACTTGCAAAAGCAGAGGTTAGACTCATCATGCGGCTTTGAGAGCATAGAGGCTGATGTTACCGATCTAGTTCCTCAATGGAGCAGGTAACAGTCCCAAAGACCGAGTGGCACTTGGCATCATCGAAATGGTACACTCCAGACGCATCCTGGATACGAAAGCTGTGTTCAGATTGTGCTGACCAGGACTTCAGGCTGAAGAGCAAGGTCTCCTTAAACCGCACTCAGGTGACACGATCTACGAAGGTACGGTGGGTAGTACGGGCATCTCGCTGGCCGCGATATGTCGAGCGAGAGGTTACAAAGCGCACATGTGAGTTGTACAAAATGACATTGGCACACAAATCCTGAAAGAAAATAGTTGCATGCCAAACGACATGGCTATCGAAAAATCGGACCTGCTTCTAAAGCTTGGCGCAGAGGTAGAAAGAGTGCGACCTGCTCCGATTGTCGACCAGAATCAATTCGTCAATCTTGCACGCAAAAGAGCCCAAGAGCATTCTGCGAGCGCTGACAAGCCCGGACGAGGGCTATTCGCGGACCAGTTCGAGACTGAGGCCAACTGGCTTGCTCACTTCAATGGCACAGGACCGGAAATTTACAAGCAGACCGGTGGGCACTTGAACGCCTTCGTTAGTGGTGCTGGTACTGGAGGAACAATATCAGGAGTTGCGCTATTCCTCAAATCCAAAGTACCAGAGCTCAAAGTCGTTCTCGCCGACCCACCGGGTAGTGGTCTCTACAACCGCGTAAAATATGGGGTCATGTTCGATCCTAAAGAAAGAGAAGGAACGCGCCGCCGACATCAAGTGGACACGATCGTTGAAGGCATTGGTATTAACCGTGTAACGCATAATTTCGACGTGGGCAGAGAGCTCATTGACGATGCCATCAGAGTGAAGGATGAACAGGCGACTGACATGGCGCGCTGGCTCGTCGAACACGACGGCATTTTCGTTGGGAGCTCTAGCGCTGTCAATTGTAAGAGCTACAAGACACTCTACGTGAATCGAAATGCTGACTCACTTCAGGCGTGGCTGCCACCAAGCTTGCAAAGACACTTGGTCCTGGTCATCGTATCGTGACACTGCTGTGCGACAGGTAAGTTGCATACACTTAACATGGAGAGATCACGCTAATCTGGTTGCAGTGGTGCAAGACATCTCAGCAAGTTCTGGAAACATACCGAGCCCGTCGGTGGCGCCGAGAACGATGTCTCTCTCGAGAACATACTCGGCGCCTGAGACTTGCGAAGCTGTTTCGTCGCATGCCGTGCGGTGACTCAGCTTTCCATGTTCGAGCACAGTCGGAGCACGAAACATCCTACCAGAATGATGTCTATCGAGACTCTTTCACTTCTGATTAGTATGGAAAGATCTGCGACGTGTCTTCCCACTTCAAAGGTCGTGACAACGCATGTTCGCATCACTTCGCGAAGCCACCACAATGTACGGCGCTGTTGACGAACACTACCATCGGGACCTTGGTTCTTCAAGAACATTGTCAAGAAGACACTTCCACTCACCAGAATACAATGGCCACGTGACGAAACAAGACAAAGGTTCTACGCTTCACAAGATTCAACACCGACATGTCTCGCACAATGTCCATTCTCATCTGCCACACGCTTTGTCTGTTTGTGACCGGTTTAAATACTCCAGCGGCCCCTACCCTTGTCCTTGCTGCACTCTCCGGGCTTTTCAAAAGGCACTCCTGCAGCAAACTTCCGCCAGGTCATCCAGCAAGCACGCCAACAGCGGGAAGCTACCAGAAGAGTCAGTCAAACCACAACGATTACATGCCTACCCGACGCATGAGCGAAACAAGCGGCATCAACAAACAAAATCGGTCAAAACCAAGCATACTCGAAAGACGCTTGAGGACAGTGACCCTCTCCAAGCGCAATCCAGAACTAGCAGAGAAGATAGCGCAAATGCGCCTCACCATCGCGCCAATAGTTCATGTCCAAACCGGCTTCCCAGCACCAGAGTTCCCGCACACAATGCTCAACCTCTTTCTCCTGACGGAATTACAACTTGATCGGCTCGCGCACTACTACTCACAATCCACGCCCTGCTCGTTAACATACCAGTACCCACAAACCATGGACTGGTCGAAACCATTCCTTGCCAAAGACGAGTCACTACCTGAAAATTGTAGATTAAGCGAGCTGGAGCGTGTGAAAGTCAAGATGCGCATGTTTGCGAGGTTCATTGGTATGCGCGGCGCGGAAACGCCACGGTGGGAATATGAGCGACAGGTTGAAATTTTGCGGAATAAAATTGCGAGGAGTGTGCAGGATGAGGAGAAGAGTTTGCGGAAGGTTTATTTTGGCCCGGGATATAAGCACTGATGCTTGGTCATGTAACTCAGTCTTGAGTCGTGGATGAGTTTGGACATTTAGCGTTGCATTGCGTAGCGAAAGATTGAGAGTCTGATGCAGGTTGGACTTAGCGAATGCGGATACACAGCAGTGATATTGTCGATAACATACGTCGGCATCGAAACCATCCAGGCTGCTCTTTTCCTCCTCTTGATCCACGTCCTATCATCCTTCTCATATCAAGCACACTTTCTCGCAGCACTTCCCAAACTCACTCCCGCGCCTCTCTCAATCTCTTCTTCTGCACGGTATACTCCTCCAACCCCACATGCGCATGAATCCAATCCAGCACCGACTCATGCCACACCAACGAATTCTCATGCTTCAACACCCAATGACTCAGTTTTTCATTTCATCAACTAACGTCCATGCGTTGTCAGGGTACAAGTGAATTGTGCGAACATGGTAATCGATGTACAGCCAACCCAGACTACCCTTCTCAAGCCAACTTCCCACTAAAGTCACGCGCCATAACATTGAACCGAAACAGTTGATCTCCATCTACGCTCGAGATACTCATATTCGCAACCGAGCTAAAATTCAAATGAGCATAAAACCCTTCCGCAGTAGGCAGAGCAAGCAACGTAATATTAACGCGCGCTTTTCTCCCACTCTCAAGCCCCGAGTTGGTAAGCCTTGTCCCAGCTCCTCTTAACTGATAATCCGGATGTGTAGCCAGGTACTCAAGATACAACTGGTCCGGCCCGAACGCGTCGTCAATGTACTTCTTCTCTGCGGCCGCGGCCTTGTAGGCATAGTCAATTGCGCGCGTGGAGTTCATGTCTCTGTGTAGACATAGGCCTTCATAGGTAAATGGTATTCACTTGTTTGAGCTGGTTTGGTACTTACCAGATAAGGATCGCAAGGACGAACTTTTTTTGCGTGTCCATATGGCGAACGCAGCTAGCGATATGTCACTGTCCGCAGGGGCTTCGATGACTTCGGCGTGGGAGGAGGGATGCAACAGTAGTAGAGCAATATTGAGGCGCGCACATCTTCGGTGTTCTTCTGGGAAGTCTTTGCGGAATTGGTACAGGTATTGCCAATGTGGGGAAGAGGAGAATGCAGTGATTAGGATAGTGGTTATGTCGTCGACATCCTCTAAAGTGGCTTTGCGGAGTCGTGCTTGAGGGGCAAGAACTTGTTGTTCACATTTAGTGACGTGGTGATGCAGGAAGAGAAAGGCTTGGAACCACAAGCTGAGGTGTAGGGTACTGAGTATCTTCATTGGAGTTTCATTGAGGATTTCGACTGGATTTGGTTCATTATAATGGGAGCTTGTCTTTGATACAAGCTACCCTGCGCTTTGATCAAGAGATGAGGTAAGCTTGTGACGTAGACATGGCTGCAGAGACGAAGGAGGATCATGATCCCTGCCGCAACCCGCGGTGGCGACGGACGCATGAACGAAGCTGCTGTTCTAGGCACTTTACAGTAGTAAAGTTCGGACATAATAATCACATCCTCATTGTTCTGTATGTTCATGCCTTTATTGTCCTTCAGAGCTTTTCGACTAATCGTCAGCGGCGACGTCTGTCTTCATCAGTCTGCTTCACTCGAACTGCTCCTTGACAGCAGCATTCGCTCAACGCACCACCACCTCGTCACCCTTCCCCAACCTCTTCCGTGCCTCCGTATACTTTTCCAAGCCGACATGCGCGTTGATCCAGTTCAACACAACCTCGTGCCACATAAGCCCGTTCTCATGCTTCAACACCCAATGATTCTCATCCGGGAACGTCAAAAACTGACTCTCCACACCCCGACTCTGCAGCACGTTAAACGCCGCCAGGCCCTCGCTAATCGTCAGCCTATAATCCAACTCGCTATGGATGATCAGATGCGGCGTGTCCCAGTTCGCAGTGAAACGACTGGGATCCCACTTCGCCCACGCATCAGGCTTGTCCCACAGTTTGCCCGTGAGATCGTGGAATGGAAAGTACAGTTCTTCAGATGCCATTTGGCCCGACATGCTGAATACGCCGTCGTGAGTGACAAGCGCTTTGAATGCGCGACCGAGTGGGTGGCCTTGGATCCAGTTCATCATGTATCCGCCGTAACTCGCGCCTAGCGCAACGGCCCTGGTCGTGTCCACGTATTTGAGGTTACCCTTGATCCAGTCAAAGCCCAGTGCAATATCCTGGTACGGTAGTCCGCCCCACTGCCCCTGGATCGCGTCGGTGAAGTCCTGCCCGTACGATGTCGAGCCAGTTGGGTTAGGCAGGATGACGACATAGCCTTGCTCCGCGAAGATGGCGGGATTCCAGCGCGTGGACCAGCCGTCTGTCCATGCGCCTTGGGGTCCGCCGTGGATGAGGTATGCGAGCGGGTATGTCTTGTTTGAGTCGAAGCTGCTTGGTTTCAGGACCCATGCGTGGACGGAGGTGCTTTTTGCTGCGCCCGGAAAATGTATTTCAGAGATTTGGTGGCGCGAGAGCCCGAACATGGAGCCAGAGCGGGTGGCGGAGGAAATGAGTTTTGTGGTTGGGTGGTCAGAAAAAGGGTCGAGTGTGAAGGTGCAGTTGTGGCCTTGCGTGCTGAGTGGGACGACCGAATAGAGGCTGTTTTCGATCAAAGAGGTGGAGGTCAGGAAGATGTCACCAGAGGACAGCACAGAGGCTGCACCAATGGTTCCACCTTTGACAAGAAGTGATGGCAAGGGCGAGTCTGCGTCTTTGGATGTAGGCGGACCAGCGACGAAAAGAGATCCGCGGCCATGCTCTTCAGCGAGGAAATAGAGATGCCAGTCATCAGGACTCCAGGCAATGGATTGTGGAGAGCGATCCCATTTTCCCTTCCCATCTTCACTTGAGTACAGAGGAGTCAGCTCTGACGGTTTGGTGTAGTCGTGCAAAATGAAAGGCTGATTCTTGTCCGATTCATATCCGTCGGTCTTCATTGACAGAAATACAATCATCTTGCCAGAGTTGGACCACACTGGGCTCGTGCTTGCGCCTTCAAAGCCGTCAATGGTGACTTTCTCAATCTTCGGAAACTCTTCATAGAACAGATTGTGCCAAAACCCTTGCTTCGCGACTACATAAGTGTTCGTCTTTGTGTGTGTGGCAGGATTGAGATCTGGATCCTTCGAAGTAAAGACCAGCCCATATCTTGAGATATCGAAGTGATCCTTGCCGCCAAATGGTTCGATTGGGCTCGAAAACTTCGTTCCCTCTAGCGCATTCTTCAAACCAATGAACTCAAATTTGCCGTCGTCTTTCTTGTGTAGCTTTGCGAGGAATAACGAGTTGCGATTCTCGTCAGTGTAATGATCCCAGTGGCGTACGAAGCCCGATGTGTAGAGTTTGCCAGTTGAGTGAGGCTTGTTGACCTTTTCCGGATTTAGCAACGAGCCATCAGGCTTCGCCTTACCAGAGACGGCGAAACCATACCATCCAGCACCAAGATCCTTGACCTTGAGATCGCCGACAGGACCGTCAATAGTACCCGCTATGTGCTTGCTGACTGGACATTAGTCTGACATCCTGACGTAAGACTTGCCCTGACATACCTTTTCTCAAAGCTTTCCGGGTTTCCTACTATAATGCTCGTCGTCCCGTCATCTTCTGGCTTCAAATAGATAATCGTCTCGTCATCGATCCAGTTTGCTTCACTCGCAGCCTTGTCATCTGTGATCAGGCTAGTCTACTGGCTCTCAACATCCAGGATACGGATTTCTGAGTTCTTTGCATGCTCCGCGAAGCTGTACGTCGAGACGCTGTAGAGAACCTTGGATGCGTCGGAGTTCGGTAGGCCCTTAGAGCGTCGAGGCGCCTCAAGGAGGACCTCAGGTGTGAATTTTGCGGCTCTGATCGTCATCACGACTGCAAGGACGAAGGTATGGAGGCGCAGCCTAGGTATTGTCAGCACGTCCGGTTAATGTGATTATACGGATCCTGAAATATGACGAAGAAGAGTCCGACGAGAAACGTTGTCAAAACGCAACCTCCTATCCGGAAAGTAAAAGCGTGGTTCAACGAGAGCTTGGTTGGAATCCTGGTGTGAACAGGATGTCAAGTAGATGTGCAGTGCGTTGCCATGCTGCGACGGAAAGAAGCGTACATCTTTTGGTCAAGCGAACAGGCCTTCGCTAATGTCTCAAAAGATCAAAGATGAAAGTCATAACATTCTCCAGAAGCAGCATCCATCTCTTAAATGCAATTCAGACAATGACTGCCATTCTACTCATGGAGAGCAGGAGTATCTGCCCATAACAACTTAAAGAATGCATTATCAACTTACTACAATGTGGCGTTATCGTGACAGAAG
Source organism: Setomelanomma holmii (assembly GCA_010015745.1). Lineage (NCBI taxonomy): Eukaryota > Fungi > Ascomycota > Dothideomycetes > Pleosporales > Phaeosphaeriaceae > Setomelanomma > Setomelanomma holmii. The sequence goes on from ML978156.1 coordinate 565,597, forward strand.
AGACGCTGTTGTGAAAGAGAGGCGCTCTTAGCTCAAGACGCAAGCTATTGAACAGGAGTGTTAGACAGGAACACCACGATGTCGAAGGGGCGAGGTGTGACCATATAAACTAGATCGGATGTGGTTGGGAAACCCCACCTCTCACGCAATTGCCAGCCACCTCTACCCCGCTATTTTCGTCACACGTTTGCGCCATGCTTGATGTGACAAATAGCTCACAAAGTGTGCTGCACAGCGTGGTAGCTTGTACAGCGCCACCAGAGCACTGCTGGGCCACTTCACGGAATACTATATAATACAACTAATTTTCAAAATTTCCAAAATTCAGTCCAGGGACTTCCAAAGTCCTGTGGCGCAGTGGTAGCGCGCCGGTAAGCGAACTTTGCCCACGTGATTATCACCACTCATGCTAATAATCACTCAGTTCTTATAAGTTTCGTCAGACACTTATGACTCTATTTCCGAGTAATGCGGATGCCGTGGGTTCGAGTACGTTGCCTGCCACATCTAATGTCCTTCTTCCTTATCCTAATATCCTGTAGACCCCACCAGGACTATGTCTCCACGTCTTCGGACAATGCCTTTTTGGCCTCAATTTTGCTTCGCACTTTCATGAGCCATCAATACATGTTAGTCTGAGGGTGAGGTAAAGTGCACTTTTGTAGTGCATTTTGTTTTTTCTACATTTCGGTTATCTGATGGGCAAAAGAATGATATGCACTCAGAGGCATACGAGCTCGATGGAGAAGATTATTTTGATTAAACACACCTAAACAGATACCTCACCCCTCCGCCTATATCATTTCGCCCTTACATATCCCATGACCTGTCTTCGCTTGCTAGCTTGCCTCTCACGTAGCAAAAAAAAGCTGCGGATAAGCGAACAGTCTAACTCCAGCAACAGAACCAGCGACAGCGCGACAGAACGTGCTTACAATTTCTTGAACGATTTTAAGACGTATAGTATCTCCTGAAGTAGTCCAGAGCATTCACAGAGGATCACCCTAGCCAGTTATTGTCCTAAACGTGATCTGTTTCGCTCGAGGGCTGTGGCCTCAACCGCGGCTTAACCTACTACGTAAGAGCTTGCTCAAATACCATGCCTCTTGAGGAACTGGACCATAAGCGTTCCGATTTCCACCGCATGAGTCTCACCCGCGAAGTGTGCCGCATCCAGCAAATGCACCTCCGCCTTGGGCAAATCCTTCTTGAAAGCATCCGCACCAGGCGCAACGAAGATCGGGTCGTTCTTGCCCCAGACCGCTAGAAGCGGGACCTGACTCTTCCTCATCCATTCCTGCCAGCTCGGATATTTGGGTACGTTGGTACGGTAGTCGTAGAAGATGTCGACCTGAATTTCTTTGTTGCCTGGACGATCCAAAAGGTACTGGTCGAGCGAGTAAGACTCTGGGGCCACTGCGCTAGAATCTACAGTGCCACCAAAGTACTGGCTCTTCGTGCCTTCGAGCTCAAGGAAAGGGCGGAGAGCATCGCGAGCAGAAGCGGAGTTGTTGCTCTCCCAAAGCGTCTTGATCGGATCCCAGAAGGCGCCTAGCCCTTCCACGTAGGCATTTCCGTTCTGACTGATGATTGCTTGGATGCGCTCCGGGTGCTTGAGCGCGATGCGGAAGCCAGTGGGCGCACCGTAGTCGAAGACATAGATGCTGTACTTCTCAGGTGGGTTCGGGATCTCGGAAAGGAAGGTGTCGATAGTGCTAGCGATGTTGTCGAAGGTGTAGGTGTAGTTGTCAGGGACACCTGTGAATCCAAAGGCTGGGAGATCAGGCGCAATGACACGGTAATGGGGAGACAAGACGGGAATTAGGTTGCGATACTGGTGGGAAGAAGACGGGTAGCCATGGAGAAGCAAGACGGTAGGAGATGTGGCAAGCCCAGCTTCACGATAGAAGACATTCTCGCCGGAGCTGAGGGTAAGATATTTGGTCAGTGTCGTAAGGAAGGCCATCGTATCTTAGAATCTCGTTCTGAGTTGTGTAAATTGATTGATTTTGAGAATTCGAGAGATTGATGAAGTTATGAGTGATGATAGTCAGGTTGATGATTCTTGCTTCCTGGTGATCCCAGCGCGACTTTATACTTCACCATCCTCATACTACACCGTTCATTCCAAATGCGCGAGCCTCGACTGACAGCCGTTCTAGCTATTCGAAATGGTGTTGATGCCGTTCGTCGGTCTGTAATTGCTGACAGAACACCGCGCCATGACGCAGAATATGACTCTCCAATGTCCTCTATGGCGTGCTCTTCGAGCAGTCGTCGCTACGTTACCAAATTGGAACATCGCAGAATCAGTGGTTCGGTGGCATGTGTTCAGCATCGCCATAGGCCAATGCGGGCTCTGCTTACAATTACTCACCCTCTGCCTTGTATGCACTGCTTACATTGCTGAGGTGGAGATGTCCGCGGCCGTGACTTGGCGTGCATTTGACCTCCCATCACAAAGGATCTGGGACCAGGACCAAGGCATTCGGCAGCGGAGCGGCAACTTCATGGCTTTGGTGCCGATTGATGCTTCTCCGCGTGAGCCTTCAGTAATCTTCGTCGGCGGAGATGGCAGAGCTGAGGAAGTAGAATCGGTCGATAATGCGAGTAGGCATTTCAACGTGGTCGCGCATGTGATGTAGGTGACACCAGTGCGCTCTCAGCTCAAACGCCTTCGACACATCAGAAGTGTGTACCTGCTCAAGTCTCTGCCTATGTGGAAGCCTGACTATCTCCGGCGTATTTTGTGAGAGACAAAGTCCAGAGACAAAAGTATCTGGAGTTATACAGGGGTCTGCAAACCGTGTGCTTTCGCGATAGGTTTTCATAAGCGTCGCGTACGAAATTTTGCACGACCTATCGGTGGTACTTGTGGTGTTTGCAAAAGGCTGGTCCCACCAGGGGTAGCTGCGCTGGGCGGGCGCTAGCGCGGGCGGTGGCAGAAAAAGTCGCGGGCGTCCATAACTTTGGCAACTTTCGTCGCAAAGCTCAACACCCGCATATTCAGAAGAGCGAAAATGCCCAAAAAGGCCATGTATGTGTCGGCGCATACTTTGTGAGTCTTCATGAAGCTAATGAAGGCACAGAGACTCCCGAATACCGGCGCTGATACGAAATGGCGCGCAAGAGAAGAAACGAAGCTTCTTCGTGGTGGTTGGTGACCGACAGAAGGATGTTATAGTCAACCTCTACCATATCCTTCTCAATGTCGACGTGAAGCTGAACAAATCGGTGCTCTGGGCATACAAGAACAAACTACTGGGCTTCTCGAGTCACCGGAAGAAGCGCGAAAAGAAGATGAAGAGCGAAATCAAGCGAGGCATCCGCGATATCGACACTGAAGACCCTTTCGAGCTATTCGTCTCAACCCAGAACATTCGATATGTATACTACAAGGAGACGGACAAGATATTGGGTAACACATATGGCATGTGCATCCTCCAGGACTTCGAGGCTCTTACACCGAACTTGCTCGCGCGAACGATCGAGACGGTCGAGGGTGGTGGTCTGGTGATTCTGCTGCTAAAAGGCATGAGCAGTCTGAAACAACTATACACCCTTTCTATGGATATCCACTCAAGATACCGGACGGAGGCACACAGCGACGTCGTAGCGCGCTTCAATGAGCGATTCATCTTGTCGCTTGGAAAGTGCGATAGCTGCTTGGTAGTAGACGACGAGCTCAATGTGCTCCCAATATCGGGTGGGAAGCATGTCAAGCAGTTACCACCACCAGACCCAGAGCTAGAAGGGAAGACACCCAAGGCGAAAGAGCTAGCAGAGATCAAGGAAATGCTGGCAGACACACCTCCCACGGGCGACTTAGTCAAGCTTGCGAAGACTGTAGATCAAGCGAAAGCGCTCCTCACGTTTGTCGACGCGATCACAGAAAAGACACTACGAAGTACGGTGACATTGACAGCGGCTCGTGGACGAGGAAAGTCAGCAGCGCTCGGCGTAGCGGTAGCTGCTGCAGTCGCGCACGGCTACAGCAACATCTTCATCACTTCGCCCAGTCCGGAGAATCTGAAAACTTTGTTTGAGTTTGTACTGAAGGGATTCGATGCACTAGGCTACATGGACCACCAGGACTACACCATCCAGCAGTCACAAAATCCCGATATGGCCAAGGTCATCGTAAGCATTCACCTACACCGACAACACCGACAAACGATCCAATACATCAAGCCAGAAGACGCGCACACACTGGGTCAGGCAGAACTGTTGGTTATTGATGAGGCTGCTGCAATACCCCTGCCGTTGGTGCGGAAGCTGCTAGGTCCATACTTGGTGTTCATGGCATCGACCATCAACGGTTACGAGGGCACTGGACGATCTCTGTCGTTGAAGCTCATCCAGCAGCTTCGCGACCAATCAAGAGGCGGCAAGACCAATGGCGCGGCCAAGGTCATCGATCGCTCGACAGGCAAAGAGGCAAGAGATGGTGCAGAGCATGCGATGGCTGCGCGGTCGCTTCGTGAGATCACACTATCAGAACCGATACGATACGCACAAGGTGATTCTGTCGAGCGATGGATGAACGACTTGCTCTGCCTCGATGCAACCCTACCGAAGTCAAAGATGAACACCCACGGCATCCCACATCCTAGCGAATGTCAGCTATTGCATGTGAATCGCGATACCTTGTTCTCTTTCAACCCAGCCGCCGAAAAGTTCCTACAGAAAATGATGGCCCTTTACGTTGCTAGTCACTACAAGAATACCCCGAACGATCTTCAGCTAATGTCGGACGCACCGGCTCACCAATTGTTCGTCCTGGTGGCGCCACCAGAGGAAAACAAATTACCCGAACCCCTGTGCGTGATTCAAGTCGCGCTCGAAGGCCAAATAAGCAGGGAGAGCGTCTTGAACAGTCTCAGCCGCGGACAACGTGCCGGTGGTGATCTAATACCCTGGATCGTGTCGCAACAATTTCAGGATGAAAATTTTGCCAGTCTATCTGGTGCTCGCGTGGTGCGAATCGCGACGAACCCAGACTACACAAGTATGGGCTACGGGAGTCGCGCACTTGAGCTTCTTGTTGACTTTTATGATGGCAAGCTTGCAAGCTTGTCCGAGAAGGAGCCACAGCCTGTCGAGGAGATGCGACGAGTTACAGATGACGATCTCGAGAATGCATCGCTATTGCAGGACAACGTCAAAGTCAGAGAAGGGACAGAGATGCCGCCACTATTCTCCCGACTGCCGGAGCTCAAGGCACCACAATTGGACTATGTCGGCGTCTCTTTCGGATTGACTCAACAACTACACAAGTTCTGGAAACGGAAATCATTCGTACCTGTATACCTACGGCAGACACCCAACGACCTCACCGGAGAGCACACGTGCATCATGCTGCGATCACTCGAGACGACTTCATCAGACGGAAGTTGGGTAGCTGCTTTCGCCAATGACTTCCAGAAGCGATTTCTTTCCCTCTTGTCGTACCATTTCCGAACCTTCCCTTCCGTCACATCACTTTCGATAGAAGAGTCTGCATCAGCTGGCTCGAGGTTGGACTCTGATCTCTCAGCAAAGCCAATCACGAAAGCAGAACTTGACGCACAATTCTCGCCCTTCGATCTCAAGCGACTGGACTCGTATGCGAACAACATGCTTGACTACCACGTCATACTTGACCTGCTGCCTCCGATTGCGCACCTCTACTTCTCAGGAAGGCTCAAGAGCACAGTCACACTGAGCGGCGTTCAGCGCGCACTCCTCCTTGCTATTGGGCTTCAACGTAAAGAGTTTTCAGAGGTTGAGAAGGAGCTCAATCTCAGTTCAAGCCAACTGATGGCCATGTTCGTCAAGGTCGTCCGCAAGGTTGCGACAGCTTCCAGAGGTATACTCGAAAATGCAGTCGAGGAGACGATGCCCGAGGCTCATGAAGTCGAAGAAAATGGCATCGATGGCGAGGATGAGGATCTCGCTGACCAACGGTTCAAGCCTCTTGCTAAAGATCTGCAAGAAGAGCTAGACGAAGGTGGTGATGAAGCACTCCACGAGGAGCGCGAAAGGGCTAGGGCTATGATTGACGCCCTTCCACTGCACAAGTAAGTGCTTCGCTTCTCGTGAATTTCAATCTCGTGCTAACAGTGTCAGGTACGAAATCGGTGCCGGAGCAGACAACTGGGAAGAAGCCGAACGCACAATCAGCAAAGTAGCCAAAAACGGTGGTGCAAGCAACCTGACCGTCGCCGTCAAGACGGGCGAGAAGAAGAGAAAAGTAGGTGAGGCCGTCGAGGAGGCCTACAAAGAGGCTGAGAAATTCAAGGAAGGTGCAGGCGGGAAGAAGTCAAAGAAGCACAAGAGCAAGCGCTCATAGCCCCGAAAAATATTCTGAGGGTAGTCAGGCTCCTGCAAGGGCATTGTGCAAATGGTGTGGCATGGTTCCGGCGTTTTTGGTGCTCAATATCCGGCGGAAAATCCTGAAATCTGGACGTTTTCATGCATTAAGTTAGTTTAATCATCATGTTTAAGTTACCTGACTTGCACTCACACTAGAACGAGCAAGTGTTTTTCTATTGTGAAGCTGCATCCTGAAATGTATTCAGATGGTTTTGTACTTGATATATCAACAACACAAAATCGGCTGAGGGTAGACGGGTTTTTGTTACTGCCTCAAAACAGCTACCAAGGTATCCAAATCAGTACACTTGCATTAGCCTCCTGACCCACACATAACCTTCCAACAAGACGCACCAAACTACCGCTACGACAAGCATGGACTGCACCAGCCACAATGCGAGTAAGGCGTCAGCGACACTGGTCACGACGATGACCGCACCGAGCGCAGGCGAGAGGTATGGGATGGCAGCGCGAATAAGATCCGAGTATGTCAAGTTCTCGGCTTCTATTATCGGCATCGTTGCTTTTTTTGTGAAGTGTTTCGCTAAGGAAAGTGAGGAGTGGTGCCTTGAGGTGCGGAGTAGCAAAAGTCAAGGCGAGAGGGCTCAAAAAAAGACGCAGCAGTCGAAGCCGGGAATGTTCTCGCTCGGAAATGACTTTAAACAACGGTCGAGGGATCTAGGGGGCTGGTCGTAGACAAAGGCATGAGACTACGTCTCTGTTTGTACCAAAAGTAGTGGTGGATGAACAAAGACTGGACATTTTTGGCGCATGGGTGGGCGACAAAGCATAGATCGACTTGGATCATGACTTGGGATATCTTCACTATTCAGGAGAGTAGACCCTGATTAAGCGTGAAGGTCTGTAGCTGAGGCTTTCCTTCCATGACCTCGCCCATCATATACTCAGGTACATAGGCTTCGCCAACAACGAGGAAATGATCGTCTACTGCGTGCACAATCAGTGGCATGCTACAACCCGCGATTACACAAAGTAAATCCCCCTCCGCGGCTTCATTGGGACACAAGCCAATGTTGAATCCTCCCAGGGATTTTGGTCCGGAGTCTTCGATGTAGAACAGCCTCCTGCTAACGCAAAATTGGTAGGTGGTCCGCAAAAACTGCTTTTCTAGCTCGGATAGCGAAGATTCAACGGGCCCAGACAATAGCGATATTGAATCCCAGCGGAACCAGTCGTTTGCAGTGACAGGGCATTCGTCCTCGGATTTGTTGACGTATAACATTGACCAGAATTTTTTGAGCCAAGGGAGGTCTCTGTCCACACACCATGGGCGAGTGTAGTCTAAAAGTGAAGTTTGCCAGCCGAGAAACAACTCCATGATGTCCTTCAGCTGCATGTTCACCATCTCGAAACGTTGGGCGCAGGCCTTGAGCGAGGACAACCGGAGCCCAGTCACACTTAGGCCGGTACCGTCAGCTGAGAATGCAGATTTGGCCTTGGCATCCCCAGCTGCCAGAAATTGTGGGTCTATGGTGATCAGTGACAATGCCGTCCTTCGATGGACGTTGAAGTCCGGTAACCAGGAAGGTAGAAACGGCTGTCGTGCTCTGTAAGTCTTGTTGATCCGGTGTGTTCCCGCTTCTGTCACCAGACATAGCACATCCAGCCGCCCCGTCTCCTCGACAATCGCCTGTGTAGCTCCACGATAGACTTCGCTGGTAGACTGGTTGTAGTCGATCTTTAACCCCGAGTGAGTACTGTCTCTGAGTGAGGAGATGCCCAGCAATGCATAGACTCTGTCTTACGGATCCGAACATTCTGATGACCACTGAGATCTCAAGAGATCGTCCAACGGCATGCGTGTTGATGTAGGCTGCCTCCATGACGCGTGGCCGCCACCACTCAACAATTTGTTTACTGCTCTTAGATATCGTGCAGTGTCAGTGTGTCCCTCTTGAATCAGTGCTCTCACAGCTTCGAACATTATGTCGCACACTTTGTCCAGAATCTCGTATCCGACTCTCAAGGAGCCGCAGTACACAACTAGCTCCTTGGCGTACATCACTTCTTGGACAACCCAGAGACGAGTCCAATATGGTCGATTCAATAGCAGCTCACCTATACCGTCGAATGTTGCCTTGAGTGTACTTGGAGCCGTTCTCAGGAGGTCTGTGGCATGTTCCTTTGGAGACGGATGCACTTCTAGTGCTTTCAGAAAGTCTACTCCCACTTGGGTGTCAAGTGCTTCGTCACCAAGCCACACGATCACCCGCCTTGCATTGGAATATATCTCCCTCATCAGCTGCACCTGTTGGCTTCGCTCTTTTGGATCCTCCTGGTTGATGCAGATTGCGTCAATCCAGATCAACCTGTCTTTCGTGGGTAGGCGAAGTTGTACCAGTGCGTCTTGCAAGTTTAGCGTGATTTCGATACTGTGACCATTCAAGGTCAGGTTACCGACGCTCCGGTCTCTACCCCACACATACGACAGGGCTTCGTAGGGTGAATGCGCATTCAAAGAAGTTAGTAGGAGATCCGCCTTCAAGGTATCGTGGTGACTTCCTTTCGTGATGTAGGCTGTCCGTATCTGGCGATGGCCAAGACTCAAGGGGCGGTATATCATGTCCGAGACTTCCGAGACCTTGCACTCTCGGTTTGGGAATCTTTGCAGCATAGTATCCAAGTGGGAGCTCAGTTCGATGAGCATTGGATCATCAGCAGGAAGACGCTTCTTTTGCTTCTCGAGAAGTTGCTCCGTTGCTTCTCGAGAAGTTGCTCCGTTGCTTCTATCGCGTCTTTCCACATTTCCCTTTGTACATACGTGACTACCACACTCAGCAACGCATCAAGGGTCTTCTCGTGATCGTCTCCGTATGTTTGCTTAGCGCTGCTGAGTATGAGGCGCTGGATTGTCAGATTGTCCGTGTGGCCTTCGAGCTTTATGTAGGCGTACTCCAGCTGTCAAGCTGTTCTGATGGTCATGGGGTGACTATCGCCCATGGCCCGCCGACGTATGCTCAAAACAGGTTCAAGCAACAAAGCTGCATCTTTCCATCTTTCTTGCCCAAAGTAGACACCAGAAAGATTTACCCTGGATCTCACAGTATCTGGATCGTCATAGGGAAGGGTATCCTCGCGTATTCGTAAAATTTCTAGGAGGAGCATTTCTGCCTTAAGGAGATCACTTTCGGATGTATACACAGAAGCCAGATTAGACATGGCTCTGAGTCTCGCTGGGTTGGAAGGCATGAGGCTTGCATTGCACAAGTCGAGAACATGTTGACCAAGCTGCGCTGCTTCGGACGTTCTGTCCGTTTGATGGAGGCTCGCAACCTTGTCGGCAAGGTTTGCGAGTGTGTCTGGGTGATTTGCGCCCTGTGTTTTGAATCTCAAAGCGATAACTGTATCGAGAAGATCTTTACCAGCATGTTGACCACTTGCATTGAATTGCAGCGAGCAAAGGGTGCTCATTGACTCAATGGTCCGTTGGTCCGCAAAGCCATAAAGAGCCCCCAACGCAAGCAGTCGTTGGTTTTCGAGTATCTCAGCTTCTTTAAAGCGACCTTGTTTATATAGCACTTGGGTTCGTTCATACCTAAAGGCTAGATCCTGCTTCAGCGACGGCGAATCCCGATCTATCCGCGCTAGGTCCACCTGTCTCTTGAGCTCTCGAAGTGGTGCCTCCACCCCTTCGAGCGATATGAAATCCATTCTAGCACTGCATGTGGTCGAGCGCCTGAGAGTGCGGTGAATGTGGTACTACTTAACTGGCTGCTTGCGAGTTCCGATCGTCTTGCGGCAAATGTGAATGTAGTCAAATGCTTCCGTCACCACTAGTCGAATGCGAGTTTCAAGGTAGCGTTCATATGGCCCCTCCCGAAGAATTAAAACCCCACCTTTCTTTACAGGAAGGGCATTCAGCTGCCAAGCATTTGTGTTCGCGTGGCGGAGGCTGGGACGAACGGCACCAATTGCAATCGTTTCCGGATTCTGCCATCCGCAACCGCCTCGATCGTTGTGTCGTAGAGACTCGTGGAACATTGCCAATGACAGATGAAAGACGCAGTGCTAATAGGCGTGTGTCTTTAAAAATTCACGTCCATGGTGCGCAATGCATGGATGTGGTAAAGGATGTGAAGCAGGGGGTGTTGGGGTCCAAGGAGCTTGTTTGTCATTGGCTCCTCGTGCCCCGGGCGTTCCCAGATATAGATTGGTGCGGGCGCCACCATCCAATGCCTCCAGGTTTCACACATGCATGCTTCACGGCCGCGGACCCTCAACGCGCCAAACATGTTGCTACTTGAGGTACAGTGTATGCTTTTGCTATGGGATGACTAAGAATGACTCCAGGATTGATGCGTCTTGTCGAGGTGTACTTCAAATTCGTCTTCTTACAGGCTAATGGATCGAGTATCATCTGCGCCGCAGCCACCTTCAGGCGCCCTCCTGGCACATTTATCAGTCGGATGGGTCTAGCGCATAGCAAGATCACTTCGAAGCTTAAGCGCGGAGGCTGACATTCATCGAGTAGAAGTCGTGGGCCTCCAGCCCTGCGAAAGCCATTTCGTTTACTCCCACCGAAGGAACATTCCATTGACTCTTCCTGCTCACGCTTTCGAACATTGATCGGCCCCTAAGTCCCAGGCAGTGTTCATTCTTCGCTTCCAGGATCGTTGCGGCGTCAGTCTTACTCTTGTCACGACATAGCGAAGATCTTCATAGCTTCTGCCAGCAGTCAAGGCTAAAGCTACTGCCCGATAGCCTCTTGAGATTCCTCCCCGCATCGCGTCTGGTGCGACGCGAGATGGCAAAATTGCTACTCGGAGCTTTAACCACGACGTTTTTGCCTCCCCAAGGATGTCTACCTCAAAACACCGTTTGGCTTCTCTCCGACCAAGTCAATGACCAAAGTTACTTCCTCAAAGGACAGACTAGTACCGCGAGCTGCTTTCCCGACAATTATGATCCTCACACGACAGCCTACTACTCTCCTGGCGGCCCCTGCCCCGCAGAATATACGCCGGTGAAATACCAAGAAGGTCAATCCGTCAACACAACGGGCGTGCTAACCTGCTGTCCAACGTAAGCGTGTCCGAAAACAAGGAGTTAGAGCAATCTAACACGTTCGTCGCTCGGCAGATTCGCCTCGTTCGAGGCCCGTAATACTTCGCAGAACGTCCTTTTCATGTCAACAATGGCCTGTCAGTCTTTCTTCGGCCCAGGCGGTACAATAGTCGCGACACTAGTACAGGGCTCGAAAAAAGTGGTCACAACAACAACCTACAAAGACTACGACGTGTTGAATGCATACGGAGTCATAGTGGCTCGCGCGACTTCCACAGCGCAAGCGCCTCAGACAGGTCTAGCAACGCAGGTCATTCTTCGCGGACTCCACATGAGAAGCCTCAAGTGCGCTGACATATCATGCAGACAACAAGCCCCGCTTCCACAAGCTCGTCCATGACTCCCACGCCCAATGACTCGTCGCACGGTCTCAGCAGCTCCGCGAAAGCTGGCATCGGCGGTGGCATAGCTGGAGGCGTCTTGCTGTTCGCATTGGGCGGAATACTTGGCTATATTGTTCATTTGAGGCGGAAGAGGAAGCTTGGTACGGACCTTAACAACGAGCAAGTCTCGCACGAAGGACATTCAGGGAGCCCCTTCGCAAAAGAAATGGTGTACACTGAAAGTGAGCTTCCTCCGGGCGAAACGAGGAGTGAGCTCCCCACGAGGGGTGCTGAAAGCGAGCTTTCAGCAGGGAGAGAGGCGCATGAGCTTCCATCATAATGCTATACCGAACAAGTCGAAGGATATGTGCGGTTTCAACATCCGTTTCGAAGTCTCTCCGCCAATCCTGCTCCATGTCTGCGTCACCATCTCCTTTTGAGGAGCCACAACTGAGCGTCGTCTGGCAACTTTAGACTAAGGACAAGCGAGAGATTATGCATCTTTAATGCACGAGATTGGAGATGGTCCACATTTCGAAAGTGGCTGCATTTTCGGCTCTCATGCAACAGGCGTAACTCGTTTTGTTGTCATGCCTTACCGGATATTGCCCTTGTGGGGAACATGAGACTATGCTTTCCAGTGCTGCCAGAATCGCATGGAACCAGGCCGAGCTCTTTCTGTGTGGATGCAACAGGCTCCTCCATGGCCGGCTAGTGGTACCACTTGCGAGACTCGAGAAAGCAGCGCTAGCTGAACAATGAGGGCGGGAAAACAAGGAGGGATTCATATACCGGTCTCATGCTTCATATACCGGTCTCATGCTTCATATACCGGTCTCATGCTTCATCTACCGGTCTCATGCTTCATCTACTGGTCTCATGCTTCATCCAAGCGCAGAAAACTTGAGCCTGAAAGGAGACAAGACCCAGGCTCGACAAATGATGCATGTTTCCATGAAGCCTGATGGTTCCCAATGTGCCCTTCGGGTTGTCGAAAAGAGCCTCAGTCGAACATGATCTTACTTGAGAATCGAGCACTAGTCATATTAGATTGTTTATGCGGACTCAACCGAGGCAAAAATTTCCATGATTCAACTCCATTTGGCAAGCCGAGTCTCTTTCAAACAACATCCAAAAGATGTCTGAGGCATATAGGCCTCAGCCACAAAGAGACATATGCGACTCCATTGCGTAGTTTTCGAGAGGGTTCAATAGAAGCGTTGTGAAACAATAAAGATCGAAGAATTAATGGAGAAGATATAGTGATCCGGCGGGCGAGAAAACAGATCATTGGGGCTGTGTGTTCGCCATGCGTAGTCGTCGAAACTTGACGCGATGAAACTCGTAGACCTTGGGACTGCAGAGCTCAGTCAATGATTGCGATAATTCTTGAGGATGTGATGGAGGAGGCGAACATGCGCATTCTTTGATTTCGTTTGGTCGAGAGAGTCTCTACCAAACGACATCCAAAACATAGTATCGCCTTTTGAATTCGAGCCACTGCAGAGACGAATGAACGTGAGGGTGTCTAGTTTGGAGGTCAGACCCGTCATGACACCAGGCTCAGACGATTTGCAATCGGGCTTCGAATCAGGAGGCACACAATTCATTATGTTCTCATCTTATAGTGTGGATTCATAGAGTGGATTCATAGAGGCGAATGATGTTGATTTCTTTGCAGACTCAGCTCAGGCCTGAAGGTAGGTAGTAAGAGATGGAAAGGACGCGACCGCTGAATTTATACCCTCAAAGAATTCTCAAAACACCATGGCTGCAAGTACTTCGGATATAAGAAGCGTGGAGGCCAGGCGCAGACATTGATATCGTGTAGTAGTGATTTTGGACGTGCACACCGCTGTAGCTAAGCACTGTGGCAAGATCGAATGCAAGCTATCGAAAATTAAATCTATACAACTCCAACCGGTCATGGACGCCGAAGAGTTACAGTTTAGACGCCTTAGTCCATAATGTCGCCGCGTTAATTAGTCAAGACGGGATGCACAGATCATAGGCAAGAGTGCGGAATGGTTTCGGAATTTCAGAAATCCTTCAAATTGTTCCACAGTGTTTCGAGAGAAAAGAGGAGAGAAGGCGGACATAGCGGTAGACGAGGTTCTTTTCTGGTGCTCACATCATGTTCAGCATAGTTGGCGTTTCGAAGACGCTTTCGATATTAGTGCTGGGGTGAGAAACCATCGCGAGAGAAGAGGTATTTATACCACAATTTTCCAAAAGAGCCGCCATTTTTGCATAGCCGATTGCTTCTCTGGTAGGGGACTAAGAAGCTCAAAACATACGCCAAATCTCTGGCATTTTTTGACTTGAATATGGCCTTGCGTCGTTTTCCTTCGGTCTCAGGAAACAGCGCCTTGGAACCTCCATGTAGAGACTGTGGCGTGATCTCTGAAAGAGAGGAACCCGAGAAGACACCAGGCACATGAAATGGAAGGCCTTTGGTGCTTAGATCATACAGTTTGTGTAACGTGGTTTTCGGACTTGCTCGGAAGAAGGCGTACGATCAGGAAGCAAAGGACGATGTCGATGGGAGACTTTATGCCCGATCGCAACCAGACACACCATGCAGTAAATTCCACTTTGCTTTGGTCTCAGCACAAGACAGTGCCACACCGACTCGATAACGGACTTCGCTTTCGCTTTCGACATAGCGCGAGACATGGCCATTTCAGCGCCCTCTTTGGCTTGATGAATGAGCCTTTCGGAGTTCGGCGACAGCAAGTCATGATGTTTGCCGAAAATATATTTAGGTCGATGAAGACAGCCAGGTCAGCGCTAGCCATACATATAGGCGTTCATCATTTCTTTGTACGAGGAAGCGGCAGCCCGACCATTGTAAAACCGTTCTCCTGATTTTGAAGACAGAAGGAAGAGAAGCAGGCCGCAGCCATACGTTGTGGTAGGGAGCGATTTGGTGCAAAGTCAAGCATCGAAAGGAGACGCGAGCATCTATGGTCGTGGTGAGAAATTGGGCAAGAAAGCACATGTGAAACTTCGCTGGACATTTTCGAAACCTGGCCATCGCTTATAGATGTCTCCGTTTTAGAATGCATGAGCTTCGAAAAACTTGTTATACGGGAAGAAAGGATTGTATGCGGAAGCCATGAGCTTATATAAACGTGGGAAGAAATAGAAGATTGGATGACTCGTGACCTGAGTAAAAGGAGACGCTGCTCAAGAAGAAAGACCATGCCCTAGTGTGATCATAATAGTCAATTCCATACACTCTTGATATCATACCTACAGCTCATCTCTCTTCCGCCTTCCGCTCCCCTCTCCCACCTTCGCCTGCTCTTCAGCCTGTTTCGCCTCAAACTTCTCCCTCTCCTTATCCTCCTCCCACATCTTCTTCTTCGGATTCCTCGGCTTATCGCTCTCCTGCAAGATCGTCCCATCGCCTCTCCTCACCGGTCCTTCGTCCTCTTTCTGCACCTGCTGTCTGAATTGTGGGTGATCAGGTACCTCTTCCTGCTGCTGTTGCTGCTGATTCTGTTCCGCCATTCTACCAACTCGTTGCGAGTATGAACCTGGTGGACTAGGATCTTGACCTTGCATGTACCCGCGTCCTCCTCCGCCGACACGTACGTATTGTGGTTGCGCTTGTGCGTTGGGATCGCGTCGAGGGATTCCGCCTGTTGCGCTGGGCTTGACAATCAGACTTGTGGATGGGCTTGCTACTACTGATGTGGTTGCTGATGAGGCTGTTACTAGCCCGAAGACTCCAAAGACGATGCGGAAGACGAGCTTAAGCGGCCAGATGAGGAACCAGGTTAGTGGTCCGTAGAGCCAGCGGCGAAAGACGAGCCAAAGGACTGTGGTGATGAGGATGTAGAAAGTTGTTTCAAGGTACCACGTGTCGCTCTTTGTGCTCTTCAGTAGTGTTGTGACCAAATTCTTGCTGTTCGCAAGCAAGGTATTCAAATCCGAGTACTTTTCTCCAAGGTCTGCGAGCGCAGCTGTGGACTGTTCGAGAGTTTCTTGTGCGAATCTTGAACGTGACAGCTCGCCTTGCATCAACTGGTGCGTCCGTCGCAGTGCAGCAGTGACGTCTGAAGATGCCTGCGCAACAACCTCGCCTTCTGAAAGCCCTTGCGCTTGTTTCCGTTGTCGATATGTGGATGATGGGGTCGAGGAGCCGGATTGTAGGTTCGAGAAGAGGAGTTCCCGCTCTTTGAGCTTCGCGCGGTCGGCGTTGTGTTTGGCTGTGAGTTGTGCTTTGCGGAACTGTGATCGTGATCTGTAGTCCATGATTGTTAGCACATCAATTAGGTTCCCAAGACTTTACAAGTAGACCTACGATCTCAAGTCCTCTGTCAACCTTGCTAGTAATACAGCAAGTCTACTCCTCTCGCTCTCAGTCTTGCTGTCTCTTCGCCTGCCAGTATTGGGTCCAGTGCCAACAACGTCTTCTACTTCTTGCCTTAGAAGCTCAAGCTCTTCCTCCGTGCTCTTCAAGCTTTCATGTATCTCCGCGCTCAGTTCCAAACGAATATCTCCTTCTTCAGTATTTAGTGGTTGCGAACCAGGTTGAAAGTCGAGTTTAGTTAGTCTTTGAATAAGCTGGCCAGTGGCTTTGTTGGATTCGGAAAGCGCTGTGAGGCGTGGGGTGAGCGCTTGCGTGGTGGAGGGGAGTGGTGGCATTGTATTGTTGCGAAACTCAAAAGGTGGTTTGAACGAGGTCAATGGCAACTATGACGGATACGCTACGGCTGGCTGTTTGACACGTGGGGTTACGGCTAGCGAACTGACCCTGCTGCGCTAAATTGATCTCCAAGCACGGACCTTGTGAAATCGTGGGTGAACATCTGCCAGGGCCAACAACGTCAATTGCAACTACAGCTCGTCGCCCACCTACACAACTGGTAAGGATACCTTTTAGAAAGTCTTTCCTCAACCGTGCTAATATTGATAGCTCCTCCGCACCCCAGCCCTTCCGCGACGCTTTACAACCATCATGATCACACGATTCCTGACCGACGTGCGCGTGACATTCAATCCCTTCTCCCTCCGCTCGAAACCCGCACGGTTATTCCTCTCGCTCATACCGCCCAATGCGCGCAACGATGGCATGAAAGTCGAGTCAAAGATGTTGCCGAGGAATAGCGAGGAGCCGGCCAAGTTGGCTGTCAAGTTCAGTACGTGCATTTCTGGCATTGGAATTGGTGGAGACCGTGCGACTGCAGCAATGCGTGCCGTAGAGATTGGCAATGGCTAGATCGTGTGGCATGATAACAGCTGCAGCGAGAATGTATACTGACCTTTTTCGCAGAAGATGGCAAAGAAATGGACCTCGACCTAAGCAAGATGCGGATAACAGAAGTCATGGAGGAGGTGGACCGACATTCACGGCAGCTCGCAAGGAAAGAGGAACTGCTGGGCAATTGA
Organism: Setomelanomma holmii; assembly: GCA_010015745.1. Lineage (NCBI taxonomy): Eukaryota > Fungi > Ascomycota > Dothideomycetes > Pleosporales > Phaeosphaeriaceae > Setomelanomma > Setomelanomma holmii. The sequence goes on from ML978156.1 coordinate 582,759, forward strand.
TCATATATGGCAACATTTTGCATTCACGATTACCACAGCCAGGACATGTACAAACGAAAGCATCACGCGGAGTCAAGGATAACATTGGAATTGGAGCATTGTGATCAAACACAGACAATGCTTTTGATGAGTCTATGTAATACGCCGCTCGAGGGCGGTTTTGTATGTGCACTTTCATGTAACATTATCGTGAGAGAATCATCCGTCATGATCTTCAAGTCAATGGCTATGCCTCCCAAGTCTAGTTGGAAGGAGCGCCAGAGATGTAGAACCACTTGTCGATGCTGGGGTCGATGGGGCCGGGTGCCTTGTTCTCGCCTTGTGGAATGTTGAGCGAGCTGGGTTCGGTGCGGTCGGACGAGTGGGTGACAGTAGTGTTGACCAGGCTAATCTCGTCTTTGGGCGTCTTGCCAGTGGCGAGCTTCTCCCAAGCCTCAGCACACTCGCGGACGATGTCCATGGCGTACTTCTTGTTCTTGCACTCGCCAGAGAAGGCAAACTGGTTCTCAGGCTTGCCATCTGGGATCTTATAGATGCGGAACCACTCGTTTGTGGCACGGAGCAGACCAGGCAGGTGGCGCTCGACATCCTCGACGTCGTTCAGCTTAGGAGCCAACGGGTCGTTGACGTTGATGACCATGATCTTCCAGTCGGTCTCGCCCTCGTCGAGCAGTGCCATAACACCGAGGACCTTGACCTGGATGACCTCACCAGGCTTGGCGACAAGCTCGCCAATCTCGCAGACGTCCAATGGGTCGTTGTCGCCCTTGGCCTTGGTCTCCTGGTGTACGACATTGGGGTCTTCCCATGTCTGCCACAGCCGTCAGTATAGTTTCGTTGGCCGATATCGGGCTCGCGTCATCGCACCTGAGGGAAGGCTCCGTAGTTCCAAAGGTAGCCTTTGTGAGGGAAGCAGTTGCGCACGTAGCGGAGCTTGCCCTTCTTAATGTCCTGCTTAATGGGGTTGAGGGCCTCCTCCTTGGAGATCTGGCGGTGAGGTTAGCACATCGATTTTGAATCGCGGGGTAGTGAGAAGGGCTCAATGGAGGGGCACGCACCTCCATCTTCGCATTGGTCCAGCGGGGCACCTCGACGACCATGTTGAGCACCGTCTGCTGCTCGTTGGCGTAGAGGGGGATGTCGTGCCATGGCGAGACAAGCTGGCCGTCCTTCTCGATGAAGATGCGGTGCTCGAGCGTGTTCGCCGCAGCAATCTTGCGGGTGGTGTATGTCATTTTGGGCGTCGTCTCTGTCGCAGCGGGGGTGGGTGCTGTGGAGTGAAGGTGGTTTGCCAGTTGCCGAGCTCTGGAATTGAAAGTTTTGTCGAGCTGTCTAGTGGGGCGGGCTGGCGGGGATCTCTGTTGGTTAGGCGCCACGGTTACGAACGTCACCGCCGACCGTCTGCATAGGACAGGCGTCGAAAGAGCAAATTGGGACTGCAATTGGGAAGCGACTGGTCTTACGGAGAAGAGCCGCAGCAACGACCGACGGCAGGGCATGCGGGCGCAATGATATCCAGTATTCGGCTAGACAAGAACAATCGGCTACGGCGGGATAAGCCCATACCGAGGATCAGAGAACGCGGCTGCGGAAGGTCGCTTTCTCGAAGCTCCAACTTTCTACGCACGGGCCCACAAATAACAACTGACGTGACGGCACCCATTCGACCTTCTCAATACAGCTTGTTCGGCCGCCAAAATCCGGGTGCTACAACACTATTCTCCGAAGCCAAAGGTCGTATGTCTTCAGATGCCATATCGTCCATATCGTCCGTCTGCGCCTCCGGGCCGTACTCGTGCAAGATTTTGTCCTCCGGGTACACATTCCACGTCCCATCGTCCAAAACAAGATCGTCCTCTTCATCCAAATAAAGGTGCTCATCCGGTAGAGGTACCTCCATCGGTCCTGCATCATAGTATGTATTCTGCGGTGGAAGTTGTTGGCGACCAGCTTGGTGCTCGTAGACACTGGTCCCGGGAAAGTTCGGAACCCTGAGTGAATCTACCCCTGGGAATCGGACAGTCGTTGTACGATGGGCTTCAGGATGATGGTTGAGATTGTGTTCCTTACATAACATTTTGGCTTGCGAAGTTCTTCTTCCAGAATATCTGTGATCTGGCGCCGGTGCCTGGCGTCTTTCTTGGAAGGTGCGGTTACATTGCTGTATGACTTGCCCTAGATCGGAGGACAGCTCTGGCTCAATTGTGCAACAGCCGTTGCTTTCAACAGCATGCGTGCGCGTCGGCCCATTGATCATGTCTGGTGATTCATTACCTCTAGGTCCATCCCCGCCTAGCAGGATTGTGGGACGATCATGATCATGTTCAGCAGCAGTATGTTCAGACACAAATGGTGGCATCGAGGATGCAGAGGCAACGGACTTGGTCGATCTGAACTTCGCCGCTCGGTCAACAAGATTCACCTTACGTGGAGATGAAGACTGCTGCGGATACGAATGCGATCTAGATGCTCTGTTGCAGGACGTGCCGATGGAAGATATCCTGAACCGCTCTGTGCTTCCATTCGTTCGCTGCTTGCTTCTTGATGGTGGTGCAGGTCTCGTAAAGATCTCATCATCTGCGGTAGCTGTGGCTTTATCCACTAGGGCACTCGGTAACCCATGCTGGGTACGAGGAACCATAGACACAGGATTGGCTCGCGGAGGTACCAAACCAGAATCTCGGACTGAATCGGACCACGACACATAGCCGGTGCTCTCGTGACGAGGACCTCTACCACCAAAGCCCAGATATGAAGCTTTGCCTGGATTTTCGATAGTGGGAAGTACGCCACTTGACTTTGTTGACTGGGCCCGCTCACGTTCTCGTAGTGTGGCTTTTGCAGAAGCTGGTCTCTGCACATGTTTCCTAGTGATGTTGTTGTCTTTTTCTGCCAGAGCCGGTCGCACAGAGGTGAAAAAGGCAGAAATCTCGCCTTCTTTTGTTTGTGCACGGTCCTTCTTGCGCTTCTTCTTTGGGGGTTCGTCTGGGACACCTGTGTCGGGTTGATCCTTTTCCTTCTGCAAGAATTTCATCTCGGAGAATACTAGATCAGGCACTATAGAGAGCATAAGTGTGTATTCCCAGTTATTGCCGCAGGGTGGTGCCACGCTCACATCCACGTCCCCTAAGTGCCGTCGATGTTTTGCCCTTGTTAAAGATACCCAATTGCTCTCGAGGCTTCAGCTGCAGCGAATCATTAGCGGTGATACACCATACTGCAGGCAGGACATCTCTCACGGTCAATCGGTCCTTAGAGACATTCTTGGCGTTGAAGACGTGGGACATGCCACTATCTTGCTTGTCGCCCTTCTTGCGTTTGGTTTTGCGCCTCGACTTCTTCGATTCGCCCTTTCTACTCCGGTGAATATGCTTTCTCCGCTCTCCGACATGCTTCGAAGATGGCTCGTAACGATCGGGGCGCGTCTTATGGCGTGGTTTTCGTGCATATCGTTGGCTCGATGATTCGCTCTCGATCGACTCGCCGTGACTGGGATGCGACGTTTCGCTGCATGCACTCGCATCGGATGGCTCCTCGGTAGGTGGGTTTGGCCGCGCTGGTGGCGCTCTATGTGACTGAGGTTGGGGGTCGAGAAGTGAGCTGTCGGACTTACTTCGCTTTGGAGCGCTCTGTTTGTTGAAAACAGGCTTTGGTCTCTCCCACCGGTGGAAGAACTCCCGATCTAGTGCTTGAGGAGCGTCCCGGGGAGCCTCTGCTTCCGCGGCCTCATCTAACCATCTGCGAATGTCCATTACCAGCTCAGAACAGTGCAGTGAGGTTGGGAGTTGGGGTTCTGAAGCGGGCGGTTCACGAGCGAGCCGTGCCGTAGCTGACGCACGCTGCCTGACCACTTGACCAGTATCCTGAAGCTCGACAGATCACTAATTGTTGCACAGCATTGCGCTGGCTGTGTCGGGCAGCGAGGCTGATCGGAAGCCTGCTGAGAGTCGTCTATGTGTAACGTGGAGAAGGGTCGCCGATGAAGCAAGAGAGGCACCGGCTGGCAGCTGGACAAATGTTGTGGAGACCTGATTCGCGACTTCGCTGCAAGGAAGCTGCTCTCCCGCCCAAGGAAGCTGCTCGCCGCCGTTTACTGGAGGGAAGGCACGATATGGCCACGACGTGTGGCACCACTCGCAGTTTGTAGACCAGCAGTGATGATTTAGGACGTCCATACTGCAGCGAATGGCTCTATTTTTCACTATCCCATATGCCTGCCGAAGAGCGGTGACTTCTCTACATGAACACGCATAGAGGCTTGTACTCGTGCACTTTGATTGGCTGAATTGCTCTTGCTTGACGGCACAACGCTGTGTGCTACGACGAAGCAGATCTGCTTCACTCCAGCCGGCTTCTTGATTGAGATGACTGCAGCGGATAGCTTTGAGTTTGATAGTGAGGCGGAGATTCTTGGGTTCTCAGTCATGCGTGGAACATGAGCTTCCCGGAAGAACAGCCCGCCTACATGCCACTAAATGCATGTTAAATGCCATCTATAACAGCCACTGGGAGGCGCAAGACCGCGGATGGGTTTCTTGGGCCTGGTCGAGAAGGAGTGGACTACCATGGTGGTTAGCTTGAGTAACAAAGATTGCAATTTCTGCGTAACTGGAGGCCGATATGCGCAAGCCACCACGAGTCGTCAGGGTTACGCAAAGCAGACATTCACTCTTCGCGTAGTTTGGCACGACGTGACGCCGCCACGAGCGCGAGCCATGCCTACTGTGCGCACAGCCCACAGCAGCTATTGTCCGGCCCCAGTCGAGCGCCCGTCCCAAAATTCCCCACATCTTTCTCGACGGCGACCTTGATAAGCTTCCTTGAACTACTGTTCGCCGTCCAATGCCCGTCCGCCATTGCACGTCAAGAGCCCTTGTGGTGTTCGCACACCCGACGTTCGTGCCCCTCCAAGCACGCAACCCGTCCTCCGCAGGATTTTCAATGCACCTATTTGACATTGCCCAAAAATGCGGACGCGCATATGCCAGCACTCTGATAAAGTCGACGTGTCGAGCCACCTATCAAAAAATTCGACTGCTCGTTTTCCGCAGGCCCTGGGCAGTGGCACTCGAGGCTTCCCTGCGATTGGACTTGTTTAGCCCAGCCTTAAGGCGAACAGGCTGCATAGACCCAGCATGAATGAACACACACGGGACAGACTAACTGCGTGCCAATCTGGGTGAGAGAACCACTACGCTCGCTGCCATCATCTGGCGCCGTGTCCAAGGACGGCATCCATGACAGCGCCTTTTGTGCTGCCCAGACCATGGGTGATCTCCGCTCTGCATATAGACTGGCTGGTTGGACGTCCCGACCGAGCCACTGCTTTCGCTTCCCACGTCCTCCCTGATAAAACTCAGCTGCTGCCCATCATCTCTCGCGTTTGCGCAAACACAGCTAGCGCTCTTTCATCATCCTTGGAGGGGTCAACTACTCGTGTCGTGCTTTCTGCCCCGCCAACCCAACCGTCCTTCACTTCCTGCCGTTTCCATCACATTGCAGCAGATAACCTCCTTCTCTAACTTTTAAGAGAATCGTCTGCGCCATACACACCGATACACCCTGGTGCGCTCAATACTAAATGTTCGTTCCGCACGTTGCTACCTGTTACTTGCATATGGAGCCGCGACGGCTCCCTCGCGCGTCTCTCCACTCCATCTTCCCTTAAAATCTCTTCGATCCCATTCTTTAGCATGTCTTGAGCCTCTTTGTACCGCGCGCATCATTTTGAGCTTCAAGTGCGAGTATTGAGACCGTTCAGTGTACGATTCAGCCTTCGACATGTCGAAACTATTCATTGGGTAAGTTCCAGGTCCTTCTCTCATTGCGCGCAACTGACAGTTCGCAGAGGTCTTGCCTGGCATACCGATGACGGTACTCTCCGTCAGAAGTTCGAGGAATTCGGCCAGGTCGAAGAAGCCGTCAGCGATGTCCCTTGCTGCGGAACCCACCGCAAGAACCCAAGAAGTACTCACATTTCTCCAGGTCGTCGTCAAGGACCGCGACACCGGTCGCAGCAGGGGCTTCGGCTTCGTGCGTTTCGCGAACGATGCAGACGCAGATGCCGCCATGTCTGCGCTGAACAACGAGGAGTACGTCCATCTACCTGCTCTTTTTACCTGGGCGCATCCTTTGCGCTTTAACTCGGCATTCGCAAGAATTGCGCCTGAAGCGCAGGCTGCCTGGTCAGCGATTCTGCTGTGCTAACGATTTTAGATTTGACGGCCGTCGAATTCGCGTCGACAAGGCTTCCGACCGTGCCAGCGGTGGCGGCGGCGGCGGCGGAGGTCGCGGCGGATACGGTGGAGGTGGCGGTGGATACCGCGGAGGTTACGGCGGCGGACAAGGAGGTAATTTTTGAAGTTGAGAGGACTTTTGACGCGTATGCTAACTTGGTTGTTCAGGTGGATATGGCGGTGGAGATCGTGGTATGCATCAACCGCAAGAGTCAAGAGTCTAGAAGTAGTCGACTAACACATCGTGAAGGTTACGGCCAGCAGGGCGGCGGCGGCTGGGGCCCCTCAGGCGGACAGCAACAGGGCGGCTACGCACCCCGTGGTGGCTACGGAGGCCAACAAGGAGGCTATGGCGGGCAACAGGACGGCCAGGGCGGTGGTCAGCAGTGGTAGACAACCCCCAGATGGTGCCTCCACGCTACTAGCGATCTCTTCCTAATACCCAAAACAGAACATGGCTGCCGGCAGCGAACAGTGGGCGGCGACATGGGATATGAGCGACCATTCAGGTTGGTCCTCTTCGAAATTTGTTACAGGAGACTCAATCGGATGGGCGCTGAAAGCTCATGGACCATTCGGAGCCTCAGTATTTCCTTAGTAGTTGGGGTGGTTGTATGGTACTGACGAGATGATTGATACCCATTGATCAGGCTGTGCTGCTCCTCTGTACTTAGTATGCGTCAAGGACATGGTTCTTTACGGCTGACAGTCATTACCACTATCTCCTTGGTCATGTTTGTCTTCACGCAAAAGAAAAAGTTGTCCTTTCTTCACAAGCGAACTCTCACTCACTCACCATCATTGCCACGATTGCTTAACATGCGACGACTCACGAGAGATTGGGAAGAAGGCTACGGCCGTGTTGACCACCAATTGAGATCAGCAACAACAGTCGAGTGGTTGCTACGACCGAGGCGAAGCTCGACGTCGACACCAAGCCCATCGTGGACCTCACGAAAATTTCACGATAGGCTCCACTTTTCACGTCCTGGCCACATAGGACAACCTGATGTTAAGTCGTCGATACCCACAGCGCAGAAGCTCGCAAGACAGAGACATAATATCAAATCCCTCAGTCGCATACGATATGCACACGGAAATTATGGCTGCGGACAACGCATTGCATTGTGACGGCGTCGCATATCGCGTACATAGCCGCCGTGAGCTTGCTGCTCCAGCTGCAGCACAGATGCAAGCGATCGCCGCAGTACAGAACTACCTAGGCCAAAGTCATGCGCACTTTGCGCTCCGCACCTGCATTCTTCACACACACGCTGCCAAATCGAATGCTTGCTGCCTGCTTGGCACAATGTCCATCCTCACGGCGGGCCTGAATCTCAAGGAGTGCGGGCTCGTAGGATAATCTCACGACCCCGCTTCCACAACACCCATCAACACACCTCAATTCCAAGCATACTGCACGTTCAACCTAATAAACTAGGCTGTCCTAGCTGGATCCGCGTTTACATCATGAAGAGCTGGAACGGGCCGGAGGCAGATGCGTCTACTTCCTTGATTGCAGCGCCCTCGCCCCGTAGTCCTGCAGGTGATGGCATCCGCATCCGGGCGCTGGTAGCGACGGTCGCGACTTGCGCAGCTATCTTTGGGATCGATGCGCTGTTCCCGGGCATCAAGTATGCGTTGGAACCGGGGAGGAGTAATGATTGGATAGGCTTGGAAGATCCTGAGTATGTTGAGAAGCCGTTTGAGTGGTCACAGGTATGTGAGGAGTGTTTCCTCAAATGTGTTAAAGGATGCGTGTGCGAATGCGGTTAGGCGTTGTTTGGGCACCCTTCACCCACGTGTGTCAGTGGTACCGAGGATGAGTTCTAAATTGTGATTTCTTTTGGGAAAACCCAAGAAAAGTCTCATCATTAATCGAGGTCTTTCTTTCTTTCTGGTGCGATATTAGTGTTTGACCAACTGCATCCACAACGAATCTCTCATGGTCTAGAGCAACATTACAAACCCGAGGTCCTGCCATTGTCACGGCTGGGTATGCTCTTTATGACTGACGTACACATCAGGTGCAACCTTCAGAGGCGCTGCGATTCCAAAAATGCTTCGATGAATTCGAGTGTGCGAAATTGAAATTGCCACTGGACTATTTCAATGGAACACATCCCGATGACACCATCAGCGTTGCTGTCACGAAGCTTCCAGCAAGGGTTTCTGTTAACGACCCACGTTATGGAGGTCCAATCCTGATCAATCCGGGCGGGCCGGGTGGACCAGGAGCTTTCTTCGCGGTCTTGGTCGGTCACTCCTTGCAAAACATTGTTGACTTCAATATCGACCCAACTGTTTCGTCCCCGGATGCCAGATACTACGATATCATCGGCTTCGACCCTCGTGGTATCGGCGAGACAACACCTCGTGCCTATTGCGTAGCTGATTCAGCAGCAAGCTGGTCATGGTCCTTGCGAGAATACACAGAGGGCATACTAGGTAGCTCAGATGCTGCTCTGGGCAGGCTATGGTCAATGTCGCATGCTTGGGGCGCTTCTTGTAAGCAGGCAATGGACACCGAAAAAGGCGCCGATATCAAGCGGTACATGACTACAGCCTTAGTTGCTCGCGATATGCTCGAAATCGTTGAAAGACACGCCACATATGTTGCGGACAGACTTGCTCACCTCAATGCCCAGCCTCATGGATGTCGCAAGGATCTTCCAACCGTAATCAAGCCCAGCGAAGCCAACTTGGACTACTGGGGATTTTCGTACGGCACATACCTAGGATCGACTTTCGCATCCATGTTCCCTGATCGTGTCGGAAGAGTCATCCTCGATGCCGTCGTCAGCTCCTACGACTACAACCAGGCTCTCGGAAACGGCTCACTTACAGACAACCAAAAGGCCATGTACTCTTTCTATACATACTGTGTGCAATCCGGCCGCGAGGAGTGCCCCTTAACTACTGCAAACTCGACAATCGACGACGTCGAAGAGCGTGTCCAAAGCGTTATCGAATCACTCTACCACAATCCCTTGCCCATCCTCACCCCTACAGGTCCAGAAATCCTGACCTACTCCGATCTCAAAGCTCTCATCTTTAGCGCTGTCTACCAGCCCCGATCCAGTTTCCAACTTATAGCCAACATTCTCGCTGCAATTGAAGCGGGCCACGGCTCCGTCCTTGACGATCTTGCCCGGGCGTACCGCTACCTACATGTATACTCTTGTCCTGTAAACGGCTCAGCACCCACTACCGCCTTCCTCGACACCACACCTCTATTCGCCGTCTTGTGCTCCGACGGCACCGACCAAACCCACATCAACATTGACGAATTCGTCGAGTACTGGAACCTGCTCGAGGACCTAACTCCCACCGCAGGCGCAATATGGGCAGCATTACGCATGCGCTGCGCAGCCTGGACAATCAAACCACAATACAAATTCTCAGGCCCGTTTGGCGGCAACACGTCGCATCCGATCTTGTTCATTTCGAATACGGCGGATCCAGTGACGCCATTGAGAAGTGGACGGCTCATGCATAGCTTTTTCCCGAATAGTGGACTGCTGACGGTGGATATTGCGGGACATTGTTCTATTTCTGGACCGACCTTGTGTACGCTCACTAAGATCAAGCGGTACTTCCAGACCGGAGCGTTGCCGAAGGAGAATACGCTGTGTGTGCCAGAGCCCAGTGCGTATAGTCTTAATTCAACGGATCCGGAAAGTCCATTTTATGATCCCAGCCTTGACGACGCAAATGTGGAAGCCGGTGCGGAGTTCGAAGAGCTGAGTGTGGAGATGCAGGAACTGCATATGGCTGGGTATGACATGATGAGGATTATTGCGGAGAACGATTTGTTTGGTGTTGGCCGGATAAGTGGAAGTGGCGAGAGGTGGAAGAACGTGATGCAAGTGGCGATGGAATATGGCCCGTAGATATACGGCTGAATTGAGGTAAGTCCAGGTCGTCATTTCACCTTCGCTTGCGAATGTTCTCATACGCTGCATGACCTTATGTGTTATTATCGATCTTTTCTTCACACTCATATATTCCAGAAACATCACCTACATCACATGGTTTTCTCCTGCGGCTCAAAAGAAACAGCAAGTGGAGCTTTGATCCAACAAAACAATGATATATTCACTTTGAACCCGGGTCGATATCAATGCCGTGCTCGCGACGCAAGAAGTCACTCACCTTCATTCGGTCTATCTCTTTACTGCTAGGGCCACAGCTCAATAAGACTTCAACCCTTTCGCCATCTCAGCTTCACGATCCAACTCTCACTGACCCCTCTCCTTCGTCCTTTTACTCAAGAACCCGTGCAACAAGCGGGACAACTAGCAACAGGAGGATGAGCGAAAGAACGTCATATATCAGCTGTGAGTGCGGTCCGTAATAGTGTGTGATCATTCGCTGCAGAATGGAGATTGTGGCCATGGTGCCCAGCAGAGTACAGACGGACAGGGCCGTAAAGTTCGTGGCTCTGGCTTCTTCGGGAAGAGTTTGGTGGGTTTGCATACTTTCGGTCGGTGTTGTAGTGTGGTATGGTGTGGCGTCGTTTCGTGTGGTTTTGAAAACGGTATGCTGTGAGGGTATGAACGTGTTAGTGAGGTTTGGAGTGCTGATATATGGCAGGGGGACGGCGATTTTGCTGTTAGAGCTTTTATGTGAGACGAGAGGCTTGTGCGATTTTCATAAGTCCTCAACGTAACGACGATTGAGCAAACTATCTGGACATTCAGGCAATGTCTGAGACGAGTCTGCGATTTTGTTGTAAACCTTCGGCTCGATCGTTTGATTGGCACTTTTACACAGCCGGCCCCACTTATCTCCAACCAGAATAAGAAGCGGTAAATACTGAATTAGGGGCAAAGGCTGAAGTTGAGGTTTTCAGCTTGGCGTCTCAGTTTAGTCACGATTGCTTGGTGTTGCAAACATCTCAAGGGTAGAGTTGGTCCGTTTGTTCAATTCGCAGTAACTTGGGATATTTGATGCATCAAATTGCACGTATCTAACGTCTTACCAGTGATGTGGACGCTCGTCATGAGTGGGACACCGGTGCAGCCTCCCAAATTTGCTCTGAGCCAAGCCCCTTTTTTCCGGGGGGACTTGACTGATGCCTGAAGCGACTTGCAAAAGCCTTCATACCACCTGAACTCTCCCTTCACTTCCACTCATTGATCTATTCCTCTTGCTATCGAACCTTCAGATCTTCTTTACGCGATCTCAATGAATTTACGGAGCCTCCATAGGCGGCGCAATCCAACCGGCAAGTTGATCATTGTCGAATGAGTTTTCCTGTCGAATACCATCCACATGACTTCTTTCACCAATGATATGTAGACCCCAGTCCTTCGAAGCATAGCGTCTTCATTGGCAGGCGGGATGTCCAAGATGACGTCTTCAAGGTCTGGCAGGTACTGGGCGACTGGAAGGAAAGAAAGGTTTCCTCTGGAGCGCCAATCTACCATCAACCTCCAGCTGACTCAAATGTACCGAAATAGACTTTGCTGGTAAAAATTGGTTTTCGTATTTCCGCAGGCAAACGAAGGAGCGGAGATTCGTGCTGATTCTTCTTCGCGCTGTATTACATGTCAGAGTACTGGTGTTTTGCATAGAGTGGGTAGCTTACATGGCTAGTGATCTGTCGTAGAGGGGGGCGACACGCTGCCGCTTGATGGGCCTTTCCGACATGGTTGCGCCTCGATTGAGTGGAAATTGTTGGTGTGAAGGGCGACTTGAGTACGAAGCGAGTGTCAGTGGTCGTAGTCTGAGGCGTGTTGCAGACTCGTGTTTGTATTACGAGGTGGAACCAACAGCGTGTGGATAAGTGTGAAGTGAACGTGAAGGAGACGATTCAGGATCGTCCGAAAAGTTCCGAAATCAATTCGTCAAGGTCAACCTTCGTATGTCGACCGTCAAGCTTGAAGTTGAAAGTCATCCTTTCTCCATAACGCACCAGCTCTCTGGCCTCAATATTAGGCTTGCCCGAGGCGACGACCCGCTCCTCACCCCTGTATTCGATAGCGCGAAACATGATTTCGAGCGTAGGCACCTGGATTCAAGACCAAAGCCACTCATAAGATAGCAGCTGACGCATATCGCTGAGACTGTAGAGGTCTGCCGGGACCACCATGGTCCGTAAGTTCCGAAAATCGCGAAGTGGGCAAGGACATCGTCTTGTGCATATTTTCCTCAAGTGCTCAAGCACTGACATAGAGATGGAAATAGTGCTCACGACCAACTTTTGCGAAGGTGTCATCTTCGCAATAGTGGAAGTCATATCGGCGAGAGGCATGCAGACGAAGCCCCCGCGCAGTGGCAGTAGTCTGATCTGAAAGTATGACTGAGCGGTTTCCGCATAGACTTGATGACACACGTGTAGTAGGTCCAGCCGATCCAGTCCCAATTGTGGTAGACCTGATCGACATAGAAGTCCAGGGCAAAGTCGTAAATACGATTGCGAATTTCGGGCGACATGCGAAGCAGCAGAGAGTGAGTCTGGTTCCGGCGCATACTATGAATGTCAGCGCTGATCAAGATGTCGGAGCCCTATCTTACATGGTCAGGCTCTCAGTGCTGGGAGCCAAAATAGGCGGGCCGCTGGCTGGTTTTATGCTGAGGTAGAAAGATAGAGATGTCAGAGAAGTTTTGACTCGGCTCGAAAAGAGAAGGATCAAGTTCGCGCATGAAAAGATCGTGTAGTTGAGCATAACGACAATCAGAGCTTGTGAATAGCGCCGCAGTGGTAAGTTAGGTAACGTCAGCGCCACTCACCCAGAAGCGCGGTTTTGGGTTATTACAAACAAACGAGCAGACCGTAATCACTCACAGTGATTGATCAAGACGGTAAACCTTTACGGCATACTGCCTCAAATCCAGGAAGCGAGGTGCTATATTCGGCATGTGCTTTCAGAAGGAGCTTTTGCACAACTTAACGTGAACGATCCCGGAGTATTGAATGTCATAGACATTCTCGTCTGCGGGTGTTTAAATGGTCGGTCGTACACGACATGATCACGGACAATGTCCGTTCTTCCGACCAAAGAGATAGTGACCTCGGGAGGTAAGAGAAGCAGCTGCTGAGTTAATCAAGGGTAATTATATGTGAAACAAGGATAATATAGCACGCGACAAGAGGGAACGACCTTGAAGATGGTTTCGAGAGCACACTGAAGGTGTTGATGATGCGTGAGAATCGTGCGTTCTTGATTTGATACGTAAAAAGTGGTGCTACCTCGCATCCTGATTGGCTGATCAGATGAGCACAAGTCACCATCGCCAGCAACGACCTGCACCTCGACTTCTCCTTCAAATGTCTTTCTTGCCCATCTACACATTTACTGCCACCACATCTCGTTCCACGTCTACTCGGCACTAGCCTGGATCCAAGCCTGGCATGGTTCATCCTTGATCAAGCAGCAACCCAACTCTTTCTCGTCCACCTCAATAATTTCGCGCTTGGTGATGACAGGCGTCAGCCTCTTCGTGAAGGATCCAGTCTGCGCAACCTGTTGGCAGCGAGCATCGCTCAGGAGGCAACAAGCCAATTCGCTCTCGTCCACCAGGACTGCACGCTTCTCCGCCTTAGGCAAAACGCTGGCAGCATACAGAACGGCAGGGTCAGCCTCAGCGTCACGCTTCTCCGCCTTTGGGAGCACACTAGCAGCATAGAGGGCCGCTGGCTCGGCATCGCGCTTCTCAGCTTTGGGAAGTACACTGGCAGCGTACAAAACGGCGGGTTCAGCTCCAGCGTCACGCTTCTCTGCCTTTGGGAGTACGCTGGCAGCGTATAGCACTGCTGGTTCGGCATCACGCTTTTCGGCCTTGGGCAGCACGCTTGCGGCATAGAGAACGGCTGGCTCTGCATCCCGCTCAACGTCTGTGTTGATTGTCAGTCTGGCACAATGCAGAGGAGTTGTTTGCTCCGGCAAGCTTACAATCGCGGGTAGGCAGAGTCCATGCTACAGCTACGAAGGCAGCGAGGCTAACCAAAATCTGGTGCGCGTGCATGTTGGGCGAAATTAAACACAATTTTGGTAAGAAGGATTGAGTACTGATTGAGTGACCAGCGCATCAAGCCTCACGTACCAAGCATCGTAACTTATATACACACAAGCTCTGTGCTTATACTCTCTTGGCTGCCAGACGTTGGTCACAGGAGAGCATGGTCTCACCGGACCCACTACCACCTCCTTCCTGAATTGCTTTGGTGCGCCATGGATTCTCATATGTTTGGTCCCCGGTTACTCAGGTATATCTCTTCCTTCAGCAACCTTACGCCGCTGGACGGATCCAACGCATGAAGATCCTGGTGCATTAGACATTGGAGTCATTGATTATCATCATGAGTTGACTTGATAGGTCATCACTCCGGTACACCAAACCGCAGGTCCGTTCACCGACTCCCTTCCCATCTCCTTACTTGCGGGATTAAACGTCAGGCCCACCACCTTCTAATGGTTCTTTCATACCCATTGAATGAGGATGGTCCAGCTGCTAGCTTGAATGGTCCAGTGAGACAATCAGCCAGCCGAAGGTGAGACAGCGTCTACGTTAAAATATGAAAGCCGGGTTATTACTCCAGTGGGTTCTGGGATCTGATCTATCGCTCCGCAGATCGACAAGGCGGAACCCGTCCCGTTTACTCGAACATGCGGTAATGGTGTCGTACGACTAGGATGGTGCATGTTTGCTGGCGCTTGTGTTTCCTGGCCGTGTAATGCTCACACCTTTCCCAATCGGGAAAGGTGTTTACAAGCAGGTTTCAGCAGTCTTTCCCTATTCTCAGTCTTAGTCGACTGCATCTTGCAAGTTCTGGTCGCCTTGCAGTCGCCCAGTTACACGTCAGGGAACGACGATCTCGTACGCATCTGCGTATCCTCGAACTCTCATAGAATCTCATTCACGCTTGTCCCCGTGCGCACATACCTAGTAACAACACATATTGCTTCCTTGCAGGTTGTGCTACTGGAACAGGAACTGCTCATCTTTATCAACCAGCATGCAGTCAGATAAGCACCCGAGAATCGATCGGTCAGGACGGCAGGAGCCTGCGCGGCGAGATGAACATGGTCGTGGGAAAAAGCTACTTCGAGTTCGCAGTATGCAGACTCGATTGACATGGGAATATCAATACCCATGGGAGCTCTGGATCCGATTGGCGATTTCGCTTAGCTTCGGGGCAAAGACTAGCACGGAAGCCAAAGAAAGCTTGACCTAGTGCCTCTACCATGACTTGCATGTACGAGGCTGACAGCTATCGGGCCATGGACCACACTGTGTCTCAGGACACCAATCGCGACCATGATCAGAAGGATGTCGAGTCATACCGAATATAGTTAATAGGATCTCAAGCTCTGTTCAGGCTTCAAGATAAGCAAGGATGACGGTGTTGCTGCTAATGACCATACCGGTATGGTCTGCCGCGGTTGCCAGACTATCGAATGTTGTTTTTGATGCTGCCAGCAATTGTACAGTTCACACCCAGCACTCAGTTCAAACTCTGCGCACAACGAACGTGAAGTCGAGTTTGGCGCACACCATGAATTACTTCTCAACAGCGAAAAAACATTACGATGCACTGTCTGATGACGATGAGTCGGCGCAGTCCTTAACATCGGACTACAACTCCAAGGGCGACAACGAGCGATCATGGCAACATAGGCTGGGCTTTCTCGCCATCCTTCTCAATATTAGTCTATTCTTCATCTCCTTGGCTCTATTTGCTGTCTCTACTTATGGTTCTTTGTGGGGTGGGAAGGAAAGCAACGCAGCCTGGAGAAGAGCAAATACATACTGTACGTTGTCATCACACTCCGGTGTGTGTCTGGAGCTAATTTCCCAACCCAGCCCCAATAATCGACGATATTCCGATACCACTCAAGATTCAAAAGATGAAAGGCACGTTCATCGACTACGACCACGATATCTACCGCCAGCTCCCATCACCAGCTGTAGATGCCGCCTGGGACAAGCTCACTGAGCACGGCTTCACTCACGTTGGTGGGGACCAGGCACTGAAGATGGGCTGGGACCTTTCCACCACTGCCAAAATGCCTGCATCATTCGGCCTTGGACCCGAAACATACTACGCCGGCGAAACAGACATGATTCATAAGATGCATTGTCTCAACATGGTCCGTAAAGACGTCTTCTTCAAGTACTATTGGGGCGAGATGTACCCTGATGGTGAGCCAAGCGAACGACACAAGATCCATACCAGTCATTGCCTATACATTGTCCTGCAGAGCCTCATGTGCGATGCGCATACCGATCTGATCCCGCATGTGTATCTCGAAGATTATCCTGTGCCCGTGCCGGACTTTCAAATCAATAGGAAGTGTGGGAATTTTGAGGGTGTGAAGCAGTGGGAAGCCGAACATAGCATCACTTTCAACGAAACAACGATGTGGATGCTAGAGAAGCCGGCTGGGCAGAAGTCAAGGCCTATGACAGACGAGTTCAGACGTGTATTTGAGGTTGATAATTGACAATCTTTCAAGGATCCTGATAGTAAATAATTGCAGCAAGTTCGAACCACTATTATCCACTTCCAACTATTTTAAGCACCCTAAGTCCGCCATCATTGTCCGCAATATCTATCACGCTCCCACATCCAGCAATGCTCGATTTGGCAAGCCCGCATTTTACCGCTCAATATGATGTTAGGCATCCCACGATAAGTGAGTGTAGTACGAGTATCGCTTAATTGCCCAGATAGGATAATGGGTCGCACGCGGGCCAGCGAAGTAGAGTACGATACTGCGATATAGTACTTGCAGTAGCGCCGTCAGATTACTCTTGATAGTCCCGGCCCGATCTGCAGGTGGCCAACTTCTCAACACGGCACACTTTGCAGTGCCACATTGGTCGCAGTCACAATATGTTGGTCGCTGTGTACGCCTGATCATGTATCGGATCCTTCACCGGTCTTTCCGTAAGTGAGACACGGCTGGGAATGTGAAGCATCATAAGGAATGCTTTCACTGCTGCCGCGGAAAGCGCAGAGATACAGCCATCCTCTAGCATGCTACTTCTCATGTGAATTTACCACACCAGGAGACCATCTATGATCTCGCGCACTGAAGATGGGTCGGTACTCTACTAGGTAGGAACAATATCTGGAGGGACTTCACGGACCCATTTGCTCATCTTGCCCCTAGCTCCATGGACGATTCATCCCATGAATCACTTCTTCCATTCCACGACACCAGTGTCGACGAAGATAGTCAATACGCCTTCAAAAAGCCATCATCCAATAAGTCTAACTCAAAATGCTCAAACTGGCTATCCATCACCAAGCAACTCCTTCTCTACATCTTCGCCATCATCGGCCTAGCCTCCACCATCTACAACCTCGCACATTCTTTACACACTGAAAACCCCTACAAAGTATCCTACGACTCCAACCACACAGCCCAATACGACCAACCACCCTGCTACTGCGGCGCCTCCGTCGCCGAAGCTAAATTCCTCAATTGCATCTACGACGAGCTCTCCGCGGGCTGGTTGCCACCGCACTGCCGCGACGACGCGCTCACTGCCGAATTTGTATCCTTGGGCGACGACCCTTCTGGCGGCTGGCTCTACTGGGCGGACAAGAACCGCACGCAGTCACTCACGCTCGAACAAGTAGGGCGGTATGCGGATATCCAGCCTGAGAATTTCCATATGAGTTATGAGTGGCATCGGCAGCATTGCTTCTTTTTGTGGCGGAAGGAACATCGTATGAAGGCGCGGGGCAGGGTGTTTGATCCGAGGAGTGATAGCGAGCATCATGTTAAGCATTGTATTGGAATTTTGAGTGAGAGGAGTAATGGGACGGGGGCCGGGGCATTTTTGATCGGGTAGATGTATTTGGGGGTTGAATAGTTCCGGATATTCGCCGTGACCTGAATGAAAGCGCTTCGTTCATCTTCTTTATGCCTTCTAGCACGAGCAAAGACAGAGCCAAAGACCTACGCTTGAACCGAAAGAAGATTTCAATATCCAGCTTACGCATGCATATCATACATTTCCCCCTCGAAACTCCAAACATGCCTAATCATCTCTACCACTCTACACTTCCTCCTTCTCACTATCCTCCTCCATCCCCTCGACGGCCTCAACTGCAAACATCGGCGCCTGATCCACGCCCAAATAACTATCGCTAATCAGATATAATGTCAACTCATGACTTCCTGGCTTCTCCAGGGTAAACTCCAGCACAGTATCCAGCTTGCGTGCAATCGATACTTTCTTGATGGCCAATAAGCTATGCTCCTTCTGATCGCCAACAACAAGCCACCAACTCTCCGTTTTGTCGTTGGGATAAAAGGGGGCGTGGACTTCGGTCTTGAGGTCCTCGTCCTCGTCGATGTTGCGCGTGATTTTGACGCGCAATTGAGCCGGAGAGTTGGATGCGATGTCTTCTGGATCGACCAATTCATGCTCGAGTTCGATGTTAGGGTAGTAGTTGTTTGTGAAGTTTGCAATGTCGGCGAGTTGGCGTTGGTCGACGTCAAGGGCCCTGGTCAGCTTTTTGTAGTCTGGGTTCTCGTCCTCATCCATGGCGTTGATGAAGTCGTCGACGTCGTTGATGCTGAACTTCTGTGCTGCTTTGATGGTGTCGTTGTCAAAGTGTGGAATTTGCTTAAGTGGCGAGTCCTTTTGCCACATTGCTTGGACGACCATTTGTGATAGTTCCATGGCAGACATGGCATTGAGGTGGGCCTCCGATGAGAGGACGTCGACACTGGCACTGAGGATGTTGAGCACCTTCCGGAGGACAGTTTCCTGGTCCTTGGCAAGATCGATAGGTAGCTGCATACGCGAGAAGTGAGCCTGTAAGAGGACGAATGCTTTGAAGTGCGGTGTCTCAAAGTTCGGCTCTTGCATCTTGAACGGCACGCGGTCGTAGATGCGTTGTAGGATGTGGTCTTCATGTCGCCGTATTTGGATGTCCTCAAACTCTGTAGCAGCTGTGATGATTTCGAGTACGCCTTTGAGGCTGGTTCGACCGTTCAGCGACATCATGAGCGTCTGCATCGTGATGAAGGAGATATTGTAGTACGCTGCAATCATGCAAGGGTTCAGAGGCGTGATCGCATCTTCTTCTTCGTCGTGCTCAATCAGGTTGGCGTCAGCCAACTCCTTCAGTGTCTGCTCAACGAGCTCAGACAAATGCGCGCTCAGTCCTTCATGCGATGTGTCGTGGAGGTTGTAGTAGCTTGGGTTGGCGAGAAGACGACGGTAGAAGTATGTGTAGGTGGACCAGTCAACAGCTTCCTGTGTTGACTCAATTGTCTTCGAGCTGATCTCAGCAACAAAAGCGTCGTGGAGGTAATCGTGAAGGGAGCTCTCAATCGGCAATGCCTCGTTGAGAAACTTCTTGTAAAACTCCCGCTTGACCGCAGGCAGCATGAGTACACCCTTTGCCGACTTGTCTTGTCCGACCCTGCCTGCCTTTCCAAACATCTGCAAGATTTCGCTGATGGGATAGTCGACGTAGCGATGTTCGCGACCTTCGTAGAATTGTGTTCCTTGCACAACCACTAGATGAGCAGTGCTGCCGATCTCCCAACACGAGTCTCGAGAGACAATGAGGACCTGTATAGCACCAACCTTGAAGAGATGCTGCACAGCTCGCTTATCGAAAGAGTTGAGAGCCTCGTGGAAGTAGCCAATTCCATGTGACAGAGAGGTAGCCAACGTTTGTTCGTTGATCTTCTCAAGGATCGGCTGGATCTCTTCCAGCTCGACGTTGAGGAAGCGATCATCCTCTTCGTCAGCCACACACGCTGCGAACAGATCTGTAGCAGAACTACGAGCTTGTTTCCTGTTTGGTACGAAAATCATGGCTGGCTTGTCCGGTGAAAGCTGTGTGATAGCAGAGTATGTCGGTCGAGCCATCGCCATCATAAGCGATGGGAAGTGAGGAGTTGTGAATGTTTGGATCTTGAGCTCCAGTGGCACCGCCCGGATGGCAGGGCTGAAGTTGTAGATAGTGTGCTTGTTCGCACCGATCCACTCTCCAATGTCACGCGCGTTTGCTAGGGACACGCAGAGTCCAACGATACGCAGTTTCGACTCCAATTGCGCGGCCATTGCCTGCATACGAGACACCACGATCTCATAGACATGACCGCCAGAGCCGCCAAGCATATGTAGCTCATCAGCAATGAGCAGAGCGACGGACTGAACGTTCTTCCGTCGCTGCCATTGACGCGATATCGAGTCCCATTGAGACGGTGTTGCGAGGATGAGATCACCCTTCTCAAGCAGCCGCAGATCTGCAGTTGTCTCGCCCGTAAGCTTGACCACGTCTTTGCCACCACCAAGACCAGACAATCGTTCGTTCCAGTTCTTATACCGAGTATCGACAAGTTCTTGGAAAGGCGCTAGGTATATAATGCGGCCCTCGTTGTCGCTCGTCCAGTGCCGCAGGATTGCGAACTCGGCGCAGAAGGTCTTGCCGATGCCTGCGGCTGCACCAACAAGAACGTTGTCGTCAGAGGTGTATAACGAATTGAACGTCTGCGTCTGAACCTTGTTGAATCGGCCGACATTCTCGTACAGTCCCATGTACTCTTTTCTCTTCAAAGCAGATACGGGCAAAGGCTGGAGGTCGAGCACAGGAGTATGAGCAGGAAATTTTGCTGGAAGAATCAACTTCTGGAAGGAGACTGCAAGCTTTGTTTCGGAAGACATCCATCGGTCGGAAAGTACGGTGATGAAGTAATTCGGTGGCATCGGTTCATCAATAGGCACCGTAAACTCCAGCAAGTGCTCGTTCACCTCACCATGAGCGTAGTCTCTCCGAAGTATGAATTGGTCATGGAACAAAATCCGTTCGCCATCGCAGTCCTCGACAAGAATCCAGAAAGCTTCGGATGCACCATGTAACTCAGTATCCCATGTGAACGCCGGCCTAATGAGCAGCTCCATGCGAAGCAGAGACCGTGTGACTGGGCGGGGAGTTGCTTCGATCTCAAGACGAGGGAACTTCTCCACGAGCTGACAAACAAGTTTTCCAGCTTTTGGCATGCCGAGGAGCTCACCCATACTTGGCGGATCAAGGCCGAAGTAGCTGCACCAGTTGACATCGATACGCTCCGCCTTTTGCACGATGTCTCTCGGGCAGGTTGGGAACTGCCGAAGAGGTGTCATCGTTGGCCACATGCGCTTCTCCGCCATCTTGCACATGTCTAGAGCCAACTTCGCGACTTGCGACCAGCCCTTCTTTAGACAAATTTCGAAAATGGCACGCAGAATGCGTCCTGCTGATTGCGTAACGTATACGAGGTCAGCCATCAGCGCCAGACCCTCTAACTTGAGGCGTGAGATGTAAGCCTGTAGGAGAACGTTGATCTTCGCTTGCGCTTCCTCGACGCCTTCCTTCACTGGAATAGGAACTTTGCCTAGCAGCTTCGCAAGCTCCAGTTTCTCATCTTGACGAACGGGAATGTACTTAAACTCCTCGCTGAGCGCGAATACGCGGAAGAGCTCGATAGCACTGATGCCCGGCTGAATGTGCATGTTGTACGTCATCATCGAGTTGTGCGTAATGTAGTAGTGAGACGCAATCCTTCCGAGCTCAGTCGGTTGAAGTGCGCCAGTTTTCCTGTCGTATTTGACAAGACTGCACTTCTCCAAGACGTGTGCGGCAGCATGCACAAGATCCACACGTCGTTGTTCCAGGACTGTGTCGTTCTCGTATTCAGGACCGACTCGGTAGAGACCTGGGGATCGAAGCATCCGGACGAACAGATAGGTATAGCCTAGCCAGTCGACAGCTTCGTCTCGGCTTCGCACGTTGCCTAGAACAATCTCGGCATTCAGATTGTCCGCCAGCTTGCTGATAAGTTGCGACTCGATCGGCAGCTGCTGGTTCAGCAGGGACAGGTAGTATTGAATCTCTGCTTGTGTGGTGATGATAATACCCTCTCCGTATGTATCATACTGCGGACGACCCGCACGGCCAAGCATCTGCAGGACATCTTGAGGACTGAGTTCGACCCAGCTGCCCTTCTCAGGTGAGTACACCTGTGTTCCCTTGATGATGACAGTATGTGCAGGTAAGTTGACACCCCAAGCCAATGTTGCTGTGCATACCAAGACCTGGATGGAGCCATCTGCGAACAAATCTTCTACAATTGTTCGATCTGCTCGAGACATACCGGCGTGATGGATACCGAAGCCGTAGGGCATGACATCTTTGAGATCAGTATTCTGCACAGACTCGGACTCTTCTCGCAGAATCTCCCGACTCGCTGCGTCCGATCGCAAAATCTTGCCTATTGATTCTTCCTCAAGCGCCTTGTCGCGAATATACTTGGCAGTCTTCGCAGTCTCTTTTCGAGAGTGGACGAAGATCAGCATCTGATTTCGATGTTCACCGACCTGTTCTAGGACCTTTGTGTAGCAGACATCGTTCATGATCTTGAGCTGCTTGATAGCCTTCTTGTCTGTGACACCAATGAACTCCTGCTTCAAGGGGCAGGGTCGGAAGGTTCCGTCGAAGTGAAAAAGGCCCTTGTCAGGATCGACACGGAGGAAGCTTGCTACATCGCGGTAATTAGGGAGCGTAGCACTGAGACCCACGATGCGGACGTGATCACCAGTCTGCTCGCTCCGTCGAAGAGTTCTGCTAACGATGCTTTCAATGACTGGACCTCGATCATCGTGAAGGAGATGAATTTCGTCAATGCAAATCAGGCGGACAAGGTTGATATAGCTGGTATCTGTGGCCTTGCGAGTAATGACATCGTACTTTTCGGGGGTCGTCACGATGATTTGTGTCTCCGCAATCTGCTGCTTGGTGAGTTGGCGATCACCAGTAAGCTCAGAAACCTTTATGCCATAAGGCTCAAGACGCTTGCCAAAGTTGCCAACTTGTTCCGCAACAAGCGCCTTCAGTGGAGCGATGTAGATGATCTTGAAGTCGTCCAAGGCGATCTCGCCGGTTTCTGGATTCCGGTGCTTTCCAATCTCACGGAGCATGGTTAGCATTGCGACATTAGTCTTTCCGGAGCCGGTGGGAGCGCAAATGAGCATGTTGCCATCATCGTTGAAAGCTGAGGGAAAACATTTGGTCTGAATCCGATTGAGGGACTTTGAGTTTCCGAAGCCTACCCGCGCCCAGTCTGGTAGCTCTGAGGTAGGCATGAGCCGCTCGCTTGGATCGCGCTTTCCTTTTGGTGCTGGTACATGAATCTCTTCATACCCCTTGAATTGGCGGCGAGTCGATCCTTGGGGCAGCTTTACGCTGGGATTTGTCATGAGATGGTTACCTTGATCGAAGACGATATTGTCGAGGTTGACAAGTTTGCTAGATGGCTGCAAACCGCCAACGACACCGTCTGGCCGGGGGGCGTCTGCCATTTCTTCGTCCTTGACCTCCGGTAGGCTGATACCTTTCAGATTGAACTTCATCTTGCCTTGGCCTGTGTCTTCCGTTTTGATGCCAGTCTCTCTTGCGCGCAGCTCGTGGAGAATTTGTTGCTGACCAGCAGCTTTCATCTCGCGCTCCACGGCCGTTCGCTCGTCGTTGTCCTCGGCGGCTCTACGCCAGCGCGTCACCCAGACGACTCGATCTCGATTGAGCACAAGTTTCGCAACGAGTTCGTGGTGTTCGTAATCGAAAAGCTCCATGAGATCGTTCTCAATCTCGCGCAGCGGTTTCTCCTCGCCATCTTCGTCCAAACCCGCGAGTATGTCCAGCGCGTCTCGAGTCTTCTCCTGCTGAGTATGTGCGTCCTCATAAACCTGCCCTATCTGCCGTTGCAGCCAAAAGGCATCAATCTCGTGTGCGGGGATGAGCTTGTCGCCGTCATCTTTCCGGTTACTGGGCCCACCAACATCGCCTCGTATGACCATCTCTTCTGTGTCCGCCATGTCGCCATTCTCGGCTTCCCGGTCCTCGCCACCAATCTGCTCAACCGCAGTCTCTGCTTCGTCTTCCTCGTCTGAGGTGTCGGCGTCGCGAACTTCGAAGGTCTGAGCACCTTCCTCATCGTCCTCGTCTTCATCGAAGACGACGGCTACACCCTGGTTGTCGCCAGTCTCAGCATCATCAGCGTCCGCCATTGCCTCATCCTTCTCTTCGTCATCCTCCTGCGCATCATAATCGGTGATCTTTTTGCCCAAGTTGACCAGCTCATTGAACTCTTTGGGACCAAATGAGGTTCCAAGCAAGTCATCGATCTCCTTCTTCTTGTCGAAGTCCTTTAAGCTGTCGTCCTTCAGGTATTCCAGCACGGCGTCGGCAGCACTTCTTGTGGTCGCTACTGGGACGTCTCCAAGCGACTTGCTCACAATGGTTGTGATGAGTTCGAAGGTAGCGCGCGTGGCAGGCGTCCGCGGCCTGTATGTGAGACCCTCGATATTGAAGTCGACCGTAGCCGTGGCGCCGAACGCGCTGGTGCCATCGTCCCTCTTCCTCTTGCGCTGCTCTCTGTCCAGGACGTCACCACCTTCTGTCAAGCTTCCGCGCTCGACTCCGGGGCCTTTCGGCTTCTTGGACTCTGTAGGTGCTCGGTCCCGCGCTGTACGTCCTCCCATGTCCCGTATATTTATTCGGCCAGCGAGCGACTCGGGATCGCCTGTGTGCTCGTCAGGTCGGCGCGTCGTGAAACGACGGTCCGCCTGCAGGACCAAATTCGACATGGCCGCATATTTGAATTGCGCCAGGTTATTTGGGTTTTGCGCCATGGTTGCGGTGGGTATGTCTCTATCGTGCGCTTTGCGCTTGTAAGATCGCCTCGAAGTTGTATTCGCGCAGACTTTTGATATCTATGCGCAAATTCGGATCCTCGACGATCGCGCAACGGAAATGAAAGGAGCAATCTGGTGATATTAGAGGAATTGGGCTGTGGGGGCGCCCTATATTGAGGAAGTGAAGGCGGCGAAGAAGGACTTGGAAATTTACGATCCAGCTCCGACGCGCTAGGCAAACACGTCACGTGCTCAGCATCGGACGTCGATATTCTTCAAGCTGTCTAGACTTGACAGCAACATAACCTAATCTAGACCCGGATGATATTCTGGACTTATTAGATTGTATTTGCGTATGTCAGACTGTCGCAACACAAGAAATGACGCCACGAATTCCATGATCGCACTAAACTCATCCCCTTCCGACCACTCCTTCAGCTCAAGATGGAGCTCTTTCAACTGGCCGTTCCCTCCGTTTACGCTTTGATCCTCTTCCTCGGCTATCCCTCACAATGGCTACTACTACACCTCGAGCCCGCCCCGCTCACCAAGAATGAGCTCATCTTCTCCAACATTACCCTCATCCTAATTTTTATCACTTACACACAATCCGTCTACGTGAACCCAGGCACTATACCCTCCGACTGGACTGAAACCCGAGTGCTAGGGCAATCTACCACGAAGAAAGCGTCCGCCGCCAAAACCAGAAAATGGTGCCGCAAATGCTCTGCCCCCAAACCTCCCCGAGCCCACCACTGCAAGGCCTGCAAGAGATGTATCCCGAAAATGGACCACCACTGTCCCTGGACCGCAAACTGCGTCTCACACACCACCTTCCCACACTTCCTCCGCTTCCTCTTCTACACGTCCCTCGGTCTGGGGACTCTTCAAAAATTCCTCTTCACCCGCCTCTCCACCCTCTGGGCCAACCGCGACTTACCATCCTACCTGGGCCCCAGCCCCTACCAACTATTCCACCTATTCACCACCTTGATCGCAAATAGCATCACCCTCTTCGCCCTATCCATTCTCTTCATCCGGAACATCTGGTGCCTAGCCGTAAACACCACCACCATCGAAGGCTGGGAAATCGAGCGACATCGCACCTTACTCCGGCGCGCACGGCATTTCGGTGGCTACCTATCCAATCCCGACGGCCACAGTATCCGCATAAAAAAGCAAGAGTTCCCATACGACATCGGCATCTGGGCCAACATCATGCAGGGCATGAACTCCTCCAACCCCTTACAATGGCTCAATCCCTTCGCCCCTACCACTAGTGTTAAGACAGGATTGGCTTTTCCAACCAATGGCTTCGAAGACGAGGATACGACCTGGCCGCCGCCGGATCCGGATCGTGCGTATAAGAGGCGCGAGGAGAGTAGGAATGTCGATGCGTTCACGTATCAGACGTCGGATCTCAATGCGCAGGATACACGCAAGGCGTTCAAGGAGAGGCAGGCGGAGGATGTGGTCAGAAGGCGACGGCCGTTTGTGGAGAGGTTGGAGGAGAGCGTCAGGGGTGGAGTGGAGGAAGAGAACTACGGGTATGGTGATGATGCAAGTGATGCCGAAGAAGAAGTCGAGAGCGACAAGTATAAAGACGGCGAGGGCGAAGGGGAAGAAGGGTGGCGCAACTCTGAGGGCGAGAGGTTGGAGGACTTTGGCGTGGATGAAGATGTGGAATTTTATGATGAGCAGGAGGATGACATTCCGCTGGCAGAACTCATTGCAAGGCGACGAGCGGCGTCAAATGCCGCTTCAGCATCAGCATATTCATAGCATGGGTATCGCAGATCCTGCATGACGTGCGATAACAGCACGATGACTTGTTCCATTACTTCCAACATAAGCGAGTGGTACTTCCGCAAGATTTGCGCGAGCAAAGGGAATTCTAATCCAGTCATCCAATCAAGAATAATGTGAAAGCAGATTATCCAAAAGTTGTGTCCTATGCACCTCCATCGTACCATGAACCATACTTTGCTTTCGTACATTCCCATAGCCAGAACAATCCGAGATCTCCGTCTTTCACATAGTCGCACTTCATACATGCAATCTGAGGCAAGTTCCCCCTCTTTCGACTTCCTCAAATTTACCATCCTTCGAACTCCTGTGCATTTCCGGTGGCATCCTCCACGTTCTTCCTGTTCGACTCGCCAAGTTCCGCCATTGCCTCCATCCCATTGAGCACAATCTCTCTTACCACCAGAGCTGGACTCGGCGCTTCTTAGTACTCGCCGGAGCCGTTCCCGTTGTGGACCGTGTATCCAAAGGTTGTTCCGCCGTCCTCGGCCATTTCGCTGTCGCCGCTCAATACATGCTCCGAATTTGCTGCGCCGCCTGCGTTGGCCCCGCTGGCCCCGGCTGCACCGAACTGCCCGGCAGGCTTGTTCTGATTTGCGAGGAGGGTCTCGTACCACCAATCAATACCATAGTTCAGATAAACGTCTTCGCCAAATTTGCGGCAACAAAAGAGACTGTTATAGGGGAAAGGAAAGGGGTAAACTCACTTCGCGATACCGGGAGAGGTATATTTTCAATGCTTCCGAGTAGTTCTCGAAGCCCAACGACGTCATTGCAAAGAGAATGTCCTCGCCATTGACCGTTTTGCGCTTCTCCTGCTGGCACTTTTCGGAAGCTATTGCCGATCAGCACTTGTTACACACCAGACGGTAGGTCGACTCACCCTCGCTGGTTATGAACGAGATGAACTCGCTCACGCACTCCTGCATGCATTCCTTTGCCTCTTTTGCGATCTTGGCGTTGTCGGGAAGCGCCATCTTCATGATTCGGGCGACTGGAGCAAAGTTACGTATGTTAGCATCCGATGCAGTAGCATTGCTGTTTGTGTGCTTGGGCGTTGTCTGTGGCGGGGAAGTGGAAGAGTGTGGAGACGAGGACGACATGGCGCTCTGCAGGGCTGCGTTTCTCAGGTACGCCGCGATTCTGAGTGGCTCGCGGCAATGCCAAAGAGCCGCGATTCGACCGCGTTGACGACTGGAGCGCGCGATTGGCAGCCGTAGGCATCCAGCAGCGCGGCAGCAGCGAAACGTCGACGTGCAGACGGGAGCAGAGCAGTGCGCAAATCAAACAGCAGGAGGAGGACAAGGGAGTGTATACGCACCATTGGCGATTGGAAGCCATCGGTCCTGCTCCTTGACTTCGAATTCGTACCCGAGTCCTTGCGCTTGTGCGTCTGGGTCGCCTCTATCCATGTGTTGCTCGTCTCCGTCAGGCGACTGGCCTGGTGCAACGTCCGTCTTATGAGGGCCGGACCCCGGCATCTTCTCTGGCGTCGACGACATGGCGGCGGCGTAAAGCCGGGCAGCGTGTGCGCTGGCGGGCTGCGCAGTAATTCGCTGGCGACCACGTCACTGGGGACTGATGCACTGGCTTGGCGGCCGAGTCTGCGACCGCTGTGTAACTCGGTGAGGTCTGACGGGGGACGCGGTTAGCGGCATGCAACGAAGCAGCTTGGGGATGCAGCTAACGGGCACTGCAGTGAGGTGAGGTGGGATGGGGCAGGCGCAAGGGAGCGACGTGCGTGAACGACGGCAGGCACAGGTGCGGCGCGAGGAAGGCGCGAGAGGCTCAAGGCAGGCGCGACTCACTGACTCCAAGGGGTGAGTTGCTATGGCAGGTTTCAATGGCGCGGTGCTGTGGTGCGACGGTCACGGCGACAGTCACTCACTGCTGTGTGCGCGCGCTCACGATGTGCTGGGGATGGCGGTGGGACTGGCTGCAGGCTCGCGTCTAGCTGGCAACGGGCGCAGGAGTGAATTGGTGCTTCTTGCGGCTGGAGCAGTGTGAGGTGTCGTCAGTAGGGCTGTCTGACGGTTGCGCTCGATGGACGTTCAAACAATGACGCGCCGGGCCAATAGGAGCGTGTCGCACGTCGTGAGTTCTCAGCCTTGGAGCTTTGACGCGGCGCGTTGGCGTGGGCGCGAATCGGGCGGGGAGGAGAAAATGGGAGCGGTGAACGAATGAGCGGGAAGAAGCTGCGAAAATGGGGCCTATGAGGGCGGGTCGCGCCGCATGTTGTGGTCCTCAGCATGTCTGCGATCACGCAGTACTGTAAATCGTGGCCCTGATAATTAGACGTTTTACTGGCTGTTTTGCTGCACTTCTGAGCTCTACAATAGAGGACTGAGCATCGAGATGCTGCCAGTACGTCGCGCTTAATGGCGATCATGCAAGCCTTCGAGATGGTGGCAGGTGGGGCCAGCCTCACTGCGTACCATGTCAAATATCAAGAGGCGCACCTCATGGCACATTAAGTCCTCAGTTCTGACGACGCCCGTCAATCGTGCAGTATGCCAGCGATCGCTTCACACAGCCCCTCGAGATCCCCACGGGTGCAATGCCCACCGGCACAGAGGGGCCGCCATTGTGCCCACAGCACACCCGCTCGCGCCAGGATCCAGCTGTCTCTGCATTGACTTACTTTTCCCTCGTGCAGGTGCGTTGTCCTGCACCCTCTATCCAGCATCATCCCCGCTTCATGCCAGCGTGTTCCCAAACCCCCCGTAACCATCAAGTTTGTTCGTATTGGGCCGCACTGCAGTACAGCTTCATCTTCTGCCGTTCCAACGACGTCAGTCTGACCACTCACCGGTGCAGTTGCCAGCGTGTTTGACGGTACCCTATGAGCTGTGTGCCCACGTTCATGGGATGTAAGCGCGAGCCAGCTTGCCAGGGCGAAGATCTGACTTGCTAGATGCCAACACATAGATGCAGGATGGCTTTGCCAAGTTAGATCCCGACAGCGTGGTAAGGGTGAGAGTAGGTATGCATGTGTGGGTGAGTGCACGTGGGGAGAAAAATTGTAGAGTATCGTGTTTGATTGTGCTGGACTCGAGAATGACGTTGAGGAGGCCAACGATCATGTCGAGGGTCTGGCATATGCAGCCGTCTTCTATCATTGACGTAGACCGCAACATGGCATATTTTAAAGCCATGACGTGGGCTGGAGCATTGCGGGCAACAGCAGATCCTCGAGAGGCCCAGGACTCCGAAGATCGGACGTCAACCACATGGAGTTCGCAAGTATCTTTCCGCTGCCTTGATGCCTTCCAGCTTGTGCTCGGCTGCCGTGCCCCGCTGCACGATGCCATGTGCCTCTGAGCATACACTTTGTGTTCATCCGGTCAAAGGCTGACTCCATGAACCATGTAACCTTCTACTCAGGCTGCTGAACAACCTGAACATTATTCTTCTTCTGCCATGCATGTCAGCGTTCGGCTCGCATATGCTGCACCAGACAACAGTGCTCGAATCCGGCGTGAGACTTACCTTCCACTTCTCCATATCGTCCTGCTTGGTCTTGTACTGCTTGACGAGCTCTTCTAGCGCCTTCTTCAAGCCATCTGAATTGGTCCTTAGAATGGGCACAACCTCTTTGACCGTCCGCTCTGTCAAGACGCCATTGATCATGCGGAAGCACTTCCGATCTCCGGGCAGTGGTTCTAGTGTCTCGAGTACAAGTCTGGAGTACGTCAGTCATGATGATCACACAGGCTGAATAGAGTCGAGCGGTGAAACGGGGTTCTAATGTATATGTAAGGGAGGAGCATTCAACGTGCTTGTAGAAGAGAGGCAGTGAACATGCAGCAGATTGTATCGGGAATTCCAAACTAGAAGAACGCTTGGGGCGACCTACTTGTGCTCTTCGGTCTCTTGCTCAATGTCGCCAATCTTCTGAGCAATATTTTGTAATGTGCTCTTGTAGTTCTGGTATGTGGTTTGCAATTCTGATTTGAGTGAGTGATGCCGTTGTTGCGTCTTGCGGGGCTTTTCTGACCTTGTTGCTTATTAAGCTGTGCTTGAGACGCCATAGCGAGTCTCGAAGCTCTTCAATTACTTTTCGACGGTTTCTGGTGTTTTCGAACAACTGTGCGGGGAACTCGGAGGTGACCTCAAGTGAGCAACGAGTTGAAAATGTTCTGTCTGCTTCGGACCCCAAACGATAGCCTTAACTAGATAGATAGGTGATATCAGGCAAGTACTGTGTTCGAAATTTTGCTATTTCTGTAGTTTTGGTACTATCGTGATTGCGAATGGATGGTTGCGAGGCAGAAAGGTGATGCTCCCGCGCTCGGACGCGGATTCACGAAATTCACGACTTCCCCATTCGTCCAGAGCCTCAACCCCAGGATCTCGAATTCACGCCACTCAACCTCACACCCCTACACCGCAGGTTCGCGACTCACGCCCCAATTCATTTGGC
This sequence comes from Setomelanomma holmii, assembly GCA_010015745.1. Lineage (NCBI taxonomy): Eukaryota > Fungi > Ascomycota > Dothideomycetes > Pleosporales > Phaeosphaeriaceae > Setomelanomma > Setomelanomma holmii. Next base: position 613,881 of record ML978156.1, read on the forward strand.
TCACATCGATTACGCGATCACAATGCATCCCCATTTACACACCGAAGAAGTCCAAAAAAGTACATCCATCCTCCCCACACATCCCTCCCTCATACCTCCACTAACACGCCCTATCTAGACTGCGCCGACGTCGTCGCCGCCCTCGACGAATGCCACGCGCGCGGCTTCCTGTGGAAAGTCACCGGCAATTGCACCGAGGCGAAGTACAAAGTCAACATGTGCCTGCGCGCACAGCGCCTCGAGCGTACACGGCAGAATCGCGAGGCGGCCAGGGAGAAGCGCGAGAGGATTGAGAAGGTGTGGGCGGAGATTGATGCGAATAAATGAAAAATCGGGACATCGAAGGATTAAGAGGAGGATAAGTGTATGACAATATGTGTATAAGCATTTGAGGAGCATTGGGTTGGGTTGGTTTGGGCGTTCACGGAATTACATTATATGGTGGGATATTTTGAGGCACGCTGCTTTGACAGTGTTGAGGATACTATTACACGGTCAGGCGAGCTCTTCGCTAGCGATTCCGCACTATGGAATGATCACTACTCATCATCGGAGTCTGCACCTGAACGACCAGCGAGTGGTGTTGTTCCTAGACTGTCCAAGCCCCGCTCGGTGATCAGCCTGCCTCCGTTGACGTCGCTTGAGGGGAGAGCAGGTAGACCGGCCTTCTGGCGCAGTTTCTCGTACTCTTCGCCTGTCTCCTGAAGCTGCTCTTGGAGGTACTTCTTGCGTTCTTCGATTCTGATCTTGTCATCCTTGAGCTCCTGCAGCTTTTGGAGTATGATCTCTTTCCGCTGCTTTTTCGCTTGTATGTCGATAGTCAGACCCTCGAAGATATCATCGAGCTGTGGTAGCGGTGAGATTCGAGGCGGTGTTTTTGAGCCATCGTCGTCGTCTTCAATCTTCTGGCCATATCTGCCTGCTCGCGCCTGTGCAGCAGCAAAGGCTGCGTTTCTTTCCTCATCCGAGTCTGCTGAGCCGTCATCGTCTGAGCCCGCTTCCGCAGTGTTGATGAGCTCGGCCATTTCCGCGCGCCGCTTCCGCTGAGCTTCCCGTTCAGACTTGCGCCCAAGTGATATCTTGCCGTCTTCCACGAAGTCATCAAATCCTTCCGCGATATCCTCATCTTCATGTATGAGCCGTGTCTCGGCATATTTCTCCCTGGGTCGCAACGAGATCTCGTTCCTTCTCTGCCGGAACTCATCTTCGCCTTCGTCGTCTGATGCCCATGGCTTGTCTTCGTCATCATCGTGTGCATTCTCTTGTTGCGCTAAGCGTCGTCTCCTCGCCTTCTTCTCCAAAATCTCAGCGTGTGTAGGTATAGCGGATGACGAGTCTGTAGAAAGTGGAATGGTTGTGCCAAACTTCGAGGCAATGTCGAGTGCTCGAGTTTCTTCCTCTTCTTCCGCAGATGGCTTTAGGTCTCTCGACGTCGTTGGTGTCGAGTTCCGCAGCTCTGCGATGTAGTCCTTATTGTACGAGAGCCGCTCCTCGTCTGCTGGGCGCACAGGTTCAGGCACCAGAGATGACCGCGCTCGCAATTGCGCGCTCTTCTCCAAGGCTATGCGAGTCAAGTTTGCCTTCTTCGGGGTGACTACGGTGGCTGCATCACTGGACTCGTCGCCATCGTTTCCATCTGACTCGCCAGGTCCAAACGATATTCGTAGAGAAGATCGCTTCTTAGATTTACCAAATGCTGGGCGCTTTACCACTGCATCGTGAGTTAGCACGGAATGCCTAACGAGGTCAGAACTGAAGGACAGTGTTTGCGACAACAGGGAATACTGACCTGTGGGTTTCTGCATTGCAGCTTCATTCGGCGAGCTTTCTGCACTCTCTGCAGAATCGTCATATGAGCCAACCTTGCGAGCAACCCGCCCCGAGCCCGATCGTTTCATTATGCAAATTTCAGGTGGTTGCGACAATAACTCAGTGGAGGATGTGGAAGAACGCAAGTTGAACTTCTTAGGCAACTGGCTGGCACGTGCGCCGACTGCCGATTCACGAAAAGCTATCCCACCACGACCGCGGCTATACAGCACCACGCGCCGGACCCAAAACCTCTCAACTTCGCCCGCACAGCCCTCCATAGACGCCGTCTCGATCGTACCTCGTAACACATAATCGCCAGCATGCCTCAAGCACAGCCAGAGCTCAAGAAGGTGAGTACCTCGCGTGAACCAAGAGCACCAGAGCCTAACTTGAAAAAGTACCTAGAGAAGCGCATTCTCGTGCAATTGAACGGCAGCCGCAAGGTCATGGGTATCTTGCGAGGATATGACGTACGTGGTAGCTTCCCAAGAAGCAAAGGTAGCAGTTCTGACGTAACATAGGTTTACCTCAACATTGTCCTCGACGATGCGCTAGAAGAGAAGGCCGGCGGCGAGAAGGTCAGGATAGGCATGGTCGTGATCAGAGGAAATGCGGTCGTCATGCTAGAGGTATGCAGACCCAATTGTTCGCTAGACAGGAGATTACTGACAGGAAATGCAGGCGCTTGATCGCATCAACCAGGACGTACCTAAGATTGGACGGTAGAAGGACACGCGACGATAGGATGGTGGACTGTGGCTACCGAATTTGTTTTGCAGGGCCAGAAGGAAAAGGAACAATGAACACACGGCGTCTAGGGCGCAACCAGTTCGTGGGTATGGCTCTCCTGCCACTCGCCAGGCATATGTCACAAACCTCTCACGACATCTGAGTTGACATCATCTCTCAAATAGGCCAAACTACCCACGTGAGATACCACGCAGTCACTTTTGGTTGGGTACAAGCACTTTTCGAGTGCATAAAAGTACAATAGAGAGAGGACTCGAAGGCCATTCGAGACGAGTGCAAATTCATACTCGAAACTACTCAAGAAGCGTCCTATCATCATGAATTTTAATCCGACGTCTTAATGCGTGGACTTTTCAAGTCCTTCAACTGACTTGTTTAGCAGGTGTTTTTAGGCACGAAAATTTAGCACTCTCATAAAGCATAGAATCAGGCACACAGGATGAGCTCCTTTCCGGATCCATCTGATCTTACACGCAGAGCGACCTCCAAGATCCAAGAACTATGTTTCTCCCCTACTACATACGACTATAACTTCACCTTATCCTTGTGTCCCCTCTTATACTCGTCCACCAAATCCCACGCAATCTCCGCATACGGCTTCATCATCTGCCCATACGTCTTGGCCTGCGTACTACTCGCCTGTCTCAACGCATACCTCGCCGCAATACCCTGCATAATAATCGCGCTCCTGTACGTACTAAACGCATCGCCCCACGTGAAGTCCGGCCGCGGATCCCACCCCGCGACTTCCGAGTACCACTGAATCAGCTGGTCGCGCGTCGGCAGCCCGGGCGTCGCGCCAGGTTGAAAGCCCGTATGTGCGCGCCCGATGGATTGGGCTTTTGAGCTCGAGGCGGTCAGGTAGGGCGCGAGGAGGTTGTTGATGTCCGAGAGGGGGTGGCCGATTGTGCTCATTTCCCAGTCTAGAATGCCGATTACGCGGGGCTCGGTTTTGTGGAAGACAACGTTGTCGATTTTATAGTCGCCGTGCACGAAAGTCGCGCGGTCTTGGGGTTGTGTGGAGCTGTCGCTGAAGAAGGCGACCATGTCGTCTTGGTGCGGGATCTTGCCGACGGGGACGCCGGTTTCGGCGTCTTTGGCGGCGGCTTGCGATTTGGAGATTGTGTTGAAGGTCGCGATTTGGCGGTTGTAGAAGCCCGAGGGCTTGCCGTAGGAGGAGAGGTTGACGGAGGCGGGCGAGACACGGTGGAATCTTGCGAGGGTGGTAATGGCAGAGTGCCACCTGTTGGATGTCAGTATGAACACAGGAGATGCGGGTGATGCTGGGTGAGTGTACATCTTCGTGCGCTCCTCGGGCGTTACGTCTGGGATTGCTGGGTCCTCGAAGATGCGGCCGTCGAGGAACTCCATGATGTAGAAGTCGGTGCCAATGACTTTCTCATCTTGACATAAGCAGTACGCTTTTGGAACGGGGACATCGGTCTTCTCGAGGGCGTGGATGATTCGGTATTCGCGATCGACCTTGTGCGCCGTCTTGAGGGTGTTAGTGTGAAGTTTCATAATCGGCTCCAGGAGTATGTACTTTTGAGAGAAGCTGGCCCGGAGGCTTCTTCCTCATAACATATTTCTTCCCATTCTTATCCGTCAATTGGTACGTCGGATTGCTCTGTCCATATCCAAACTGCGATCCGATCAGTACTCAGAGTCTAACTTTCCAGGGCGACGACGTACCTGCTTGACGTCGAGCGGCACTTGTATATCAGGAACATTTGCAGCGACATAGCGCTCCAACGAGGCTACATCAATTGGTTGTCGCACTTGTCCGGCCATGTTTGGACTTGCAGAAGACTGCGCATGGTGCGAATGCGGAACATGATGTAGCGTGGTGGATGAGCATTTGCGGAGATGCCGAGGCAATGCGGCGGAAGTGCATTTGGAGATCGCTCTGCCGAACGAGTCAAGTAACCGTGATTGAGATTCCCTGTGAAGCCAGGCACCACTCGGACTTTCTGCTCGACTCTTGTGACTTGCCCGGTCTTCCACGTATCAAGCTAATATCTGCTTCGTCATTGTCTTGATTCAAGCATAACTTGACCAGGGCTTATTGCGTGTGCGTCAGTCGGAGTTACTCCTCGCAGAATTGACCATTACAATTCCTCTTATTTTAACACCGATGAGGCCTCCCGTGCATTTCTTCGCACGCACCTCCTGTCTGTCTTGTAGACAGTGCAGTGTTTCTAGCTGCACCCGATCGATCTACCAAAGATCGGATACCTCTCGTGTGCACGTGAGAACGCGTTCGTCATCCCGCTCATGCAGGGTTCAACGTGGGTCGTGTTTGTTATGCGCCCTGTTGCACTGGAGACAACAACGGCAACACTGCTGCCTCTCTAGGACGTAAGGTCTACAGTACTGAATGAGCGGTACAGCTGCTATTTCGCTGTAACACACTGTGTCGCATTGAGACGCTGTGGCTTCCAACGTGCGATATGGATTGGATAGATAAGAGAAGTGTCTCGCATCTGGATTACTGGCCCCGAGCGTTCGTTGAGATGAGTGCAAGGGCGGTGGTTCATACCATACCTCCCAGTTGGTGTTACTCAGGGTACAAACGGTCACTAAGGGCCCGTGTACCTTTCCCGCACTACCACGCGAACTACGAGCTTGTGCCGACCATGGCGTTAGTGAAGTTAAGGTTCATCGGCAAAAGCAATATGTTGAGTTCGGTGAAGTAGGGGTAAGGAGGTAAACAGATACGAAGTGGAGTGAACCTGATCGACTGAAGCTGATTGGTAGCGCGCTTGTTCGGCTCCTGGGCTAAATAATCGTCGACACCCTGGTCATAACATCGCAAGCACAACAAGAACTGCCTTCCCTGTTACAACGACCGTCCTTGTATCACGGTGCTGTTACAGAGCAGCAGGCATCCGGTCGCTATGGCCTTCCAAACACCACGGCGCCTTGGTCCGCCTAGGCCTTTGTTGAAGGTACGCTTGATGCCCGACATCACACACCTATGGACGCCCGCTCATGTATACCTTCTAGGCCGCTGAGTCGTCGCCCAATCTCTCCCTCGCCGCAAGCACAGCATTCCAGAGGAAAGCGTCCCTCAACGCCTTGGTGGGAGGCGCGTCCCCGCCCGCTAGCAGAATGGGCGCAGATGGTCAGGACATTGGCATTGGTGACATCGTCGATGTGCCCGGTGGCATGCACGGTGTCGTGAAGTTTATCGGTGCCGTTTCCAACAAGAAAGGCGTATTTGCTGGCGTCGAGCTGAGCAGAGAGTATGCGTCGCGCGGAAAGAACGACGGCGAGGTCGACGGGTGGGTCATACATGATGCCGTTGGTGGTGCGCATACTGACAACAGTACAGAAAACAGTACTTCAGAACCTCGGTGCCCGGCTCAGGCATATTCCTCCCTGTGCATCGTGCGCAAAAGCGCTCATCAGCGACATCAGACGACTTCCCTCCCACTCCCACGACTCCGTCCTATAACAACTTCAGTCTGTCGACAACCACCAAACCACACTTTAGCCCCGATCCCCCGTCGATACCCAAGTTCTCACAGTCCGTCGGCCCTGGAGCTCGAGCGCCTAGTCCGCAATTCAAGTCAAAAGGTCGGCCGTCGCTACCACGACCAGAATCGCCACTCCGCAAGCCCAACTTGACTGCCACACCGGCTCGCAATGGCGGCCTCACACCATCTGGCTTCTCCAAGAGCGCAATCGGCGCGCCGCCAAGATTCGCAAGTCCAGCGCCGCCGAGAGCGCCGCCTGGACTACAGAAGCCACGCACGCCCGGCCCACCACGGCCATACTCGAGAAACAATTCACGTCTGGGACAGCATGACACGATCGAAGAAGATAGCGAGATAACACCCACTGGTGCACAGCGCACGAGCAATGACTCCATGGCAAGCTACAAAGGTCGCCGGCCAGGGTCCAGGATGGGATCCAACCAGGGTGACGAGGTCCAACGGCTCCAGAAGCTACTTGAAGAGCGCGACAGGCAGCTGAAAGAACAGGCCAACTCTCTTGGTGAGATGGAAGCAAGCTTGTCGGAAATACAGAACCTGATTCCCGATGATGGCATGGACATGGGATCATCGCATGGCGGGGAGACGAACGACGTCACGCAGCTACGGTCCCTTCTCCGAGAGAAGAACGACAAGATTGCGATGCTCACATCCGAATTCGATGCACATCGTGCAGACTTCCGTAGTACTATCGATACCCTGGAGATGGCCAGCACGGAGACTGAGCGAGTGTATGAGAAGAAGGTGGAGGAACTGCAAGAAGAGCTGCGCGAGTACCAGTCACGGAGTGAAGACGTCGAGACAGTGGCTATGCAGCTCAAGCAACTTGAAGAGCTTGTGCAAGAGCTCGAAGAAGGCCTCGAGGATGCGCGAAGAGGCGAGGCAGAAGCACGTGGCGAAGTCGAGTTCCTCAGAGGTGAGGTGGAGCGTGGCCGATCCGAGCTTCGACGCGAACGGGAGAAGGCTGTCGCTGCTTTGAAAGGTGCGAACACAATGGTTGACGGCCCACACCCACCTGGACAGAGAGAGGTCGAACAGCGCGACGACGAGATTCGAGGGCTCAAAGCTATCATCCATTCACTAAGCTCTGGCGGAATAGAGGATCACGGCCGCTCGCCCTTGTCACGACAAGGCTCGTCAGCCAACTCCGACGAGCTTCGAACAGCACAAGCGACTACCGAACGCTTGGAGCGCGAGAAAGAAGAATTGCGAGGCCTCGTTGAGCGCAAGGCTTTCCGTGAAGAAGAGCTTGAGCGCGAGCTAGAGAAGCTCAGGAGTCAGCTGGGAGTGGCTGAGCAACGCGAGAGTGTCATCAGCAACGGCTTGTCCGAGCATACCGCAACACAAGAGAAGCGCACGTCGGCACGCGACTCAAAAGGAACTGTTGTAAATTGGAGAGATACTCCCCAACGCCATGATCTCGCTTCAGCCCCCCTAGAGGCCATGCTAGAATCTGATGGGCGCTCTTCGGCCAACAGCAGCGTCCTCTGGTGCGAGATCTGCGAGACTGGGGGCCATGATATTCTGAACTGTTCTGCTATGGGCGGCGATGCCGCGCCAAAGGAGAATGGTGTTCGGAACGGCAAAGACGTCGTCATAGAAGGGCTGCGAAATCTTTCTGTCTCCTCTGACCGATCTCGACCGTCGGTCTTGAGTCCTACAAAACCGCCAGGCAACGCTCCAACAGCCCCTCTGCCTATTCCATCCTTCAATAACACTAACTCGTCTCTGGTACCTCCCAAGGGCGCCGCGGTAGCTGACCCGGACAAGTGGTGCGCGCTTTGCGAGAGCGAAGGTCATGATGTGACGGCCTGTCCGAATGAAGATGCATTCTAGGAGTCTGTCAAGGGAAAGGCGTCGTTCTGCAAATGATATCCCATGATCGTTCACGTATCTGCTTATAGCAATAATCCTATTCTTAATATCATATTCAACACTTCACACTAATTAACTTGAACGTGAATTACCAGAATGAAAACAACAAAACTTTTCAGCCTTGTATCTGAAGATGGAATGTGCCCAGGCGAAGTGCAATGGCGTGGTTGGGCACTTTGTTGTGAGGAGACGCGTGATTGGCCGCACGCTCGTGGAGCTGTCTCCGTCTCCACGACCCTCGACTCCATCAAACCTGCCGTCTCCAAACCTTGATCATCATCTACCAATGCCATGCCGATTCCAACATGGCCTTTCTATGCCCTCATACCTGCAGTCACCTTACTCCACTTGTTTGTCTCACCGTACACCAAGGTTGAGGAATCGTTCAACATCCAGGCCATCCACGACATTCTAGTCCACGGCGTGCCAACAAACAATGTCGACCAGTTCTTGACTGCGAACTATGACCACATTTCTTTTCCGGGAAGTGTCCCGAGGACGTTTGCGGGCGCTTTGGTGCTGAGCGGGCTGTCGAGGCCGTACTTGCTACTTGTTAATAATGGCGAGCAAATGCAACTACTCGGTAAGCAATTTTTGAGCTGAGCGAATTTGTGCATCGACGAACTGACGAGGTCCAAACAGTGAGAGGTGTGCTTGGTCTTCTTAATGCAGCTGCATTGATCGCGTTTGGCAGAAGCGTGCAAAGAGCTTTTGGAACAAGTGCGGGAATATGGTTCGCGTTGTTCCAGGCAAGCCAGTTCCATATCATGTACTATGCTTCACGTACACTACCAAACATGTTTGCGTTGATTTTCAGTAAGTGTGTTATTGTGACCGTGAACGCGGCAATGCTTACGGGATATAGGTAATCTTGCTCTGCGAAGCTTGCTCAATGGCGTTACTCTGCCTTGGAACGGAGCTAAAAGCTATCGCTTGAGCCTTTATCTACTCACCACTGCTGGCATCGTTTTCAGATCTGAGCTCGCTATCCTTGTTGGAACAATCACGATTTACCTTTTCGTCACACGGCGAATCACGATCACGGGCGTCATCATACCAGCTGGACTGGGTGGCGTCATCATCGGACTTTTCTGCACCGTGCCTCTGGACTCTTTCTTCTGGCAGTCATTTCCATTGTGGCCCGAATGGACAGCCTTTTACTACAATACCATTCAAGGTCACTCGGCAGATTGGGGTGTGTCACCCTGGCATTACTATTACGCCAACGCGTTGCCGCGACTCCTGCTTAATCCTGCGACATATGCACTATGCATCCCGGTCGCTCTTCTGAACGCATCTACCCGGAAGCAGAGCCTCGATCTACTTGTGCCACTGCTGAGTTTCGTTGGCGTATACAGCTTTCTCCCACACAAAGAATGGCGCTTCATCATCTACATTATACCTGGTTTGACAGGCATAGCCGCAGCCGGAGCGTCGTGGATCTGGAATCGAAGGGCCAAATCTGTTGTGTACGCCGCTTTGAGTCTCGCTCTAGTCGCCTCCATGCTACTCTCATTCGCGGCGTCCACAACGATTCTCGCTCTGTCTAGCTTGAACTACCCCGGCGGCGCAGCCCTCGACATACTGCATCATGGGATCGAGCATCCACAAAAGCCACATCTGAATGTGTACTTCGACAATCTAGCGTGCCAGACAGGTGTCACGCGCTTCCTCGAGTCTCACAGCAGTCCACAAACGGTAGTCGATGTCTTAGAAGCACAAGACACGCTTTCCAGGAAGGCGTGGTCATATGACAAGACTGAAGACCCGTCTGCCCTTCTCGATCCCATTTTCTGGGCCAAGTTCGACTATGTGCTTGCTGAGAGACCAGAAAAGGTCATTGGGAGTTGGGCTGTCGCACATGTGGTGTATGGCTTTGGTGGTGTGCGTCTACTGAAGCCAGGTCAGACGAGCGGCTCGCCGGTCGAGCCCGTGTACCATGGTGCCACGCAAGCTCATGTTCGAGGTGACTGGACCGAGAAGGTAGCAGAGGCGTGGAAGGCGCTGGAAGTGATGTTCAGACAGGGGCTCTTGAGAGGATATTGGGCCGAGGTCAAGATGGAACCGAAGATTCGCATCCTTGTGAATCAGCATCCCATCATATGATCTACACATTGGTCCCGGACAAATAAATAATGGTCTGAAGAGGACTCTGCCGCAGGCCTACCACCTGGAACATACCCGTTGGAAATGGCTGCGGGCATTACAGACCGGATGAGATGGCCTTGCGACACTTTTGACAGCATCTATGTACCTGCACAATTTCTCCGAGGTAGCAAGAAGAAACATAACAAAGCTTCATTATCGATAGCGAGGCCATGGTTGATCTGGAGGTGTGGTTTCAGGTCAATAGCCCGTTTTGCTTGCCCTTGCGCAAGCGCCACCGTCTCATTGGGCACATGGCAACCAAATCAGGCTAAGTAGCCTCCACTCTGCTGACAGAGGCTGTATCACAACTGAATACAGCCATCTCGCTCCCGCTCCTGACAATCAGCCCCATCGAATCATCCTCTCCCACAATCGTATCGTCAACCCCATCGCGTTTCAACGTCGCGGCTACTGCCAACCACCCACCGCTCTCGCATGACCTTAGGCGCAAATCGTCTCAACCACGTACCCCAGCACATTCCCGCAATCCCACTCTGTTTCCCGTTTCACGCGCCACAGTCGAGCCCTCCGTCCCAATGTCCTTGAAACAGTCCCCATCTAGTCAAACGTCCACATATGCACTTCCTTGTGCGACAGGCCCTGTCCAGCGGCTCTTAGACCCGCATGAGGCCATCTGTATGGCTGCTGCATGTTTCCCTCGATTTAGCCCAGAAATAAGTCTTTGTTCCTGATCGTCTCCTGCGCGTGGTCTGGTTGTTTGAAACGAGGCTTAACGGGCGGGAATGGGTTATCGGCCGCTCGTTCTAGATGTGCAACAGGGTCATGCGACGCGTAGACGGGCGTGGAGAGGAGGTAGTATATATGCAGGTCGGGACCCTGATGGCCGCTTTTGCTTGAGTACGCTTCTGCCGTTGTAGCTCATCGATTTCTGATTCTTTTCGTTTCGCGCGTCTAGTACGCAGCCTGTCCTTCCGGTTCTTTTCTCCGCTTTTTGCGTCTTGACGATGCGTTTCGCTACCACGCTCCTTTCGGCCACGGCCTTTTTCGAACTCTGCATAGCTGGCTATGTACTGGAAGATGATTATATGACGGATTTCTATGGCAACTTCAACTTTTTCACTGGGGCAGATCCCACTGAAGGTCCGTGCATTTTCATTATGGTTGGCTGCAAATGCTGATGGTAAGAAGGCTTCGTGAAGTATGTCGATGAAGCTACGGCGAAGCAGACAAATCTCATCAATGGATCCTCGACTACAGCGGCAGTCTTTGGTACGGATGTCACCAACAAGACCCCTGGTGGCAGACCTAGCATTCGGCTCGAGAGCAAGAAGACGTACGACCAAGGATTGATAGTACTTGACCTTGCACACATGCCATTTGGTTGCGGAACCTGGCCTGCGTAAGCCCTCCAGCCTACACAGATACTTCTCAAGGCTGACTCTTGTGTTCAGGTTCTGGACACTCGGTCCTAACTGGCCCACCGGCGGCGAGATCGACATACTGGAAGGCGTCAATGAGTACACGAATAATGGTATGACGCTACACACCGGTCCAGGGTGCTCAATTGGATCCGACACGACGGCATTCTCTGGATCAGTCACGACATCAAACTGTGATGTTGCCGCCGAGGGACAATCCAAGAACGTGGGATGCTCCATCGAAAGTCCCTCGAAGCAGAGCTACGGCGCCGGTCTCAACCAGAATGGAGGCGGTGTCTACGCAATGGAGTGGAACTCAGATGCCATCAGCGTCTACTTCTTCCCACGCGGCTCCATTCCCGCAGATGCTCTCGGCGACAGCCCTGACACGAGTGGATGGGGTAAGCCAGCTGCGAAGTTCGCTGGTGCTTGTGATATCGACCAGAGATTTGCAGCGCAGCAGATCATCATCGACAACACATTTTGTGGTCAGTGGGCTGGAGCTATCTGGGAAGATGGCTCCTGTGCGAGCAAGGCAGCTACATGCGAGGACTACGTCAGGGACAACCCTCAGGCCTTCACTGAGGCTTACTGGGAGATCAACGCATTGAAGGTCTACAAGGACGATGGTAACGCTTCGCCAGCTCCGTCTTCTCCGGCTACGCCGTCGAAGAGCACCGCCATCTCGGTGCCTGTACCTGTGCCTACAACCAGTGGCAACCTATCATCGATAGTACCACCTGTCGCTTCGTCAGTCGTGGTACCCATCACTAGCGCCTTGCCTGTGCCTGGGGTGCCATCGAAGGCGACCTCAGCACCTGCCATCCCAGTCCCAAGCAGCAACGTTCCCGTTCCTGGCGTTCCCTCGGCAGCGCCACAAAGCAGCCGCACTCACGGACGCCCATCTGGCCGTCCATCTGGCGGTCGTCCCTCAGGTCGCCCAACGCCAACACCTGCCCTCAACGACCAAGTAGCCGCTCCAACTGGCGCAGGCGGCATGCCCGGCTGGGTCTGGCCCCAAGCCGCCGACAGCGGGTCAGACAGTCCCTCCAACGCGACATCTCCTGCCGCACCCATCCCCAGCCCCAGCGTTGCACCAGCGCAGAATTCTACTTCGGCGATACCCGCACCTACCAGCGTAATCAACATCGCGCTCCCCTCAGGAGCCGCTGGCGCCGCTTCATCGCCAGCGGTGCCGTACGTTCCTGTCGCTTCGAACGCTGTTCCTGTACATACTGTATATGAGACGGTATATGTTACTGTGGAAGGTAGAGCAGAAGCGACCCCGGCGCCAGATGCGAAGGCGAGAATGGCGAGGCATGTCAGGGAGCATAGGAGGAAGTGGACGCAGCATCATGCGAGATTGTGAGATGCTGATAGAGGCGATGAGTAATTGGCTGGCCTTGATGGTCGTGTCATGTGTGGATTGTCGATGGGATGGAGTTATGATTGTGGATATACCCAGGACTTTGTTGTATATACTTTTTGCATAGGTTAGGGATGATTTGGTAAGGTACATACGGGCTAGAGCGTGAGGAATACACGAGTTGAATATTCAGTACTTTCCGTCTTTGGTCGTTGTATCGAAAATGCTGGTGGTGTGTCATCATGTTCGTCATGGGTAACGCGTCTCTGACATAGTTTCGCGCGTACATTTCTCATGGCAAGTACAAAGATCATGTTCACTTCCATTATGGTGTCTTCCATCCACCACCTTCATTGAGCAAAAACCAAAACTCAATGGGTGCACTTACTATGTGTTTGGCTGCAGCGCTAGAAGTCTGAGGCGTCTATACTTAGGTCCTCGCGGCTTGTGAGCTCCAAAATAAAACTACGTGCGATGCTATGCTTGCACTGATTCCGACCAATATCGCTGGTCAATCGTACGATAAATCGACCATCTGTTACGAGCTGTAAATTGCCCCGGAGATCACTATACGCGATCCGCGGTTGCATAAATACATTATAAGTCTAGACAGGGTATGTGGTCGTAACGTTCCTCATGGTACAGAAACAGACTAGCAATGTAACCATATTCATTGCTGGCTCTCAAACCCAGATGTCACGGTGTGGTAGTATGTCTTTGCTGGCTTTCTCCTGGAAGATTTCCGACCTAGTCATGCTACATGGATAGCACTTCGAAACAGTGGCATGCCTTTGCCGCTGAGTTGTGCCGAATGCTTCCTTGTTTTACATTTATAAACAAACTATTTTTGTACTTCCGCACCTTTGCTCTGGTATCTTAACTTCTTGACTTCGATGATCAGAACAACAAATGGCACCATTCGGACAGCCGGTGGTCTTCCCCGTCTTCTACAATCGCAAGACATCCGACAAGTTTTGGGCTGTCGGGCTATCTCAAACATGGCGAGCTTAGACGTCATGATTGTGTTTGAGCTCGAAAACAAGGTGATAACGCTTTCATGTTTGTCCTCTCCAGCAGATGAACCCAGCATCCTTATGGAGGCTTGGATGGTGAAGCTATAATTGAGGTTTTTTTCTTGAGGCGAAGACTTCTCTTGCACATCAAGCTTGCGGCACGCCTTCAGAATCATTCAACAGTCAAACTAGCTTCCACCCATACCAGCATGCTTGCGATCAATGGCATGACTGGAGGACGAGAGAAAGATTATGGAAGAAATACTCCATGTTACACATGAGACTCGAACGTCCGAACAGAAAAACAACCCATGTTTGTCCTCATAATCATAAATAAATAAAAAAGATCGCAGCCTTATATCTTCGCGTTGCGGATGAGACACGGATACGTCTTATACATGTTGACATATAGTATCAAGAAGCAAAGTTTGGACGGTCTTTGACTTCCCTATCTATTTTTCCGACCATCCAGCCGCATTACAGGAGTGCAGAACGATCATCTAATAACAACCCTCAATCATGGTGTGACTAGATCCGGATCTGTCTGGAAGTTGTCGATGCCGTAGTAGGCAGCCAATGCGAAGAGCGCATATGTATCCGCGTTTCTCCTCGCGTTTGTCGCGTTCTTCAGCGCATATTTGAGGACACACACATGACCATACCCCTTGCACTCGTATGTCTTGCCAAATGGATCCTTGACTGTGTCTTTGACGTCGAGAGCTATAAGTCATGTCAGCATTCATGAGTTCCCTTCCAATATCGACAGCTGAATGCGGCGGGTCAACTTACCGCCATATTGAGAGTGTAGCAGCTCATGCAACATTACGTAGCCTTGAGTACGGTAGTTGGTATCGATTGCTTGGTTGGTTGGTGCTTTGGGAGGAGGAAGCTCGTAGACGCGCTGCTTCATATGCCATCTCCAGAATCCGGAGCAGATATTGATGAAGTCGTCGCCAGGAAGATCGCCGCATGCTGGGACGCTACTCGTGACATAAGAATTTGAATCTAGACATGCCTCTCCAAAGCAGGAGTAACTTACCCGCCTTGTCCCGCACTGCAACAACCAGCTTTTCCTGAACAGTCGAGCATGACATCTTTCTTTGGCACGTTTGACAATACTCTGGCAAACTTGTGGTAACGTGTGTTGATGCTCTCGTCTGCGGTCTTCTGCCCGCCAGGCTGGCCGAACCAAGCGTGAAACTTGCCCTGACCACCTTCTGATTGCTCTGCTGCTTTCTGGGAGAGAAATTGAACATCTTCGAGGGCGTTGGTGAGTGTTTGCTTTTGCGTGTCGTCACATTGGTTGAAGAGAACTCTGCCACACAGAGTGGGCGTGAAGAAGATGAAGATGGGAGAGAAAAAGATCAGTCTCATGGTCAAGAAGTTGCCTATGGAAAGATTGGTGACTGTCAAGAAGGGAAATGGTCTTCGTCGAGCCTGAATAGATACAGGAACGGTGGAGATCTTGGTGGTTCTTCAGGTCTTCAATGTTCGGGGGCTTCGTGATAAAGCCTCTTCATGTACCTGGTCTAGAATAGCAACGATAATAACACAGAAGAGTGCGCAGCACCATTTCCAACCCCTTGAGGCTGGCGTCATCTCAAATTACAGTCCTTCCTGAATTGGGGGCAAGGATGAGGCTGAAAGGGTCCGCTATAGCTCGTACACCGGTGAAAATCCACTCTCATCTTGGCCGGTATGTTTTAGCATACGAGGTCCTTCTGGACGTGTGTTGACTGGAAAACTTGCGGACTAAATCTTTTGTATTTATAGCATGCCCAAGAGATCGGACGGGGCTGTGAGAAAGCCGAAGTCGCCCCTTTCAGATCTGATTGGTTGGTGCTGTCGCCCCCACGGACCGTGCCGAAGAGCCCGCTGGGACCCTCCCAGCTCATCAGCCCATCAATCATCAGCATCTCATTTGTGATGGGACTCGGCCCCGAGCTGGGTCCACCAATAGTTTCGAAACGGACCATTGCTGATACATCTGTCATGACTACTTATTTTGAGCATGACCTTGGACTATGACATGTGCTACGGCGACCGTGGATCCAGAAGAAGTGGTGCATGCGATTTACTACAACCCAAAGACCTCTCCACCACTCTCAACCTACATGCACTGAAGCCTTGTAACTTACGCTTCTATACACGACTTCACACAGCGATCAAGCTGTAGCTATCCATCTAGTCTACTTGACAAGTCTGTATTCCCCCTTTTACCTCGCGCACATCTTTCGAAGACCACAATGGTTTCACTCTTTTTGCTCCTTGCCATTGCCGGGACTTCTAAGGCTGCGACATGTTACGAAGGTCAAGGCAGAGCTCCGAATGTCAATCAAGCATGGGACTTGCGAGCTCAAGTCTGCGGCAGCAATGCCTGCGCCAATAGCGATGCAGCTCAAGGAAACAATCACTATTGCAACGTCTACCAATACTTCAACGATGGGCAGTCGTTCGTCCAGCTTGAGCGAAATGATCCTTCAGGTCAATACAAAAGCTGGTGAGGCTCTCCAGGCTACGACTTCGGGATATTGTGCTGACGACGTGATAGCTGGGATGCATTCGAGAACATACTTAACCAGTGTCTCGACAATGGCAGCGGCTCTGGCTTCAACAACGAAGTCCCCAATGGCAATTGGCAGGTTGGCGATGAATGGTACTGGATCCATATGAACAACACAGTAGCTGCCACGCCACCTCTGGATCTTGATAACAGCGCGGACAGGTAACCTACCCGATAAAACCTGATAAACCTCCGTTCAGGTGCTAAAAAACGAAATGCAGGTACCAATTCGGTCCGAGTAAGTTTTGTCAAGGACTCTCCCCAGGTGGCAGTTCGTGCATAACGATCCCTTCGGGGTGCTATATTGAGATTCCTCTATACAATTATGTACCGGAGATACATTGCGACCTGTAGGTTGCATGCTGTCACATCACGCCAAGTTCGGAGCTAATCAGATCCAGACCAGCAGATTTTGACTCGACATCAGCAGAATGAAAAGAAACGGCAGTGTTCGAGGAAGTACATCGCAGGAATCAAAACTCGCAGCGCGCATCCCACTGGACTCCCTGATTCGAAGTAGTATTTGACAAATAAGAGATTGGTGGTGCCTTGCTCTCGCGGGGCTGGAAAGCTGGAAATATCTCAGAGCTTTCCAGCCCTCCAGTCTAGCAATGCTTCGGAGTTGCTGATTCAGATTACTTGAAAAGTAAGGGCTGGGTGCCTCCACAAAATCCAAGTTTTAATTTCAACACCTCGTGTGTTGCGCAGGCGTTGCAGTACTGATGTTGCGCGCTGCCCTCCGCGTTCCCCTTTCCGACTTTCTATGTTCCGTGATTGCCTTGCTAAAGGAAATGTAAATGAATTAATCCTAGATTCAGTGTGGCCTTCTTGTCCTGCTTGTACTTTCATTGTCGACAGACCCCTCATCAGGCTGTTCTCTACCCTTCCATCCCACTCATCACCCACAGAACGCTCGCAGCCCAGTTTGCCTTCTCAACAATTCCTTATCAACCGCAACCTCTGACGACCTTAGCAACAACTCGTCAACCAATCACTGCCTCCTGTCATGGCTCGGAATCCACGGTCGATGAAAGGCCCTCCTGGTCTAATCCCCGACCACTGGTGTCTTGCCCTGTACGTCCAAAAATGTTTCCGCCACGTTGGTCTCGTGCGCTAATCATGCCGGCAGAGCACGACTTAACCAGATACGCTCACCACTTCTTCGCGTACCTACCGAGATGCGCAGCAAGATCTCCCACCTCGTCATGAAAACGGCCAATCGCGATTGGTTCCCCCTCGATCACTTCGATTGGAATCGTCTCGAGTACGCCCGCAACTGTCTCCAACTGTTCTCCGAAACTGCAGCAGAATACCTCGAGCTTAAGACGAAGCCTCTCTACACCAGCATCATTGTGCCCCGTAATGACGCTCAAGCCCACAAGCTCATTAGCGGGTTGGCGCCCGCACAGGTGCTGATGGCCAAACACATCAAGGTTCAGTGGGGCATATTCGAACAAGGACTACTTAACCGCGAACCTCACGGAGGGAGGAACTTTCTGTCACTCGAAAAAGTGGCGATAATAGGTTGGCCGCCTAGCTATCCTCGTTCAGGTCTTATACTTTCGCGACCTTTTGATGCCTATGAGCGCCGGAAGCCACGTATCGAGGAGTGGGCAGGAGACCAAGTTGAGTTCATCTATTGCCGGAGCTGATGGAATCATGAGATAACAACATCAGGGTGGGCAATTGGAAAAAGGCTGGACATACATGGGAAAGGAAGCAGGCATGCTCCAGCGCCTGCGGCAGTAAGGTCACGTCTTTTGTGCACCCTATTAGCTGCGCTGAGGTAGATGAGATCCCAAGTCCGCTTTCACGGCAGACTGACCATTCGTCTTGACTTCAATTAACACTTGACTAGCTTTTGTGAAGTGCAACCAATCACAATCTTCCTATTCCACAAAAGCCTGGATATCTTCAGAGAAATTCACTACCCACACTCGTACAGACAGAATTTTCTGAGGTCATATGGCGTGTCACAAGGGATAAATACAAGAAGTATCTCCACTTAACCGAGCACGAATTATTGTGAGGTCTGCTGTCAGCGCCCTTCCCAGCCCTGACTCCGCCACACACTGGCTTCCTCACCTGTCATTCCGCCGATACCACCCACAACTACAGATTCAAAGGATACCAATCACAGACCAAACAAAATAGTACCCAACACAAGCTCCAACGTCAAATCTTGAGGACTTTCCAAAGTATTAAATATTACCATGTTCCATCCTCTGTCTCCACCGTGCCTTACAGCAACCCAACCACCAAGCACACACCTCCTTCCCTCCGACAAACACGACCAAGCCGCACTAGATCATATCGCTTCCCTCCCTCCCACAGAATGGAGTTCCCTAATGCTGACTCCCCCCGAAAGTCCACCGAGTCGATCCCGCAACAGTCCCGCTATCGATTGCTCCGATGGCCTCTTATCCCGGCTGATGGACATAAATTGGCCAACTGCTTTGCCCGTCGCACAAGTCCTCTTGACCTTGCTTAACGGTTCGCGAGAGACAAGGGAGGGACGTGGGAAGGTGCTAGTAGGTGCGACGAGGAGAGTGCTGAATGAGAGTTTGGAGTGGGATTGGGTGTATTACTGCTTGCGTCATTTGGTCATAGGAATTGTAGATCGGGAGTGGGCGAGGGAGGCATTTGAAGGGGGGTTGAGGGATTTGGGAAAGGGGGTGGGGGAGTGGGGGATCGGGGATGTCGTTTGGTAGATTTTGGGGGAAGGGGAGGAGGTGGTGGTGACAGGGGTGGATGGAAATGGGGATGGAGGGGGCTGAAGGCTGTCATAGAATGGAAGATGTGTATAAAATGCATTTGATATGGTATCTTAGTTGCTCGTTATGCGATATCTCCGTGCGTGAAAGCGCAAAGTGAGATTGGTCTTCTGATCATGCCCGTACACATTTTGAAACGCCTGTTCGCCGTGTACAATGCCGTCGTAAGTTTGCTCTTCGCCTGAACATGCTAGGTCTTGGATGGTCACAGACACTCATGAAGAAGCCACGCCGTTCTTATGCTTTGGACCGACAACCGCCTTCTCTAGCGCTTGCAGAACGTCAGCCACGAGATCAGCCTCGTCTTCGACACCGCAGCTTATGCGAACCAGGTCGTCGAAGACACCGGCAGCCTCGCGCTGCTCCTTGGGAATGCCGCCGTGAGTCATGGCGCTCGGGACCTCGACGAGCGACTCTACGCCACCCAATGACTCTGCGAGCGTGAAGATCTTGGTAGCCTGGCAGAAGCGCTCGGCTGCTGCATGACCTCCCGAAATTCTGAAAGAAAGCATGCCTCCGCCCATGCCGTTTCGGTGTTGCTTGATGGCAATGGCGCGCTGCGGATGTGATGCAAGACCGGGATAGTTGACAGAGACAACGTGTGGCGATGCCTCGAGGGCTTCTGCAACACCCGTCGCGTTCTTCGTGGCCTCACGAGCACGGAGATGCAGAGTCTTGAGACCACGATGCGCCAACCAGCAGTCAAATGCTGATGGGACGGCACCAATGGCGTTCTGGAGGAAAGAAAGGCGGTCGAAAAGCTCTGGCGAGTTGAAAGCTGCCGCTCCCATGACTACGTCAGAGTGACCATTGATATATTTCGTGACAGAATGTACGACAATGTCCGCACCATGGTCGAGAGGGTTCTGGACGTATGGAGACATGAAAGTGTTGTCGACCACAACCATGATACCATGCTGATGCGCGATTGTTGCAACATTTCGGATGTCGACGAGCGTAAGTGTGGGATTTGAAGGCGATTCAATCCATATTAGCTTCGTGTTCGGACGAATGAGCTCGGCAATGTCGATTTCAATGCTGGGACTGAAAGTGACCTTGACGTCGTGTGTGAGCGCTACCTTGGTGAAGTAGCGGTGGGTTCCTCCATAGACGTCTGATACCGATACTACATGCGATCCAGCCGCGAGCGATTGGAGGATGTTGGCGGTGGTAGCAGAGCCGGAACTGAAGGCGAGCGCATAGCGGGCGTGCTCGAGAGCGGCGACTGCACGCTCGAAGTTGTCGCTGGAATTCATTAGCTTCAAAACTTCCACATCGTGTCGCATAGACTCACCGATTGGGATTCGAGGAGCGTGAGTACTCATACTCGCCTACTGGCTTTCCTACGCTGGTTTGCGCAAAAGTCGTAGATAGCGAAATCTGGGGTAAAATCAGCCATTGAACCCTCAAAATTGAATCAGCGTACATACCGACTCAATCACAGCGCCAGTGACAGGATCGTGTGGGCTACCAGCGTGGACAGCCAGGGTACCAAAACCATGGACTGGCGATGGCGCGCGTGGCGGCGTATCAATGGGATGTTCAGGGAGCGTCATTGTGATATTTGCGCGCAAGTTTTCGAGATTGGGTGTTGATAATTCCGCGATTCGACTTTGAACCTGTCGAGAGTCTCACAACAGGCGGACGAAGAGTGGATTTAAGGCGGCACAGTATTGACGTCTCAGAAATATATATATATATATTTCTAGCGCGGCTTCTCGCGGGGTTTGCGATTTTCCGAACTTCTGTTAGGCCGATGGCGCAATATCGTGAATATGGTGTGATAAGAGATAAGTTGGGACTCCATAATGATGCCCTTGGTCGTCTTTATACTATACAGGGCACCGTGTGAGCATTGACATTTCTCAGCAGTTGATTATGCAAGCTCCAAACACGATGGAAGCATAGAGATGTCACCTCGGCCGCAAGGCGCGTTGGTTTCGTGATGCCTGGTCAAATCCGGGGTTAGCGTGGATGATGCCATTTTACTCTCCGAACGCCTTGCGCCGGTCTTAGCCGCTCATGACATATGCGCTGCAGGCACAGCTGTGAGCGGAAGGTCTATCGCATAAACTGCTGCATCGGACTTTGGCAGTACGTAAGAATAGTGTGTATTGCGTAACAAGTATCTGAGGGTATTCTGGGTATCAAAAGGACGATTCTATGGGTCATGGAGCAAGGTTCGTAACGCCAAAGCATGCATCTCCTACTCTGGAATGCTCCTCTTCACAAGGTCATCAGGTCGACTCTTCAACTTCGTCCAGCCACTGGTTCCCCGCTTCCTCTCCGATTGCTCGCCTTCCGAAGCATCAGCTTTCTGTGAAGGTGAAGTATTTCCGTTTGTCGTAGTCGATGTGAGATAGCTACGACCGTCTCCTGGACCTGCGTTCTCACGCCGCTTCTCGCCTACGATGATGGGGTCTTCAGCTATGAGGTTTTCCATGTCTTCCCATTCTTTCTGATTGAGCACATCCCATTCCTGCGCCTGCTGCTCAGCCAGTAGATAAGCCTTTAGCTCATCGACTATCTTGGTGGGTGATATGCTCCAGCCACTGAGATACTGCGCGTTCTCGGCGATGTTCAGATAAGAGTGCGATGTGGCATGTGAAAGCTGCCCAAATCCGACGGGTGTCTTCCGCAAAGGCAATCTCGAGAATGATTTTGCTGTCATGTCTTTATCAAGCGGATTCTCGAGACGCTGCGTGAAGTACGTCTCCTGTGAGATCAACAGACGGTGGAGACTGCGACCCATAGGGCAGATGTCCTCCCATTGCTTGAAGTTATCCTTCATGCCCTGGACTCGACATAGCCAAGCGACATTGTAAGCAAGCAAGGAAACGCCTTCGATGAATGACGAGTAGGCAGGTGGATCCTCAGCAGACAGGTGACCCAAAGGTCGATCAACGAAGAGAGTGCGCGGCTTAGGAAGATGAACGCGATGCTCAATGGTACGGGAGGCTTCTGGACTGTTGCTCGATGAGTGCGAAGGTGTTGACCCCGGGAACGGCACTCTCTTGCCTTGATAAGAGGATGCTGGGCTGAAGATTGTGGGCTGCGGATAGTCGTTGTGTGGAAGTGTGATTTCCGAGGTCAAGCGAACACCCATATATGCTGCGACTCGGACCAGCAGCTGTGCGACCGCCCCAAGTGATGCTGATAGCTGGTCAGGCGGAGCGTCATTTAAGTCTTTGAGGTCCCATATCCGAAGCCGAGAACCAGGACCGATGTTGACGACCTCTTTGATGCTCCCATCCTTGTTCCTCCTTCGCGTAGTCTTAAGACCCGCAAGCTTCGCTGCAGTAGTACAGAGCTGCATGCGCAGCTCCATGGTATCGTGGTGCATCTTGTCCGACTTGTAGTCTATCCTCTTGACGTGTTGCTGCACTTTCTCCAGCTCGTTGGCACGCCGCGAATCGATGCCGTATGTAGCAGAGGAAAGATCGGACTTGCGCTGTGCGTTGGCTGCTCGCTGCGCCTCCAACTGCTTCCGTGTGGCTTCCATTTGAGCTCGAAGCCGATCGGCCTGTTCCGAGATAAGCTGTAACCGCTCTTGCACTTCAGCTGTCTCGGCTTTCGTCCGTTGCCAGTTCAGATGATTTGTACATTCTTGTCGGTCCACTAGGAGGCCGCCTTTCGAGTCCGTCAAAGAAACATGCTGGCTGGACTTGTCTTCCGAGCCCTGGATGACTGCCGTGACATGCCTCTCTACCCCATCCTTGTCTATGAGTGTCCTTGCGAGGTCGATGCGGGGCTGTTCGAGATAGCTGCGGGCACAAGTAATGCAGTGAAGAGGGTTCGTGAGGTTGCCCGCCTTCCCGCAAATGTCGCACTCCATGGTGGGTGTGGCTATGTGATGTCGCCGTCCTGTCTTCCGAAGGATAGTGGACTTGGGATGTACCACGCAACCATGGTGGGAAGCGAGTTCGGTGCGGGGCTATCGAGCGTCAAGACTCCATGAGCAGAAGGTGCTGATGGTTGTGAAAGGCTGTGAGTTACGTGTGCATGGTGGTATGTAGGAGGAAGCGAGGCGAGCAGGCAGAAGGCGTGGGCTCAGTCAGTCGTTGGTGGTCGGTGACTGAGGCACCTGAAGCGCGGGCGCGACCGCGAGTCAGACGCACCTTCCCACGTCATGCTGCACTTCACCAAGACGGACATCGCTACTGCACGTGATGTAAACACCGCTCTAAACCTCTCACACTTCAGGGAATTTTCATGACGCTGCCGAGCTTACACGTCTCATAAGCGGTCGCTCTATCATAGCGAGGAGGCACTGGACGCGATCAATACTTCACTCACCTACAGCACTGACCACTCCAGCACATCTTCACGAATGACCATCTCCGCTGACAACGACTCTGAATCCTCTCTACCAACGCACGCAGCGCAAACCTTTCCTTCCTCACCACCTTTCATACGTATCCCTAGCCCAAGCTCACGATTGCCCAGCCCAAGCTCGGAATATTTCATGAAGGCAGAAACAATGGACAATTCACCAAACTTCAAATCCGAACCACCTGCCACCCAACCAGATGCAATCTCACAACCACCACTACGGCGCGCGACCTCCGAGGAAACCGAGCGCCCGCCATCTGCACAGCAAGCTCGTCGCGATTCAGACGAGCATGCCGGTGGAGACCAGGATGATGAGGAAGAGCTAGATTCTGACCCAGCTGAGAAGATTGTCGAGTTTGATTGGGACGAGTTGCACGAGCGGTACCATGAAGCTATGAAGGGATGTCACGATGCCGAAGGCGAGCTTGCACAGGAGTGGGAGAGTCTTATGAGTGTATGCTTTGCGTTTATTTGATTGTGACGGTGCTGATTAGGTCAAGTACTTTCGCATTTGGGCTGAATCTGGACACGAGCATGAGACGGATCGAACGTTCCAGCGGTGAGTGAAGATCGATATGCTTGAGTTGGGCCATATGCTGATCGATACTCAGATTGCGAACACGCACGACTCATGTGCAGAATTCAGAGGATAGGCTTGAGAGGACTCGGAACCATTGTTGGTCACCAACGATCCAGATGCGAGGTTTTGCTCTAATGAATGGCAGATATCGATGTGGTGAAGGCTTTCGAGAGTGCGCTACATCTTCTAAAGCAACATGGCTTTGGTGGTTGATGCTCATCGACCCTCAGGCGCCATATACCTCGCACATCATCCTTCGCAGTCGCCAACACAGTCTCTGTCAACCAACAGCCGGGCCTGTGTAACTCCGAGGATGCAGTTCACGAAGTGCTCGATGATGTGAGCAATCAGCGTCAGCGATGCTGCATGAAACTTAGCAGGGAACGTCAGTCTCTTCAACGCACATTAGATACCCAACAATATCAAACGCAAGTCTCGATTGCAAATCCCTCTTCTCTATCTAGCCATTGACATAGCCAAACACGCGTCTATATATTCCCCCAAAAGCCGAGCGAGCCTGAAAGCTAACCTCTTTTCGAGCTCTAATATGCCGTACCAAGAAATCGCTGTACCAAACAATGATGCTAGATCCCTGTGATGCGAATATATGTTCTAGGGAGATCTTCAAGTGCGGCGCACTTTACAAAAGCGGGTTGGAGCGATATTCGGGTACAATACCGTTGGTCTGCGACTTCTCGGCCTGGTTCTCGTTATTGAGCTCGTTGGTGACGCTGTCGTCTTGGTCGGCGAGCCATTTCTCGGCTTCGAGCGCGGCGACGCAGCCAGATCCTGCACTGGTGATGGCCTGGCGATATCGCTTATCTTGCACGTCGCCAGCAGCGAAGACACCCTCAACGCTAGTGAGGCCTTCGCCAGGCTTGGTGATGAGATAGCCATCCTCGTCCATATCGAGTTGGCCTTTGAAAATCTCGGTCGCGGGATCGTGACCAACGGCGTAGAACAATCCTCGAGCATCGATCGTCTGCTCCTCCTTGGTGACATTGTTCTTGACGACCAATTGTGTCATCAGACCATTCTTCTTCTCCTCACCCTTAATCTCGCTTGCGCTGGTGTCATACAAAATCTCGATCTTCGGGTGCGTAGTGAGGCGTCGAGCATTCGTCCTGCTCGCCCGCAACTTGTCTCTTCGGACGAGAACGGTAACTTTCTTCGCCTTCTTTGTGAGGTACAGTGCCTCTTCTACTGCCGAGTCACCACCTCCGATGACGACCAAGGGCTGGTCACGAAACATTGGCAGGGAACCGTCGCAGACTGCGCAAGCAGAGACACCATTACCCCAGTACTTGTCTTCGCCCGGAAGGTCTAACCGTCTCGCTTTCGCGCCGGTCGCAATGATGAGCGCCTCAGCGGTGTGTGTCTCTTCCTCGATCTCCTCGTCGTCGCCCATTGGATGTAACCAGTATTTGAACGGCCGCGACTTGAGGTCGACTTTCGCGACGGTTTGGGAAATGATCTCGGTGCCGCAGGCTTCGGACTGTTCGCGCATTTGTTCCTATGATGTATTAGCTACGTGAAGAGACATACTCGCACTGCAAACGTACCATGAGCTTCCCGCCTCCAATCTTTTGGAACCCAGGGAAGTTCTCGACTTCATCGGTGGTGGTCAATTGACCGCCTGCTGCTATCCCAAGGGCTAGGAAGCCCTCGTACATAACGGCTACGCGTTGTTAGCGGTTCCCACGATTTGCGCTTTCTGTATGGAACTCACGCTTCAAGTCGGCTCGCGCCGCATAGATGGCTGCGGTGTGGCCTGCAGGCCCCGAGCTGTCCAATTGTCAGTGTCGGTCCAAAAAGTGTGGGAAGTTCGTTATTGTGCGGCTTGTGCAAGTGCGTACGACGACGCGTCGGAACTTACCCAATGACTGCGCAAATTGTTAGCACTACTTCAGCAGATCTGTCCAGACGCTACTCACTGACTACTTTTGAATGCATCCTCCGCGAATCTACTTTTGGTGTTGTTGTCAAAGCCGAAGCCGATGGGAGCCCCGCGGTTGGCGATACGCGCTGGTTGTGCGAAGCTGCAGCGGCAATGGGCACAGAAAATAAGGATAGGAACCTGGGAGACGCTCTTCTAAAGGTTGAGGCGAACACTTTGGCGGCGTGTGCGATCTCGCGTGCAGATCAGATCGGGCGTGCGGGAGTGGGATATCTTGCGAGTTACGCAATTTCTACGCAGTACAGCAGGTGGCTTATGAAGAAGGGACTTAGTGTCGCAGAAGACACTGGAAGGTGAAGTTCTGGAGTGCAGCAATTACAGAGCGTGGACGGTGTTAAGGTCGAGCTTCGGGGATGTCGCCAAAAGCTGCTGGTGGATGATGGCGCTGGTTGGCGGGGCGTATTTCGCGAATTCTGCTCAGGTCCTGATTAGAATTAATATCAATACTGCCCGACGTGCCGTAGACAATGTTCAAGTACGAGGAAGGAGACTCATTCACTGCTTGGAAGTGTACATGCCCAGAAGGTGGTCGTTCTGCATTGAAGAGAAAAATTGGCCGGTCTTTGAGGTACGCCATCGGCTCGGGTCGGTGGATTCGGTGATCCCAGTTTCTTAGAAATCGAGCTGTACTAGACCACCAAGACTCCTCCACTCACGCGCATCGGCAAGAAAACTGACACAGCAACGACCAAAGGACGCACCTTATCGACTCGTAACCTCGGCATGGTCCGTAATTCACTATCGCCATCCGATGCACCTGCGTTGGCTTCCACAGCTTGGCTAGATCTACTTCATCTGATGACAGTTGACGCGAGTCCAGAGCTTCAGACGTCACGCGTAAACTTCGGCCTTTGCTATTGCCGTGCCGGGTCTCACCTTGCACATCGTACTTCCAAGGATGCGCTTTCCGACCCCCTGCCACTTCCCACGTGAGCAAGAATGTCTCAATCTGCTTTGTCATCAGTCATCTCTTGACCGAGGTCCTGCTCAGGGCACTTTATTTCAATCGCCATTCGATGTGTACGGTGTCATCATTGCCTGAAGGATGCTCGTCCATCGTGCTTCAACCGGCAATTTTTGATGCTGCTGCTCTACATTCTGAGCGCTGCTGTTAGCACGCGGTACGTCGCGTTCGCAGCAGTTTGCGCCTGTCATACGGCTATGAGGTGCAATGAAGCATCACAGAAGGTAATAACGTGAAACCTTGCGACACAAAGCAAAACACAATGTATAAAGATATTTACTTCATCTTCGTTGATATGTCCTAATTCGGCGTCGGGTGCTAGCTGCCTGGTCGGCCGATGGGCTTTTGTGGGAGTTGGTCACGAGCAACTGACAAGGCGCCCTGATGGAACTTTTACAAGCCCTCTTTCCTTATCTTGATACCAAGCAACGCTCATATGTTTCAAGAGATATATCAGCCGGTCTCCTTGACAGCCTTCGAATGATCTCGTGCATCCACCTCGTTTACCCATCGAAACAAGCTTTGAGTAGATGAGCTCAAGGACTAAAGACCCGGATTTTATACTAAGAAAACCCGGGCTGGATAGAACACCGGTTGTCAAAGGTCTGGGCAGCGGACTCAAAGTCTGGGCATTGCATATCAACCAGTGAGTCGCAGGGCAGCTATCACATCACGTGCATTCATCGACGTGCAGAAGGCACCACAAAGATACACGAAGACGCGCCTTGCAGCACTCTTTTCTATATTTGGTGCATTCTCTCCACACGGAAGCAGGAACGTTAGATACCCAGTGGCTTGTAAGTCGCTTTCGAATTCTGGGGTAGTGTAGAGATCTTGCCACTAAGGAGGTCATGTGTAGAACCTCGAGCGGTGTTGCAAGGCATCCCCTCTCCTGGCGACTTCATGAGACAACATGGCGATATTAATTTCCACAGCAAGCTTTTGGTAAGATCACGACTCAACGAAATCATCCTGTAATTCAGGCTCAACTACCGCGAACGACGAACTATAGAAGCTCAGAGCTACTCAGACGTTCACAACAAGCATCTCACTCACTAGACATTCTATTCTACAACATCATGGTCTCTTTCAAGTTCATTCTTCTCGCCATCACGGCTGCCACGACCGCGCTGGCCTTCCCCCTTGATGTCCTCGAGGCACGCAACGATGGCAACGCCACGGCCGCTCTCAAACGCTGCCAAAACACTGCCAACAGTGTGGGCACCAACAACGGCTACTTCTACTCTTGATGTCTGATGGCGGTGACTCCACCGTGTACACCATGGGCGAGGGCAGCAAGTACTCCGTGACATGGCGCAACACTGGCAACTTTGTCGGTGAAAAGGGCTGGAACCCGGGCACTGGACGGTAACGATCCCAGTTTGGTATCTCGCCGTCTCCACCATTGACAATTTCCTTCAGCACCATCAACTACGGCGGCTCCTTCAAACCCCTAAGCAACGGCTACCTCGCCGTCTACGGCTGGACCCGCAACCCTCTCGTCGAATACTACGTCATCGAGTCCTACGGCACCTACAATCCCAGCAGCGGGTCCCAGCGCAAAGGCAGCGTCTACACCGACGGCGGCAACCACGACGTGTCCATCTCGACCCGCACCAACCAGCCTTCCATCGATGGTATTAGTACCTTCAACCAGTACTAGTCTGTGCGCCAGCAGAAGCGCGTTGGTGGCAGCGTCAACATGCAGAATCATTTTAACGCTTGGGCCGGCTATGGTATGAGACTGGGTACGCATTGTTATCAGATTGCTGCTACTGAGGGACACCAGTCTAGTGGGAGTTCGGAGATTTATGTCCAGACTAAGAAGGGCAAAGAGACACTCGAAGGGATTCGGAGGCGCGAGGACCGCATCTCATCTCCCTATGCGAGGATCGGACTACCAAAGCTGCGACTGTGAGACGCCTCGTTCGGACTTGTTATGCTGTTCTCAGCATTCCACCCATTCGCTTCTTCAGGGTATATACTTCTTAAAGATTGTGCTAGGCACATTTGCACTTTGAGCTCGATTGTTCACGTGCCATAGAAAACTCGTTGATGTTGCTGCCAGTGATTCAAAAGTTTCTGCACTGTCTTGACTCTGACATTTTATGAGGATACGGACCAGATGAAGGCGTGGTAGAGTTCTATGCTGCTTCCTTATGTCAATTCCTCACGCACCACCACCACCACCAGCCCCAAGCACAACCATCCCACCCCTCGCTCCTCGCATACCCTTCATACCTTGCACATAGTTGTCCATACGCCCATCAGCTAGCGTGCCATGTTTCTCTACGAGCGCTTCCTCCTCTCATCCTCACTCATCCTAGGTTCTTAATACTTGGGTTTCTCCTTTGCTTTTAACGATTTTAGCTTTGCCGCTAATGCGCTGAACCTGTCTGTGTTCGAGGTCTTCAGCATAGTTTGTGCTGGCTCGTAGTTAATTAGGTGTACTGGCGGATATCAGCAGCGTGTCGAAACGCAGGAATGCTTTGTGAACTCGTCATTCTCAGCCGAGCACTCGGGGACCAAAGTAGAATTTCAGGAAGAGTGCTTATATACTCTTGTGAGTCACTCGCCTCGTAGAAGCGATGCTGGAGGATCACCATGCGAAGCACATAGGGCAGTGGGGCTGTACTACTTGGCAAACGTGTGACAACCTTTAATACCTCCGTGTATGTTGTTGTCGATAATTAAACGCTTACTGACTGCTGACTAGATTCTCTATATCCTACACATCAAGCCAGGTAGCTTCTCTACATCTACTGTGATGCCGATCTCGCATTGCTACGCTCTCACCGTTCCGAAAGCCGATCCCAGCGCTCGCAACCCTCGCTCGCATTGTTTTTATCCTTCTTCGTCTTCAAGCATTCTCCAGCTTGCACATCGGTGTAGCCTCTGTATTTCATAATTTCTGCCTTTCTTCTCGTACTCTGCTGCCGAGGCTTCATCACTCGCGGCGACGCGAGCATTGCGCTCTTCTAGACTTTCCGTCTTTCCAAAGAGGGAGGCAAGCGGCCTCTTGAAGGGATTGTAGGATAGAGGATGGATGGTTTTCGAGATGGAAGTGGAGATGAAAGTGAAGTACCGAAGAAGGTCGGGATCGTAGATGAATGAAAGGTGTAGCAGCGGAATTTTGGCCTTGCGCTGGGTGTCGTAGTAGTTGTGGTGTTCGCTCGTAGAAATTGTGCGACGGTTATCGAGGCCAGCGCAAAGCACTGGTTACATTTTGATGCCCTCCGAGATGGGTATGAATGCACCATGTGATGATCCTTAGGGTGGGGCTGTGCTAGGAGGCTGTATAAGGCCTTGGGATTGGAGTATCCACCAATGTATTGCCTTCGCTTGCTGTCGAAGCCGTGATCTCCGGGTTTGGGTATACATGTCAGACATCAGAGACAATGTAAAAGCTACTCAGACAAGTGTTGCGTTATTGAGCGAATTGCCACAAAACAACATGATAACGCTGAGAGAGGCTGACTGCAGGCCGAGTTTTGCTCTAAACCCGTGATATGTGATTCTAAATTCAAGGCATAGTTAAGTCATCCATGACCTGCAATAAGTCAGTCGTTATGCAGTAAATGTAGCAAGTGATGATCTTACCATATCCCACATCCAGTCACCCAACACTGTTTCCCCCATTTGCGGAGGGAATGTTGATTGAGGGAGCATTACACCATCGAAGTTGATCGAGTCAAAGTTCATGAAGCTCGCGAACGGAGCCATCGGAACAGGTGCTCTTGCATTGACATGAATGCCATGAGGGTCGGACAGCGAGGATGACCAAGTGGACTGTGCAAACCCATCAGCATGCGTGTTTGGAGCAGTAGCGGGGGCTCGATCGGTAGGCGGTGTGGTTGTTGTTTTGGAGTTGAGGCGGTCCATGCGCTTGGTGAACCCATTCAGGATGACTTGTTGTATGCAGGCAATTGCGTAGAGCGACTCTCGGGCTTCTTTCGGCCGGTGCCATGGTGCATCGCCTTCCGGAAGGATGAACCTCAGCTTCTGCATGAAACGGTCAAACAATAGACCGACATTGTATCTCTCTGCAACAGGAAGTGCTGTCCAACCTGACTGCTCGCTAATCTCGGCTGAAGCAGAGACGTAGCCTGAGATATCCTCAGCATCCATGTTCTGGGGAATCAAGTTATCGATTTCCTCCGGAATTTCCTCTAGTGTTGTGCGGCCGAGACGTTCATTCTCTTCCAGAAAGACGAGTTTGCAGATGATAATGGTGGCATAGAACCAGCTTGCCCATGAACTCAAGGCCAATCTGAGTAGTTCAGATTGTGGCGCCTCTAGGAGTGTCTTGATGTAGGATGTTGTGGCAATCATTGCACTGTGAAGCATTTTCACACGGATGAGTGACAGAGGCGGAGCAGCTTGCGCAGTTGGGGTTTGCCATAACGAAGTATGTAGGCAGACTTCGTTGATACTGATGTCAAGAAGTGAGAACATCAATGTCAGGGTTGCTGAATAATGTTAGGTAGTACTAAACACCAGATATCATCTCCGACTTACTGTTCTGCTGTAAAAATATCGATGCTGAGATGGAGTCTTGGATGAGCTTTTTCTCTCGGAGGAAACTTGTGACAGTGATATCCAACAACAACTCTCCTTTTACCTGAAGGTTGGCGTACGAAGTCAGTGTATGTCTCACATGCATTTCGTACACTGGGGTGTACTTACGTCGGCGTTGTCGATGTCATCATACGAGAAGTGAGCGTTCACGCGAGACAGCAGCTCACAAGACTGGATCAGTGGCCGTATCAGCGCATCTGTTTGTAACGAAGAATCTCTGAATGCGTCGCAACATAACGTCAAATATCGGGTGTACGGTAGTGTCGTGCGCTTTCGCCATGACTGCGCAAACCTAGGTCACTCAGCACAATCTCTTTCCTATTCCTCCGAGAACACTTACAGTACGCTGAGCAAGTATGTCCCAAGATAAGCTCGTTTCTCTGCGAGGGACCCCTTTGGCCGCCCAAGTATGCCACAATCCGCAAAGGACCATTTGTTGGGTTTTGGCTTAGCGGGACTCGACAAGCCTAGATCTTGCACAAGAGCCACACAAAGCTGTACGATTATGGCCAACTGCTGGTTTGCGGGCCGATAGAATGTATGGTACCAAGCGCCGTATACGAGCAGACCTTGCAGTATATCGAGACTTTTCCGGCAATGTTCAATGGTACGGGCCATCTGACGTCTCAACTCTTCTGAGAGCAGACATTGGATTCTAGGTGTGTCGTAGGCTGTGATCGTCAAGATGGCAAGAAACAGGAAAGGTGCTTGTCGTCGGAGCGATGGACCATCGCCATCAAGTACAATGAAAGGAAATGATGAGACAAATGAAGTCCGAAATTCCTGAACAAGGCGGTAAGCATGTTCTTCATCAAGAACGCCAACATCAATGGGGTCGTAGGCCTCAAATGGCGGAGACTCAATCCAGTATCGCGCTTGAGCATTTGTAGGAGATACATGTGCCGCGGCATCGTCTGTTGGAGCACTTGAGTCTGGTGTGACAACCTGAGGGTGTACAGTACTCTCTGACTTGTTGTTTGGGGCGTTCTTTGCAGCTATCAAACCGATGAGGCTTTCCACGCGTTGTTCCAGTTGCCGGACTCGCCTAAGAGCAGTATTAGAGATGTGGCTTTCGAGTAGTGGTCTCCATGACAACAGAGAACCATTTCACAGTAATCGCGTCTCAGGGAAAAGGAAGAGGGTTCGCAAGATGCAAGGAGCATAATATTGGCAGCTTGAAGCCAACCGCAACTATGCGAGCATTGCGAGGGAGGGAGAAACTCACGATCGAGATTTTGGCCCTGGACCCGGCTTTTTGGCTAGAACTTCGAACACGCACTGTTTACCGAGTCTTACACAACGATGGCATTCGTCCGGTCGCTGTTCAGTGGTTGCGCATTTGGCTTTTGCTCGTATGCAAGGCAAGCACGCCTTACGCATCCGTGTTCCTACGCTGTCGGACGACATGACAAGGGTAATCCAGTGGGCTTGGTAGCAACAAGAATTGCAGCCGTTCCCGACGGGATTCGAAGGTATCTCATTTTGAGAAGAGATGGAGCTGCAAGGTGGTAGAAGTATGGCAAGCGTGACGCCTACTCATGCGGTACGCCTGATGCATTTACGGCGAAAAGCGGCTAGCGATCGGAAACGGCGGGATTATTGCTCAACATACCCGGGTGACAGCATCAAACAAACTATCCGCCATATGATAAAGTGCAACGCCTTGATCGCATACGAATCGAAGGATCAAGGCGTCATTGTTTCCAACGACCAGATGGACGAATCCAGGCGGACACTGCTAATGCTTAAAGGCTTCACATTTCGCTGGCAATGACGAATGATAGACCCAGACTACTAGGCGTTTCGACATAGCAACCATGAGCGACAAATTAACTTCACCGCAGGAAAAGACAGTTCCTGGAAATCCTTGAGACTTCCTCCATTGAGGTAAGCTCTAAGGATCTGAGCCATGATGCTCAAGCGGAAGACTACTCGTTGTCCGGCGCCAAACTTCATATCATCATCTTTGGATTGGGCCTGGCGATCTTCTTGATGGCACTCGACATGTCCATCCTGGTCACAGCCATTCCGCTCATCACAGAAAATTTCCAGTCAGTCGCGAATATTGGCTAGTACATAAGCGCGTACACACTTTCTGTGTAAGGTAAGCTTGCGACACCGTACCCAGATACATAATTGACCCCCTGTAGAAGCGCTTTCCAGCCGTTATGTGGAAAGCTATACGCAAACTTCTCTTTGAAGGTAAGATAGTGTGCATGCGGCCTCCGCGTGAGCTAAGACTAGTCAGTGGACTTTTCTCACGTTGTTCTTGCTGTTCGAGATCGGCTCGACGATCTCGGGTGCAGCAACATCATCGAACATGCTTATCGTTGGACGCTTCATCTCCGGAATGGGTGCGGCCGGGCTAATGTCTGGAACTCTTTCTATAACCGCGACAGTCGTTGCTGTTCGTCTTCCCGCGCTCTATACTGGCATTATCTCTGCGAATTTTGGTATCGCGCTTATCTGTGGCCCGCTCCTTGGAGGTGCCTTTACACAACACGTGTCGTGGCCATGGGTGTTTTACATCAACTTGCCACTGGGCGCTATTACTATCTTAGCGTTGGTATTTATGTTCAATCCTCCATGGCGGCCAGCGGAGAACGAGTCCGTCAAGGACCGGATCAAGAAGCTGGATCTTCCCGGTGTCGCGATCTTTGTTCCAGCCATTTTTATGATCCTCTTGGCTTTGCAATGGGGCGGAATCACCTATGCGTGGAATTTTTCGCGGATCATCGGACTATTTGTTGGCGCAGGCGCGGTCCTGATCCTCTTTGCTGCTTACCAGTGGCGCAAGGGCGATATGGCAATGATCCCTCGCTCCATCCTGACCAGCCGAACAGTCCTTCTCGCCAGCATAGCTGCCATGTGGGGCGTGGGCGCGCAGAGTTTGTTCAGTTTGTGGATGCCGGAGTGGTTCCAGGTAGGACGTGAAAATCGGCATCAGGACGGCAGCACTAATACCGGCAGGTCATCAAAGGCGTTTCGCCCGTAAGGTCCAGAATCAATCTTCTACCGGCCATGCTCGCTCAGACCGTGTCTACTATTATCGCTGGAGGTTTGACGTCTCCATTGGGCAATTACAACCCATTCTTGCTGCTCGGCTCGGCACTGTTATCCATCGCTGCCGGTTTGTTCACAACGATGAAAGTGGCCACGGGCTCCCCCCAATGGATCGGTTTTCAGGTGATCTCTGGGCTTGGTGGTGGAATGTGTAAGTGACATCATCGCGAACTTACACATCACACACACTGATCATGACCTCGAATCTAGTCATAACCGGTCCACTGATCGCTGTCCAATCGGTGTTAAGTCCAGCTGACACACCCGTTGGTATTGCAACTGTGAGCTTCTTCCAGATGTTCGGCGGTTCTTTGTTCGCAGCTCTGTCGCAGACAATCTTCAATGAGCAATTGGTCAAGGAACTCTCCAAGAATGTTCCTGATATCAATGTTGGAGCTCTTCTTGCCGCCGGAACAATTGGATTCCATAAGGTTGTCCAGCCAGCGCAAATGGCGGGAGTCCTCCAGTCATGCAACGTCGCGATCTTGGATACATTCTATCTTGCTGCAGTTGTCACTGCAACCTCCTTCGTCTTTGCGCTTGGTCTTCCGTGGATCAGCGTTAAGAGCAAATCGGTTGCCGAAGAAGCCGCATGAACAAGTATATCCAAGCATTTGAGTGTCCAGCCTATGTTGGCGATGGCGTCACTATCGGAGTAGAATTGTTCTGATATGGCGAGGTAATCAGAAGAACAGATATATGAGGGAAGTAGAATAGATTGTAAATCAGGAGTTACGCTGAGTGCAGGCCTCACGCTAAATTAGTTTAAGCCTAAAACGAGCTAGCTCGGAAATACACTCACGTTTTCTCGCGACACTCCCGAGACTGTAACGTCGTAAGCTCACGCGATTTCTTGATACACGCGACTGATTGCTCGCAGCCGTACTGATCCCGATTACTTTGCTCAGTACCATGCAGGCATTAGCTGAGTCCGACAGCACGACTTCTACATCATTCTACATCTCGAAAGCCACCAATGCGAAGGGCGAAAGCATTGGGAACGGCTTTTTTGCAGGTCGCGATCATGAAGCTGGAAACGAGATCACGATATTGAGACGTCCACTCGTAGGGTCACTGGACTCTCAGTATCTAGAGGACACCTGCGCCAACTGCTACGTATGGACGGAAGGAGCCTCGACAGGGACCAGACTCTATGTACCTCAAGGGACCAAGGTCTCAAGGTGTGCCGGATGCCAGCGATTTCGGTATTGTAGTAAAGTATGACACCAACTCCAGAAGATAAGGTGCGCTGCTGAACCTAGTGTAGGCATGCCAAAAAGAAGCTTGGAATCGTGGTCACAAGCATGAATGCAAAAGCCTCCACCCTCTGATCGGTAAAGACATGCCGAAGGCTGTTCTTGCATGCATGAAACTGCTGATCAGGCGGAAGTATGGTCTCATATCCGATGACGAATGGGAAAAGCTATGCCAACTACCGACACACGTTGATGACTTCAAGCAGAGTGGGACCTATGAGAACATCGAATTAATGGCTATGGGTGCTGGCCAATTCTCATTGACACAGAACATGTTCAATAAGGACTTTGTCGCGGCAATGTACATGAGAGTATGTTAATGGCTGTCTGCACAGGCTCTGCTGACACTCTCTAGGTCCTCACAAATTCCTTGACGCTCATCACACCGTCTCTAGATCCGTTAGGCTTGATGTTGGACCCGACCCTTGGATACATTAATCACTCGTGCGAACCTAACGCATTTGTGCTGATGGATGGTCCATCGGTATCACTACGAACGCTGAGGCCAATTAAGACAGGCGAGGAAGTCTACATATCCTACATCGATACAACAAACCCTTATCACCGACGGCAAGTTGAACTCAAAGATCGATGGTTCTTTAAGTGCGAATGCTCGAAGTGTCAAAAAGGTGTAACACTGGACGAAGACAGATGGGCTCGTGAACCACGAAATCTCGCAAAGAAGGTCAAGGACGTCGCCGATGCCATTATCGCCCACGAACCTCTGGCACAATATCCCGCAAACTATGTTGGTGACTCGCGCGACGAGCAGCGAGTTGCAGCCATACAAGGCAAGGCTTTTGCTGAGTACGCGGAGGCGCAGAGAGCGCAGGACCCAGAGGAAGTCATCCACAAGATCGAAGACGCTATGCGGCTATGTCATCAATCTGGACTGTGGCCTGTGTACCGCCAACCGTACGCAGCGCTTCGGGATGATCTTATCGTGAACCTGCTCTCAATGGGGAAATACCCGATTGCATGGGCGCAGTGTGCAAAGCGTTACAAGCACATCCTTCCAAAGCTCTATCCCAGTCCCTTTCACCCTACTCGTGTCGTACAGACATGGCAGATGGCAGCACTTGCGGTGTATCTAGCGGGCGACCCGGAAGGTATTGGAGCACCGGGCGTCAATATGGGGCTCATTGCGATGATGCTCGTCAAGCAAGTTCTTGACGCTTCGAGCATGAGTCATGGATCGAATAGTGCATTTGCAAGGAGTGTAAGAGGCAAGGCAGAAGAAATGACTGAAGAGCTGAGGAGAAGTCTCGGTGGTAGTCCGGACACTGAAGTTGTCAACCACGAGCTTGAAGTCCAGAGGGATATGCTCATGGAGATGGGCGAGTGGATCAAGATATGATATCGATCGATAGTTAAAGGTAATTTGCTAACATTGCTCCTGCGGAATTCATCTCGCTACAGCAAGCAGTCAAGGTGCTCCCGAGAATGGCGATTTTGGGGTTTTCTCCCCACATGTGCTTCCTCAGGCTAAGTTATGCTATCGTGCAATTTGGCTGTGTAGAGCATGAAGGCGTGGTCTGAGTCATACGTTTCGTTCGGCTCTGGCAGGGTGAGGGTGAGGATGGACAGTAGCAATTCCCGCATTGTTCTCATCCTCACTCCCCTTCACCACGGCCTGCCTGAGACCGCCTCCTCTCTCACCACGCCGCAATCATAAAAGGTCGACCACCTCAATCTAACCACATTCTCGATATTCACAGCCGCTTGATCACACCGACTCGAAAGCAACACACCTTGTTGCGCCACGCCACCTGATTACTCTGCACCTTCTAGCACATCGAATATCAACTATGGCCAAAACTGCAGCCACAGAGGCCAATGGTGCCCAGAAAATGATTCCCGCGGATTGCGTCTCAGTCCTCCTTATGGCACTTGACAAAACCACCATCACCAAGGCGCAGTACGAGATCATGTCCGCTCTGGATGGCAGTCGCACTGCTAGCAGCTTCGAGCATCAGTTCCGCACAATCACAGCCAAGGCCAAAGAGCTCAAGAGTCGCGTTGACAACGGCGAGAAGTTCGAGGCGGTCCGACCCGCAAATAAGCGCGGTATGTCCTCCACCACAGTCTTCAGATCCTTAGGACGGTCAACTAACATTGTGTAGGTGGTTCAACCGGTACGGCTTCGCCTGTTACTCCAAGGAAGCGCAAGAATAATGGCGACGGCGAGGATACACCGACCAAGAAGCAAGCTACTCCCAAGGGTCGAAATGAGAAAGATGTCAATTTGCCCAGCAACGATCTTGGAAGCAGTGCCGATGACCTTCCCCTGGACATGGATGAGTTTATCAAGAGTGAGCAAGACTACGACTTCTCTTGAGACACAAGGCAACGGCATAGCTAAGTGATGTGTGAACTATCACACAAGCATGAATGGGTTTCGGAAATGAGACCTACGGAATCGTCCTTTTGTCCATAGGTCTCACCTTTTCTCGACGAGACAGGTTGCATGTGCCATTCGAGTTGAGAGCTTTGCGGACTTGAAACCTTGGAAGGAGTTCTTGAGGTTGGAGAAAATCACAGACTCTGAATTGAAATCTGGCACTTACCATGTGACAAACTACTGCTAATGACATGTACTGAAGTCCCCTCATGATTGGCATGCGGATCACCTGATCATGCATGCCAAGAAGCACGCTCTTTCCCACCTACGCCAAATGAACTTGCCCAACAGCTCTATCGCCATCGACATCGACAGCACAGCTCACCACACTCCGTCACCTTTCGCGGCTGTAATTTCCGTTGAGTAGATCTAAACGTCGGGCCGCCTAAACTCACTCGGGCGAAGGCATAAATCATTACCGGCATCGCGCCGTTTCCACCAGGATGCTTCCAAACAGCCATCCGCACTCCCTAGCAGGCGATCGCCATATCGATAGACGGCCCCGGGTTTCCCAACGACCAACAAGAACAACTGGCGTTGCGCAAGACGTTGATGACGTCGCTGGCGGTTTCCTCATGAAACCAGAGTTTGCAAATTGAGCGGCGACGATCGCTTTGGAGGATGCCGGATACGGATGGAACGGGCTCGGTTGCCGAGGCGGCAGGGAATGCTGCGCGCAAACATCGTGGCCCACGATCAGTCGTACATTCACAACCACGGATGCGCAAGCTGCGCGAGAAATCTGTCGTCATCGAGAAGCATCGCAGTCTGCGCCTGCTTCTTGTACGCAAGCATCCTGGCGAACGTCTCTTGTGCGCCCTCGAAGGACTGCGACACACGAGAGCCAGGCTTCGCCCCTGAATCTCCCCCAGATTATTGATGGCTTGTGGCTATTCCCAACGCGGCTAAAACAAAGACACGGCGGCCATTGGCGTGCTCCTGATGCGCCAGGATGCACAATGGCGCCAGAGGAGCCGCGCAGTGAATGAGCGGCCTCGAGCGCACTGGTTGTAGGCGAGACGCGTCGAAGGCAATAGGAAAGGGGCCTCCTGGAACGAATGCCATTGGGCCAACCGCCGATTGGGCGCATGAGCACGACTTTTACTAGCTCGCAAACCATCGCCAAACCGCATCCGGCAGTCAATTTTGCATTCTTGCTGTTGCTCAGCCAGGCCCCTTGTCCTGGTTAATGTCAGCTGTGCCCAGATTTTCATACCTTTTTGTATTTGACTCTCCCATCCCCAGCTCCGTCTGATCTTTACTCTCACTGTACAAAATCGTCACTCGTTCTACCTACACATACATACCAGTACAACCTTTAATAATAACCTAATCAACAACACACGACAACCACCGTCAACATGCGTTTCTTCGAGATCGTCGTTTCGGGCGCTGCCCTCATCTCCGCAGCTTTCGCTGTCACCATTGACACCTACCCATCGGCTGTCGTTGCTGGTCAGACCTACCAGATCACTTACTCCCCCAAGGACCAGCCAGCTACCTTTGTTCTCCGCAAGGGCAACTCTGCTGACCTACAGACTGTTGGCACCATTGGTATGTAAACCAAATCTGAGTGAGACGCGCTCTTCTCTAACCACCAGCAGGTACTGGCACTGGCGGAACTTTCTCCTGGACCGTTGATAAGAGCCTTCCCACTGACGGAACCTATGCTCTCCAGGTCATCCAGGGCACCGAGAACAACTACTCCGGCCAATTCCCCTTGACCGGTGGATCCACCGCTGTCTCCTCTGCATCTGCTGCCGTTTCTTCCGCTGCTGCGTCTGCGTCCGCCGCCGTCTCCAGCATCAAGGCCTCGCTCTCTTCCGTCCTTGCTAGCGCCAGCAGCGCCGCTGCTTCGGCCTCCATCAGCCCTTCAGCTGGCACCAATGCCACCATCTCATCCGCCACTCTCTCTGCCTCCCGCACTGCCTCACGCTCCACATCTGCCACTGGCACCAGCACCGGCACTGGCATCCCCCAGAGCACTGGCGCCGCCTCGGCCCTCGATGCCAGCCCTCTTGCTCTCATCTTCGGTGCCGTCGCAGCTTTCGCTTACCTTGCATAAATGCCATATTCTCGACGTATTTATCTTTATCTTTGATATAGCTTGCATTGGTAATGGGCGATCCGGCATCAAAATCTGTTAGCTGAACCCCAGCTGCGTATCTTGTCACCGGCGCCTTGGGATGGAGTGGGACACTGTGTACTGCTTCATCTAGCGCAGAGGGCTTTGTACAGTGGTAGCAGAAAATGACAATACAAAATTATTTCACTGGCTATTCTTTTCTCTCGTGTTGCGGTTTGCTTGGAACTTTGATCTACTGCATGTCCTGCAAGTCCTCTGGTGCTTGTTTTAGGCTGCTCACCGGTTCGTATTTTGTTCGCTGCCTATACTCAGGTCCCGGTGTCTTACGTCCACCTACTCGACATGATGCGATCCATGTTGTACAACGTTACCCTACACAATCAAGGGAAGACAGGTTTGACTGCATCACTCCAATGTCGTGATACGAGCCCGTCATGGCAGCATCCCTACGTTGTGCACCGCCTTCCGTGTTTCCCATGTCGTGACTCCCGGACTATGCAAATGTCTGGCTACTTTGGTTCACTGACACACCTGTGACACCTTGAACTTCAATTAAGCTCGCATCACTGACATCACAAAAACTGGACCATGAACCACGCATTCTCCACCCCCAGATCGTTGCTGCATCTGCTGCGTGTCGATCCCAGGTAACCACGGTTCAGCATGAAGCGGTGATGCTTGTTCTCCACGCTGACGCGCTGCACTCTGCATCCCCACCGATCATCTGCAGCCGTACTGAAGTGCGCGAGCCACATCGTACCACCACACCACTCCGTCGCAAACATCGCCGTCGCCATCGACACTCCACGACGCCAATGGCGCAATTCACCTAATTTGCATTAGACACGTAACACAGGTGTTTACGCGTCAATACCCCGGCAGTCACGCGGGCAACGGGCCCTGCGTCAGGGCTGCATGGCGCTAGTGCAAGGAGGTGGCAAGATGTGTCGTGCAGCTTGTGAGAGGCGGGGCTGAGGGCGAGGCTATGGAGGGGTGCGTCAGCTTGGTGAGCGGTTTGCGAGTCGCTTCGCGCGCGCGATGGGTTTGGTGTTGGATGCGAAGGACACGAAGAGGCTGAGCATGCGATGGTGTTGGCAATCCAGCTCTTGGAGGGAGTGAAGAATTTGGCTGCTGATTGGCGCTGAGCTGAGGTAGTACGGCTTGGAGGATTCTCCACTGAGTTGCAGCCCGACTAGAGGATGTATTGAGAAAAGGCAAGTCCATCCCGCACCATGATGTTGGTCCAGATGGCTTCCCAGTAAACTCGAATCTTTGTCTACCTGTCCGGAAAATCCTATGACTGGTAATACCACTGGCAACTTTCGGCGCCTCGAGTACCGAGTTTCTTCTTTCGCATATGCCTTGGGCACATCTCAAGCTGCATCGCATCCCGAGATGGTCTTCTTGCTCAAATTATTTATCTCCTGTCCTTACTTGCATGTGGCACTTGTGTCGAATTCGTTATTTCCTACCATGTTGCGCCTAAGATCTGGACCAAAACACCTTGCTGCTTCATAATGATTGTTCACAAGACCTGACGAAGCATCATCGGTCTCAATAACTGTGTTTACTGTTTATTGCTTGTCCGTACATTTTGCAATTCTTTACTCCATTATATACCAAGTCCAAACACGGCTCCAAAAGCAGAGTATTGCGAGATTGCCTCGACAGTATGCTCTGGAAGAACATTGACATGTGCTGGCACATGGGGATTTCCGTGACAAGAAAGACTCCTAAGCACGACCAACCAGCGATTCTGCTTCGTACTATCCCATTGCGGTATTCAGCACAGTCACTCACTGCTTCTTATTCTTGGCATAGATGAAATTTGCCGCAACAGGCACCAGCCCATTATCACCAGCCCAATCTCTAACGCCACCGCGCTCCTCGCCTGTTCCCCAGTGCTGGCGGTCCTTCGGCTTTGACAGATGCAGCGGCTCCGTTGTTCCATTCTTCGGTGCAAACACGAGGAAAACGTATCTGTGCTTGCCGGTCTTCGGCGGTGGGCCTGGGGGTTTGTACTCAATCACATCATCAGGACCTCCTTTCATCGAGACGTCGATCGTTGTATCAGTAAGACCAAATTCGGGAAGAGGTAAGACGCTCAATGTCTCCTCGGAGACAGATACATTGGTGGCAATCCAGTGGCACATTTCGCCCCATTCCGGGTTGTCGCGGGACGGCGCATCAGGGTCAGTGAGGGTGATGACATATGTGAGACCAGACTTTGTAGATGTAACCGAGCCGGTGGAGTCGTGGAGGGTGATGCTGGGTTGGCTTTGGAGGTGTTTAGGTTTGATTGTGTTGCCTAGATCAGCCCCATCTTTCTTCCAGCTGACAGAGAGGGTGAGACTGGGGAGGAAGTCGTCAATTACTGTTCTCAAGTCAATTGATAGTTACGAAAACTTGTGCAAAGTGGTTGCACCTGTAGGAATGATTTCAGCTTTCTTGAGTCTAAAGATGGTTAATGTGTTATACTCGAATGGTTGTGTAGGAACCGTACTCTGATCGCACAACTTGCACGCTTTTGGAGTTATGAAAGGCTATTGGTTGCTGTTCGGTGGGTAGAGCAATGGCAGGTCTGCTGAGTGTCTGGACTAAGCACGCAAGGCTTAGTGAATTTCGAAACAACATCTTGAAGCCAATCGCGTCTAACGGAGTGTTCTCGAGGTTAAAATGATGCAGTAAAGTGGTTTCGATCGCTTCTGGACTATGAAAGACTGTTTTCTGAGTGTAACAGTGGAGCAAGGTGTTGTCGCGTGAGGTTGTTCCAGAGTTGAAGTTGCTCCTCACTGTGTCGTCATTGCTCGTTCAACGTGCAGATCCGCCTCTAAATCGGGTAACCACTACTCGATAAAGGTAACACCAGCGACGATAATGTGTTGACCTTGTGCAATGAAGTGGATTGGACTTTCTATGGGTATATCGCTCGTGAAGTAAAATGCCGCCTTGTTCCTGGATCATCTTCCGTTGCCCTTATGAAAGTGTGCAAACAAGTTCCGCCTCACAGAGTGCGCTGCTGTTCGTCACGAAGCCCATGTTCTGCGAAATCTGATACTCAGCCAGCTCCTGAGCTCCGCGACCAGTCATCGTACCAGTACAATCGTTGAGCAAGATGCAGTCCCAGCCGTACGAGTATGCGTCAGACACAGTTCCAAACACGCACTGATCGGTGTTAACTCCTGCGAAAAGCAGAGTCTGTTTCCCAGATGCCCGCAAATACTCGTGAAGTGGCTCCTCGGTAGACCAGAGACCACTCATGCGCGTCTTGTCGAAGAAGAGGTCGCCGGGCTGTGCGACTGCTTTCATCGGCTCATATAGGTCGGCATTCCAGGATCGCTTGAACAGACATCTTCCCTGGCGATCTGGCAGCCGGGCTCCGAGACCAACGTGCCAGCCCAACG
The DNA here is from genome assembly GCA_010015745.1 of Setomelanomma holmii. Classification (NCBI taxonomy): domain Eukaryota; kingdom Fungi; phylum Ascomycota; class Dothideomycetes; order Pleosporales; family Phaeosphaeriaceae; genus Setomelanomma; species Setomelanomma holmii. The sequence continues at coordinate 657,679 of ML978156.1, forward strand.
TCTTGCTGAAGCCTCGCTGAATGGCGGGTGCCATTTTCTTGAGGTCTTCATCGGTGATGCCCCAGTTGAGCCAAGCAATCTGGATCCCTTCTTTCCTGCAACGTTCGATGGCCTTGATGGTAGGGCCTACGGCCGCAATACCAGCAGCATGATCGCGGTAGATGGGGTTGATAAAGTAGTTTTGCATGTCGACGATGATCAGAACCGCTGTGGCCGGGTCGATCATGAAGCCGCTGTGATTGCGCTCTGCTTCGTTGCACTCAAACACTATCTTCTGTTCCGATCCTCGCGACAGGTCGAATTTTTTGGTAGCTGGTAGGTAGAGCCATTGCTCCTCGCCGCCGAATGGAATTGACGCAGTACATTTTATCGTGCCCACAGTAATATCGTGTTGTTGTTGTTCTTCGGTAGTGCGGACGATAGATTCAGAGGCCATGGAAGTTCTGTAATTTGCAGTGGTCGAGAGTCGTGTTGCGGTAGGAAATGTAAGGTTGTAGGAACTGTGCCAAGAGAAGCAAGCAAGCCCTTCGCGGTCGGGAGTAGGAGCGAAGAGTGGTCTGCTGAACGCAAGCAAGGGCTTTGGGCTTACCTTTGTACACCTTTGTCACTACACTCGTTCCTGCTTTGTTTGGCGGTGAACATGATAACAATCCAGCGGCTTATCGTTCTGATAGGCTTCCCTCGGAAGAGCTCCTCGTCATGAGACAACATTGAGGTCATATCTGGTACGCTCGTTGAGCCTATCGTAGCGCGTGAAGCCTAAGTCCCGGTGAATATCTATCTATGTACCCCAGTTTTTCTGTTTGCAGCCTTGCGCCTTGGGGTATAGCATCATTGAAGCCCGACGATCATGTATCTAGGGCCACAGATCTGGAGAGATACAGTCTGGGGAAGCCCTTGATAATATGGTGGTGTCGCGTGTTACCATAGTCTTACAAAGAGATAAGGCGAACGTACACAGCTGATAGCCGTCGCCTGCGGTCAGCTCCTCCGACACTACCCGAGCCGGGCAGCCAAGACGGTTGCGGCTAACATGCAGGAACTCCAACACAGCTTGCTCACATAGTGGATGGTCTGTTTATATGAAGAGCTTCGCGATATGAGACTCGGTTCGCCTGATATGCTACTTGGGAGCTCATGTCATATGCTGCTCTGCTCTTCCCAGATTGAATGAGGTGAAATAGTGGGTGGCGTCAGGAAAGGAGACTTAATGGTGGAGGACCACAGCGAGTTATCTCATAGAGAGGCAGATGAACTTATCGAGTCGTCGTCCTTGTGGATCAAGGAATGTTTGCCATGGTTTGAATAGCTCGCATAGCTTCGTGCGATCGTGGCATCTCGTAGATAGGGTCAGGAGGGCTTGTTTCGCAGATTGGACCGTGGGCATGAAGCCGAGACGAGGGTACGCTTGTCGGATGCTTTCCGTGTACGCATCCCCTTTAATGCGAGTTACATACGTGGGCATCTAGAAAGGAGATTGCGGTCATGGGCGACGTTGGGCGCGTTGTAAGGTCCGCGGTAGCTGCACGTGATTTCGCTTCGAATTGATGTTCCCGGCCGTCCAAGGTTTGCGCGCAATGACGGAGGTAAACTCATCACGAGCCTCAACCTCCTCCGGTGTCTGTATTCAGGCACGCGCCTTCTGCCGATCATCTCTGCGTCCCTCCAAGCAGACTCTCTCATCGCACACCGCTAGACACCATTAGGACATTCTACAGCTAGTCTTGCTCGTCTGCACGATCACAAGCCGAACTCCCCAGAGCACCGAAACATTTACAACCACAGCGCCATGGCTTCGCTGGGCGAGGAGCTGCTCAACATCGTCAACAGGCTGCAGGATCTTGTTTTCAACACTATTGGGAATGATTCGCTTGATCTGCCCCAAATTGTACGCGCACCCCGCCAGTCTGGCAGCTTGAGCAGAGTAGTTGGCTTCAAGTTTCGAGATCTTGTACCATATCTTGGCTGGATTTATATTGACTTGCCCAGGTTGTAGTAGGATCACAGTCGTCTGGAAAGTCATCGGTACTCGAGAACATCGTCGGCAGAGACTTCCTCCCCCGAGGTAGTGGCATCGTTACGAGACGGCCACTTATCCTACAGCTCATCAACCTTCCTAGCGAGCGAGACGAAGACGAGAACGATGAAGTACACGTCCCACACACTCCAGCAAGTGTCGCTGGGCAACAAGAATGGGGAGAATTCCTGCACATTCCAGGACGGAAATTCTACGATTTCGCCGAGGTTAGACGTGAAATCGAAGCCGAGACGTCGAGGATAGCAGGAAACAACAAGGGCATCAACAGGCAACCCATTAACCTCAAAATCTATTCTCCGCACGTCCTCAGCTTGACACTCGTCGATTTGCCGGGTCTGACAAAGGTTGGTGAAGAAGAGCGGTCTGGGAGATGGAGCTAACAGCTGCAGGTACCCATCGGCGACCAACCGACAGACATCGAAAAGCAGACCCGCAACCTCATCACCGAATACATCGCGAAGCCAAACAGTGTCATACTCGCCGTCTCTCCTGCCAACGTCGACCTTGTCAACTCTGAAGCGCTGAAGTTGGCCCGCCATGTCGATCCCATGGGCAAGCGGACAATTGGTGTCCTCACAAAGTTGGACCTGATGGATCACGGCACCAACGCCATGGATATTCTGTCCGGGCGAGTGTACCCCCTCAAGCTCGGTTTCATCGGTATCGTCAATCGATCGCAAGCGGACATCCAAACTGGCAAGCCGCTGCACGATGCGCTGGCAGCGGAGCGCGACTTCTTTAGGCACCACCCCGCATACAGGAACATGGCGAATCGATGCGGCACCCAGTACCTTGCGAAGAGCCTTAACTCGACACTCATGACACACATTCGCGATCGTCTCCCAGACATCAAGGCGAGGTTGAATACTCTTATGGGACAGACACAACAAGAACTGGCAAGCTATGGCGATGTCGCGTTCACCGGAAAGGAGCATCGAGGCTCTCTGATACTCCAACTCATGACTCGATTCGCTTCGTCATTCATTTCGTCGATCGACGGTACATCTACAGAAATCTCGACCAAGGAGCTGTGCGGTGGCGCCAGGATATACTACATTTTCAACTCGGTTTTTGGAAACTCGTTGGAGCAGGTCGATCCAACCATGAATCTTTCGGTACTTGACATCCGTACAGCCATCCGAAACTCCACAGGACCGCGACCCAGTCTGTTTGTCCCTGAATTGGCTTTTGACCTGCTCGTCAAGCCCCAGATCAAACTTTTAGAAATCCCCAGTCAGCGTTGCGTGGAGCTCGTATACGAGGAGCTCATCAAGATTTGCCATACCTGTGGCTCAACTGAGTTGACAAGATACCCGAGGTTACAAGGCAAACTGATTGAGGTAGTATCTGATCTCCTACGAGAACAATTGGGACCTTGCGCACAATACGTCGGTTCCCTGATCGATATCCAACGCGCATACATCAACACAAACCACCCGAACTTCCTTGGTGCAGCAGCCGCCATGTCCTCGGTAATCAACGACAAGGAGCAGAGGGAGAAGAAGATCGCAGCGGAAGCCGAGAAGAAAAAGAGGGAAAAAAGACGACTAAAGGAACTGAATGTTGCGACAGCTAACGGCGGCGAAACTCCTCCAGACGCCGACGAAGTGGACACTCCCACATCAGCGAAAGCACTGCCTCTTCGAAAACATCAAGCACAAGCGAGCCGCAGTATGTCACCAGCGGTCGGGCGCTTATTGAATGGCTCCCATAACAGCATATCAGGTCAACTTAACAACCGAACACGGTCGCCCCCACCAGCACGTGACAGTTTCTTGAACTACTTCTTTGGCAAGGACGGCGCAAATGCCTACTCGAACTCAGCACAAAATCCTCAGCAGCAAGTAGACAACAGGCCTGGAAGTAGGCATGTGAGCCAAAACATCGAGCCTAGCTTTGCGCAAAGCATCCGAAGAGGAGACACAAGACAGCCCACGCACGTGCTCGAGATGCTGCCAGACGAAGATGACACTCCAATGAGCCCAATCCGAGACCCCGCCTATGAGGGTGGCTTCGTAAGTTCGCAAGCCAGCGATTACTCGACATCATTGCTAACAAATCTCCAGCCATCGGACCCTGAATCGGCACCAGCACTTACCGAGCGCGAAGCTTTGGAGACTGAGCTTATCCGCCGGCTCATCTCATCCTACTTCAACATTGTCCGGGAGACTGTCGCAGATCAGGTACCCAAAGCAATTATGCATCTCCTTGTAAATCACTCCAAGGATGTCGTGCAGAACAGGCTCGTGTCCTCGCTGTACAAGGAAGATTTGTTCCAGGAGCTCTTGTACGAAGACGACACCATCAAGGCTGAGCGTGAGAAGTGCGAGAAGCTGCTCAAGACATACAAAGAGGCTGCCAAAATCGTCGGCGAGGTCTTGTAAGAGTAAGGATTTAATGTACTATAACCAGGTACATGGGCAATACCGGTCACTGTAGGCTTCAAAATGTGCAAAACGGCGGACTTTCCACTTGGGCTCATTTGAGGATTGTCCTAGAGGAAAGTCCAGCGTGCAAGGCTATCTCTGTTCATATTTCTTCGGCCTTTGCATGCATATTTCTACTCTTCTGACTCCCTGTTTTGGAAAGGGCGACAGGGCGTTGAGGCTCCGCTTTGCATTGCTGTGCTGGATGTATGTGTCAGGGTACATCATGGAGGTATTGTGAGATGCGCAGTGTATAGAATATATCACTCCACAGTTCGGACTATACTCAATTCGCATGTGACGTTGATATAACAAAAACAACCAAGAAGTCAATCTATGATGAAGGGACCAGAACAAAGCATGTATGTTGAACGTGACCAAATCGGCGTCTACATATACTGTACATGTGGTACGAAATACAAGAGGCATATTTCTCGCACCACTATCGCTAACCACGTTCCCACCTCCAGGCTATTGCTGGGAGCCTCATTATGTGCATGCCTACAAAGAGAGTCATCCGCGTTTGCATCGCTCAGTTGTCCGTTATGCCGAGCAGTGTGTTCAGATCGGCGTTGGGGTCTTTCGGGTCTGCCTTGGCTATCACATTGGTCAGTTCCCACATCTCCGTCATAACTGCGATCCTCCAGAAGAGATTTTCTCCAGAGACAGGGCAAACGCACCTCCTGAAGACTTTGGCTGTTCCGAGGGATGTGTCTTTGCCCACTCCGCCTTTGCTTGCCTAATCAACGACTCCTTGTGCTCCCACTCCTTACTCTGCGCGTTCATCTTATCGCGTGCTGATATCGACAGCTGGTGGTATGCGCCGTAGAAGACACCGAAGCCGAGGGCGGACCATCGGAGCACCTATTGCCATCCCGTTAGCTCTTGCTCTTCATCTCGGAAGCTACATGGCGCTCGCAAAAGTCGCTTCGACTGCGCAGATAGCTTCGTAGGGAGGATAAGCGTACGTTGACACCGACGGAGGTAGACATGGTAACGGTTCAGTCAGGAGCTTGCGATGGTAGCTACCGAGCTCTCACGTGTCCAATGGCAGGGTATCCGGGTCTGCGACGATGATGCTCCGCGTGAAACTGAGCGCGGGGGCGTGACTGCGGCGTCGGGGGAGATGGGGGATGGGTCTGGTTGTAGAGGTCCAAGATTTCGGTCGGGTTGAACCGCTCCAATGCCGCGCTAGTCACGGTACCTGGTGGCTTGGCGCGATTTCGGGGAGAGACACGCGCATGACTTGATTGACCACTGCTTTGCGGACATATTGTTCGTATGCTGTAAGACTCCTTTCTCAATAAAACGGAGATCACGACACGTGGTCGTAAAGGAGCACTGCAATATCCTCGGCGACTCAGTACATTACCTACATCTCCGCAATGTCGGAGTCTACTATGCAGCAGCGGCGCGATGAGATTCTCGCAAAGAAGGCCAAACTCGCAGAGCTGAAGCGCCAGCGCGAATTGAGGAAGCAAGAGTCGGCGAACCGGCAATCTCTAAGCGGGAGTCCTTTGGGAGAAGTGCGACAAACCCCACAAGCTCGCAACCACTACTGACCGAATCAAGATACTATCTCCCACACCTCGACGGAGCGAAGATCTCGACAAGCGGACCGACGTCAACAACCTCATCAACAGCATTCTTGGAGAAAGCCGACCGGGCTCGACTCAGCCAGGCTCCCCAGCCGGCGCAGGACGACCCACACGGCCCACGTCGATAGTCAGCACAGGGCAGCTTAGCAGTGACAATGAAGGGCAGTCAAACTACCAGCCAGTCGGCGGTATGGTGGATCGAGAAATGCAGACGCTGTCGATAGGACCATTAGCCACCGTGTACGAGTTCGACGGTCAGGTCACCAACGAGGTTAAGAACGAGAAGGAGGTCATCACATACAGCAAGGGCGTGCAGGCGAGTATAGACTGGAGCCCAGTACAGACACGGGGAGCTGGGGGCAGCGATAGCGAGCGCGACGACAGTCCCACGCGATCACCGAAAAGTAAGAGGCTCAGCCGGCGACAGAAGGAGAGAGACGAAGAGATCCGCGCGCAGCTACGGAAGGAGATTGAAGAGGAGCTCAAGGTTGCACAACAAGCTGTACAGGATGGCACTCTGCCGGCGGGCTCGGATGAGAACTTTCCCTTCAAGACGCTTTCGAACGAAGAGCTGACGGCTGTGGAGAACTCGGATGAGTTCATTGGTTTCGTCGAGCGCAGTACAAAGGTGCTGGAGCGCGCGCTGGACCAGCAACTTGACTACGACATCATGGCGGACTATGCGCTGGGTGGTGTTGATGTAGACGACGAAGATGAGGGCTATGGCTCGAGTGGAGGCAAGAAGGGTCGGCGAATAAAGGAGATTGCCCAATTTTGGGATGAGCGATGGAGCAAGAAGAGAATGATCTCAGATCTAGACTTCTCAACAAAGGTAATGAGCTCCTTGAGGAAGCACGAAGCACTGCTGACAGGAGTCGCAGTTTCCAGAACTCGTACTTGCCTCCTACACTAAGAACCCATCTGCTCCACACGATCCAGACGGCCTCATCCAGGTTTGGAACATGCACATGCACGACCGCCCCGAGTGGATATTTCACGCCCAGTCAGACATCATCACGGCGAAGTTCTCACCATTTCACCCCAATTTGATCATTGGCGGTGCCTACTCGGGTCAGGTGTTGATTTGGGATACACGCGCAAGTGCTACGCCTGTGCAGAAGACACCTCTAACTGGCTCTGGGCATACACATCCAGTCTACTCGATCGATGTGGTGGGCACACAGAATGCAAACAACATCATCTCATGTTCAACTGATGGCGTGGTGTGTGGCTGGACAGTGGACATGCTCTCACAACCACAAGAATTCCTTGAACTTACTTCGCCACCACCTGCCAAGACAGACGACATGGCAGTAACATGCATTGCCTTCCCGCAATCGGATCCAACATACTTCCTTGCCGGTACAGAAGAAGGGTCCATCTACCCATGTCATCGATACGACCGAGCAGGCGCAAAAGCAGGTGTCGACGGCCGTGTCAAATACGCCGGTCACGCAGCGCCAGTCATGAGCCTGGACTTTCACCCGGCAAAGGGTCAGATCGACCTAGGCGATCTCGTCCTCTCCTCAAGCGTAGACTGGAGTGTCAAGCTCTGGAAAGTGCGCCCACCGGCGGCAACGGGCGCAACAAATGCCACGCTTAACTCAGGAACCGCGCAACAAGTCACTCCTGTTTTAGACATTGCACGCGAAGATCTGGTCTACGACGCACGCTGGTCGCCCGTCAAGCCCTCTGTCTTTGCGCTCGTTGACGGCGCGGGAAGCCTCGAGGTCTGGGATATCAATATCGATGTCGAAGTCCCTGTCCAATCTATCAAACCTAGCGATAACAAGCGCGGCGCGTTCGCGAGCATGCCAACCGGTCTCGGATACATGAACCGGAGTCTGAACAAGCTTGCTTGGGAGAGAAATGAAGGAAGACGCGTTGCTGTGGGTGGTATGGATGGCGTAGTCACGGTATTCGAGGTCGGCCAGGATCTTGGCGGCGTGGAGACGAGGGGCGAGGAGTGGAGTGGAGTCAAGAGACTAGTTAGCCGGTTGGAGGGCGGTGGGGAGGTTAATGGAAAGTGAGACTTGACGTCAGCAGTCGTGCTTCGAGGTCCATGGAAATACTGTCATGTTGCAGAGGCTAAGGTGCAGCATATTTGTGGCGTCCTGCGTTGCGTTGCGATGCTTTTACATACCCCATGAAGCGAAACAAGCGAAACCAAGCATTTGAATCATTTACCTGCGTGCACACTACTGTCATGTAAGCCACCAATGTTCTAATTCTATTCCAAAATCGAATTCGCACAAATGCCGTCACACATCCAACGTTTTCGGCATCCTTGAGATGCGTGTCACGGCCTCCGGCATCCATGGTGGAGAGCCGACCACTTCGGGAAACGCAACAACGTCGAAGTACGGCAACGCTATGACACTTCAACCAACCACAATGCGGCAACGTTCTTCTTTCAGGAATAGCTGAGGCTGATCCGCAGGTATGCGGGTCAGATACGGGTGGCGTATGGGAATTACGTGAGCCTAGTTTTGGACGTCAAAGGTTCTTATACTGGGCTGAGCCAAGGACGATGGTGCTCGTTGGAAAGCTTCACGCGCCACGACTTGCTTACGACTACGATTGACGAATATCCTTGGAAACGATTACAAGCAACCATACAACTCTCTGAGACGTGCTCTAGAAATTAATCGGCGACATCAAACCTCAGTCCGCAAGTTACTACATCATCTCAGCCCCAATTCTCATCGCCATCAACGAATCATTACTGTTCAAACCATCACGCCTCGAGACTCCATCAGTTCATCACCTCAAATCACTCCCCACCACGATATACCAAAATGCGCAAATCACTCCCTCTCCTCTCCCTCCTCGGCCTCACAGCCACAACCTCCGCGCAAACATCCTCCTGGGGCCAACCCTTCACCGTCGACAACGGCGCCACATCCCAGGAAACTCTTCTTCCCACCAGTGTGCCCGCGATTCAAAGTCGCCTGCCGAGTGGGAGTGGTGTGAGTGTCAGTTTGAAGACGACGTTAAGTGGTGCAGCGAGCGGGAGTAGTGCTGCAAGTGGCAGTAGGACGGGATCAGCGACGGGGAGTGCAGCGGCGGTGCAGAGTTCGGGCGGTGCAGTGGAGGGCGTGAGGGTAGGGAGGAAGATGGGTTATGCGGGGGTATTGGCGGGGGCGGCTGGGGTTTTGTTCGTCTAATAGGAGGATTGGGATCGGAGGGAGGTGAATTTGGGTGTGGGCGGAGGGTGGTTACGATGGATTGAGCGAGAGTCTTGAAAGAGGGAACGTCGGGACTATGAGGCTAACTGTTTCCAATGCATCAAAGACTGTCGAAATGCAGGTTTGATGAATGCAGGATCCTGATTTCAGAGAAATGTGGGTTCGAGCTGGGAGTGGTCGTCAATGCTGCCGTGCGGTGGCTACAGTTCGTTGATTGTTTCCCAGTCAAATATCAATTGGATCCAAGAGCTAAAGTCTTCATCGCCATAAACCTACACATTCATTTCTGCGTCCAGGCTTTTTGGTGGTTTGGCTGTGCAGCATGTCCAGGTAGCTCCCATGGTCCGGGTCCGCCATGAGCATGTACTTGTCGCTGGAGATATCCACTCCCTTATAGTTCCCAAGCATTCGCATTCGTTGCCAATTCTGCTTCGTTCACTCCTCCTGCCTGAAGCTTGGATGTCCTCCCTCTTTCTAGCTCAGCCTTTTCAACTTGTTCGGCCTCGCTCGTCCCCTTGTTTTTGCTCTTGCGATAGCGCAGGAACAGTAGCACGAAGATGCCAATCAGGACCAGGACGGCCACACTACCGATCACGGCGCCTGCTATCAGGCCGGCTGAAGGACTGGAAGAGCCACCGCCGTCTGACGAGCTAGAGCTCGGGGACGACGACAGGAGGTTACCGTCGAAGTAGTCGCAGCTGTATTGCTTATGCTCGGCTGACCCATAGTTATATCCACCTGAGTAGTTCCTAGAGGTTGATTGGCTATTACACTAGACAAACTCGCAATCCGACTTGACAGTTCTGCGTCGGCGGCAAAATTGACTTGCGTTGGAGCAACTGCAGGCTGGCCTGTGACTACACCAAGAGAGTTTGTTTATTGTAAGAGGGTCGTCTGGAGAATTGCGTCGACGCTGGATGTAGTGGCAGCCTGACGGGGCCCACCCTGTCGTCGAACGATCGAATGCTCAAAGGCGGCTGATTTTACGGGAGTGTAGTGCTGCCGCATCGACACTTCGACGATAGAGCGCTCATAATAGTAGGTCGAGCGGGTGCAGGCTGAGTGGATAGTGTATTGAACAGCAGCAGGATGGACGGTGACCTACACTTGAGCCTGTATTTTTTCTTGATCTTGCGCGAAATCATAACCCCACAAAAGCGATGACAGCATCCACGAAGAAGGCAGCATGGTTATTGTTCGAAAGGCGGGAGTCGTCGACAAGGCTGAAGAAAGGAGCTGGTAGCGCTTTTAAAGGTTGATCAGATGGCGCGGCGAGTAGCGCCCTACATGCAAGACGGGAGGATCTTGCACTGATATTTGTCGAATGTTTCAAAATGTAGCCTCGAACGGGGATATGCCATAGCATGGCTGCATCAGGCTGTAGGACTTCTCGATGCAATCACCGATACCTTCATGGAAGATGTCGGCATCACACAGTTCCAGTTCAACGTCGGCCAGCAGCTGCTCTCACTTGGAATCGTCATCTTCGAGATTCCATTAATGATGATCCTCTATAAGGTGCGGTTGCCATCAAGAATCTCAGGAAAGCGAGTTGGCTGACCGCAAAGACTGGTCGAACCAGGAAAGTGGCTTACACTACAGCTCTTTCTGTTCGGGCTCATCAGTACTTTTCAAGCCTGGCAAAGAAATACTCAAGTTACCTTGCGACTCGATTTCTTCTCGGTATGACGGAAAGTGGGTATATTTCAGGCGGCCTATGGACACTTTCAACCTGGTACACTCGCCAGTAGACCGCGAAGCGGACCATGATCTTTTTCTTTGGGAACCAGCTTGGACAGGCCTCGACCAATTTGATCGCCTATGGTAGGTCGAGTGAAATTATATACCTATATTTATGACTAATTGGTTCAAGTGATTCTACATATGAAAGGCGTCGCCGGCTACCCTGGCTGGTTCTGGCTGTTCGTCATCATGGGCAGCTTCACGATTGCAAGCGGCATATTCATGGGCTTCTGCCTACCTGACTCGATCGAGAACCTGCGCAACTTGTCCCTGCCTAAATTCAAGCTCTCCACCGATCGCGAATTGCACATATTGCGTAGCCGTGTCACGCTCGATGGCAGTCAGAAGTCAGGCAGAAAGCAACATATCAAAAGTGAGATCGCTGTTGTCCGCGGCCGGCACAGCCAGATCGCAACAAATGCCGCTGAACGATATATTGTGTTCATCAGGCGAACCTGTCTTCCACGCTCTAACAAGTCTTCTTGATTGATACAGATCGAGTCAGCCCAGAACAACAATTTGTGGGCCCGAGCGAATTTGAAGATGGCGTGAACAGCCTCGGCCAAATTCACCATAACATTGACTTCGGTTCCATCAACCTGTAAGCTACGCGAAAGGTCCGAGTAGCCCTAGGTATAGGACAGCGCTATGTATGGCGGGGCCTTCCCGACCTCAATGGTGCAAAGGGCGCAATCTGGCTGCAGCCCGGGGAGGACATGGATCAGCCTTATCGAACGCTGAGATGGGAGTGGCCGATACGCAAAGCTGGTGCTTTTCTTCGTTGATGATCTGTCTATTACGCTATCCTGCCTTGTCTTCATAGTTACGAGATTCTGTGGGCAGTGTGGTGGTAGTGAGACAAGATATCAGCGAACTCATTCTTTGGTTTCAACTGGATATCATGAGGCTGGACTGCGCCACTCGGCAACGGCAGGTTGGCAACTAATCAGCTGCAGAACATCTTGCTGTATCCGGCACAGATCAACTTGACGAAAGCACTTTGCTCTGCAACGAGCAGAGCTCTACGATCGTACTCACGTTGCTGATCTCCTGATGGCTCGCACCAAGACGTTGTTTAGCAAACTCGTTCGTTGATACCTCGGCGTCCATAGCTGTCTTTCCCCAAGCTGCAACGTCCTTAGAACCCGCTGGAAGAAGGTGACTTTCGCCAGAGAGACGTAGCAATGCCTCTTCAATAATCTGATCTGCGGAGCTGATCTGGTTCTGAAGGTAGACAGACTGTTGCAGCAAAGAGCGCTCAGCATTGGCAACCTGGGTGAGATGAGGAAAGTGAGGAAGGAGCTTTGCAATCGTCATTTGCTGTTGAGCATTGGCCGGCAACTCCTTGGGTCCATCGTTCTGGGCCGCTCTTTGTTCGTCCTCTGGCATGACTGGAGACTGCTGGAGATTGGTGTAATTTTGAACGAGCCTAGCTCGAGCTTTCATGTACTCGTCGTAAGCATTTCGAACTCTTTCTTCTGCCGACTCCATATTGAATTGTTTCGCGTCGTTGACAGGTCGCTTGATCGGCGAAGCATCTTCCAGAAACACTGAGTCTTCCTCCATCTTGGCGAGCTCAAGTTGCACCCACTCCACAATCTCATCTCGTGCACACTCCAAGGCAAAAACCTGCTGCTGCAACCGTGGCAGCTGGTGAGACTTTGCTTGTGCATCTGTCCGTGCAGCCTTTGCCCTGTCTAAACTCGAACGTGCGTCTAGCACTTCTTGCTTCAGCTTGAAAAGGTAAGTCTGGTCGTCCTGAGCCTGTGAGAGCTGATCCAGTCTTTCTGCAGGTAGGCTGGATTGCTGTCCAATGGATTCTTCGACAAGAGTTCTCAGATCTTGAGGGGAATGCGAAGGCCGCGCCAACAGAAGTTTTTCCAATGAACCCTGTACGACTTGCAACTCTGCTTGACGGCGACGCTGCCGGAGAAGTGTTACATAGCCCTGCGTGCTTCCATTGTCATAGTCGGCTTGAGACTGTGGAGGGTTTTCATCGATGTGTCTTTGCTGCATATCTTTAAGCGCGGCCTGAAGCTTCCGGTGCTTAGCCTGTGCCTGATGACGGGCTCGTAAAGCCAGGAGATAATCCAGACGGAAGCCCTTCAATCCCGGCGGATTTGTGGAGACCGCCGAAATGCCATGGGGACTCTCATGACTGAGATGTTGGCTTTTTGTCTCGACGCTGACAGGACGCAGACTGGCTGTCAGATACTTCAAAAGCGTTCTTCGTATCTTGAGTGTCTCTTCGCGGGAATTAATACAGGACGAGAGCGCTCTGTCCACCTCCAAGATAGGACAAGGTGTTGTCGCGGGCATGTTGGATGTCCGTTTGATTCTGTGCGGCCCAAACCTATGACGAGATCTGAAAGATGAGGTCGAGAACGTCTGGGGCGACAACCTCGTAGGCAAGACACAGGTCGTCCTTCGACGGAACTTGGGGCTGATGAAGAGTGAGGATAGACAATCTTGGCTTGTTTGTGCGACCGTTTTGCTCGGACCTTCCCAATGCGCTAGCGCAAAACGCGAGAACACGTGCTGCTCACTCGACACTACCTGCGACCCTTGATCGCGAGATCTCGTACTGCCATGCCGTATACTGAGCAGAACACAAAATCGATTTCCAAGGTCTTGGATGCCTTGAGGTGCTTATATATTGATGACCATAATAGTCCAGAGCTGCTCTGACCTGTCATGCAAATGTGGTCTCTGTCACCAAGATTTTAAATGTGTGGCCTCAGATTCGATACTCCTTGATTTACCAACGGTTCGAATAATATCATTCGTCGGCTTCAGATGTCTTTACGGTGCATAGCACAACCTCCTACGAGATCGTCTTCTACGCATTAGTGGGCTTCAAGTGGTGCAATTCTGAAGTGGGCGAGTGGAAATTGCAAGGTTGAAGCTGGACCTCGGAACCACTTCTCGTGATGTTTCATAGATGAGCGAGACAATCCAACAACAACGAGCAACCACCAGTCGATCCTGTCAAGTATTGTCACCAATTCTCGCCGATGGTGCATTGGCTGCGCCGAACTCGGGGCTGTGATTTCCGATCGTGTGCGAGGCGCAAGGGTGCTTTTCGAAATTGCAGAGGACGAACAGTATTGCTTGTCTAACATGTGAAACCCGCAGACACGCGAAAATTGGACGGTATTGTCAGTCCTTGTGGTCAGGCGTCAAAGGTAGGGCAAATAAGGAAGTGATTTGTCTTCTTTTCGATGGAGTTTTCGTAGCAAATATCAACATGAGGGAATGACCAATGTCTGCAACCAAGTGTCCATGCGAGGCGCCTTGAGTGTGATCGCAGGAGGGCAAGATGGGGTGGGGATTTATGCGTGTCCAGAGACGGCGCGTCAACGCGGAAGCGTGCCCCGCCAAGCTAGACGCGTCTTAATGGTCATCGTTCAGGGGACAACAGATCAGCGCAAAAAGCACGGTGCTTTGCTGGACCCTCGGGAGCAGCACGCAGCTACTCGGCGCAATGAAGTGACAAGCAAAATAGTATAGAAGACATACAGCAAGGGCGATGAAGGTGTCACACACCGGACCCACGTCATTGCGGTGAGTGACGCGACGGGGACAACGCATCAGGTTGCCGAACCAATTGAGGCCATGCACAGAGGTTCAATTGCCGGGCGCTGTGTTGGCGGACCAGGGTCGCGATACGAAAAGTGGCCTGCACATGCATGAGGAAAGAGCCAGTGCACAGCGCGTGGTGGCTCTTTCCTAGCATTTTAAGGTTGGTCCACAGGTGTCTTGGCTTGCAGGGGAACACCAGTAATTGGACCTTCTGCGCATCTTATTTCGCTTCAGTCCCAAAGGAGGGCCTGCCTTCAGGGCATCTTCCTCACGCTTCCCCTTTTACCCTAGCACGCTCAGAAGTTGCTTGAGCCTTGCGAAGAATTGCGCTGCTCGACGACCTTCACCACCCTCACCTTACGCGGCAATTGCATAGTGACGTCGACCGTGCATCTGTCACCCACCTTGCGCGCGAGCACCAACACGCAACACCCCCGTCGCTCGACTCTGCCGGAAACGAATGCAGCCCGGGCCGCCCTGAGCCTCCCCGCGCCGTTGCAGCATGCCGTTCTTCAAGAACGTCTTCAAGTCAAGAGAAGGCCCTCGGTCTGCCTCGAAGGCAGGTCACTACGATGAGCCCGTTGCGCCGCCGAAACCGCGCTGGGAGGAGTCCTGGACGCGCAAAGATGTGGCGCCCGAGGAGATTCAAGAGCTGATACACATCTGCACACAAGAAATGAAGTCAAGAGGCATGTACACCTACCGCGCAGCACGCTTGGTCGCTGTTACTAACACGCGACTAGCACTGGATATGCCCTTTGTGCTTCTCCCCTTCCGCCCAACGTCTGATACGAGCGCCTCACGTAACTTTGTGCGCAACTTTTTCAAGTCGGCCTACGAAGGCAATCGACAATACAGCGGCGAAGGTTTGGCTACTGAAATGCGCCTCACTGAGCCATTGGTAAGGACACTGGCACAGGCATGGCAGTGTGGTCATGCTAACGTGCGACAGACCCTCTGCAGTATCATCAAGTGGTGTTGGAGCCGGTTACCGGGCGGCGTTGTGACCTGGGACGCGTACGAGCTCTTCCGAATTGGCGAGTCTGGTATGCTCAATGCTCGATGCAGTTCTTATTCCTCCATTCTAAGTATACCACAGATTCGAACTACGCTCGACATGCCTTTGACACATTCATCCCTCTCAGCGTGGAGTCGGAAGCCCGCAAGCGCATCATCTTCGATTTCTTCGACTTGTTATCCGCCGTTGCGGCTCGAGGCAAGACCAATGGCATGGGCGGCAGGAAATTGTCACGCTTAGCCGGCTGGTGGGCTTTCGAATTCGTCGAAGACGGAAAAGGTTTTGACGGTGGCTACCGCACTTGGGAGAAGTGGGTATACCAACTTCTGTTACGGACGGTCAACATGCTAATACGTCCACAGGGCTGCCGATGCTGCGAGTCATCTTTTCTTCGCCTACCTCCGCTCGTTGTCGCCAGAGTCGAATACGGTCGGCGGTATCTCCACACTACCACGATCGCTCCAATCGCTCCTCTCGCAGACCGAGTATCCGCCGCAGACACCCACTCTGATGCAGACGCGCACCACGAAAGTGGTCATGATCGTTGATTCTGTTTCACCCACGCCATTCTCGCTTTTGCGTCGGGCGAAGCACTTCGAATATCGCGACGACGACGCAGCATTGCAGCAGTTTTCAGCATATGAAGATACCGTGAAGGCGCTGACCGACGAGTGTCGCAGAGTTCTCGAATGCATCTCTTCTGCCAACCAGTCTACCTCATCACCAGAAGCAACTACGCCTGATCCCTCGTGGTCGAGATTCGAGGACTTTGGGTTTTCTGGGCTAATCGACAGCTCTGCAAGCAGCGCCAACGGTACATCCACAGCGGGCAGTCCGCGGGAGTTTTCCAGCTTGCGATCCGGACCCCGCTCGAAGACCACAAACTACGGTCGCCCGACGACACCTTCTTGGGCAGATTTCCTATCTTCTGGGTTCGCAGATGAGAACAACCACACCTCACCAAATACTTTGCTACTGCCAACGCAGAAGCTCCCCCCGCTCGGTGACGCAGCACGCGTGCATAGCTCCCAGTCCCACATGCGCAATGGACTGCAGGCTGAAGAGGATCTCGAGCCCGGTGAGCTTGCAAGCATAACGCAATTTGACCTGGACGAGACATTCTGGTGGGTATGGATGATCAGCTTGGCTAGCGAAGAGACCACAGAGCGCAAAGCTGCATTCGGTCGATGCACGTTGATCGAAACACGAATTCAGGGTGCGAAATGGCTTGTGATGGAGGAACAAGTCAAAGGCGCCTCTCCAGGGCCGGAAGAAGGCGCGTACATTGCAGAAAAGAAGTCCAAGTTCAGCTTTACCAGACGAGGGCGTCTGGGTCGGAGGAAGTCCACAGGGAAGAAGCCAACTCCGGTCGCAAAGGACCCGTACAATCGCACGACAACGAACACGCCTATGAGCAAAACAAGCATTGGTCCAGACCAGCACGCAAAGATTCAGGCTGCCGCCGCACGGCTCGCACAGAATGAGAGGGATCGCAAGGAGTCGGAGCAATTCGCGCAACGAAGAGGGAGGCAGGAGGACACAACTTCGGTCAAAACGAACAGCGTTCTGACTCTGCAACCACATTTGTTGAGTGAAGCCGGTCCAGCTATGAAGTGGGATAAGAAGTTTGGAGAGGGTGCGAATGATCGGGTCGCGCTGCGGGCGCAATATCTCGGCGATATTTCCGCAGGCAAAGGTTCCAGGGATAACCTCTTGACGGTTGCGAATGGTCGTATGTCACCTCTGCCACCGGAACTTTCGAACCGCGACCTTCCGGCGCTTCCAAAATCTGAAATGGGTACTCCCACAGCGCCACGAGAGCCTTCGCACTCGCCAGCTCGCTTCGAGAGTATCGCCACGCCAACAGCCGAAGCCTCCTCTGTAACGCCTATACCTTGGCCGAATGACTCGCCCACTGCGACTCCATTGCCGGAAGACAAGCCCTTCCCTCCGCTTAACACGGTTGATCATCCAGCTCTGCGAAAGGATGTGCCTGAGCGTAAGCCAGTGTTATCGCCTCAGGCGCCCATTGCAGCTCCACCCGTCGTGCGTGCCAGCGGCGAGAAAGCACACGCACCAGAGAAGAAGTCGCCGCCAAACAAGCTTAAGAAGAAGGAGGGTGGAGGCTTTAGGAAGCTGTTCGGTCGCAAGAAGCACGAAGCACCCGCAACCACTGCTCCTACTCAGGTTCGGGAATCGGAAGATTACCAGGTACAGACGCATGCTGCAGAACCCGATCGGAGTGTATCTCGCTTCGAGGACCATCAGCCACAAATTCGAGAGCCATCGCCGGCTCCAAGCGTGGAAAAGCCCGAGCCTTTACGTTCTCCATCTCCACCATACGAACACAGCCCGGTTGTATCTTCGAATGGGTTTGTTGATTCACGCAAGCCCAGTCCTCCACTAGTGCCTGGCAGTGCTGCGCAAGAGCAGCAACAAGCTGATCATGCCTTCTTGCGCTTCGACCAGGGTCCCATGGATGATATGCCAGCTTTTGTTCCAGACGACGACAGTGACGATGACGCCGCCGCCGCACCGAATGTTGCTCGCCGACAAGCACCGCACTATAATGAGCCTCCAAGCCCAGTCACTCCGACACCGTACGCTGCGCACAATCGTGACGATATATCCGAGGAGTCGATCACGCTTAAGACCGATTCTGTACCGACCACGGATCGATGGGCGCAAATTAGGAAGAATGCAGCCGAACGTGCAGCCAGACTGAGCGAAGAGCAGTCTCGACGCAGTCGCAGTCAGAGCCAGAGCCAAAGGACAGACGAAGGAGAGACGAGTGGTGAGGAGACGATCGAAAGCCGTGTGGCGCGTATCAAGGCTCGCGTAGCCGAACTGACTGGCAATGTCGACGGCCAGCCATCGAGTTACAACTCGGGAGCGATGCGATAGAAGCGTCTAAATTGCCTTAATGTACGTATGTCCCAAACACTGGACATTGAATCAACTGACGAAAAGTCCAGCTTCATTCCCCAACATATACATCGTCTACCTTTGAAGCGTACAACGAGCCCTGATACCCTTTTGTTGTATTTGTCTTTATATCTAATACCCCAGTCAGCGCATGGACCTTGCTCAGTCTGCTTATCTATTTTCGATTTTCCATCCGTGTATTGGGGTACTTGAGGAAACATGTATGAAGTTTGTTCAAATACATTATGTGGCGAGGTTTAGAGATGGCTAGATGGACCCGCTGCTAGTTTGTAGTACATGCGGCAGCCACAGGCTGTGCGAGTAATGAAGTCGTCGAGTACACACTGATGTCTTATGCTAAGCGTAATGTGACATTCTTGAAAGTGAAGAGCTTTACGCTGGGATACGAGGTACAGCCAGACAACCCATACACGGAGACAGGGACCATCGCCAAACATGATGGTGGAAAATACAAATCATATCTGCTCACGACAATCACAAAGTAAGAGAACAAGATACGGAGCCGGGCGATAACGCAGGATAATAAATTCACGACTGCATGTGCACAAACTATATAGGCACAGTACAGTACTGTTTACGGAAGTAAGCGATACATGCGAAGGCCTAGAAGCAAGACTTAAAAGTTTTTTAATCTGGTAAAGCATATATATTTGATTATGGTGGCAACCAACATGACCTGAGCTGGCAGGTTCTACGCTGTAAAATATATGCTTTATACACATATTCCCAACTCCACCCAGCGGGGGCAAAGTGCGACTGAAATATGTTCTGACAGCCGCAGGCGTATATTTGCTCCCACCATGAGGTACTGCTTCTTCAACAGTTGACCCGACGAAGGCGTGTTCGCGAGAAAAGCGTTTTGCGCCCTTTTTTTTCATCCTGTCAAGTACAAGTTTTGTGATAACGAAAGAGACTAGCCCCGTTTGACATGGCACATGACTCTAAGCCTCTTCAGACGCTTTAGCGGTCGTCCTGCCAGTCGTCTTGGCCGTCGCCCTGCTAGATACCTTTACCGCTGGACCGCTTACGCCGCTGGAGGATGCGCAGGATGCAGAACTTGACTTGCTAGGCAAGCACGATGCGCCTATACCGCACATGCTCACCTTGGATAGGACACTAGAGCCTCTATTTTAAGACGTATGTTCGAAGGGGCGCGTATACCTTCGCACAACCTTAGCAAGCTGATTGTATGTAGCATGTAGCTGCTAGGAGGCCTTCAGTGCCTTATTAACTTGTCGTTAGCCTAGTTGACATGCACAAGAGCCTTCAGCTATGTCCCTCCGGAGATGGAAAGGTGCTGTATCAACAAGCTTTCGTAGAGGAGCGCATCAAGAGAGCGTATATCGTCTTCTTGGAGTACCACGATGTTTTGCGGGATCATACCAGGATTGGCCTTGACCAAGCTGTGAAGTATAGAGCACAGTCTTGAGTTTCGAAGGAGTTGCGCCGCTGAGTTCACGTTTATGCCCAGCAATCCACGAGCAGGCAAGGACGACGAAGACAGTTCGATGCCGCCTGCATCGCGTGATACGCAGAGACACGTCGCCAATTTCTGGGTCAAATGCCGACCATTTGTAGCTGCCAGCCTCATGGGAGGCATCTGTCTGACGCAGCTCATCAAGCTGACGTTGTGTAACGCGAAACCTCAGCTGTGGCGTTGAAACGGTTCTTGTAGGCATATTTGGCCAATACGTAAAAGTCCTCCAGTCTTGTTTGAGTTGACGAAACGAAGTTCTGATTGCCCGTGACCTCCAGAATGTACCTCCACCATTTGACACGATCGACATGCTCCAGCTCGTTCCATACTGCGGTACGACTGCCTCGGCGCTCACAAAGTCGTACTCAAACAGAAAGCTGTGGACCACCTCAGCAAGCGTTCGTAATGGCGCAGTCCAAAGGCGATTGGCGCGATATGGGTTGAGCTGAGCGTCCGTTACAGAATAAGGAATACTCGTGATCCGCTTGACATCAGGAGCTATCGGTGGTTGGATCGGCGAGTCTTGGAAAGCAGCGAGACACGGTGGAGGTAGGTCATCAGTGTCGACATTGCTATTGCTATCGCCGCGCAATTTCAGCTGTGAATCCAGCATCACGGCGTTTGCGTCTGTTCTCGGATTCACCGCAGCAAGCAGAGCGGCAGAGGGTATCTCAATGATGCCCAGGTGTCGTATTTTTGCTCGATGTGCATGGCGGCGACGCGTACAAGATGAACTTGGCTAACGTCGAGAAGTCGCCACAGAACCTGAGCCACACGCCCAGCGCCATGTATTGCGATATGTGCGACTGCCCAGGTTGTCCACCTGTCACAACTATTAGATCCTGGAAGCTATTTAAGAGACGAGTATACTGCGATTGACCACTCCACCAGCTTGGCTCAGCATCTATTTATCAGTGCGACCTGTTCGATCTCATTGATGAGAAGGTCAACTGATCGCTTGATGTTTCTGTCAACCTCCTCTCCGTCGAGGGTGTCATAAATACTTGTAATCCCCTTGCACTCAATCGCGATAGCTACCCAGTAGTTCAGCTGGACAGACAACGGCGCCACCACGACCTGCTGAGTTCCCATCGAAGCCCTATCAGCACCGATGTGGCCGAAATGTGCAAGTATGCTGTGACCTCATCCGCAACTAGACCAACAACATCCATGAACAATCTCACTGCGAGGTCTATGCAGCCTGTTGTCCGTTTCTCATCTGGCTTCAAGCAGAGAAGATCTGTAATCGACACGGCAACAGTCAATTGTGCTAGCGTGCGTATGCGGAGATGGATCCTCGCGGCCATACTCTTTACCGTAGTTAACGAGACGGTGACACCATACTCGCCGGCAACGAGATTCTTGACTTTGAGGTCTCATCTGGATGTCCCTCGTGCGAGTACGCCTTGCGACGCTCAAGGCTTACAGGTTGACGCGTACCTGCGTCGGAGGGATAATACAGTTGCAGGGCCATTCGGTTTGGGTTTGAGTGACCTCAGGGGAGTGAGACCTGGGATTAAGAATACTAGGCGAGGATGTACTTGCTTCGATGCATGGATTGAGGATAGGTTCAGGATGATTAGGCCTGGGAGGATTATGGCGCTTGGAGATTGCGAAAATCTTCTGTCGCTCGATAGAGGATGTTTGGGGTCCAAAGAACAGACTGGACGAGGAGTTGGGGTTGGGACTTGGTGATGCCGGTTATCTGTGTCTAAGAATATGATATGCTTGTTTCAATATCACGGCGTGGGCAGATGATCCATTATGAAGCTCAACAGCGGCTGGAAGAAGTCCAGAGATCAGCTCTGGAGCGAGCTAGGTGAAGACGACTAAGAATACACATCGTCAAGTGTACCTGCATCGACCACGCGTTCGAGGGAGGTCGAGCCCAAGGGCACCAAGTACGCAAGGCCGTTATTCACGATGGGTGTGGGCCAAGAATAGTACCCGCGATGTGTACCTGCATCTGATAGATGATTTAGACGCGACGGGCCGCGCCAGTCTCGGCACGTTCTTCCCACAACCTCGCGAGCTTGAATGCATGTTCACCCCCTCTTGAGGTCCTTCTGGCTTCAAATAGACACCAAGGTCTTGTCCTACCAGGGACGGAACGATACCATCAGCCCGGGACGAATCCCATTTCGCTTCTGCAGACTAGAACCATCGCCGAACATGATAGTCAGACGTACGAATCACATGTACTCAAGACAACATAAGACAGGAGATGGAGGGAGATACGCAGCCGGCGGTTAGGCGGGTGAGATTACAGCAGAATGACAGACGATCGCAGCAAGTTGATAGGTGCGTGCTTAGACATTTGTAAGAATCCAGCCAAGAACCGAATGTGTAAAGGCCCCCAGCAAATCCGGCAAGAGCGTTCAATGAGGTTGCGGCAATCGGCTGCGTCATCCCATGTGCGCGCCGCATCGCGTGGCTATAAATATCGTGTTTGGCGCGTTTCGGACATGGATCGTGGGGTGCAGACGCACGCTAGGCAAACGTGACTGCAGCCCTATTCCGACTTCAACGTTAGGTCTGTGGAGGGCAGCAGTGGGATCGCGCTATATGGATGGAGTCTGAATGTCTGCAGAGGATGGGGCGTTTTGCAGAATGTAGTGTCCATCTTTCCCCATGGAAATTACCACCTGCATGCCGCGTTGAAGGGTGCGGCTGGTCATGATGAGCAAAGCTTGCGATTGTGTGTGTGTGCTGGCAGCGCGCAGCCTCGATTGCGCAGGGACAATCCATCGAGATGAGGTTGCAGTCGGAGCAGAATTGTTTCTCGTTGACTTCATTCTGTTGTGCAAGCAAGGCTCAGCAGCGATGTGAAGATACACACAGCCGGGCGTTGCAAGTGACTATCGCACGCTGAGAAACCGGCCTCCGCCCACCCGCCGTCTAGTGCAACAACGACCAGCTAGCGTGCACCCCGTCTGCATCCTCAAACAGACCGATGTGCAAATTCTTCTCGTGGCTCTCCTATTGCTACAACCGCCGTACCTGGTCACCATGATGCCATACGCAATTATAGCGGGCTGCAGCCGGTGAGATGGCTTGCTAATTGAGGGTCTTTTTGCTGCAGGAACACGGATAGAATGCGAAGATACATGCCCTCCAGCCGGAAGAATCCCCCAACGGCTTGTCTCAATATGATACTGTGAGAGAGCTCATGGGTGTGCGATGCGTGTGTGATGCTTGTGACCCTGGCTCTGATATGTCCCTTAAAATAGCTCAGCTGGTCTTCTCTCGGGCTGGCTAACCGGAACAGCTCGAATTATGGTGGTTTCCGCAGATGACATGGCCAATGGCATCCACGGAACGGTGTGCTACCCGGCCACCCACCCACTCAATCGCTGCAAAATCCGCAAAGGAGCATATTAGCGAACGGAGTGGCCTGGGCTTCGCAGACGCAAGATTGCTATTATTAGGGCTGCCCGCTCCACCATCGCTTCCTCTTGCACATCACTCTCAGAGCCTCAGTTCGTGGGTTCTGCGTGGGACCTCCGTTGGACGCATCACAGACTTATAGCTCGCGCTTCGTCAGGGCTCTGTCGCTATTCACGCTCCATCAGCGCCATCTTTTGCCGACTGCTGAAGCCGCTGGCCGCTGAAACCATTTGCGTGTTCAGGGTCGCTGTCACTGCCGTTGCGCACGCTAGTACCAGCTTTATCTGGCTACTCGAGGCCCTCGGCCACCAGCCACACCACCGTGCTCATACTTCGTCGACGTCTGATGTGCCTTGACGTCTGAGTGCGACTCCCTCCACCGTCACCATGGGCCGCAGAAAGATTGAGATCAAGGCCATCAAGGACGACCGCAACCGCTCCGTGTAAGCATCTCTTTGCGATACTGCGCCGCGCGTCTGGAGACTGACTCTCGACAGCACCTTTCTGAAGCGCAAAGGCGGCCTGTTTAAGAAGGCGCATGAGCTCTCTGTGCTGTGCTCCGTCGATGTTGCCGTCATCATCTTCGGCCATAACAAGAAGCTGTACGAGTTTTCGTCGGGCGACATCAACGAGACCATCGGACGGTACCAATATGTATGCACCCCACGTCCCAGAGAGAGCCATGCGCCTAACGAGCACCACTAACAGGTCACGCAGTATGGCGGCGCACACGAGCACAAGGGTCCCGAGGACTTCATGGGCAAGAAGGACGGCGACGACGAAGATGACGAGGACGACGAGGGTGCCCACCCGCGCGACTCGCACACGCCGCCCGAGCATGGCATGATGCCTCACCACCTGCAGCACGCGCAGGCATACCAGCACATCCGACACGCGACGCCCTCTGCCTCGCCGCCCATGCCCAACGGCAGCATGCCCTTCCACCCGCGCGGTCCCTCACCGCAGCCCGGACACCTTTCGCGGCCAAACTCGCGAGCACACATCCGCCGACCCAGCTCGAATCTCGCTCCTCCACAGCCATATCCCTCCCAAGCACCGCCACCACCCAACAACTATGCTTATATGCCGAACCCACCCTTCTACAACCCCCAGGCTGCCCAGCAGATGGCACCAAGACCCTCGCCAGGTCCACCATCAGTGCCGCAGTTCCAATATACACATCCTCCGCCAAACCCTCAAGTACAGCAATTCATGCAACAAGAACAGCGCAGACAGTCGATGCCACCCACCTTTCAGCAGCAACAACAAGCCGCAGCACAGCAACACCAGGCAGCACAACAGGCTCAGGCGCAACATCAAGCACAAGCACAAGCACAAGCACAAGCTCAAGCTCAAGCTCAAGCTCAGGCGCATTCGCAACAGCAATTGCAGCCGCCGCAACAACAGCCTGTATCGCAACCGCAACAAGAACGCCCACCACAACCCACCATCAACGTTCCGTCTCCGCCGCACCAGAATGATTTCCAGAGCCCGCCACTACCTCAGCCGAAACCTCTTCACGCTTCTGCCAAACATAGCATCTTTACACCCATTGACGACAGCCAATCCATGCTTGCAGCGCATTGGGGCAACAGCAACTCGATGCCACGCAGCGATGTTCCCCAGTTTATCAAACAGGAGAACCGATCACAGTCAATTGACGTAGCCGCCATGTCACGACTGCAAACCAACGGAATCTCCCCTCCACAGCCGCAGCCCCCACAGATGCCTAGCCAGCAACCACCGCAGCGCACACAGTCCACTTCTTCAATGCCTGCAATTCAGCCCATTTCACGAACAAACAGCCTGCAGATGGATCCAAAGAAACCAAGACTTCGAGTCCAGATTCCCAGCGAACACTCAGATGCCGGCAGC
This sequence comes from Setomelanomma holmii, assembly GCA_010015745.1. NCBI lineage: Eukaryota > Fungi > Ascomycota > Dothideomycetes > Pleosporales > Phaeosphaeriaceae > Setomelanomma > Setomelanomma holmii. The sequence goes on from ML978156.1 coordinate 682,957, forward strand.
GCAACGGCAGACTCGTCGCCCAAGGACTCTGGCACCACGGGCGCCACGCCTGCGCGAACAGGCACAGAGGGCTCACATTCTTCTGGTGTAGTTCTGCCTCCTCCATCACCGAGTGCAAATTCGTTGCTTAGTGCTGGTGCTACTGGTCCTCCAAATCCGTTTGCTCGTCCTCCTCCACCTTCGAATAGTAATTCTTATGGCAGTCGCAATGATATGGAAACCCCAATTTCAGCACTTCCTAGCAGATTCGTCGAGAACGGCCTGCTTCCATCGCCATCTAGCTTTTACCCCGAGTGGGGTTTTGGCCGCGGTGACTCGAACATGCTGCCGAGTCCCCTAAACTTTCAGACCCCAATCAACCCGACCAATCCAGGGTTTGGTCGTGACGATTCTGCCGACCGGAAGCGCAAAACGTCTGACGATGGCTCGGATTCGGGCCAGAAGAGAATCAAAGCTTGAGCATGTTCCCCAACGCTGATATCATTATCCTTCACACACACGGGTGGTTGTGTCCACCAAAAGTTCCGTCTATGTAATTTTATATTTGTGTTCTTCTTCTAGTGCAGGCAAACGATGTCAGAGCATTTGAACTTTGTCATTTCTCGTACATCTAGGTGTTGGAGGCGTTTGTGGATACCCACGATGATGGCCTATCTCATTTTCAATTTGTTGATGACTCTGGGAGTTATTCAGTGGTAGACGCAGGACACGGCATGAATTGGACGAGGACGGAACGAAGAAATAGTCTTTACTGTAGATAACTACAATGATACCTAACAGGACCCTGAAGACCGAAATCGTATCCGTAGACGTAATGCTCGGAACGTGAGCCGTGCATCTTACTCTTCCAGGTGACCGGCGTCATACCTCGTACCAAGCGCCCCACCAACTACAGCCGTCTTCGTCCAGGGTCAGGTTGTCAGCCGCACCCAGGCTGAGTGTTGGGCTGCTATACCCTCTGCGGACACGCCTCCAGTACTTACACAACCGCGCGCTCGCCTATGGTGGTACGCCGAAGCATCGAACTGCTCTGCCTGGCGAGCTGACCTGTCTGTCACACGCATATATCAGCCTTCGCCTGCGTCTTGCTGCTCCGTGTATCCTCGTCCCTCCACCCCACCATGGCGTACAACAAAGGTTTCAATCCGGACAGGCTGCCTATGCACGCCGAGCCTGAGCAGGTATGCAGAACAGAACTAGTAGAATGCGCGTGTAGCTGATTGCTAGCAGGCTGCGCAAATGATGTCCCACGGCCAACCCGCAGCTGCGCAACGCCCACCTCGCACATCCTCGGCGCGCCCCGACTACAACAAACCTCCGCCCGCCGTACCGAATCAGAGAAGCGACCTCCCCAGCCAAAGGCAAGATTACCGCCAGGAAGACCGCTACGGCGCGCGCCCAACAAGTTATGAAAGCAGACCGCCGCCAGGCGCATACCAGGACTCGCGATACGACGGCCGTGGAAACGACCCGAGATACGACTCCCGGCAGGACCACAGACTGGATCAACGGTACGGCGTGGGATCCCCGCCGCCAGCGAATTATGGCCATGGGCCGCCGCCGCAAGGCTATCATGGACGACCGCCGATTGCGCAACAGGCACGGCCGCCACCTACGCCTGCGCCACCGAGAGATGCGAATGATCGGGAAGCGCTGTGGAGGCTGTTTGGCGCGGTAGACAAAGATAGTCAGTTTTGCTGGTGCTGAAGGAGTGCACGAGGCTGACGTCTGGACAGACAATGGTAGCTTGACAGAAGCTGAGCTGCGGACTGCGCTTGTTAATGGTGACTGGTCACCATTCGATGCTCATACCGTGCGGATGATGATCAGGTACGCTGTCTTGCAAGATCTGGTGCGAATCGTAGGCTGATGATCTGCAGAATGTTCGACACCGATCGCTCGGGCTCTGTCAACTTTGATGAATTTTGGTACGTCTTCTCTCCTCCGCCTTCAACATGTCCTAACACCTCGTCTCCCAGCGGCCTGTGGGGCTTTCTCTCCGCCTGGCGCGGCCTCTTCGACCGCTTCGACGCGGATCACAGTGGCAGCATCTCATACGCAGAGTTCAATGAAGCCCTCCTCGCATTCGGGTACCGGCTGTCCCCGGGCTTTGTCACGCTCTTGTACCAGACGTACGACCGCAGCGGGCGCAACGCGCTGAGTTTTGATTTGTTCGTGCAGGCGTGTATTAGTCTGAAGAGGATGACGGATGTGTTTAAGAAGTACGATGAGGATCGGGATGGGTATATTACGTTGAGTTTGTAAGTGTCCTCGAAGCGTTTTGTCTAGGGGTTGCTTGACTGTGTTTGCTAATGTTTTGTGATTACAGCGAGGAGTTCCTCACAGGTGCGCAAGCTTTATTCCTCTTCAACTCGATTTCCGCCGAAACTGATACCGGACTCTACTAGAAATCATCCGCCAGCGATGAGCAGCCAGTCCTTGTTTGGTGGGATATGTGCTTGCGCTGCATTGGATCCCTCGAAACAGACATTAGCCAAGTAATGGGTCGAGATGACCGACCTATCCTGGATGGCCCGCTTGTGGAGTCTGGGATAGTCCTCCGCGAGCTTTTGGAAGGATTCTCGCATATGAAGCACGTATGTATGGTATGGATCTTTCGGGGCTTGATATACATACGGATGTGACGTGATTAGATACCCGTTCTGAATGAAATAAGACATGCAAACAACTCAATCGAGCCTTCAACAGACATGAACGGTGCTGAAGCTCGGTACACTTGAATTGAGAACAATGATGATTCTTTTCATTGAATACATTCTGATATAGTAGTTGGACGCGTACAATCTGACTTCGTGAAGTAGGGGTATATAACAAAACAGCAAAGGAAAGACATTAACATCGTCATGTAACACGCCCATCTCCCGACACCTCCAACTCACCCCTCTACAATACACCACACCTCCTCCTCCCCTCTCAAATCTACCCATGCTTCGCGTACGTCGCCGTCTTCTTATGCCTCCTTCCAACACACACCTCCACCACCCATGCCACAAGCACAACCAACATCAATCCCGTCGTCGCCCACGTCAGCGCCAAAAACTTGCCTCCATACTTGGCCTCCAACCCCACATCATTCTTATATTGATTAATCAGACTCGCCGCCTTGACCACCACAGCCGTCACCAGCGCGCTCGCCAGCCCAATTGCCAGAAACGCTAGACTCGCGATGAGGAAATTGATGCATGCCGAAAGCCTTCCTGATAACAAGATCGCTGCGATGGCGGCAAGCAGGGCGACGAAGATGAGGCAGATTGCGATTATGTATAACACAAACATGGCAGCCATGAGTGCGTTGAGCGCTTTTATTCCTGTTTCGATTTTATCGGGCCATTGGAGATCGCTCAGGGTCACATCGACCCCGGTAGATTTGTTCAGCGCGTCTTGGATGATTTGCGTTGGGTTGAATTTGTACATTGCCTGCGTGGCGCTGCAATTCGTGACGCTCTTGTGGATGCTGGATTGGGAAATGGTGGCGTTTGCGACTTCGGCGGGCGTGTATTGGCCTTGGCAGTAGTTGAGCATGTGGGCTGAGTACCAGTCTTGGATGCCGAGACGGGCTGTGATTTCGCCGATTTCGTCGTTGATGGATTCGGAGATTCCGTTGGGGATTTCGTTGAGAAGGTTGAGAATCGAGTTGGAGGAGGTGCGATTTTCGTCAAGGAGGGTTTCGCCGAGGAGGGAGGTATTGAGCTGTGAGGTACATTAGTAAGGCTTTTGAGATGAGGTCGGAGGTAAACATGCACATACAGTCATGAGGTGATAGTTCTCCATGAAGGACTTCTTGTGGCCTGCGAAGAGACATAGGAAAGAGAGGATGAGGGCTGCTGTGCAGCATAGCACGGGAATGAGTGCGCTGGGACGCATGGTGGGTAAGTCTATCGAGTATCAAGTATGCGCAATGTGATGTTGAGTATATGTATATTGGGGTATCAACGCAAACAAAGAGCAGCAACTTCAAGATTGAAGAAAGGTATGACTTAACTAGCGACCGTTGAAGTCCTAAACAAAGAGGCCAGCCAGTCATTCAGATATACCAATTCACGCGCAAGGACGCAAACCAGGAATGCAACGCATCTCCAGACCCTTCACGTCACTCGTGCCAGGGCCACGACCCAAACGAGCAACTTGGTCGCAAACCTGCACTGCCTGCCAGCCTCACGATCATTAATTCAGACTGCCAGTCAGGGCCAAAACTCGGCCAGGTTGACGTGTTGCTGCCCGTCTGTTGTGAGCATCCTTGTGCGATGACGCATGCGGCAGGGTACCGCCGTTAAGCGAGGGAGGTTTGCGCAGGGTTTAGGCAGGAACGAGTGGACGACACCGACTCTTGATGCATGAATAGAATGCCGCCGATGAAGCTACGAAACGGTGCTGCGAGACGAGGTCGAGCCACGCGAACGTCGTGATAGGAGTGGAGTGTGGTGGAGCTGCACAGCCGCTGCGGACGTGGTGGGTGTGGCTCGTTGCCTCAACAGCGGCGCAAAACCAGGCTTGGCTTCGCATTGTTATCGACTTCAATGTCGAGTCAGTGACGATGATAAAAAAGCAGAGAGATCCAGGGCGGAGACAAAGAGAAGATGCAAAGCAGATTGTGATGATGGTTTCATGTCTATTGTAAGTGTTCGCCTCCTTTGCGGCGTCTATTCGTGAAGAGTCGTCTATCATAACGGACCATTATGGCATGATCTTCGTAAACCAGAGCAACCATGCTCTTATGCTTTTGAGGGGAATGAAAAGATAGATGATAAGGAATGTATAATCCATCAGAGTCCTTCTAGCCCTGGGAGGGAGACTTCTTGGAACCTCTCGGGGGTTGTGGAGCTGGAGACGGCGATGGCTTCCCGATGCCGTCTGTGAAAGGCGAATATGGCTTCGCGACTGAGTGTGGTGGTGCTCTTGCTCCTGACTGTGTGCGGGGCGGTTCGGCGTGTCCAGGCCATCTCTTCTGCTCTTCGTGCAGCTTGTCCAGTGGCTCTCCCACTATATGATACTTTGCCCAATTGACAGGCGGACACCGGACGACATTTTGCGGTTGCGGTATCGCAGGAAACTTTATCGCAGTGTCTTGTTCTCTCATGTCCGCAGAATCCTTGCGCGCGTTTGCTACTCCCTCCTCGACTTTCACCCCGGCTTTGTTATCCGGTATTGATTCCGGAAGACCGGCAAGCGTGGGCGTGAGGACATCGTTGTACGACTGTGCGGCTTTCGCACGGTTCTCCTGTATTGATCGAGCGAAGCCGGTGGGATCAGACACAGCAGCAGATTTCAGCTCGGCGAGAGCCTTTAGGTCGCGCTTGCTCTTTTCACGCTGCAGCTGCAGGAGCGATATCGCAGAGCGCAGAGCTATGGCATCCGGGTTCTCGCTCTCAGATATGGCGACCGAGGGCGGCTGCTGGATGAAAGTCGCGACTGGCGGTGGCGCTGGGCGAGGTTGCGATTCTGTGCGGTCCACAGGAGCCAGCTGGGCGGCAGATACAATGGGCGATATGGGTGACACGGGCGGACGACTTGGAGAGGCGGACTCGGAACGCTTCCGTGAGCGCTCGGAGGCGGAGGGGGCGTCTTTCGACGAGGCAGGTCGCGGATTTGTGCCCACCAGAAGCGCTGGCATGACGGCGAGGTGGTCGTCGCCAGGCGCTGAGCCCGCGAGTGTGCACAGATTACCGATCGGCCGCCCGTTCACCAGGCAGTGGCGCAGGGACAGGTCGCCCAGAGGCCCGGGGGACACGATGGCAGATGCTGCTCGAGACGGCGGATCTGGGTCGGCCGCGTGTGGCGGCGATTAGGCTGCGCTATGCGATGCTCGGCCTCGCCCGTCCATGCCAAAAGTGAAATGCGGTGCGTGGTCGTGGTGGTACAGAATGTTGCGCGTGAATGCCACGCTGCGCCTGCGCTGAGCTCGCGTTGGGACAGGTGTGGAGTTGGCAGCAGAAGCAAAGATTTTGGTGGCTTGGGCGGATGCGGAGGGGCAACCTCGTCTATCGACCGCACACCAGGAACCGCACTGCCTGCGCCGGCATGAACTATCACGGCCTGCTCGAGTCTAGCCATCCCAGCCGTTACACAACCTCCCGGCTCCAGAACTCATCCACATCAAGAAGCTGCTGACAGCAAATCTCACTCAAAATGTCGATACTAGAAGCTACCGACTGCCAGCCGCGACCAGTCACTTCTCTGCGTAATCGAGTCCAGCCGCGGCGCGATAGAGACATTCTCCCTTGTTGCATTTCCCCTTGTGCCATGTAAAGGACGTCGCCGTGGTCGTCAAACCATGGTCTCACAGACCGCCCATAGCATTTGATCACGATGTCTCTGTATGTACCCTTCTTAGACTAGAACATGCTCTACTGCGGGTGATGGAAGCTTAAAAGACGCAACTGGAGCGTTCGCCGCGCATCTGAGTCGCGTACCGACATGCTCGGGTTTCAAACGTCGATATCTCACCCCAGAAGTCTGTTTGTTGTCGCTCTCTGCCGGATGAGTTGTTGATCCACATGTTACGAACGCCTCTTAGCAACAGCAGCCGGTGCATGCATGGATCGACCCACGGCAGGCAGCCACTTCTTCATGTTCATCAAACGCCAGCTGCTCGTCGCCAATCGTGGTCGCCATATAGGCAGCGCCGCGCGGGCCATCATGGCAAATTGTCCATCTGCTCCACACGAGCGTGCCTATTCCCAGTAGCGCACCGCTCAAAGGTACCGCTGATTGCAGCGAGTAGTCGGTGACCGCGGGCGTTTCTTTTCAGCCCACCAAAGGCAGGACGCGCCTTCCATTTTCCCATCGAATAACCTGCTCGGCCGTCCCCGTTCCCCAATACATATCTGACGGGCCCTGTCACCTGTGCGCTCACCTCCCAACCATTTCACCACCTCCAACCTTAAAGTCTCTCGTGTACTCCTGCCGACTTCAGCTAACCACCTTTTTCGTCCTGCACGAAATGCGCTGCACGTCCGCAACGCACACCCAATCATACGCCCTCAGTCTGTGCACCGGTTGCCACTACTAAACCACAACGGTCGAAGTCGACCGAGATCTTCGCCGTTTACCCTCTGCAGCCATGGCTTTGGGCGCAGACTTAACAGCGCATCCCGCGCCAGTCCGCATTCCTAAGCTCAAGTACAGAAACCCATTGCCCGTCGACGAGAATACACCAACACCAGATTCACGCCGCGACAGTGCAGCTTCCTATCACGTGCAGGACCCACCCGCGACTCCATCGTCGCTTGCGCCCTCCTCAAGAGCTCCGTCTTCCGACTACCGACAGTCGTTCGAAACGGCCAGTCTTACGTCACCCAGCCTGGCTTCCACGGCATCTAGCGTCTCCTCCTCAGATGACTCCAAGTCATCCAGCAAGACGAAGAAGAAGGAGAAGAAGGGTGTCCTTGGCTTTCTTTCGCTAAAGGAGCCGTCCCAAGATGCGTTGAAGCAGTTTGCCGAGGCGCAACGCAAGCAAGCAGCTGAGAAGGAATCAAATTCTCCTGCATCATCGCAACCTAGCAGCATTTATGCATCCAAGAAACTCCCTGAGAATGTTCCCAAGACTAATTCGAAATGGAACGGCGTCCCCGAGTCGGTTAAGCACCGACAGTCGAGGTACAGCGGCTCCAGCAAGGACAGGAACAGTGTGTCATCACTGGACTCGAGGAAGTCGCACTTGACAACATTATCGTGGGACGGCTCGGGGTTCTCCGTGATGACAGACAGCACGCGCAATCCTCCCAATTCTATTGCGTCGGCTGCAAACTCTCTGGCCAACTTCAACATCAGCGACGATGCGCGCTCCACGTCACCATCGCCGTCAACAACCACACTTCCCGAGATTTCATACTACTTCCCAGAACCTCTGGTCAGCGGAGCATTGCCTGTCGATGCATCTCAGCCTATAAGTTACCATCCGTCTACAGAAACCCCACCGCGTCCATCAGAATCCAGTTCCGAGTATGACTTTCGGTCAGTTGCCAGAGCGGAGTCTCCAGCGTCTTCGACTGGGTCGGTCGACACCATTGTCAAAGACACAGCAGATGTCATCTTCAAGAAGCTCAATGATCCTCCTGTCAAGACCTTCTGGGGAGATGCGCCTGCCGTGCAGCCACCGGCAGAAGAGCATGACACTCTCGTACCTGAGTCACACGACTTTTTGTTCGGCAATCATTCGGCTCCTGAAACCCCAAAGACCGACTCACCTATGGCCTCGCCGCCCATTGCGCACTACCAGCCCACCCGCCCTGTTCTCAACTTCAGCCGGCCGATTTCGTCACATGGCACTCCTCCACCAGCTCGTCCCTTCTCAACATCATCGTATAGGACTACACCCAGGACCTCAGGACTGCCCACCCTTTATGAGGCGTCGCTGGCCAGCACAGAGTCGGACGAAACGGTGCAGGACGAACGAGACGTCGATTCGTACTCGATCGCACCGTCCACGATTGCGCCTTCGGTCTTATCAGCACATTGGCATGATTCTCCTCGTGAACGACTTGGTCTAGGCGGACGTCTTCGCATGAACGACCCATTGCCATGGGAAAGTCAGAGGGAACCGCCAGGTAAGCTGAAGAAATTTAGGCTATCTATGCTGGGCAAACCTACACCTCAAGCCTAAGTGAAAGAGGCTGTCAGGCTTGACTGACCCTTGCTCACAGCTCCTCGTCATGTCGCATAGACGTACGATTCGGAGACGACAACCGGTTCGCCATGCTTTGTTCTTTTTGTTCAGCGTTCAGCGTGCACGACTTTCATTTTTCATGAGGCCAGCAGACGATTTGCGGCGGATTCAACCTTTGCGTATATAGATACCCATGCTGCTAGGTTCGCCTGCCTTGGTACCGAGCTCGGAAGGCGACACAGCATATGTTACGATCTTCTGCTAGAATTCACAAGGACATGTGAGGGTCTTCCCTTTGATCTTGGCCGGCATCTTCTAGGCCAGGAGGTCATCGCTGCACATATCCCGACATTTAGTCATAATACCCAAATAAACATCAACGAAGCAGAAAACCGCCACGTGCTCACGATCCAAAATGCAGGACTGCCATTTCTCCTCGTCTTCATTGGCCTCGGGCACAACTAATCACAAATCACTAGTCTAAGCGACCTGCAAAGAGACCTTGATCGACAAAAGTGATCGACCCGACACCGTCGAAACCTTAACCACACTTCCCCACTCGGTCCAAAGGTCTACGGTATGCAGGCTACCGCCACGCTACTGCGCTCATCGAACCATTTCGGAGATCTGCGCACTGTTCAAGCAATAATGTACGCGGCATGGTAACCGAGCATTTCTCGTGTGCACGAGGAAAAAACTCCGCAATGGAGGTACGCGAGATACGAATAACGTTGACGGAACGAGGTCTGCGGAAAACAAAAACCCACCTCTGCTCCCCCTTCGTCTCTACGACATTTTCAAACGTCGATTTTGAACCGTGCTCTCCAACTCCAAAGCGAAATGGATCGACACTTCTAGCACCCTTCTAGCGCGCCCCCGAACTAACATCTACCGGCCCAGGATCATGATGCGTGAATCCCCGTGATGCAGCTTGCCGATGTCGAACACATGCAGGGTGGTCTGTACTCGCGTGGAACAACGTGACTCGCATGGCCATGTGGTGTGACGGATCGGCGCAAGGGAAGTACCGTCGAGCTTTTTGGAGTACCTGGAGTGAACCGGTGTTTGGATGAGGGTCAGGTGAGGTGATAAGTTCGAGGGGGAAGCTGCGATCGGGGTCGTGGACTGCAGTTTAAGGAGAGTGGAGAACGTCATGGGTATGAGTCGTGAAGTTGACGGAGGAGGAGTGTTCTGGGCAAGTGTAGTATAGTATATGCTCTGACTGGGGACGAGCGACTTTGCGGGAATAAGAGATAGAGACATATCCACACGGAAACTTGAGAAAGCACGTGTATGCTTTCTGGAGACTTCTCTTTAGCACAATTATTGATCAGCTCTGGTCGTTGCTGTGCAGTTCATTCGTTCTCCACACATTCTGTCACAACCGTACCAAGCACTTCATTTTTCTTCCCACTCGCAAATACACCGCCGGCTCACAAACTTTCGAACCGACACTCATCATACACACTGCTTACATACCTTGTCCGCGTAGCTTGCTATGAGCTTCCCCATTTTCACATTATCTTCAAGTACAAGCGGGCAACTACCGCAGATTATTCATGACCCCCTTGTCAGATGATCGAAGTCCTTACACATACATGGGTCTAGTGACATTAATCATTGTGGCCGGTCTCAATCAATGGAAGCAAAACTCTTTTTGGATGCATTTGCTGTCATATTCTGCAAGCATCACCAACGCGCCTCTCGCTCGGACAGATCCTCGCCCCATAGAGGCAATACATATCTCGACCCTCCCCTTCTTTTGCGCGGATACACGTAGCCCGCCTGGACCTCGTAGTGAAGCACTGGTGTATCAGGTAAGGTCATCAGCTCAAAGGAATGGCTGTGACGGGGTAGATAGGAATGTGCCTGGATGAGAGACTACTTCTGAACATTTCAGTCTCATTATGGATGTTCAGAGCAGACAAAATGAAATTAGAGTAGAAAACTTTGGACTCTTCTCAGACCCCGCTACCCTGTCCTAATCTAGTCACCTTCGCTCGCCAATCTCTCGTAGACCTCAAGTCTAACCACCCCATGAGCACACATGCTCAGCACACATGCTCAGCACACATGCTCAGCACACACCGTCCCTGCAAACGTGCTCCACGAAGTTGACGGTAAGTTCTCCCGTGTTCACGTTGTTCCCCGGATGTAAGGGCACACTGCCACATCCTGTTCACATGTAATGAGCAACGATTGCTTCGACGAGATATAACAAAATACATACCCCTACACCCATGAGCAATCAATTGGCCCATCCCCTCCTTTGCCCGCTTTGCATACATTCGCTCCCCTCTGGGCTTTTTTTGTGGGAACACACAAAAGCCACCGTCTTCGCCGGAGTCGCCTTTGCACTCGGCGCACGCGAGGAAGGCGTGGTTACTGTAGGTGTAGCCGTCGTCTGTGGTGTGTTAGTACGGTCAATGGAGGTGCAACAGAGGACAACCGTACTGATCAGACCGACCAAGCGTTGGAGCTCCCAGATATCGCGGCCGCACGGGATGTTGCAGTATCCGCTGCCACGGCAGTTGATGCCAAGGAGAGCACTGTCTGCGTGCGTACTGTTGTCACGCGGAGTGATAGATGCAGAGGGAGCTGTAGGAGTAGCTTTTCCAACTGCGGCTGCGTCGGTGCTCTTCAGGTCGTTCAAAGTCGTAGTGCTGGAAGTGGAGGTCGTGTTGCACACGCCGTTTCCGCAGAAGTCGCGCGTGAAGTCGACTTTGATCTGTCCGTCAAGGACATTGTTGCTGGGTTCGATAGGACTGCTTCCACAGGTTCCGCAACCAAAGCTGATCAGCGCATTGACCTTAACCTTAACGACTTTGGCGGTGACTTTCTTGCCGGCTTTGAGGTTGAGCGCGGAAATACAGATACCATGCTTTGGGCTATCAAGCGGAGGAGTGCCATCCCAATATGAGTGGCAGGCAATTTGCTGGAAGTTGGAGACGACCTTGCTGTCATCTAAGTGCAAGGAAGTCAGTAAAGGCTTCCAAATCAAGAGACGGTTATCGTAGAGTCTGCAGTTACTTCACTCGAGGCATTGTGTCGATTGCTCTGGAACGCCATGTATTCGACGTCCACTTTAGAAAGACTCGCCGATCTGGTCGACGAAGGCCTTGATCTTCATGATGTTGACCGGGCAGTAATCGCCACACTCGCTACTTCCGTCACAATTGATGTCGCGCGATATGCTCTGTACCATCTCAGAGTCACTCTGGAAAGAGGCCTCGGATAAACCATCGGATTCTGCGACATACTGTCAGAAAAGGTGTAGTTGTGGTCTCCTTTAGACTTACTAGATGGCAGAGCGACAACCACCACAGATCAGAGGACAGCCATAAAGGCTGCTATAGTACCGAAGTTCGGCAGCATCGTGTTTGCACTCGACAACTGTAGAGTTGACCGTTGTCCGAAGTAGCAGTTAAATGCAATTACCAATCTGACGTAGAGTATTCGCGGGCCGTGGTAGAGTTCAAGGTAGCCACACTTCATGGTTGCGGTATTGTTTTGTTCGCTGGCGATAGTTTACCCAACAAGAGGAGTCGGTAAATTCGCGCGAAGGTGAATGCCGAAGCGCCGAACCTCGTTTGTCTCTCGCAATTCATATTATCTACGTTTGACAGTCATAAGTGGTGCCGAAACCGATTCCTGGTATCTAGCGCATCATTATGTAGGCGTGACTCTCTCACCACCATATTGATAGTGCGTCCTGATGATGAAGACGGTGAGGGAAACCAGTGCACTTCGCACTGGTACACAAGCACAGGCACCAGTATCTATGAAGAGGACGACTGCGTAAATGACGAGGGTTGCGATGTCGGTCGACCGACGAGGTTGTAAGTTGAAGCTGTTGTTGAGCTCATGGGGACATCAGTTGAAATCTGACGGACATTTCGCGGTCCAGCTATTGTTATGACATCCGGGAAGACCTTGTTGTACACGTTTGGTCGTGTAGCCCGTTGGCACGGCTGCCAGTCCAGTGTTTCGATCTTCGGCACAATGTTGTTTGCGTATGTCTACCGACATACCCTATTCGATCGCAATTGATTCCTTACTATTCCATCGAAGAGATAGTTTCAATGAGCCTGGGAGCGGCCAAAAGAAGCTTTGGGTGGGCACGGACACGGGAAGCTAACCAGGTTGTCTTCCAGCAGGACGGATCACCGACCTGTTTAAAAGTTAAAGTAAATCAGGGTCGACATTGACCAAAAGCAGAGTGCAGGATCGACATTTAATCAGGAAAAAAATCAGTAGTCGCTTTTCCGGTCCATGATGGGATGTCAATTGAGCCATTGCCTACGAAGGTGCGCTGGTCCTTCGGAGAGCTGAGCACCGCGTACGGAACGATTGACGAGGAGCGAACAGTTGTGTACTTGGACGAGATGAACGCGTTCGGGATTGAACTTGAGAAAGCGGTTGGTGGGATGTCAAAGATCGATTGCGCAGTTACTTTGCTGTGCAGAACGCCGAAGTCTGCGGGACAGCCGAAGGGGATCGCACAGTGATTCATTTCGAAAACGTCTTAGACTGACACAGCAGCTCAAGATATGATGGAGAGTACTTGCCTTGACGTCGTTCAGCGAATTTGAAAGACACTTACGAACAACCTCCTTGCTTGATTTGTGCTCGTAATATCATCGTCGATGACCATGACAAAGCGGGCCACGGTGCTTCGCTTGGCGTCGTTGAAGATGGAACCTGGAAAAGAAGAGGGAGAGTGTAGCAATCTCGCTACTGAGGAAAAAGGATTCTCTCGGTCACTTAGCTGAAGGATCTGGCGAACCTGAAGGGAAATGCACCAAGCCGTACAGTGCTCAGTAAGGACCGCTATCAAGGCATTGAAAGGCGGTCTGCTGCACGACATGAACTGGTAATGGATCTGTTACTAGGCGATGTTTGGAAGTTGAGATTCAGAGATCAAAGGGAAGGAGCATTCATTGACCCTGGAGCCGAATCTGGAAACGCGTATTCTGGGCCTCATCACAACCACGGCATTGCGACGGTGAGCTCGAAGAGTTGAGTCGCATCTCCAAGAACCATTGTCTCGGAAAGTATCGAGATGCGAAGAAGTGTTCGTGCTTCGATGGCTTCTGGCGACAAGAACAGCCCGACACCTCGAGAACACACCCACCATGCACACTCGACTCCCAAAAACACCTCCATCATCATACATCGGACCTTTGCCTTTTGAACTTCCTCACAGACCATATTCAAGCCATCCGACAACCCGCGCACTGATGCCGTATATATACCCCATGAAGATCCCTATGCATCCGCCCGGCGCCATCTCTAAACAAGGCAATGCTCGACCGGCCCTAGCTCAACCCCTCTCGTCCCTCGCTTTACCCTACACATGCAATCCTTCCGCCAATGCACCCGTCCTCCAAAGAAGCATTGACTAAATCCACCTACACACACAATCACGGCACCGCATGACTCGACGACCCTCAAGGAACCTTTGCGCACTAGCGCCGTAGTGGGGCGCAGCGTGCGTTGTTCTGGAGGACGAGTGCAGCATGCAAGCGCGCACAGATACGTGCGCGTGTGCGTGTCTCAGCCTCACTTGGGAGGTTTGCCTGTTGGGGAGCAGGACTGGGGAGGGAGCGAGAGCCTCAGGCAGAAGGATAGGGCAAAGGGCCTTGACGTGGCAGGTGAGGTAGGGGGATGATCGTGGAGATGGAGTCGTCAAGATGGAAATCAATGGATGGGACACTTGACTTGTGCGAAGTGTGTCGTTCTCGAGGTATCTTACGATCTCAGCGCTTTTGCTGCGAGGTCAAACTGTCTGATTCCCTAACACTCAAAACCTCACTCAACGCACACATTCTAATCCCCATCTCACCGTCCATCCTCAATCCCATTCCCAACCCTCCGGGTCCCGTCGCCCCACATCCACCTTGCCCTTCATTCCGGCCCCAATGGTCCTCGTTCACCACCCCACGTAGCCAGCATCCGTCTCACTTGTGTCCGGTAAACCTGCTGCAACGAGGCTAACACTCCGCTTGTGCTTTGTTTCACAATCTGCGTGATATGGCTGTGCTTTCTTATGGCTGCAGATAGATAATGTTGACGTCGATTCGCCCATCGGGTATGATGATGGATGGGGTTTATTGTGCGACAGGGGATGGGAGCGGAAGGGTACTAGATGGAGGCTGAGACATGCTGGTAGTGTGGCTGTGGTTTGAGAATGGGAGAGAAGGGAGGGGCATGGTGATGCTGTGGCTGCTCTGATATTGAGGCTGTGCTGGTGTGGTGATGTTGAGGGTGGAGTGCTGTGAGAGCAGGCTGTCGCGAATGATGCGATCCAATTCAGATTGATGTGGTGTCAGGAGCGCCAAAGATTAGAGTCCGTTCTGGTCATGAGGAACAAATTGCATTACTTTTGCTTATACCGAAATCTAATATCAAGTGCGCCAAAAGAGGGTATCACGCGCAAAGGGGATTCGTAATATCATGCAGCTTCACTCCGCATCAGACTCTTCATCACTCTCGCCAATTGCCTTTCGCTTCCCATCACCAATCTTCCAATTTCCGTGCTCCTTGACAATGAGCCCTTCATCGAGCAGATACTGCTCAAGTCCCCTATCCTCGTTCCATGACTTGATATCAAGCATGTCCACACTTCCTTTCCTGTCCTTCTCCAAGTGCCTTCCAACATGCTCCATGCGCTCTTCCCAAGACTGTGGACCTTCGAAAGTCTTCTCGCAGAAGAGACAGTTGGACTGCTGTGGTGCCGTACGTAGCGACTGCAAGCAGCGCACCTGATATGACGGAAGATTGTCTTCGGTGACTGAGAACTCCTTTGGGGAGCCGGAACGGCCGTCCTTTGGTGCCGCGTGCATGCGACGAAGATGCTGCGTGAAGAGATCTTTGCGATTGAAGTCGTTGTAGTAAGAAGTCTGATCATCGTTCGGATCGGTGGTGGGTGGGCAGAGATCGCAACGCCAGTAGCCAAGCTTGATGTGCTGTGTGCTAACGTGCCTCTTCCATTCATTCTTGGAGGAGAATGTGGAGTTGCAACCGTATGCTGCAAGCGGACAAGGGAAATGGCGTCGGTCATCGTCGGCGTCCATGCACTTCTTCACTGTGTTCGATGCTCGTCGGCCCCGTTTGGTGACTTTGCTTGAGTTGGAAGTCTTGGAGGCATTTGAATCTTTGCGTTTCGGGCTCCTGTCTAGGCTGGAGTTGGATGTCGAAGACCGTCTCTTCTTGCGATTCGCGGGTTTGTAGTCTGAATCGGATGCGGGGTCGTCGTGGCCCTCTGGCGTGACGATGGGCTCAACCGATTCGGCATCTCGTACTGAGTTGCCAATGCCTGAGTCGGCATACTCTTTGTAACCCACAGAGCTAGTGGTCTCCATCTTCACAGAGATCTGGTCGTGATCACACGCTTCTTGCTTGAGATCGGTGTCGTCGACATCTTCCACGACGGGCTCGGGTTCCGGATGCTCGTATTCAAGCTGTCGAAGAGTGCAGATTGTGCTGCCACCATGCAGAGGGATGTTTGGTGTCAAACATCCTTCGACCTTGAAGCTCTCGGTGGTGGGATACGGCAGTGATATCTGTGAGAACATGTCGGTAGGACTCCCATATGACGCTGCAGGATACGCGTGTGGCGAACGCAGCTCATTCTGTGTATCGTAACTCGAGCCAGACGTTCGATCTGGTGAGACGTTACGGAAGTCTACTGAAGGCCACTGCGGGTCGTACTGTCTCCCAAGCTGGCGCTCTAGAGGGATTTTGGCATGAAGTACACCGTGTGTGATGGGGTATTGATCGTGCATAAATCGCTCCATTGGCTGCATGCTAACCATGCCATTGTCGAAGTCCGCGAAGTACATGTCTTCTTGCGAGTTGAAGTTGATATTGTGCTGTTTGTAGAATTGATTATAGCTGTAAGGGTCTGCTCCCCAAGCTGTGTATCGAGACTCGTCAATGTGATGGGGTATTTGTGGTAGGTCGCGGAATTGGACGGCCATGGCTGATGATTGGATGTGACACCGTTCAGATTGGTGCAACGCGAGCTAATTTTGCGCTAGGTTGGTCAAGTAGCAACCCGAGTATACCAATGCGACGGCTAAAATATGTTAGATGGAAAAACAGAAAAGAGCAATCGCTCTTACCTCAATATTTCATAAGAGATACTTGATCAAAGCTTGAGTCATCTGGTGTCCTTTCGATGCGGCAAGGTCAAGTAGAAGTAAACCGCAAGCCAAGTGTGGGTGAAGGAATAGTAGTGTGACGAAAGGGGCGGAGCATTGACTGCAAGTGTCAAACTCGAAGGCAGCAAGATAGAGAATTGTTTTTCTGTTGCACTGCCCTCAACGTCGTCTGTTGTACCTTCACTTCGAGCTTCCATCTCTGCTTCGCTTTATGATTGATGCTCAGCAGAGCCGCATGAAGTCACCCAATCAGCAGTCGAGGCCAGGACCCAGTCTGTGGCTGCAGCAAACCCTGTAAAATCATTGACCGGTGGCCCAGGTCGCCAGCTGGACAGCCACCATTTTACTCGACGTGGGCGTCTAGCTCCCACGGTCGAAGCATATTGGGTCAAGCTGCAGATTGCAGCCCCAGAAACAAAAGTAATTACGCCATGCGCATAGTCGATCGCTACCGTATTGCAACACATCCGAGCCCGCTTGGTGCCTGAGGTGCGTCCCGAGCATCGATATGCTGCGCAAGTTCGGAAGACTAGACGCACACTAAAACAGATGGTGAACGCTAACACGGTTCAACCATTGGGGGCCGAACAAGCAACGAGGTCAGCGAAGGATGTGTAGAACCGAGATAGAAGCACATGCCATGCCTGTGGGAGCTCAGAGCTCAAAGTTCTTTGGATGACTGCATTGTCTGGAGGCCGGCAAGGAGACTGACAGGCATGTGTGTGGTCCCGCACCCTGCACCAGGGGTCTACCGTTCTGAGACCACCACCTCGGAAGAACAATCTGATTGAACAGCCCATGGCCCGATTGAGCGAGCAGAGCGTCCAGCAAGCGATAGAGGGTGCAATGGAGTATGGAATTCAGACATCATTCGATTGGATAGATTCGTCTCGCGATGAGGCGCATTCCTGCGAAACACTCCATTTAGGCAGCGAAGCAGAAAAGGGCGGAGCATCGATTGCCTGCTTTACGTTGTCGTACATTCTTAGTTGTGAGGGCACTCGACGTAAACTTGCGTCCACTGGACGATCCAAGTGGTGAACACTGCGGAGTAGAAACGCCTGGGCTGTTTCGCACGCTGCGCACGATTAACTTGCGTCCGTGGACGACCCAGAATTCGAAGCTGGGTCGATCAATTGCTTTGGCCAGCATTTCTGCAGAACTCGAGGCGTTGGGGGCATTGGGGCGGTGCGACCCGTACTGGTGTTGAATAGGAAACGTGAGCGAATGGTGGCGGGGAAAGTGTGGGATTGGAGGACTCGGAGGCTGGGATGCCGTCCCGAGTCCAGCATCAGGTGCCCCTGCATCGGCGCCTCGACAAGTTCGTCCTCACGCGCATTCGCTATCAAGCAGAGTCAGAATATTCGGCGGCTCTGCCCTGAATTTTAATTGCCAAAAATTCGCCATTGTTGTTATGGCGCGCATTTTCGCCAGGATGCTCACGCTTGGCGTGTCAGCTTCAAGCCGTCCCCGCAGATCTCCGGGGCAGTTGTCCTTCGATGTCGTACCAAAGCCACGAGTACTGTAACACTGGGACAGGCGGATTGTCATAGAAATTGGCATATCTCCCCACCGGCTGTGCGGATCAGAGATCCCTGCCTCATCGACAGCGCGGGATGACTCCTCCTCGAGTCCTCCTTCAGACACAGACACACGCCATCCGTTTCAATGGCTATGACCTCAAGAGTTTCGGCGCCATCAGCGCGAAGACTTTCATGCAGCAAGTTTGGCGACTAGACGTTCCTCAATGCCCTCTAGGATCCATTGGTGATCCAGTACCTCCAGGTTCTCAGCTTCGGCTAGGAACAACTTATCGGGGTCCTGTTCAGGACCCATCATGCCTGCACCTGGGTTGGACATGGCCATTTGTTGCGTAACTTGATTGGCAGCTAGAAGGGTGATCGTGAGCTTGGACCGTATGAGAAAGTCAATTGCGTGGAGAGAAACACATACCATTATTGCTTCCGAGGATAAAGTTATAGACAGGCTGCAGGCCGAAAAGAGTGAGGAAGTACCATGACAGACTCGACACCCATCTGACGTCTAGATCACGCGTCCCGACACCTGATTGCAGCATGGCCTTGAATTGTGGCGTCAATGGAAACGGCAGCTTCACTGTGAAAAACCAGCGGTTAGCGAATAGTCGATAATAATATTTCAGTAGATGCCGGATTGCTGCTCATCGCGATGCAAACATTCTAGACACTCGGTGCTAGAGCCCGACCGAACCGTGACCATCGGCTCGCTTCATGTTGTCGGTGGCTTCAAGGCGGCGTATCCGTCGGGTACTGTACACGGCCAGGCACGCGGTACCTGGGTGAAGCAGTAGCATAGGACAGTCCAGAGCGAGCCGTAGCTACGAGTAACCCGAAATGCTGCTATGTGGCATTACATGACCGCTCGAGCAAGCGAGAATGGACCACGAGGCCACCATAAACAGCCGCCAGCGGCGTCTGGAGCACACTACTCCACTCTCAGGAGCTCCCAATACTTTTGGCTTGTTGCTCTGGAGAACATCGAGATTGACTCGATGCTAAAGCTGTTGCCACTCACGGACAAATACCGTTTTCTAGTCGAAGTCGACTGCATGATCCGTGTGGTGGTAGAGGTGTGGAAAAACGGATATACTTACTGATCACGAAACCCGAAAAGAACGCATTGATCCATCCCATAATCAAGCTCTGCGGAATCATCATAGCCATGTTTCCCTTCATCATTCCCATCATGCCTTCCATGGCAGCGGGATCGCTCATAGGATTCGGTCTCGGCTTGCCCCTCTGCTCCGGCTCGGCCAGGAACTTTCCTTCCTGGTAGGCTTGCACCATATGTGCTTTCCGGGCCTGGAAGGATGAGGGCGATAGAACATTGGCGTTGGTGCGCAGATTGACACCGCGGACGAGGGAGCGCTGTTGGCGGATCTTAGGCAGATCTTGTTTCTTGGGCGTGGTTTGGAGGAGTGTCATTGCGTAGTGGCGAAGAATACCAGTAAGGATCTAATGAAAGAGTTAGCTAGAGGAGTTAGATATATGGAGTGTGCACTTGCCATAACCACCGTGATGGGGAGCAATATCCACCAACTGTGAAAGCATCAGTGAAGCCCTATAGCCACCCTGCGCATCATCAACATACAACAAGGCGGGATCCCTATGGATCGTCTGTACCACGGGTCCTGACATCTTGCTGGTGAAGAGCGAGATGCGCGCGTTGAGCGGGAGTGAAGGGTGGTGGGTGCGAAGGTTGACGATGCTCGATCATGCAGGTGAAAGCTCCCATGCGGCGGGATTCGAGAACGGGCAAGGGTCCGGTCGCGCCTTCCGTGAGTGGACACCTTTACACCACCAAGCTCCGCTGACGACAACTTTGAGAGCTTCCAGTTGCACGACTCACACAATCTCTTCCTACGTTAGTTCCTGGATATTGTCATTCAAGCCTCAAAATGTCTGCGACACAGAAAATCGCAATCCATTCACTCTCTGGTGAGCCTCACAATGTAACAACTCTCCATCCACTGTACTTACACTACCCCAGATCTCAAGAACACCACAGACGATGCACTTCCAAATTACCTGCACTCCCTCAAATTCAAGCAAATACACACTCAAACCGACATTCGCCTCGCCCTCGGCTATGTGGCTGTGGTAATCGCCGGCGCACTCTTTTACTTCGACTGGAAGTTTGGCTGGGAAGCGTCAAAACCATACACCGCGCCAGCAGTCGTTGCATACTTTCTACTGAACGGTGCATTCTCATACTGGCTATGGTTCGTCGAGAAGGGCGTCGTATATGAGGGCGAGGGCAAGACAGGCAAGGTACATTGACAGAAACCTCACACGACACGCAAATGCGCACAAGACGGAGCAAGAAACTAACCAGATTCCTACAGGTCCGCATATCATCCCACACAAAAAAGCACATTCCCATCTACGAATGCGACGTCCTCTTCACGCCCGCAGGCTCCTCGCTCCCGCAAAAGATCCACATCCGCGCACCCATGACCCGCTGGTTCACCGCAGACGGCTACTTCATCGCAAAGCCATTCCAGCAATGGCTGGCGTCCGAGGTCCCTGTCATTGGCGAGGCGGACCCGAATAACGTGATTGAGGAGATTGGGCGCGGAAGCGGACCCGTGGCTGCGGATCAGAATACATTCAGTGTGAACAGCTCGAATGCTGCGGAGATACTGGAGCATTTGAAGGCTAGTGGGGCGAATATTACGGGGGCGAGTGGGGGGAGTGGGAGGAGGAGGAAGGCATAGGGAGGTGGTGTAAGGTGGAGATCTAGTCAAAAGGATGGGAATAAGTACTATGGAGTTTGTCCATCACTGGAGAATGGGTTGTGGATGGTGATGGAAGTTTGATACCTAAGCATGCTACGTGAGGCATGTCAAAATGCTATGCAAACAACGCCGCCAAATGTAATGCGGTGAGTCGACCAAGCTGCACTCATTCGTGAGGTCCAACCATGGTACGCACCAGTGTGCAACTTTTACTGGCCAAGAAACGTGAATCAAACCTACTGTTCTTGTTCAAGTAATGGCAACACATCCAACTCCCGTTTGATAATCCTCTCGAATTCCTCCCTATCAATACCAGATGCCTTGGCCAGTCGAAACAAACTCTTGATATCAGTGCTGATATGTTGCTTGATCGCGATCTCAGCCTGGCTATAGTTTTCCGCTTGACGCTCTAGTCTCTCAACTGAATTTGTAGACGCAGAGGACGAAGGACGTGGGTGGTTCAAAGCAGAGAAATCATTCTGGTCAATGTTCTCAACATGTTCTGCTCCGCTAGCTCCATTTGTCCCAAGACCATTGGTCTTGCCTGGCGAGTATGCGGGTGGCATCGACGAGTCGTAGCCAGAGGGACCAAGGTTTGACGTCTCGAGGGGTTCGGTCTGCGGCTCGCGGGTGTAGTTGAGTGTGTTGCCGTTGAGCGTCGACTCGCCCGCAGCGGGGTTCTCTTCGTCTGGATCGTGCGCGTCGAGCGCGGGCTGTACCTCGGATGCATAGCGCGCAAAGTATTCGAGTTCTGATTGTGTTGGCCCAATTTGTGTCCTGCCGCTTGCCATAGGCGCTGGCGAGCGCTTCTGCTGTGGTGTCCGCCCTGGCGTCCGGTCGTACGCCGCCCAGTACGAGTCGTCATCCTCCTCTTCTTGCTGAGGTGGCTCTGGATGTAATGTAGCTGGTTGGTGTGACGCTCCGTTGCTCCTGACTGACTTTCGTCGAAAGCCTGCTTCATTTGCCTCGCCCATCGCAGCGAACCACTCTGTTCCATCATCAGAGTCCTCCATACCCCTAAGCTCCGCAAGCAGCCACCTGCTGCCACTATCGCCGCCCGTGCACCATAGATATGTAGGTAAGAGCCCGAATTCGCCTAGCTCCAGGCGCGAGTGTAAGGTTTCGGGGTCCGAACGTCTGTATAGGATTTGGTCTGGCTCCTCTACTTCGATCTCGCCTGAAGCAGGATGTGGCTCGACCTGTATCTTTTCGATGACTTGCGGTAGTCTCTGGCCTGCTTCTCTGTCCCAGCACAGCAGTGAAAGCCAGTCGTCTGAGGCAAGAAGCTGCAAGCGCTGTCTGAGGATGGGCGAGAGCAAAGGCAGTAAGCCTGGTGGCGCTTCTTTCGCAATACTCGCTGTCGACAGACAGGCCAGCAGAGGAGGCAGGAGCTCTCTCGAGTCGGGTTGTGGAATGGCTTGGTTGAGCCCAGGCATTATTGCTGGTGTGCGCGGGGTTGAGGAATGTGTATTGGCTGAAGCACACAGAGGATCCACGGGTGGGGAGAGATGAAGAGCAGCCGAGTAGTGGAGCAGTCAAGCTAGCACTACCGCGCAATGGTCTTCTGGTGTTGTGTGCGTTGTGTATGTGTTGCTGAGCTAAGAGGGTGATGCCGTCACATGCATGCGGAAACCGTGACTTGCAGGAACGTAACAGCGCGTGCTGGCGACGCAAGGAGCGAGGGTGATGGGATTGCAGGAGAAAAGGCGTGTGAGGAGCACAAGAATCCAGCGGCGGCCTGTCACGATCCATGGTCATGGTCCAAATGTTCAGTAGCCTCTGGTGGGTTGGGTCTGGGGAGGTCTCCGTTCCGCCGAAGGGTTCAGATGCCGGTTGCACTTGCCCGCCATGCAGAATCAAGATGCGACTGCCGCGGGAAAAGGTAGCCCACCGCAGAGCCGCGCCTGTTGAATCACAATGCATTTGATGCCCGCTCAACAACCGCATTGACCATGAATTGGAATTCAACCTCACTTTGGTTGGTGGACGAGCACACGCGAAAGCGCCCGCTTCAAGTGTACCCAAGTTAGCACTCATCTAAGGCACGGAAGCAGTCACCACCGGTGGGTACTCTGCACTCCCCGCCGCATACAACGCAGCTCGAATCCAC
The DNA here is from genome assembly GCA_010015745.1 of Setomelanomma holmii. Lineage (NCBI taxonomy): Eukaryota > Fungi > Ascomycota > Dothideomycetes > Pleosporales > Phaeosphaeriaceae > Setomelanomma > Setomelanomma holmii. Next base: position 706,134 of record ML978156.1, read on the forward strand.
AAGCCTCGAAAGTTAAGCGACTCAAGCGGCTCTGATGTCATGTTTGATGCGACGGCTGAGGCGTTATGGCATCTGCGGCGCGCTCGTGTTCCTGGAGATCTTTCCTGAAACAAACGGAAGTGGAAGCCTGATCGACCTCATCCGTCTGCAGCAGCCCTGTCATCTCCACCGTTGCATAGCGAGACTGGCGTTGCAATCTTGAGCCATCGACAAGCTTGCTGCCAGCAGAGGTCGTGGTCTCGACTCGACAACATGTCACCCGGACCGCCCGATGACCTGGCCTCGATGAGCTTGGTCACCAACGGACATCGACCTTCGGAGTCCATACCTTCAAATCATGGTTAATCTTAGCTCCATCTTACCCACCATGCCCGTTGGTCGTGGCTCACCCCACTGTCAGCGCAGTTCTTTCTGAGAGGTATCCAGCCACTAGGGAGTATCCAGGTGGCTCTATTCCATTCTCCTCTCATATCAAGGCGGATCTTGAACAGCACTATTTCGAGAAAAGTATCCGCCAGTCCCCATTTAATATCAAATGTATCAGCTAGCCAGCCCAACGACCAGGGGGATATGCCCTCACTGAGTGTCGCTCTCTGGGTGCATATTTGGACTGACCCACTAAACGTCCGGCAGCCTACCTGGCTTTGCTTCAAGCTCGAGCGACCTGGGCCGCTCAGGCACGCTCCCGCGACTTGGCTAAAAAGCTCGGATATCTCTTAACAAAGTGGCTGAATCCACGATGTACTGGTGAACGAAATGTTGCGAGGGTTGGTGGATGCATTGCTGGCAACAGAAACGACGAGAGCAATGCCAAAGCTGTCAACTCTTATCCCAAACAGCTCCATAGCAACAAGCCAAAGACGGTGCTAGCCCGCACACTGCTGTCTGAACGACTGGTCGCTTGGCTGGCCTTTATATAGCACACCCTCGGCATCGGCTGCTAAACAGTTAAGCGCCAGCTTGCGCAGGCGATCTCAGCATGCTGTGCTGTCACTGTCTCCTGAAAAGCAGATGCGGACTCGAAGATTGTCGTCGTAATGATAGTATGACGGCGGAGAATATTTGTAGACATTGAGGAGCGCGCTGCTGCATCGAATGAGATACGGCAACGTGAGGCATAGCCACTCGCCCTGTTACGCCCTTGTCCCGCTTCTCTCAAAGCTGGGGCTGTGCTTGTATATCAAGCCTGCCAAGAGCGTGTCGCGCATCTGTGAATCTGCCTCGAGTCGACAGTCAAGCTTGACGATCCCGTGCCATCGTCGCGCTTGTTTTTGACAAGCTGCACTGCTCTCACGTTCTTACCAAACGCCGGAGAAGCCTGCGCCCACATTGTTTCGAGCTCGCGAAGAAGGTCCCTTGGCATTCAGCCCTCCTCCACCCCCTGGTCTGACACTTCTGGACATCTTGGGGGAAATCAGCCTTGACCGGTGCCTTCAGTTTCTCCCCGTTGCTGCGGCTCGCACCATCGACTTTGACGAATTCCACGCTGCTCCCACCAACCAACTCACCAGCAGTCGTCTGTTCTTGTTTCTTGAAGCACGCGCGCATTTGACCGAAGTCCACCTGCGACCCACTGCAGCTTGTCAACATCGTGGACCACAAGCACTGCCTGTGCCCTTGCAGCTTCGAGGAACCCACTTTGCGCAAGGCAGATCTCACACGACCGGCGATCGTCTTTTGACGTGTCTCGCCTCCCACTTTGCCGTCTTCCCACTTTCACGCTCGTCGCTCCTGCACAACTCGACGCGCTGCATCGTTCTGTTGGTCGCTGCTTTCGATTTGGTCTGCCTGGTTCCTGCGTAGTTCCCACTCCACGCCGCCAGGCAGCATTATGCGTCCCTAAGGAGCCTATCACGCAGTCACGTTACTTCCCACTTTGGACCTGATTGACAGCAATCCTTCGTCCTTCCTCGCATTCCGCTTCCTCCCGAGTCTGCCTTCTGGCGACTTTGCACGACTCAGAGCTACGATGAATGCCGTCGACGCTCACGCACAGCCTCTCAATGGCCAGCGGCGCCAGCAACGCCACCCCCAAGATGAACAACCTCATGGGTATGGTTCAATGCCTTCTAGCAGTAACTTTTTCATGCCAGATACACAAGGCACTTTTGCATTCTCTGCGGAACCATCATCCATTATGTACGATGGTTCCGCTTTAACGACTCTACCTGCCGGGCAAGAGTCCGTTTATACTCCCAACGTTGGCTCTTCTATTGATTCTTCGCTGCACCCGGATATGATCAATTACTCGTATCCACCAGCGAATGCCTACGCACAGATGAACAACTACAGTCTGTCGCCTGGGTCATACAACGGGACCGGCCAAGGCATATCTCCTTCACACTCCGTAGAGCACTTGAGTCCTGAGGGTGGTTACCTGAGCGACCCTAGTATCCAGGATCTAAGTGCCTACGCAACACCAAGCTTCAATCCGCAACACCTGGATGACACACTAGCGAACTTCACTATCTCCGACAACGACCCAAACCACAATTTCTCCTCCTTCCAAGGCGACATGAGCATGTCGCAATTGACCTCAGGCACTTTAAATATGTTCAATGCCCAGCCGCCGACGCTAGCAAGCAATACGCCACGGGATCTGCATCACCAGCTGTTGTCACCCTCAATGACGAATAATTCTAGCCCTGTTGTGGGCAACGACGGGACCACATTCCAACCGATGCAATACACCGGATCTTATGAGAACTTGACGCCGCCAAGCCAAACAACTCATATGCCTCAGTCTACGCCTGTAAAGCAGATTCAAAGCCCGGCCCTGACGAACAGCCCTGGCAGCGTGCCCTTCGCCAACCCTCGACCACTTGCGCGTCACTTGACGAGCCCCATTGTACGTGTTGAGAACTACGAAAGAGACGATTCACCCTCGCGGTCCGATAACAGTCGGCCAATCAGTAAGAGAAGTCACGGAAGCCGCTCCGCTAATCACCTTTCCCCATACCCACAAGACGAGTCATCAGATGAGGAAAAGAAAGTGCGCGAGCAAGTGCGCATTCAGCCAGTTGTACGAAGTCACGAGCGCAATGAAGATGGTTCATGGTCAAAGGCAGGTATCTCAGGTCAAGCTGGCCTCAGCCCTGATGATCGTCAGGCCATGGGCGACGCCTGGGTACCTAGCCTGGGAGAGATCGTAGAACAACATGCTAGGCAGGGAAAGAAGCTAGAAGTCCAAGAGTGGCTCACCAAAAGTGAGGTCGGCAGCGAAGTAGGAGAAGTTGGACCCTCCAACAATCTTCTTGTGCCCCATAGCGGCCGACGTCGAGCCAAAAGTACGAATGATATGCATCGTCGCGGTGTGCAAGGTAGCTTTGGCCTCGGCGTACAGACCGACTTTGAGCAATTCAATGACGCCGGTATCCCTGGACCTGGACTCTACATCGACGAGCGAAGCGAATATGACGATTATGATGACGATGACGACGAGTTCGCTGAACCAGAATCGCCTCCTGCCGCTATTGATGTCCAAGCTAGCCAGGATGAAAGCTCCTATTTCCCTCCTACCAAAGATTCAGTCTCGATCATGGGCGCTATTGTGCGACCTTGGGTGGACGTGCCATCGCAAGCTTCCACACCGTCAGGCGTTTACCAGCCACCTACCTCGAATGCAGCAATGATGCGCTTCCGGTTACGGGCCAAGGATGTGGAGTCAGCATCACTTGCAGCTACCGTGGGGTCGCGTCGACTGAGCGAGTCTGACCTTGGCAGTATCAGAGCATCCCCTGGCGTTGCCAGACTGATTGAGCCAGATTCAAAGAAGTCAAAAGAGAGGCAGCGTCGTCCGAGCTTCTTAGACAACATATTACCGAAACGTACACCTAGCAATCTGCTCAAGAGGAAGGGCAGCATACCTGTGCAGCAATCGTCAGATACAGGGTTAGACAAGTCGAAAGAACCTGTAATCGAGAAGCCCAAGCGTATCGGCAGCTGGGGCCGTCCCAAGTCACCGCGGGTCGACACCAATCTAAGCAACCACAGCAGGGACGGTGGTCCACCAAGTGCGACAGGCTTGTCAGCTAATACAGGGCCGTGGTACCACGGAGCAAGAAACGTGATCAAGCGAAGCAGAAGCAGAAGCGACATAGGAAAGTCGCCCGGCTTAAAAGAGCTCATGACTCAACATGGCGGTCCTCCCATGCCTATGCTGGCCTCTCCGCTAGCGGAGACCGAAGCAACTCGACCATCTGCGCAACCTAGCCCAGCGGGAGACGATGATGAAGAAGAACAAGGGCCCATAACGATGGACCTCAACGTACGCTCCGACCCAATCATTCCGACCTACGAGGGCTTCAGAACGCATGCTCGTCAGCTCAATCCACGCTTAGCTGATTTCATGGTCGAGCGCATCACGCAGGAGCAAATGCGGAGGTTCAAGCGCCTTCTAGAGTTCCGAGTCAAACATCTCAATGCTGTCAAGAACAAGAACTGTGCTTCGGCAGGATTTTGTCCAGATCTTGGTGGCGAGGCCAAGCAATTACCTCCAAGAGCAGGACAAAAAGACCCTGATACGCCTTTCCTTGGCTTCCACGTCACCGGACCAGGAGGTTCTGACCAGGAGGGTGATCCAACTCCGGAAGGACGTGTGGAGGCTGCGCACTTCCCATCTGGTGTACCCCTCCCTCCTGTGAAACGACTGCCTGCAGAGTTCGAATGCCCCTTATGCTTCAAAGTGAAGAAGTTCTACAAGCCTTCCGACTGGACTAAGCATGTACACGAGGACGTTCAGCCCTTTACATGCACCTTTCCGAACTGTGGTGAGCCCAAGTCCTTCAAGCGCAAGGCTGACTGGGTTCGTCACGAGAACGAACGGCATCGACAGCTGGAGAATTGGACCTGCCAGATTGCGGATTGTAACCACACATGTTATCGCAAAGACAACTTTGTCCAGCACCTGGTCCGGGAACATAAAATTGCGGAGCCTCGGCAGCGCACCGGACGCGCAGGTAACAAGGATGGTTCGGGCGCGGAACAAGGTATGTATTTTGCTCAATATGCCATACGGGACTGCGTTAACGTCATGTTAGAAGACATCTGGGCAATTGTTGAGAGATGTCGTCGCGACACCACTAAGCAGCCGAAGGACGAGCCTTGCCGATTCTGCGGTAACATCTGCACTAGTTGGAAGAAGTTGACGGTTCACCTGGCCAAACACATGGAGCAAATCAGCATGCCGATACTTACCTTGGTTGAGCAGAAGCAGCTGAATGCGGATAGCATCATCAGTCCTGTTGTAGAGATGCCTGAAAGTCGCAAGTTGTCCCTCACTCCCAACAGATCACCCGTGGACAATCCGTCACTTTACAAGGCGAGCTCCACCCTCGCGCCTGGGATCGATCCATACAGCCAGCTTCCCAAGGATGCGATACCTGAAGCGTTGTCGAATGTAACGCACACATATCCTCCGCCCCAGATGGTGCCATATAAAAGTCAGCAGCCAGCCCAAGTGAATAACTATGCACACTATGCCATCAACAATGGTCAAGGATACACCAACCAGACGTATCCGGGACTCCAGCAGCCACCAAAATCACACAACGGATATGTAAATGGTCTACAAATTCCCAACCAAACCTTTGCGAACGGCCAGTACAGCATCGGCCCTGTCTCATCAGTCCAGCAGCAAGCCATGTATTCCGATTCCCCCGTCGACACTACAGCTTTCCCCAACTACTACACACAAGAGCCACAGAATGCAACAAATGATATGTCGGGTATGGGTTACGACGCTACGAATAGAATGCAGTACCAGCAACAACCGCAGCCGCAACAGGGTACCTATCAAGCGATGGCATACCTCAATTCCCAGCACAACTATCAGTATCAAGGCCAATAGAAATCGGGGTGGTAATGATGACCCATTGGGATATGGGATGAAGTGATGGAGCTTAATGACTAGACGCACTGCGCTTTTCTATTTTATGATTGTCTACTTTCGTTCGATATCCCTCTCGCGACTCGGAAGATATCCCTTGGGTATGATGGTTGATGGATCTAGATGCATACTGTCGTTCAATATCTCCTATACCTCGCATTTACGGGCTGCAGAAGGTCTGCATACTTCAATAGACAAGCCGCATCAATCGCAGCGTATCATGAACTATGTTATCGATGTCATGCCAGTGTTGGCTAGCTTGCTCAGCTAGCGTCGGATTTAGTCAGGAAGTCGCGATGCTTTGTTGGAAGCTGCGATCATGATGGACGTTGTGAGTACCTCCGGAATGGTCAATCGTGTTCATGTGGGGTGAGGGACCTGCACTTGCACGACCCATCAGCACGCCATGATGCATCCGCCGTCGGGCGCACTTTGTGTTGCAGCCACCTTATTGGTCGCACAGATGAAGGACTCAACACAGCCACGCACGGCCTACCAGCTTTGTGTGCAAGCGTTTGAGGTCCTCCATCTTGGCGTCTCGAACACCACCAAGCAGGCAGCAGAGGGCACATTTTGCCCTGTTTGCCCTGCCTCATCACGCAGATGGCGGCCGCCCACCATTCCACGGCTCTACGCACTATCTTGCCGGTGCTGCAACTAGACAGCTTCACTCACTCGACGACGCACTCGATGCGCTCATGATTCCAAACCACATCGGATGTTCTTTTGGTAACGGATGAAGTGACGTCTCATCTCGCAATCGAAAGTCCCGCATCGCGCACGACCTTTCCTGTTCCACACCGGCAGCCCGTGCGTGGGAACACCAACTGAAGGACCTCGCGGCATTATCGGTCGCGCAAATCAAGAGACTGCTTGCTCGTCAGCGTTGGGGCGGTGTGGACAACGTATGGTACTAATGCTGCAGATGTGCGCTGCGCAGTCTTGTTGACGGTCTGCGCAACAAATCTCAACGCTGTCTCATGGTTAGGCACAAGGCTACAGGCTCAACATCGGTAGGTTTCGTACATTCCGTTTCGGCAACTATTTGCCCTCTATTTGGACATGGATCTCTCCTTCTAATTGATCACTTGATTCTACACTCGGATCACATTGGGCTTAGGCGTCTATGTGCCTCGGGCACCAAAGCTGACCTCCTGCAGTAGCCATGTCACAACCAATTGGTAGCTTCCCGCCGCACTTCAACTACAACGTGCAGCAGTATCCGTTTGATAGTCGTGTACCACAGCCGAGCAATAGCTCTCAGCAACAGTGGGCTTCCTCAGGGCAACAGTCAGGGCCAAGGAGTGTGCAGCACAATCTTCCGAGCCCTTCGACATCTGTGAGGTCAACGGTCACTGCTCCGGCTCGGCCTTATGAACGTTCAAACTATCTTCAACCGAATGCTACGCCAATAGATCATAGGATTGACCCAAGTCTACTTGGTATCCAGGATTATCCTCTTCCTGCCCCAAATCATGCTATCCGGAACAAATATGACCACATCGGCCAGAGCCTCAATGAGGAACCATGGCATCCATACCACTTGAGGAATAGCGATAATGACTCGTCTTTGCACCATCTCGGCCCAGGCTTCAAAACATTTCGAGGCGGACCGGGATCTATTCGTAGTGCTGCACCAATATCGGACTCAGGCTTCTTCTCGCAATCTGCCATAAGCCATGAGCAGGGTCGTACTGATCAACCATACTTGCCTGCAAACCTTACACAGCATGTGGAGAAGCCAAGGGTCAGATCTGTGACAAGCGAAGCAGCCCGAATGAGGTGGGTGCACTCAGATCAAAGATCTCAGCGCAGTCTCATCAGCAGTCGAAGTGAAAATCGAGATCAGCCACTCACATGCCAGGAGTGCCATGAGGTCTCTAAGCTCAAGTCTGTCTACAAGTGCGTGTTGTCCTTCTCGATGCGATAACATCAAACTGATCGTCTGTGGCAGGAAGCATCAACTTAAACATGAGAAGCCTTGGAAGTGTGAAGTGCCAAATTGCAAACGTGGCATGCAAGGTCAAGGCTTCACTACCGTGAATGATCTGAATAGGCACAAGAAGAGTGTTCATCTCATAGGTCTTGACGAGAAATCGTACCAATGTGCTTCAGAATCATGCCGTAATAGGGAGAAAATATGGCCACGCCTCGACAACTTCAAGCAGCATATCGATCGGATGCACGGGGATGAAGATCCTGACGATCTGATCAAAAGGTACGAACCAACTGAGCCACAGTCTACACGAGCTGATATTCGTAGGTCGATCTTCACACACAAACAATCAGAGACGATCTCAGATGGCGTCTCAGTGGCGCCCGCTGACACTGTGCTTGCTGGTATGGAAAAGTCCATCTCCAATCATAGTAATTACGGGTCGAACATAGCATCGGACATGCCAGTAGATCCGACTCTTAGCCAATGGCCTGCGAGCTTGAATCCTAACGACTTGGCTCTCAGCTTCAATCCACCCCAACAATCCCTCATAGGTCCAAGACCGAGGAGTAGCAATATGGGTCGCTCCAGATTACAGAACATCAAGGTCGTAGAAAGCTTCCTGCCAGAACCATGCGGATCAATGCAAGCGAAACCACACCACGAGCCAGCTAGTATCGCAAGACCTGTCCATAATGTGCAGAGGATTGAACCGGAGTCGCAGAAGAAGCCACCACCTAAGATGTCAAACACACCACCTAAGATATCAAACGCACCACAGACGAAGGCTGAACAGCAGAGACAGGCACTTTCAAAGCTTTCACGCGCTATGACCAACGAGATGGATGGATCTTCACCATCAGGCACAGTGGACCTTGAAGCCTTGGTTCTAAGTGTCCTTTCTCAGACGACTGGAGCGGATCAGGACGACGAAGATCAGCCCGATGCTAGAGCAACCTCGGCAAACAGTCGTGCAAAACGCGAGCGCAAAGTGACGCTCACGAAAAGTGAAGCTATCAAAGCCTTACAGGGTATATCGAACCTTATCAAGCAAAGTCCAGGTTCAGCATTCTCGCAGCCTCGCAAACCAATCCGAGGCTTTCCATCCGATCCCAAAGTCTGCTCAATATGTCAGTATGCAGTAGCTCGCCCATGCGATCTCAAAAAACACATGAAGCGCCACGATAAACCCTACGGTTGTACGTACCCGAAGTGCCATAAGCGCTTCGGCGCAAAATCAGACTGGAAACGACATGAGAACAGCCAGCACTTTCAGCTAGAAGCGTTCCGATGTGGCCGTCCGTCTACCAAGACAGGGCAGCCGTGTGGAGAGCACTGTTTTCGCATAAATGCCTTCAAATTACATCTTAAAGACCTCCACAACCTCGACAACGAAGAAGAGCAAGAACAGGAAGCTAAACGACGCCGCATCGGTAAGAACTGTCAGCAGCAATTCTGGTGCGGGTTCTGCAACAACATCATTAGGCTCGATGAAAAGAGAAACGCCGCGTGGGATGAGCGGTTTGACCACATTGCGCAGCACTTCGAGAAGGAGAAGAGGAGTATCGAGGAGTGGGTTTGTGCGGAGGAGAATAAGACGAAGAAGGAGCTGCTCAAGGACATGGACCGGTATGTGTTTGATGATGAGGATGAGAGGGGTGCCGGAGCGAATAGAGTGCCGTTACCGCCACCACCACCTCCGCCGCCGCCGATGCCTGTAGATGGGATGATGCAGCCACCACCGCCGACGATTAATGAGCCGCCGCATCCATCGCCAATGTCACCACCAGCCCATGGCATTAGGCAAACCGCGGGTACGAAGCGCGGCCCGTCTGCTGAGCCACCTTATATTCCACAGCCAAAGCGATCCCGGCCGAGGCATCATATGGCCAGCGACGCCACGAATAACTATTGTGTAAGCTCCGTATCCAGTCGAACCATGAATGATCTCGCTAATGACTACAGTGTTACTGTACAGCGGGACCCTGCAATAGTGCCGTTCAGGCTGCTTGTTTCGCTTGCGGTCATAATTGGTGTGGCGGTTGTACGCGCGAGCCTATCGAAATGTAACGACTATGAAGGGAATGTCCTTGTTTGATGTGTGTTCGAGATGCCATGTATGCTGTTCAGATCACATTCGGAAAAGAATGTCGCTAAATTCCTTCAAGATGTGGCACTTTCGCTGTTACATGAATATGTCCTTGTCGCAGTATACTCAGCCCACAACTCAAACTCGCATGTGGAATTCGACGGAATTCTTGAGTTGTATGGACCAGAGCGCAGACACAACATTCGTCCGTTCTCTACCCGTTTTGGTAACCAGGTCGCCCTTGTATCTACAAAGACGAAACAAGTCAGGAGTGACGGAGCCTTTATATGTAGATGTCAGAGCACGTGTGTAAGGCATAGACTGTAGCATATGTCGATATGGAGACCGCTCATGCACACATAGATCTGAGACTGCTCCATTTTATCTACATCTTACTCCATGGCATTCTAGACACGTGGTGTTGGCCATCATTCTGTGATTTACACATGTGAACGCTGCCACCATCTTTTGCAGATCATCGAAGCATTGCAAATCCTCCTCCACTTAGCCTTGGACAGAGCCGATTTGGAGGACCGTTCTCCGCGAAGCCGCACGAACAAAAGAATCTTGAAGGTCGAGGCCGTTCCGGCGTGTTGCTACCACCCCAAAAAACATCAAGTGTTGCTTCTGCTGATTTTGGTAGATGACGTCGAAGGACAGGTGCAGGCACTGCGCAGTCTTTCGAAGAATTGTTCCCATTTCTTGGAAGGCAGGACAGAGGCAAGAAGACATGGCGCGGTGTCAACATTTTTAGTGGTTTTTGCAATTGAGATGCACTTGAGAGAGTATTAGTGCTGCGGAAGCAACGCAGCTTTACATGCGGTGAGGGCACAAGATGAAGCGGCGCTTCCGTAGGATCGCAAGCTCTGGTGAGGCGAATTTGAACGGCAGACAAGTGCACACATTGAACGCTTGACATAGACTTTTGTCTACGCAGAATGGGACATAAGAAAAGAAGACATGACGATGGCTGGTGCTCTTTTTGATCTCCCGTTGTGGGGTATGGTCTGAGGAAGGAAGAGTGCAGCGGAAGCAAGGAGCTTTATTCGCGGCACGAACGAATGCTCAGTCGTTGCTAAGACTGTTTTTGTGGCAGCAGCTGGTCCCTTTTACCAACGGGCCTCTCATTTGGGAGTACGGAAGCAGCAGACATTGGACGCAATTGGCGGGTTTGGAGTTGATGACTCCGGTGTAGTGCTCGATTTTCCGGGCGTAACCAATTTGTGCATCGTGAAACTGGCTCAGTCATGTAGTTCATGCATTTCCGTGTGATGGGCGAGGAAAATACAAGGATTCATTCAGGCTTTTCGCATAACCATGCAGACATGTTATGTGAAAAGACAGGATCTTGGATGCTTTGGAATCATTATAAATGTTCCAACACACCAAGTCGACATGCGCTATCATGGCATCACAGCGAAAGCAGAGATCCGAACATGACCTGTTTGATCAGCCTTTCGGTGCTTCGAATTGTGACTCGAGGGTGTGAAGGTAGAAGTTGTGGGAATCCCAATGGGCTTTTACAACGTAACAGGATGGCCACGAAAAGAACGCACAGCGCCGTTGGCGTGTGATTTTGGCGCATCTCATTCGCGTGATGAGCCAGTCGAATTGTGTCCAGCAAAGACTGATCATTGCAATAATTCCTGCTGTTTCGTGTACCGTGGACGGCAAACGCAACCAGATGCGAACGGTCGGAGATACGAAACGCCGATTGGTCGCGAACTGGACACCTCTCTCGACGAGCTGTGATGAGCTCCGTGACGCGGCCTTGTCGAACGTCAACACCACTCTTTCTATCACCCTTCTTTTTTCCACAATGGCTGCTGCACAGGAAAGCTCGTTCCTGAAGCAGGCAAGTGGCCGGAACACTCGAGGTCTGCTGAGGGTAATCATCCTGTGCTTGATCGCAGGCGCCGCAGTGAGCAGCCGTCTGTTCTCCGTGATCCGATTCGAGAGCATTATCCACGAGTGTTAGTATTGCAGTAATAGTCCATGAGACCCATTGGCTAATATGGAACCATAGTCGATCCATGGTTCAATTTCAGAGCGACAAAATACCTCGTAGAACATGGTTTCTACAAGTTTTGGGACTGGTTCGATGACCGTACGCTCCTCCTCCGCATCCGCCGCAATGCTGCTTCAGGCACAACGACAAGACCCAATTGACTGACATTGGCAATCAGGAACATGGCATCCTCTCGGACGAGTCACTGGTGGTACCCTCTACCCCGGATTGATGGTTACCAGCGGTGCCATCTACCACCTCCTGCGCGCTCTTGCGATGCCCGTCGACATTCGAAACATTTGCGTCCTCCTCGCTCCCGGCTTCTCAGGTCTCACCGCATTCGCTACGTACCTTCTGACCTCCGAGATGGTCTCCTCGCCCTCCGCCGGTCTCCTCGCCGCAGCCTTCATGGGCATTACACCCGGTTACATTTCGCGTTCGGTCGCGGGAAGTTACGATAACGAGGCCATTGCCATCTTTTTGCTCGTCTTCACCTTCTACCTCTGGATCAAGGCAGTCAAGCTTGGGTCTATGTTCTGGGGCGCAATGGCTGCGCTGTTCTACGGATACATGGTGTCTGCATGGGGTGGATATGTCTTCATCACGAACTTGCTGCCTCTGCATGCCTTCGTTCTGATCTGCATGGGCAGGTACAGCCCCAGGTTGTACGTCAGCTACACTTCGTGGTTCGCGATTGGCACGCTTGCGAGTATGCAGATTCCATTTGTCGGTTTCCTGCCCATTCGCAGTAGTGAGCACATGTCAGCCTTGGGCGTCTTTGGCCTCCTGCAGCTCGTTGCATTCGTCGACTGGGTTCGCGCACAACTCCCGGGCAAGCAATTCCAGACTCTGCTCCGCGCCCTCGTCCTCTTCGTCTTTGTGGTCGGTGTCGGAGGCCTCGTACTTCTGACTGTGACCGGAGTGATTGCGCCTTGGACTGGTCGTTTCTACTCACTGTGGGATACTGGATACGCCAAGATTCACATTCCCATCATCGCGTCCGTCTCGGAACATCAGCCTACCGCGTGGCCTGCGTTCTTCTTCGATTTGAACATGATGATCTGGCTGTTCCCGGCAGGTGTCTACATGTGCTTCCGCAAGTTGACCGATGAGCAGGTCTTCATCGTCATCTACGCCGTTTTGGCTAGCTACTTTGCCGGCGTCATGGTCCGTCTCATGCTCACATTGACACCCATAGTCTGTGTTGCTTCCGCGATGGCCTTCTCTGAAATTCTGGACGTCTTCCTGAACGCCAAAACCCCCAAGGTCAACGAGAAAGAGAACGGAAACGCAGATGCCGCCAAGGTCGCTGCTGCAGCAGTTCTTCCCGACGGTCTTCGCTCGACTCGTAACCCGATCATCGGTATCTACTCGTATGCTTCAAGGCTCACCGTTGTTGGTGCGGCACTTGTGTATCTGCTGCTTTTCGTCCTTCACTGCACGTGGGTCACTTCCAACGCCTATTCTTCGCCCTCCGTCGTGCTTGCTTCCCGACTACCAGACGGCAGCCAGCACATCATTGATGATTACCGAGAGGCGTACTACTGGCTCAGGCAGAACACTCCTAAAGATGCCAAGATCATGTCGTGGTGGGACTACGGATACCAGATTGGTGGCATGGCTGACCGCCCCACTCTTGTCGACAACAACACCTGGAACAACACCCACATTGCGACTGTCGGCAAGGCTATGAGCTCCAGGGAGGAGGTCAGCTACCCCATCATGCGCCAGCATGAAGTCGACTACGTCTTGGTTGTTTTCGGTGGTCTTCTTGGCTACTCTGGAGACGACATCAACAAGTTCCTCTGGATGGTCAGGATCGCTGAGGGTATCTGGCCAGATGAGGTCAAGGAGCGCAGCTTCTTCACCCCACGCGGCGAGTACCGTGTCGATGACGAGGCCACCCCAACCATGAGGAACAGCTTGATGTAAGTCTCTCTGTGTCTAGCGCACAACAATCACTAATGCATCATAGGTACAAGATGTCCTACTACAACTACAACGCCCTTTTCCCCGCCGGACAGGCACAGGACCGCGTCCGTGGCTCGCGGCTACCCGCTCAAGGGCCTGAACTCAGCACAATCGAGGAGGCCTTCACCAGCGAGAACTGGATCATTAGGATTTACAAGGTCAAAGACCTTGACAACTTCGGCCGCGATCATCAGAGCGCGGTGTCCTTTGACAAGGGTCACAAGAAGAAGAGGGCTGCCAAGCGGAAGGGCCCGAGAGTCTTGAGGGTCGAGTAAATATGACTGGTGATGTCTGGATAGAGTATTAAGCATTTTGTAAAATATGCCAAGACGGCACTTTGGGCAGACGGGCGTTCAGGAAGAATAAAAGATGTCGAGCTCCCATTGTAAGTTCCGCATGTCGTTGCAGAGTCTGGAGAAATGGCAGGGAGATATTATGAGACAGCTAGGTTAGACTGGCAGGGCTCAGTGAGGGCAAGTCGGTGTGCTTATCGGAAATGGTCAGTGAGTCGTGCCTGCGTTGAGGTAACGATAGCGGCAACGACACAGTCACTCCCTCTTTCACCTTGACTACACGCACAGACCCCAGCCAATCTGTCGTTGCTTATGTGTCGAAATTCTTCTGTCATCCTCTCTGTCCGTCTCTTGATCCTTCCATTTTCGTATCACGCTGCTACTTTCCTCACCCGCCACGTGCCCTCCACGGGCCTACCTCGATTACCTTATCCCTCGCACGACCGCACTTTCCCCACAACACCATGGCGAATGAAGAGCAGAGAAGGGCCTTTGCGTCGTACATGGGCACCGCCAATGCCAGTGCGGGCCAACAAGCTCCACAGAATCCAGGCGGCTTCGCCAGTTCAGGCAATCCATATCTTTTCCAGGTGTAGGTGTAACATGGGGGCCTTGGAGCCTGGCACAATAGATGACTGATTGTGCACGCAGAAGCATTTCTCGCGATAGTTCCAGCGTCTTCTTCAAGACATGCCACAAACAAGTTCGACGACTCATATCTTCAACAGCAGTTCCCCGGCATTCAAGGCGGGCTCCCAGCAGCCCCGACGCCGCCACCGGCCACGAACTCTTCTATCGCTTCGTATCCGAGCTATCAAGGCAACTTCCAAGGCGGGTTCCCACAAGGTACTTACGGGCAAGCTGCGTATCAGCCCAGCAACTTTCCGCAGCGGCCTCCACCCCTTGGGCAGAACGAAGTCTTCCAAGGCCAACGGTCGATGCAATCGTCAGCACGACCACAAGGATACGTAGAGGTACCGAGGAATTACAGCAATCAGCCACCACTGCCGGCTGGCTACAACAGTGGGTGGCAGTATACTGATCCGAAGGCGCAGCAGACCGCAAGACTGAACGGCGAACCAGCACCCAGAGGTGCTATGGTTCCATCGTCGCGGGACTTTTCGGGCGAGATTGTGGAGTCGAGATCGAAGCACATGAGCGAGAAATATCATTACCAGCAGTATGGACAACCTTCACCAGGAGCACATGCGCCGCCACCGCAAGTCGAGGAGCAAACGGTTCCGGTGCTTCTGTGTCACACATGCAGCGTTTGCAGCCGAATGCGATCCGCCGGATACCATCGCCATAATCCAGTTGTGCCCGGCAAGCCCTTGGTTCTAACACCCTGCCGAAGGTGCAAGAATAAGCTCCAGAGGGAACGACGATCAATGAGCAGCTACACTAGGATACGATCATGCACCGCTGAAGACCCATGCGACTGGCCTAGAGAGTCTGTCCGTGTGGACATCGAACAGAGTGAGCAGAGAGGCCGACGTCGCGACAGGGAGGAAGTCCGCGTTTATCGACACTCTCCAAGTCGCCCACGAATCATCAGGCAAAGCTCCAGCCAGACGAGGCTAGGTCTACGCGTATTGCAGGACCAGGGACCGCCGCGCATGATGAGAGCAGAGGCCAGAATCCGAGTTTCCTCACTAAGCCCACGGCGTGAGTCAAGGTATGACAAAATCTGGCCTCCACCAGATGTTGTACCTACGCAGCCGTCGAGATCGGGTGACACAGTTCCTCCACCTTGGATGAACCCCAATATCACCTCTCAAGACGAGGTATGGCCTCCACCTGATGTCGTTCCTACTCACTCGTACAGGAAGGTTGCTGTGAGCCCACCACGCCGACAGAGTTCGCGGATCATCGAATTGACGCCATCACCGCCGCCTGTGCGCACTCGTTCAACAAGAGTTGTCTATCGGAGCGAATCCCGAGAGCGCCGTCCCCGCAGCCCATCTCCCGTCCATGTCAAATATAGTGAGGAGCGTCGAGTTGAGGAGGCTGAAGAGCGCGTCATGTCGCACCCTAGACCGTATAGATCTGTCCTCCCAGATCACCGCAACTTCATTCGAACCTCCGATGAAACCTCATCAAATGACTACACAGCCCGTGGACGTCCAGAATCACCGAGCAGGAGTATCTTGAAGCCACCACGTGGCGACCGCGAAACATCACGTCGAAGAACAAGCATGCGCGAGAGTCAACAGAGCACTACAGTCGAAGTCGGAGGGCCTAAAGTGCACTTTACTTCTGAGCGGAGGAGCGAACGAGCAGTCCCCCAGCCTAGAGGTCGAGAGGAGGTTCGACGAAGCAGCGACGAGTACGAACACTACCGCAACTATTCCTGCCTTCGATACGCTGATGATCCTGCTCCTCCGCCTACCGAAGAGATGAAGAGGCTGCGAGTTCGTCGCTCGCCGCCATCCCCAAAAGAGAGCTATGAAGAAGAGATTCGCATTGACCGAGCACGCCGCATCTCAACATCTCCGCCGAGACGTTACGAGGAGATCCGCGTCCGTCATGTCTCACCTCTGCCACCGCGTGGTCGCAATCGTACTTTTTGTCCCCCACCTTCGCCCGAACGACCTACCTACTCAGGCTACCGTCACGTCGAACGCCGAGCTGTATCACGTACCCTATCTATCTCACCTCCACGAATCCAAAAGACAGCTTCAGATGATATGACGGACTCGGACAGTGCGCATTCAGGTGGAGTTACGGAAGTCAGGAAGTGGCGAGGGATTGATGAGAACGGACAGCCAGCTACGTTCGTGGAGGAGCGGAGGACAGTCAGGATGCTTGAGCAAGGTAGTGAGCATGGAAGTGCTGTGGAATTCAGGCCGCTGAACGAAAGGCTTGCGAGTCGGAGTTGGCGGGATGTATGAAGTGGGAGTAGCCGGGGTGTATGTTATCGAGATAAGCAGCGACAGAGGGAGACATGCAGACATTGGCGGCAAACGAGGGGGTGTACGACTTTACCTTACTGGATTGTGTACTACTTGAACCTCTACCCTAACAGACTACGATACGAGATCGGTCATCTCGGCATGATATGTGTAGACCTAGTGATTACTTACTATTCCTATGTCACTTTGAATCAATAGCTCGAAGCGAAAAGAAGTTTCGAGGCACATATGTGCCTCGACCTGGCTTTGAGACATACCTATAAAGCTCGACGTACCAAGTTTCCTCTACCCACAATGTTTCTTTTATCAGGACCAAAACTCATTGGGACCCAGCGCATGTCTTTCTTGTCTGTGAATATAGAAACACGATGCTCAGCATGTATCCTCGGAAGAGAAGTCGATAAGCCTAATGTTCTGAGTATTGGACGCCGCTTTTCGTACGGCTGTCTTAATTTACAAAAGGAATGCGCACGCCTTCTCACGGGTGGTCCAAAGTACCTCATTGTTGGCCTGACCCGATCCGTCGACAATCCCGTTGCCCAAAGGCTTGCCAAGCTGCCGCATGTTGAGATACTGGAGAAGAAATGGACCACGATTGACGCCACATGGCTCCAAAAAGAAGCTGTAGCGAAAGTCTACATTTCTCCGCACAATCGACCGAGTCAGTTTGTGGAAGAGTCTGGCCTTTACATCGCCCTGTTGCAAGCCGGTGTTGAGTATGTCGTAAAGGTCTCGACCACTGTGGAATACGTCAGCCCGAAAAGTCCCGTCTACTACGGCTGCTCGCACTGGGCAATTGAGAAGTTGCTGAGCCTGCCGGAGTTCGACAGCCTGCAGTGGACGTCGCTGCAGCCGAACTTCTTTACTGTCACCTTTCTCGTTACTGCTGTATACTGGATCAAAAGATATCAGAAGAGTGGCAAATAGGAGACACCGGCTATGCTTTCCTGTCGATGGAGCCGTAGCGATCATTGAAACCAAGGACGTCGGCACTATAAGAGCACATCTCTTAACTC
Organism: Setomelanomma holmii; assembly: GCA_010015745.1. NCBI lineage: Eukaryota > Fungi > Ascomycota > Dothideomycetes > Pleosporales > Phaeosphaeriaceae > Setomelanomma > Setomelanomma holmii. The sequence goes on from ML978156.1 coordinate 724,246, forward strand.
TGAAGGACCCTTCGCTACACAATCATGCTAGATACACCTTCAGCGGTCCTGAAGACGTCACTAGGAACGACATTGTCAAGCTAGTTGAGTAGTATATAGGTCTCAAACTCGACAAAGTGAAGTTCAAGGCTACGAGTTTGCTCACGAGCCTGCTTTAGGCAGGCGTGTATCGGGAGAAGCTCCTACATTCACTGCTGGCTGGGCCGGGACCACTTTGGCTGGGCAAAACCTCGCTCGCTCGGACACCGACCAGCCAGGAGATTATGAAACTTGCGCCTTCGATGCGCACGATTGTAGACGCATTGAAAGATATGTTGGAAGAGGAAATGCATGTCATCAGCAGGACAGAAACATAGCTTAGAACAGTCCCTTCTGCTCTAACTCCGACATAAGAGTTTGGCGATACTGTAGCCTCACTTAACCTTTGATTGCTATCAGTACATCTAGTTCGATTCGGCGTTGTGTTTCGAAACATCCATCTCCTCGCAGATCCTGCTGTCCACGCTTCTTGACGGCCTTGGGTTTCCGAACCAGGGAATTTCGAGGCGACTACCGTGCCTCTAAGAAAAGGGAAAATGAAACCGAACAATTGTGTGAGCTCGAGCAGATTAAGCCGTGTTTCTGCCTTGAGCCAGATCCCCAAACCCCTCAAAGCGGAAGGTGCTTGTTGAATCAAAACTGTCCTCGACCCATCGCCTCGACCTCCTCATAGGAGCTTGTGGGCTTCAGAACTTTTAGAGCTATGCTTTCCGATCTGGCGGATATATAAGCTCTGCTACCATGGTATTTGGTGGAAACTGCTCTCCGACAGACATCCTCTTCTTCCTTGAAACTAAAAGCTCGAAATAGAATGTGCTTTTGTGGCCCAAAGGTTGCACAGCTTAGGAACATGAATGACTTCGAGATGCGTTTCACCGGACTAAGAGCGTGGAGGACGGTAGGGCAAGTGCATCGTCATTTCTCGACAATCTCGTCAGAGTCCGTGGCCCGTGTATACCCAGCCCTTCGTTTCTGATGATTATAGTGCTCGGTGAGCCGATATAAATCCCCATATGAAGGCCTCCCCTGCTCTGCACGTTCTCAATGCGTCTTTGCCTTGCTATAAAAGAAGTGAGTGACGTAGTGGCCAACGTCCTATGCGAATGATCTTGACAGACAGCAAATGGAGTGCGTCCTGTCTGAGTTGTTGTCATTGAGATTATTCTCGTTGTAGTCTCAGCAATGCGTCTACCCCGCGCTCGGGAATCAACCCTCTTCTTATTCAACGCTCAGTCGAGCACTCGAGTCGCGACTGCATGCACCATGGTTTCGTGTCTGAAAAAGAAATGGCGAGAATTAAATGGAAACACGAGGTGATAGAATTCTGCCGTGATTTGAGTTTAGAATTGACAAAGGAAATTCCATGGTTAGGTATATTCGACCTCGTCCCCTATCACACTGACCACCGCTGCCATGTATGTGTGTTCACCCCACCCTTTCAGTCCCATTCCGCCATACCACCATTATCAGTCCGGTAATTTACTCGCCCACTCTTTTCCCGAACTCCTTTTCCGCCCTCTCCCTTCTTTCCCCATGGCCCCACTCAACAGTCCGCCAAACATTCACAGCAATCGAAGCAGCACTCGCAGCTCTCCTCACACAAGAAGCAGCAGCACAAGGTCGCCAAACAAGCGCCCAAACATCCCCTGTCCTTCTTCTGCTTCGGCGGTGGCGCTTGCTGGTACTGTCCCTGCGGCGGTCCGTACTGCATCTGTGGCGGAGGTGCGCCGTACTGCATCGGGGGGCCTTGCTGGTACTGGCCTTGGGGTGGACCGTAGCTGTTGTGACTGTGTTAGTTCGTCTGATTGTTTGGGGATGGGAGATAGGATGGTGAGGACATTGGGGCGAGGGGTGATGTGAACGTACGATTGCTGAGGGTATTGTGGCGCCTGGCCGCCTTGATAGTATCCTTGTGCCGACATTTTGTGTGTTGTTGAAGTAAATCTGTCTTATCGAGCGGTCTCGCGTGTTGTGAAAAGTGGTGAGGTCCGCGACAATGCGATTGTATTAAATGAGGTGATTGCCGATCCGTTTGCAGTCCTTAGCTACCAAGCTTTAGGCGCAAAAGCTTATCGCGTGAGATGTGGTCGCACAAAAAGCTGCTCGTCAGACTGGATCAGTGGCTGAGTATCCGCGAATTGCAATGCTGAGGCGCAAAGTTTGAGGACGAAGAAAGTGGAGTAGAGTAAACGCAAGGCGATCACAACCGGGGACGGGCACCAACTGCGTCTTTAAAGCAATGGCACCTCCTCCTCGGCGCTGGCTCCGCGCAGACATGCATGCCAAACGCGCATGACCTAGCCACACAACGCCGAAGATCCGCAGCCCGTTCGCGCCTTCATCACCCAATTGGCGCAATCACACACAGCCCATGTATATGCTTCGTCATGCCCCGTTCACAAATCTCTCATCACAGCTTACTGCGCCACCAAGCTTCTTAATCATGCTTGCTCGCGACCTGGCGGTGTACCGTCTTAGGCGTGATAGACTGGGGCATCGAGGTATTTGAAAGAGCTTAAGCCACAGCACAACACGACAGCTGAAGCTTGCTCCGCAAATTCGTCATCGTGAAAGGACGAGACCAGCCACACTTGTGCATCTGGACCCCCTCTGATGGTCGGGCTAAGCCTGCTTGGCGAAAGCTTGGGTTTGGGATGTGTTTTGCGACAGGGGAGCCGAACACTTCGTTCTGCCGTGTGGCACATATTTATCTACACTCCACAACCAATCATTTCTGATCTTTGTAGCTTGCGATGTATACTCTCCGACTCATCATCAATCTCCCTCGTATGCTGCTGGTGATGAAAACTGTCTGGTGATTTCCTGACGTCACACACTGCGATTCACGGGCTATGATAAGCAAACATAGTAATGATAAATGCTATATGCCGCGCATTTGCTCAATGCTTCATTCGCACAATGAGCTCGTATAGTCTACATTATTTACATGCATATGTGGTGGTGATAAGAACTATTAGCCTAGCATTTCAACAGAATGTGGGCAGACGAAAAGGCGGCTCGTTTGCTCAAAAGCCAAAGGGGTTTTGTGGTGCTGTGTCATGGTTAGCATCAACCTCAAGAATAGTCTGATTTTACATCGACTTACTAGCATTGGCGAGGCTTGCCTTGCCCGTTGGCTGTGGGGTAAGCTTCTTCGCCGGCTGTACACCAAACCGAATTGGCGGCGCAGGACCCGTCTTTTGTGGCACAAGTGGTTGAGCTGTTGGCATAGACGGCATTGGTGGCATGGGAGGCATCGGCGGTGGGCTCTGGCCGAAGCCTGTCGGTTGGGCTTGAATTGCGGGCGGCAGGAATCGGTTGATGCCTGTGGCTTGCGGGTTAAGAGGTGATGGCTGAAAGGTGTTGTAGCCCGTTGGTTGACTTGGTATGGGCTGGAATGGCGCTCGTGGTGGATCCGCAAAGGGACTGCCATTCTGCTGGAAGCTAGGCTGGAATCCTGTCTGCATAGGCTGCTGAAAGCCGGTTTGCATGGGCTGTTGGAACCCAGTCTGCAAAGGCTGCTGGAAGGGTGCAAAGCCGGTCTGCAGCGGCATCTGTGGTGGCGGAGACATCGAGTTGTATCCTGTTGGATGCGGCATAATCCCGTTTTGCTGGAAGCCAAAGCCACCATTCTGTTGTGGCATGCCAGTCATCTGCTGTTGCATGCGCTGCACATTTTGCATGTTCTGCATGTCTTGCAAACTCTGCCCAGGAGGAGCGACCTGCGCCATCATGTTTGGGTTGTAACCAGTGAGCTGGGGTTGCAGAGGTGGAGGCGGACCGAATGCGCTCTGCTGCGGGTTCTGTGGAGCAGAGGAAGATCGCTGCGGTGGGGGTACAATAATGCCACCAGTATTCTGCTGCTGAGGAGGCTGCGGTCGCATTCGTGGTGGAGCCAGGTTCTGCGGTTGGGTTAGAGCTTTGATTGCCGCAACTTGATCAAACAGAGATGGCGTAGCACCCGTTGGCTGCGCTTGCTGTACCGGAGCAGGCGTTGGCGCTGGTAGGGGAGCTGCTTGAGGCTGAGGTGCCGGTGCAGGAGGCGTTGGTTGCGCAATGAGTTCTGGCCTAAGTGCTGGCATGTCCAAGAGCGAAAGATCGTTCATCGAGCCTGTTAAAGTAGGCGGCTTTGGCGCAGAGGCAGAAGCTGTTTGTGCAGGTGGTGGTGCAGAGGTCGACGCTGTCCTCGATGGTTTGACATCCCAAGCGTTGTCTTCGAAACCTTCGACTTGCCTTTCTGGCTTCGGCGCAGATGCCAAGGGTGTTGGCGTGGCTTCCGCAGGCTTCTTCACGGCATCGTCAGTCTTCTGTTCAAAGGCTTTCGCATCGACGACATCGCTGGTCTGCACAGGGGGCGCAGGACGACCCTTTCGAGTATTATTCCTGAGTGCACCGCCGGGGCCAGAGAACAATCCTCCAGAGCTGCCTTCCTCACCACCGTCTTCAGCAAAGCTCACACCGCGCTTGCTACCATACTTGGACTCCAGATACTTGGTGACTCGCAAGATATCACCCTCCTTGAGACCTAAAGTACGTAGCAGCCCCGGAGTGATGTCAGGTATGTTCTCTTCACCCATCTGGTCCTTGTGGAAGGCCTGAGCATATCGCTCGCATATTTGGGGATTGACGCCGCACTTGAGGAAGAAGTCAAACCAGTCGTACTCCGGCTTCTTCTCGACTGTGATGCCTGAAGGTGACCGTGGAGCCTGGGCATTAGCTCGCTGCGTGCTCCGCCTCTTAAGATCGGATAGCGGCTTGTCGTCATCCAGTGACTCTCCAGTCACCCGCTCCACGTATTCGAGATCTTCGACAGACATCTTCGTCACTGGAACAGCAATCTTGACGCCATTGACCTTGTGCAAATGGATCTTGCCGCCTTTCATAAGGATGAACTGCGCCTCCACCTTGAACGACCCGGATCGATCGGTCCATGTTCGTACTTTCGAGGGATCTGTCGTACAAAGTCAGCAAAGATGATTCCAAAAGCCACAGGACAGCACTAACCTGGCTTGGACGATGATTTGGCCGAAGATGCGTCTTTTGCAGAGCTGTCGCGCTTGCTGGATCTCTGTGAAGTACGACGATGGTTAACATTTGTATGCATGAGGCTAGAATTACGCGAAGGCAAATGCAGGCCAGGTCCTACCTGATCATTCCTTGCCTCGCTGTCTCTCTTCCTCGAGGCCTGACGAGCAAGCTCCTCTTCCTCCCGCCGGTTCTGTTCCACCCTCGATCGACCAGCGTTCGTTCCCGTACGCGCGATTTGAGCTGCAGGTGCAGAAATGGGGACGGTTTCTCGGACTTCAACATAATTAGCTGGCACAACGCCCTCTTTGCCGTTCTTGAGTCGCCGGACTTTCCACCACTCATCACTGGCTGAGTCGTCGAGAACCACAATCTCGTCGCCAAGACCAACAGTGACCTCGTCGTCACCCTGTGCCATAAAGTCAAATAGCATAACACCCTTCTTCTGTACATTTGAGTTACCAGAGCCGGCAGCAAGCACTTCTCGTAGACCTGCGCCCTTGGCCGCTCCTGCGAGCTCCCCAAGAGCCGACATGATCTCTGTCGCAGTGTCTTTTGCGCCGCAGTGGAAGTCCACGCTCTTGCTCGGCTGCTTCAGCTCCATGAAAACGTGCTTTCCTTCTTGTGAATAGTATTCCATCTTCTCGGCCGTCCATTCCTGCTGGGGCCCGTCGCGCGACTTCTCTGGCGCGATCATGATCATTCCTTTCGGGATGTTGATGCCCAAAGTCATGGGCATCTTCTTGTTCTTGCCAGGCTGGGTAATGTACTCGTAGATGTTGTATAGATGGTACCCTCCACCCGAGACAGGAGTCGGTGGCTGTTCATTCCTGTCATATTGATCGAAAGTAACGCTGCGCGGTGGAGGAGATCGGAGCTCCGGCGAAGGGGAGCGCGCGGACGCATACTGGGTAGGAGGCGAGAACTGCTCGGAGGGAGGGCGTTGTGGTAGTCGAGGTGGCGGCGCTTCCTCGTCCGACTCCTCGGGTGTGAACTGCACACGGCGCCCAGCCTTTGCGCCTACGTTGGGTGGGGGAGATATGGTCGAGCGCGGTGCTGCAGTCTGCTCAGACTTCTTCTGGATTATGCCTGCCAGAGCAGCAGCAGGACTTTGGTGCGGCGGGCTATCTGGAGTCGGCGGCTGCTCGTCATCAGAGTCAGGCGCTGCTGGTATTGAGGGACGAGTAGGCAGCGGAGGTGAAGCAATTGCCGGAGCCGCAGAAGCAGCGCCACCCTTTGTAAGCTCAATATAGTTCGCAGGAGCAAAGCCGTAGCTGCCGCCCTCTCCCACAAGCGCCCAGTCCGGATCTGTCGTGTCATACACGTCGAGCACTGCTTCCTCCTTGAAGGACAGCTCCTCATCGGTTTGGCGGTCGTAGTCGTAAAGTGCCCTGGCTTGCAAGATTGGTGCGGCCTACACAAAATGTCAGACGCTGGTCTATGAGACGGCCTAGCATTCGAGAGCCCTCAAGGCCTGGTCGGCTTTGGGCGGCCACTTCTGACCCTACACCCAGCTATACAAAACTTACCTCTTCAATGTAGTTGTTTGGAATCAGGCCCTCGGGCTCCTCCTCTTCGTCCTCGCGACCCTTCTTCTTCGCTTTCCACCAATCATCATCCGACGACTTCTCCAGCACCATGAGCACATCGCCCTCGTTCAGTGCGATCTCATTGTCACTTTGGGGCACATAGTCGTATATGGCGCGGTAGATGCCGAGGAACACCATTGTGACGTATGGCGGTGCGGCGCACCTTCAGAGAGTATCGAATTGTGTAGTGAGGCGGTGCTACAAGTGGCAGGAGGCAGCGACGGTGCGCATAAGCTCGGCGGAGAGCTGCGGACGGGAGTGGTGTTGGACGCTTCGAGGGGCTGGCAGGGGATGGCTGCGCGAGGCCTGCGAGCGTGTCTGGCGAAGCTGCAGGAAGCGGAAATGCTGAAAGGACGTTTTGGAGAAACACAAGAGAAGCAAGGAGCAGTAGTGTGGGAATGCTCGTGCTGTCGCAGCCGCGTGAGGTGAGACAGATGGTTGACAAGCTGGACGCTCGCCTTGCGAAGCGCACGGGCAACAAGAATCGGGGCCGGCTCCACAACGACGTCAACCCGCTTCCGTCTCATGTCGGTGTTTACACAAGCCTTTCTCTGTTACCACTTGACCGGAAAGTTCTCCGATGATTTTGATGTTATATTTACTTAATGTTTGCAGAGTTCAGAAATCGGCAGCTTTCGAGCTACGTGCCGTGCATATGTGCGCATCACATCCAATGGGCAGGCCTTTCACCAGGAAATATCTCGCTAATAAGCCCTGATAGATTGTTCTTTGCGTATTGGTATGGACAGCAATACTTTAGTAGGTGAAGCGAAAGCCTTCCGTTCCCTCCAGCAACCGCTTCCCTCTCAACTGCCTCTGGTTCGCCATGTAAAAGTATACGGAGAACACCCCGATGACCCCAATGATCATGACATGGGAACCAATACTGACCCATATCGCTGTCATATACCTTGGGCTTTCCTGCTGCCTCACGATAAAACTTCCAGCGATGCCTCCAGCGCCATTGAAGGCTGTGACTGCAGCAGCAGTGAAGATCCTCTTCCACTGTCCGACAATGTTGTTCGCTTGGTATGTTGCCTGAAGGATGGTGTACAAAGTCAGTATAGTGTCTCACATGCAGTTCGTACATTGGATTTACGTACCATAGCTGCCCAATTGGCTACATATGCCCCGGTCGCGAGATAGGTACCGATGTAGCGGACGGTCACTTGGTCGGTGAAGCCCAGCATGCAGAAGCCAATGATGAGCGTGATGCAATTGAAAGTAATGATGGGGCCACGCAATTGGAGCTTGTCGCCAACCAGGCTCGACAAGATGGCTGGTATGACGGCGTAATAGTACGGTGGCGCAGACAAGAGGATCGACTTGTTCGTACTGAAGCCCATACCGCCCTGTAGAATGATGGGAAGAAAATATGACAAGGAGGTTGAGACCAGATTCTGCAGGAAGTACAGAACGCAGAAGCCGTAGACTTTGGGATCCTTTGCGTGAACGAGGACCTTGGACAAGGCGAAATTGTCTGCCTTGACATCGCCTCGGTCGTTCTGGATCCGAGCGGAGGCAATCTCGCTCTCTGACTTATCGAGAAAGTAGAAGCTACGGTGCGAATCCTCAGGGAAGTCGATCATCCACCAATATGTGAGGATGCCAAAGAAGGCCGTAATGCTTCCTTGGACGACAAACATCCGTTGCCATCCTTTGAGTCCTCCCTTATAATTGAGCTGGTTCAGGCCAAAGTTGACGATACTGCCGGTCGCGAGAACCATCACCTCCCCACTTTGCATGAACGCGAAGCGCAACTGTTGCTCTTTCCTGGTGTACCAAGCGCTGATGAGTACAGTCAAGCCAGGATAGATACCAGACATTGCGATACCAAGCAAGATCCTCAGTGCAATCATCTGGCGCCATGTTTGCACAAAGGCCGTGCACATGGTGATGATGCCGAAGCAGAACGTGATAAACGCGAACCAAATCCGCGGGCCAAATGTCCTGACGGCAATCGTAGAGGGAAGCTGAAAGGCGATGCTCGCAATCGTGAAGATAAATATCGATACTGAGTAGCGGTTCCCGACGTTCAATTCGAGGTCGCTGAGCATGGATGTGACCGATGCACTGGAAATTACCCCACTATCGAGTAGGTTGAGAGAGCACAATATGCCCGCAATGCTGCAGAGTCGCAAATCGACCTTCAACCGAATGTTCTTCTGCCATTCTTCCTCAAGTCTATCTCTTTCTTGCGTGGCAATGGCCCCTTGCTCTTCATCTTGGACCTCTTGGACGGAGTCCTTTTCTGAGACCTGACTGGGCGGTCCTTTCGTCATTGTGAAGGTAGAATGGGAAGTGTGATGATACAGGGCAACTGCGGCAAAGGACGAACGCTCATCATGTACATATGGAAGCGACTAGAAATCTGGCTGCTTATCACAAGTGACTCGAAAGTGGTGTAATGCGAGGCTCCGCATTCTTTGCAGATTCCCGGTTGCCGCTTCCGACCTCGGCAGGTGCGAAGCCGACCAGTTACAAAGGCTGACAAATGAACGTCAAGTTTTCCGCACAGCGGTTAATGTACCACGATACACGACATTGTACAGATTGCCATTAATCGGCGGAACTCCTCGGCCATCGTGAAACAAAACTCGCAGTCTCAAGATACTCTGCGACCACAGCGGCAAGACCTCAGCAACGCCACCATGCGGACCTGTTGTGAATCAGACATGGCATTTCATTCAGAACCCTCATGGAGACAAGCACTTATACTGGCTATGAGCTAGGCTTAGACCTGTGGTGCATTGATCGTGTTCTTACAAGGGCACACCCCGTACACCTCTCGTTTTCACCTGACGCCGAGGGAACCCTCCAAAAGAGCAAGAAAAGAAAAGTTGAGCAAAAAAGAGTCGAACTCACGCTTGCTGCTTGAAGCATGCAAGCCTGAGAACAGTTCCCTAAGAAATTACACCAATATGTTACTTGGAGCATGCACATTAGTGAACTTCAGAAGAAGACAAAATCAACACGATATATAAAGTCTTACCACATCTAAGGACTGCTCTTTATAGGTAATGCGGTATTCATGTATTGCGCACGACGCCTTTAGATCGCTTTCACATTGCACGAATTGGGACTATTTACCACTCAAGCTTTCTCCATCCATCCACAAAATCCATCTGCGCAAGCCCACGTCATAGTCCTTCTTTCCCTCAATGTCACTCCAGCTACCCGTTTCCTCAACCCTCCTCACAGCTTCCTTCATATCCTGTCCTCAATCAGCCCGCCCCCACCGAAACCAAATCGCAAATCATCACGTACCTTCATATACCACCTCCCCGGCCACCGTCTCACCCCAACGGGAACCTTGGGATACACCAACGCCACAAACCCGACGACCTTATGATACCACAATAAATTCCACGGCGTGACTTTGAACCCGTACTCGCGCCTGAAGCGCTTCGGAAGCCAGTGGATCGTTAGTCGTCGAGCGATTGGTGCATTGGGCTTGAACCTAAGGGCTTGTTAGACTTCCAACTTGCACTCGAGTGACTTTCAGGAATCCCGAGACTTGACTTACCACAGCGGCATATTCCTCGGCCACATCAGATTCTAAATCTTCCGTATCAGCCCTCGCTTACCTTCAGACCGCACAGCACAGCGCCGCAAATATAACATATCTTGCGCAACCTCCTCGCCCAATCCGTGAATTCCAGCCCCTGCACCATGTCCTCCCAATACGTCCGAAACTGCGCCGGCGCTGGGGGCTAGATATCCGGACTCATGCGCAGACTGGTTTCATACATGGCTGCCTCTTTGTACAGCGCATCCATTTCGAGCGAGAGAGTTTGCCGAAGAATGTGTCATGCACGATGACGAGGCTGACGAAAAGGGTCGCCGCGGTCCATCTGTGCAGGGCGGGGTCGTCTGCGAACTATGACAGCGTCAGTGAGTTTGAGAGTTGGTGGTAACAGCGAGTGTATGAGAAGGAGATGGATGAGAAAGGAAGGATAGGACGTACGTAGTTTTCATCTTTAACATCCTTATATGCATTATGAATCAAACTGAAAATCGCCCCTTTCTCTTCCCTCGTGCCGAGCAAAACGGCATTCAAGAACCGCACAGTTGTTTGCAGACGGTTCATAGTGTGGTTTGCAAAATTGGAGTGTTTGTATGATCCTAGTGTACAGAGTCAGCTTGTAGGCGTGGTGGAAGCGTGGAAGCTTATGACATGTTGGTGCGGACGGAGATGAATATACCTTCTGCTAAAGCTGGATGAGCGAATTGGCATAGTATTGCGAATTGGCCGCCGAGACAGTATATGGGCCCCTTGACGAGGGGCTTGAGTTCATTTGGTTCGGCGATTGTGGGGTAGATTTCTGGTTCTGTGGAGGGTGTCTTGAGCGTCATCAAGGCTTTCTAAGAGGTGCAGCCTGCTGGACATGACGTATTGGTGGATCTTGCTATGTAGAGTGATGCTGAGAAGGATGGGTCTGTTCAGCCAGAGACATGTGTAGGTTGAAGAACATTCCGTTCATACCTCCCTTAACCGTGCTATATACTCTGTTGGTAGACCACCGAGGCTTCATATGCAGCACAGAAGCTAACCAAGGTCGTCAGGCATGGTGTTCGATCCTTCACAGCCAAGGAGCTGGGGTGCTGTTACAAGGAGAGGATATCTCGCTAGCTCAGTAGTATGTGCAACAGCAAACGACTCCAAGCCTAGCGAAAACAACATCATCGGTAGGGGAAAAGCATGAATGAGAGTAATGATGTGTGAATCGAATTGGTATCCATTTTTCGTCCGATGAAGGATGATCCTTTCTAGTATGACCACTGGCATCCAGCCAGGGGGGAAAGCATCTCGCCAAGCCATAGTGAATGTGGGGTATTGGTAACGAATGAGCAGAGACAGAAGGGAATACAACCCGCATCCAACAAAATAGTAGAAGCAACAGGGCCGTCTGCCCATGCCAAACAGTCCGTAGACGGGTGATACCGTTGCTCCAACCATCCCAGTATATGTATGTCCTGATCCCATCCTTCGCTGACAATTTGGCGGTGGTTGAGTGTCGCAAGTGTGACAACACGGGGAATACTATAAAAGCCAACCGAGGACCCAAAAGCACTCGCTTCGTAAATCATGAAATCAAGAGGTGTCTTGAAATGGTGTAAATCAAGATTAAAATCCGTAGAGAGAATCTCACAAGGGGAGAGTATGGTGAGGTGGGGAACCTCTAACCATCGTCCTCATCATCCTCCTCCTCGTCCTCGTCTTCCTCGCTTGTGCTTTGACGTTGTACAGCACCTGCTTTGTTTTTCTTGATGTTGGGTGTCCCTTTGAGCTGAGTGGACGACGCTTTACGTTTGGGTCCAGAGCTTGCGGGTGCTTTGGCAGGATTTGAATCGTTTTCCTTGTTACCCTCGCCCTCTTCACCGCCCTTCTGAGCATCCATTGCTGCGACCTCCTCAGCCGTCAAGAAACGACCACCGGGCCCTCGGGGTCTGCGCATGGCGTGATTATGCCTTGACTCGTGCAGGTAAGGCTTCCTGCCCTTGGATGTCAAACGAAGAGCATCCTCGAGCTTTTGTCGAGCGAGACGTCTTTTCAAAATGCGATGAAACTGCTTCGCATTGACGTAAAGCGGTGCCTCTTCCGCCTGCGCGCCAGCCACGAGCTCAGGTGACTGCTGGTGCTGTTGCGGAGCTTGTGGCATCTGAGGGGGAACAGATGGTCTTGGGCCGACGTGGCTCATGACTGGTTGTGGCTGTTGCATGGCTGGGCTGCTGATCTGAGTGCTCATGCGGCGCTGCTGCATCGCCTGAGAAGTCATTTGGACTTGAGATGGCAAGCTGCCCGACATTGGACCTGAGACGGCAGTAGGCGATCGTGGGGCCACACGACCGTCCGCCTTCATCTGTCCTCCGGCCATGCGAGGCGAGGCGCGAGGATCTTGCGCCAGCTGGCCTGGGATGGCATACTGCTCTTGATAGCCCGCCGGACCCGCCGCCGCTGCTGTCGCCATAGCCGCAGCCTGCGAGGGCGACATCCCATATGGCTGAGGCATGCCAGGAATGTAGCCTTGCTGTGCATAGTTCATTTGCTGATGGTGCTGTGGATTTGGCGCGCCACCCGGATTGTACCCTTGCGATGGCAGTATCGGCGACGTCTGCTGGTAAGAATGCATCTGTCCTTGTGTGGGCGATGTTATTGATGGGTTCCCTGCCGCAGGGTTTTGCGCTCCGCCATAGTTCTGGAGATGAGCACCGCTATGCCCATGAGGCTGGTATGCCGCGTAGTCCGTCATGTTTGTTATGTTTGGGGTACAAGATACTTTGGGTGTACAAGCTTATTGTACGCGACTCGCGGCGGCGTCTTCGCGAGTATTACCCCAGATGCGCCACTGAAAGACACAAACCCGAGCTGTCGTGCTGGACCTCGTGGAAGCCTCCGTGTGCTGAAATGGGCCTTTGCTGCAAGCCTTACGCGCGTTGGTGATTGGAAGGATGTAGGATAGCACCGCGAATAGGTTGGTGGAAGCGACTTGTATGGTTGGCGAGCTGTAGCCTAGAGCTGAGGCGAGATTAGCAACGGCCAATGATGCGCGTCAAGTACTGCTGGGGCTTACAGGTAGGTGTCTTGCGCCGAGTGAGATGCTGGGTGGTTGGATGGTTGGTGTGCCGGAGGATTAAATGGACTCGACGGCGTGCGGCTTGTTTGCTGTTCAAAGGCAAGATACCGATGGAGTACTGTCGCTTGAAGCACGAAGCACACGCTGGGTCACGTCGCGGCAGGGCCGATGCTTGATGCGTTGTCAATGGCCACGCTTATGAGGCGAATTCGCTTGATGCGCGCACGGGTACAGCCTCAGTGCAAGACCTGAGGCGCAACGGCGGCGATTGGGTGCAGAGTCAGATCGTGGGGCGGTGCGCTCGTACAGAAGAATAGGCGGACTGGCGGCGAGGGAAGACGCAGTCTAATGGGCCGCGCCGTGTGGGGAAGGAGCCGTTGCAGGAGTTCACCAGTTAGGAATGAAGCAGAGATTTGTCTACACTGTTAAGAGTAACCGTCAGCTAGGGCAAGACGCGGTTGTTCGAGCAATTGGAGGAGGTCGAGGGTGGGCATGAGATGGCGGGCGGACGATTGGAGATGATGCGTTGGCACTGCAGGGCCATGCATGAGCGCGAGCACACTTACCGACTTTAATCAGCTACCACGTCAATTGCGCGCCTAGTCGATGCTGTGCCGTCTAGGATCACGCTGCTGGGCCGGTTTTGGAGCGTCAGAGTTGCGGCTCTAGTGAGCAGGGCAGCCAGCGACAGCACAGGTATATATTGTCGCGGTGTGCAGGTAACGCTTTTGGCATCAACAAGATCCAGGACGCTGGCTGTGCGCGATACACGATGGCTCTACTTAATGAGCCGTGTGTTCCCTCCTGTTGCGACGCGTTAGCAAGTGCCATCAATTGCAGAATGCGCGCGACGGTATACGGGCTCTCGGCAGTACAGAACGCACGCGCAACAGGCATTGCGCCGTGCAGGCGGCGAGCAGCGGGAGGCGACAACATGTATCCATCGAGTCGCGCTGCACACATGGTGCGGCGACGACAATGTTCCGAGATGCACTTACGATGCTCGGCCGCAGGCGAGTTGGGTCACGAGATTTGGAGGTGGTGAGCTTCCAATCGCGACTCGCGTTGATTTTGCTGTCTCACGGGCGCGTGCGAAATACCTGGCTGTACCGGCTCTGGGCGGGCTGTGGAAGCGCCGCTGCAGTGCACAGAAGTACCCGTGGGCGGTTTGACGTGCCTGTGACCACGAGCGCGTGTCGTGCAGAGACTCCCGAGGTCGTCTTTTGGTAGAGCTCAGTGCTGGCTGGCTAGCTGATAGCCGTTGTGGTGCAGATGCCAGGTGATTGGAAGAGAGAGGAATGAAACTGGATTGGGCAGACAAGAAAGAGCGACCGGCGGGGCTCTTATCATAGGCGGAGGGAATCGCGTTGTGGCAGGGGTCGCCGGCCATTGACAGGCCAGCGCCGACCGTATTTTGAAGACAGACGTGACACCCCATGGCCCGTCCATTGCACCGCGGGCCTGCGTCTCTATGCTGTACACAACGCTGCCAGACTTCTTCTGCTATCGTCTAGGATGCGCTTCGCGAGTTGCGCTTTCCATCTCGTGTCAGTTGTGACAGGCGGTAGCCGAGCCGGAAGCAGCGCTCGATGACGTCCCCCCAGCGGTGAGTGTTGACGTGGTCGCCCTTTCCCTTCTGCTCGCTTGCGCCTTCCCGTCTGCGCACATGCGGCAGCTGCTGCTCGTTCAGCTCGCAGCAAAATGATGCGAAGCAAATTCCACGGCGCGAGCAAATCACCGTCACATAACCACCCGAAAATCCCGGCGCGTAGCCAACGTGATCGTGTAAATTTCGCCCCAAGCTGTTTTGCTGCGCGATCGCGCCTTGATTGGCCCGCGGACGGTAATTGCTGGGCCGCCCCAGTTCACCGCACAGCGCCCAACACCGTGATTCTTGGACGCCTCTGACGTTGAATGGGTCGAAGATCACGCGTCTGAGATTGCTTGCGATCTCCTTGCTGCGGAATTCACCCACTACGACAAAGTTCTTAGCTGTCGATCTGGGCCCGTCTGCAGCCGGAGCCGCAGTGCCAGTGCTGGGTGGCCTCGAGGAGATCTTGTTCACTGGCAGATGCCCAACGCTCGCCCTGGCACCGTTTGGAAATTCGACGCGCTGTTGCGCGCTTCTATTGTGTTTCGCGCCCGCCTCACGCGCAGCTGGAGAAGTTTCTTACCTCCATTGGCTCACAGCAGGTCTCGTTCGCGTCTCAGAGACATATAGCGTCAGCACGATGCCATGCAGCTCATAACAAGCTCCAGCGTCAAAGCTTCGGACCATCGCGCACTGGCAATGGCGTGTTGTGGACAAGGCGCGTTGTTAGCTGCAGATCAGATAGCAAGGCCTTGGTCTCCATCATCTGCGCAGGCATCCTCCCAGTAAAGGCACCACAGCATGTGTCGAAGTGCGAGCTGCCCTCAAAGACAGCCACCAGGCTTTCTTTTTGACAGCCATCGTGCGTCTATGCGCATCACCCACCGTACTGGTTCAGCCGCTCTATGAGGTCACACAACTCCGTGAGCGCAAGTGGGAGGACATTCGGTGCATATGCCTATCTCAGGGCTTCCCACCGTCGGCTGAAGGACTGTGATATCGAGGGGTGACCTGCCGGTACACTCAAGATGCCGAGCATGGGCTGTGCCGACTGATACATATTGCGGGTGGCCACGATGCCGGGACGGAAATCCGTTCACGTCGCCGACCTGTCTTTGACATGGCAGAAGCGCCAAACTGCGCTCGGTCGCTGTTCAACTCTGATCAGAGTCGCTCAGTCGCAAGAGCTTCCAGCTACCGCAAGTCGACAGCGCGTTCCACAGCAGACGCAATGCAATATCACATGATCTGCCCTACAACCCAAGTACCAGAGTACCTCGATGGCTCGGTTAGAAACGCTGACCGGCCCCATGTTGGGGCGTATCAAATTCGATTGCTCATCGCGTTAATCAAAGTAGGTTACATCTTCCGTCACTTGCATGCGCCCCTCAGCGCATGTCCGACCGCACACCCACACCTTCGTTGTGGTTGTTAACACGGCATTTGTTTCGTGCAGGGCACGCGAGGATCGCCAGCGTGCCATTTTGTCGTCGTATGGCTTTCCACTTGCAGGCAGCGTTGTAACACGTGAGGATGGCATACTCGATACGACAAGACTGACAATCTGCACCAGCCGATGAGCTCAATCTCGTGCTGAACGTAAACGCCCCAGTTCCGGATGGTGAGTAATAAGCCGAGGGACCTAGAATACGACAGTGCTAGTGGCGCCTTCCTATTCGCATCAAGCAACAACAAACATCATTGCGGCAATGCAAACGGTTTCCATATCTCGTTTAGAAAGCAAAGGTTCGAGTGTCCATCGATTGATGCGCATACCATGGCAAACGCCAAGGATACGCGGGCTGCTGTTCTGCTGACTGCAGTCGAGCTGAGGTACAATTAGACTTCACACCACTATCGATCCCCCGGACGTGGACAGACCATCCACCACGCTGGGAAACCGTCGCTTTAAACGCTAGCGAACAATGTCACCGTCAGCACTGTCATGAAACGTATTCCAACACAGCGCAACGAAATTAACCGGCAACGGGAGCTAGCAACTGACCTGAAACATACTTCATTCCGGTTGGTAACTCTGCGGCATGCGACCACACATCTTACTCTCCCCGCCTTACTGTTACGTTGCTTCACTGCACGTACAAGCATGCTTATCGATAGAGAAGCTTTACAAGAGCTGGCTTATGCGGATCTGGACATGGATCTGAAGAGGTCATCTCATAGGTCATAGGCCTCGACGCAAGACCTTACCATTGGTCCGACCGTATGCGCCAAGAACTCAAAAGAAGAGTTGCGTTTCGTTTCACGTTGCTGCATCCGAATTGATCCGCCCATGCGATCAAGAACAGCCTGCAGGATGTTCTGGGGTCTAGGCTTCGTAGGATACGCGTCCTTGGAGATGCTCACCGTATGTTCTCACATCTCTCGATAGCTGCAGGAGTTCAAGGTTGCCGTGGAAAGGAGCATGTGTATAATGGCTTCCCACGCTTCGAACGCCCTTGACGGCATGCAGCTCCTCCGAAGATTTCGAGATAAGCTGTCTTGTCTCTACTATCGTCTCAGACCACCGGTGAATATACCAGGCAAGACCGGAATAGCTGTGCGAGTAGTAAATTATGTAGGTGCCCCTACGGCGAGTCCGCTACAACACCGCTGAATGCTCCTGATTTGGAGCACCCAGGATTCCGTCTCATGGGTGCAAGTTTGACACAGTCCGTTCATCGTACAACGACATTTTCTTCAGTATACATTCGGGAAAGGTGCGAGTCGCGGCTTTTCAGTTCAGCTCTGCACGATACGCCTCGATCGCTTATATCTTCCCAACGCCGGAGATGTAAAGCTTTCTGACCATTGTACGCCAACGAAATGTTGAAGATATCGAGCCTCGATGCATGAGAATAATCAGAAGCTTGGCAAAGACTACGTGCGCCAATGGCAACGATCGTGGCTGCTGCGAGGCTCAGAGATGTTTAAGCTGAAATCTCATGATAGGAGCCGCTTCTTCAGTCTGGCGATGCAATAAAGTGGGATGTGCCAGGCTGATGAATGGCCTTCGCGCTGTGAGCACCTTGCAATCATCTCGCCATGTCTTATTCTACACACAAACACCAAGACAACCAAGTGGATGAGCAACACAAGTCAAGTGGTGCCAGTCACCATGCATCCCACGTGGACGACGCGCATACCAAGCCGAAGATTCCATCACTACTGACTTGTATCTTTCTTGTCCTGTCAATCGTCTGTACTGCCAGTAGTATTGCAGTCGTGTACTTCGCTCACGGCAAATTGGTTGGCAGCTGGATTTCGCGACTTCCGGCCGTCGATCCTCTTGTACTCCTGGCCGTCTTCAACGGTCTATTGTCCTTTTTTTACGAAGGAAATGTTCGTCGCTGGAGTTTCCATCAAGTGGTGGCGTACATACCAAAGTGGAACGAATCTGGCGAGCCTGCATTACATATCGAACCAGGGCAAAGGAGAAGGAATCCTCGGCACAGTACGAGCTATTCGTTACAACTCTCAGGCCCGGCATGTCATGTGCATATTTCTAGCTGTGACTATTATGGATCTCTCCAACGGGCCGCTCCTTCAGTGGTCCATTAGATATGTGATTGCACCGCATGTTCGCCACTACCAAGACGATCTCATATTGGTATCGAACGTCACCGATGGCTGGGCTGGGCTCGTTGACAACACAGCCCCTGCGAAACTGTTCAGTTCTGGCGACTTGGTTAGTGTTGTGGGGTCAGTGTTGTGGTCGACTGGTATAAGAATACCACTATGGACTAGACGTACAACTGCACTAGGGCATGTACGGGCACTCTACAAGGTACAGGAGTATCTTTGAATTGCAGTACGAGCACTCCTCGACCGCTGGACCTGACTTCGTCGGAGAGTGTGAACGCTACGCTCTTCAGTATCTCTTTGAATCGCACAGTGGATTTACTGGGTGCTCCAGTCGTGGCATTCACGCATGTGTTCACCCATGGCTCCCACTCAACATGTCAAGCTACAGTAGAAGAGGAACGCTGCACGATCAGAGCTGCGACGGTCGGATACGACGCCATCTTCGCGGATAATGTGGTAAGACTAAATCATACCCGCGAACCGAAGGTAAAATCATTATAGATATCCCTTGGAGATTTGCCTGCGCCTGATGGCACTCCTGCCAGTCCACTCTCGGCACTGGATTGAGTCAGCTACAGTTACCTCCGGACCCATGCAGTACTGACGAACAAGTCCGCCGACGGTACTTACGGCTATGACTCCCTTACAGGAGTACTCAGCAATGTATACTCCCAGGCCATTGACTCCGGAGACCCGTCTTGCGACTTGAGTTGGCAGAACGCGACGACACCCATCATCGAGAGCATACACCGGCCTCATGTTCCGGATAGCTCTGTGGAACTCTTCCGGTATGCACTTTTAATATCCCACAGATCATATGAAGAGGACTAACACTGCATGCCCGTAGGCTCCGAGCGCGGCGCTGATCAAGAATGGACGGACACATATGACGCATTGACATATCAAGCCGACCTCGGATATCTATGGGCAGCGATAGCATTAATGCTACTAGGCACAGTTATGGCAACATCTCTTCTACAGGGTTACCGGACGCTATCACGGCCTATCAGCCTTAGTCCCTTAGAGACTGTCTGCGCGCTTGGTCCCGTCTGAGTGCCTTTCCCTCACCGGCAGCACAAGCGGACATGAGTATTGGAGAACTGTTTGAATCGATTGGGAATAGGGAAGCAAAAAAGATGGTTTGAACACGGACTGGGGTACGGTCTGCCGTGCCCGCTCTGCCCAACCTTTAAACAATACGACCGCCGCTTTGACTGTCCCAACAACGCCAGGTTAGCTCCCAAATACTTCGCAGCTACCAACTAGTACCCACAAAACCACCCGAGGGTAAAGACAACTCTACCAAAGAATCATGCCGGAGGACCCTCGACTTCGATCGCTCACGGACTGTCGCAGGGTTTGATGCTGCCGCCGGCTACGATAGACCTGAGTCTCGCTCCCGCAATAAATCGACATCGATGTATCTGGGACAACCAAGCCAGTCTGGCACATACGACCATAGGTTCGAGAAACTAGCGCTTCCCGTTCGCTCAGCGGTACTCAAGCTCGTGACCGGCGGATTAGTAGTCAGGTGGGTGACCACTGGCGAATACCCGCTGTTGTATGTTTTTGGCTTTTTGTATCCCTATCTGCCGCTATACACTTTTTGGACGTGCAGGAGATAGTGTACGCCGGACGTCATTGTGATTGTCATGTACGTTCCGATGTTGTCTGGTGATTCTATGCAGCAATTGCACAGGTATTGCATGGGACAAGATCAATTATGATATGTAGGAGGACTGATCAATTCGTATGGAGAACTCGGGACGATGATTTCCACAAGCAAGAAGTTGGTATCTTCTTTTTCACCATCACTTATATCCGTGTATCATACCTCTCAAGCACTACTTCCCCTTCCCGCCCTTCTTCCACGCCGAACTCCTACTCTTACGACCATTGGGACCTTTCTTCTTTCCACCACTACCCTTGAACTTCAACCCGCTCTTGCCCTGCCCTTCCTTCGCGCGATGACCCTCGAAAACAAAGCCCTCTTTCGTCTGAGCCTTGGCAACCTTGCCCAGTATCGAGCGCGCACGACCTTGCATCGACTTCTGCTCATCGCTCATCTTGGCCACATAGCCCGCTTTGCCGCTTCCACTGGCTCTTCTGTCCTTGGTCGGTAGCGCAACTCGGGGCTTGTCTTTCTTGTTCTTCTTCTCTGCTCTGCAGCGCGTGACGCGTAGCTTGCGCGGTAGCATGGGCGGGAATTTTTGCTCGTTGTATAGTAGCGCTGCTTCGACGCCGTTTTCATCGTAGAATTGGACGTATGCGAAACCCTTGCCGACCCGGGTTGCGGCGTCGCGGACTACACGGACACTTTCGATCTTGCCTGCTTTGGCGAAATGTGTCCAGAGCCCTTCCTCGACGTCGGAAGCTGGCTTGCCCTTCTTCTTCTGCTCACCTTCTGCTATCGGTGTGTGTGACTCGTCGTCGACGAAAGGTAGGTTGCCGACGAATACACAGCGGCGGTGATCGACCTTGGCGGGATGCGCTACCGAGTCTACATGCAAGTGTCGCTTGAGGAGGACAGTGCCGTTGAGTTTCTTGACTGCCTCGCGTGCAGCGACCTTAGTCGTATATACAGCATAGGCGTTTGTGCTTCGCGTTGTTGACTCCATAATCTCCTTCTTTGCGTATGCTGCACGCTTGGGAAGACTGTTGTCGAATGCCGTGGATCGATATCGAACGGACTCCACTTTGTGTGGGGGATTGTTGTCGGCCAAATCAGCAATGAAGGACTCAAGGTGCTTCTTCAGCGCCTTCTCAGCAGATTTCGAGTTGATGCATTCGGTCGAAACGTTGCCGAGGAAGACTGTTCGGCCTGCCTTCTCAACTTCTTGTGCATCCTTGTCGTCCGTTTTCACCAGGGACTCGTGCTTGGGTATCGCGAAGTCGTCTTTAGCCAGTTCTTCTTCATCTGAAGGTTCGTCGTCACTGCTCTCAGCTGCTTGAGCCTTCTCCAATTTGCGTTTCTTTTGTCTTTGCTCCTCTTCTTTGGCCTCCTCTTGCGCCAGCTTCCGCATGTACGTGTCTTCGACCTCCTCTTCCTCGCCGCGCTTGCGCTTCTTCTTAGTAGGCTTCTCTGGGCCACCATTCGACAAGGATTCTCTCAGCCTTTCGAGCACTGCCTCGTTCTCAGAGGTCGAGTCCTCGGCGTCAGGCTCTTTCTCCTCGTCAGAAGAGCCATCTTCGGATCCTGCTGCCTCGTCTTCGCTGATTTCATCGTCTTGGGAGCCCTCACTCTCGTCGCCTTCACTCTCGACATCTTCGGCTTCGCTAAGCTCTTCGTCGTTTGCTGTTTGTATGCGCGTTTGGTAACGTGACTTTGGGGGAGCTTGCACTGGACCTGCCTGCATATCATCAGCACTTCATATCAAACCACATGCTTGCCATAGACTACGTACACTGCTCGCAAACAGAGATGCTATGGTGGGGTCGATCGCTTTTTTGTCAATTTTGATGACTGACTGGTCGCCATTCTGCCGCGACTCCGGCTTCGCGGACTGTTTGGTCTTTGATTTGGCCATTGCAACAATTGCACGCTGTAAGAAGCAGCTCCAGAAAGTTTTGGGTGGAGCAAAGGGTGCCTAGCCGCATCGGGCTGGCGTCACGGCAATATGATGGACCGCCCGCGGCTCGTGCGCGGGCGGTGACGGAACTGAGCGTGTCTGCCCTGAGTGCAAGCAATCGGCGGTCATTCGCAGGCAGGGTTCACGGTATCCAGCTGTTCTCCGCTTCCCACCACACCTCCATGCTTCACAGTCCTCCACGTTTGCACATACGCTACCACGCCGCTCCTAGAGCTTTCGCCGAACCGCTCTTGCTGGTTTTGTCTCCAGAACCACCCTCGGCGCACACGTTCTACCCGGTCGCTGAAGCGTCTTTGGCCGCCCGCCGCGCTCCCGTTCCCTCATACTATCCAGTGGCCTTGCAGCATCACCGGCTCCCAATATACCTTTTCTAAGACAATTCCTCGGCATTGGGCAAGAGCTGACAAGCTTTACCGCCTGGGCGCACGATGAGCGCGCACAGCCAGGCGAGGAGGAGCACATCACGAACAGCCCCCGACGCCGGCGACAAAAGTGCGCAGGAGAACGGTAAGTCAGGAACTCTCCTCGATAGCCTCACATTTGCCACGGTTGTTTCGTCTTTCGGGCACATAGTATCTTTTGCGAATATCCTGGCGCCGCAGCGGACCCTTTCTGTCGACTGGAAGGACGACAATGACGGCACACTCCTGCAACCCTCGTCTCCCATACATCTACGCCCGACCCTCTAGAAGCTGACATTCTCTCGAATAGGTGCGGATCCTTCACACAGCAGCGCGCTGCCCGACCCCTCTTCCACCACCACCCCCTCCAATCAACCTGTGCGAATATCGGCACCAACCATAGAAGAGGCCGCCATGCTCTCTGCGCTATCTGCTGCGACGATGGTCGAGGTCGAAGCGCCAACCGTCGTAGCGACATCGGGCGACTTTGACGACATCGCAGACAACGGGTCGAGTAGCTTGAGCGAGCTGGGAGACGCGTCCGACGACCAGTCCATGCCAACGCCGAGACCTGCTGCAGCCGACGACCTAGACGAGGATGACTCCGAAGCTGAGACAGAGCGGCTCGAGCACACGCCCCGCAAGCTTGGAGAAGCGTCATTGGCTTCTGAGGCGTTGTACACACGGACACCAAGCAAATTGGCGCATTCAAGAACGATAGAACAGGAGGACTCTGCTCCGCCGACACCCTCTATCGTCACAGATGATGCGACAATTGACGACGCAGCCGAAGCAGACAATCCTCTACATTCTTTCTCGCTCGTTGCAGCTTCAGAAGCTGCGAATCTCGAGTATGTGGGCAAGAAACGGAAACGAACAAGCGAAGTGGGTAGTCCTGCTGAGGAACAAGATGAGGACGAACCTGCACGCAAACGCAGCGGGACCATGCCAATTTCGGCAACCAATGGCACCTTCGCAGACGTGGTTGACAGCTCCGAGCAAGTAGATGTCGAGGAGGAGCTCGAGGCCGCAGATGAGCGACTATCGCAGCTCGCGCACGAGGAGATGGACCTCGAGGAGAGGCAGGCGAACATCGCCGCTGAGACCGTCGGCGAGCTAGCAACAGTCGCAAAGCACACGAAACCACGAAAAGGCGGCAGACGCGGCAAACGGAAAGCCGAGGACTCAAGCTATGCATTCACCGAGCATTTCGCTGCCGCAGATGCGCATGACTTGGAGGGAGAGGATGACAATGACGAAGAGCATAGCGCCGCGCTCGACGAAGAGATCGCAAAGAAGAAGCACGCTATTGACGAGTTAGCAAAAATCGAGAAGAAGTTCAAACTCTTCCGCGAAAAGTAAGTGGACTTGCTCACAAGCTCTTACTCCGATGCTGACCATTAGCAGGCTATGCGACGAGCAAATAGCGCAACACGAACGAGAGCTCGAAATGCTCAAGCAGCCAAACTGTGTGCATCCTGAATATCTTGCAATGATCAAATGCATAGACGAGCGACGAGCAGACAAGATAGCATACGAGACCAAGCTCCTAGAGTACAAGCAGAGGAATCTGGAGGTCGTTACTACAGCAGAGCGCCACCAGATGCACAGCCAGTACTTCCAGACTGTCCGACATGTGCGAGAGGAGATCCTCGAGGAGAGCAATCAGCGCGTGTTTGAGTTACAAAGAGGAAGACGATCTCTTGGCTGCGACGAGACGCAGTATATGATCAAGCTTCCAGAGAAGCGCTCTGATCAAATACGGCACCAGACAGCATATAACCTCGAGGTTTCTATCTTGTCTGGTGTGGCGAAATATGTCGGATTCCCGGCAGCTCCAGACATCAGTGCTGCGCGTCCCTTGGACATCGATGAGGATCTTCGCGCAATGAAGGTGAGTTGCTGAGTGAAACTGTTACAGATTTGGCAGCTGACTCGTCGCTCCAGATTGCGACACGCCCTGCACCGCCTCCATCTTTCCGGACATATAATCGTACAA
This sequence comes from Setomelanomma holmii, assembly GCA_010015745.1. Classification (NCBI taxonomy): domain Eukaryota; kingdom Fungi; phylum Ascomycota; class Dothideomycetes; order Pleosporales; family Phaeosphaeriaceae; genus Setomelanomma; species Setomelanomma holmii. The sequence continues at coordinate 748,640 of ML978156.1, forward strand.
CAACGGCAGACGAGGCTGCTGCGGAGGAACAGTTTCTCGAGAGCACTCCGTGGGCAAATCCGAGGCATCCATCGCACCAAGAAGCTCGGTTTGGGCCAGTTCCCGCCCGGGTTCCCAGCTATCAGACGCCAGCGGGACAAAGACGCGTAGTCGATCTCACTGCGCCCAATGGTTCCGCATCGACTATTGAAGCGAACTCGAATCCGCCCTCATCGCATACTATCAACGGTCGGCTAGCCGAATCAGAATCACCTGTGCTGCAGATGAAGAGGCATCCAGCTGATCAGACAGCATATGCGGAGACTCCTGGTTCGAATCCTCGAAATCTTGGAGTCCTCGGCAGGGAGTCGTATGCGATGTTATCAACTCCTGCGGCACAGCAGATAGACACGCCGCTCGACGATCAAGGTGGCCAAAGGTGGGCCAGCAGCATGCGACCTGGCCCTTCTACGACTCCTTCTGGTCCTGGCGGACCGGGTCGACCAGACGCGGGCCTTGTTCCCATGACGCAGCGCAGTGGGCTAGGCACCGTGAGCGTTGGCAGCAGCCTGTTTGGGCGGTGACCTTCCCACACTGCGCGTTCGTCCGTCAGCCTTGTTGTATGAGCTATGTCAGCATTGTATGCGTATGATTGGGATTATCGGCGTATATTGGTCGCTGTTTTGCATTTACACCGGCCAGCTTCCACGTTTATATGCCGTGCGATTGTAGACGATCCAATCTGCCACTCGCCGTATTTGGACAGGTGGACATCTCCGCTTCGATATCCTTTCTCACCGCGTTCCTACCTCAGATTTCGACGATTTCGATTGTACTTTACTTGGAAGCCACTGAGCGAGCCGCGAGATGTGGTTGGTTGCTTTGAATGGCGGCATGAACGCGGACGAAATGATACCTCTTGATATATGAATGACAAACAACAAACTCGCGTACATTCGCTTTGTCGCTTGATGGACAGTGATCGCGATTCCGAAAGCAAGAGATGTGGTGAGGAATTGCGGCAGAGAGACTGGAGCCTTTCAACGCCGCCAAGCCAAGCCGCTAGTGCAAGGATCCACCCTCAATCCCAAGCCTTTTCCTTCTTTCCTTCCTCCTACAATGCTCGAGCATCCTTCGGCATCAGAGGGTTCGACAAGGTCACATGCTGCGATCAAACCTCGGAATGAAACGATGCTACTGAGCCTTAATGCTCTCCTTGTATTAATAGCACTGCACCACCAGAAGAGCTGGAAGTCTACCAGCCAGGAGTGTCTTCCCGTACACTTCACTGTGCTTATGTCCGTGAGCGTCAAATTCAATAGCTCTTCTTACTTCATGGCGGCACTCGCTTACCCATTCAGATAAAAAAAGGAGATGGCTAACATGCTGGAAACTTCGAATTTGGTTCTATATTGACGAGCATTAAAGCGCAAGGGCCGGATATCTTGGAAAATCCCGAAAAGACCATTTCACTTCCCCAACCCTTCATGCCCAGTAACTCCTCTTCCTCTACCCATGCTGACCCTGCTCCAAAGCACTACACCCAACAAACTCGCACCCAAAACAACTTCAGGGACGAGCAGATAGCGCGCGGTACGTAGCTCTTTGCATACGCTCTCTGGATTTCCAGAAACAACGTGATCACTATAGGCACAAGACCATGTCTCGATGGTCCAATTGCCAGCAGACAAAGGCAGGCGCAACTTGCTCGCGGTGTTGTATTCGACAACGGTGTAGATGAGCACGATCAATGGGCGTCCAAAGATGAAGCACGCGACGAACACTTGGGCGTTGAGGAGCCAGTGTCGCTTTTTGGTCTGGAACACGGTTAGATTGGAAATCACAGCGGGGACGAGTGACGCTAACTTGTTCGTGCTTTTCGGGTGTCTTTATCCATAGGAAAGTGAATAACAGCATGTCCACAATGCCGCCACAGCCGGGCCAGAAAAGTAGGCCCCGACCTGTTCCTCTTACATTGTTTGGGAGAACGCTAGATGGCGAGTCGGTGAGAGACACGCTCCTTGCTACGAGTGCTAGGATGGCGATGCTGAGGACGCCGATGAGAACGTTCAGAGCGTGAATGGCTATAGTTGTTGGTGACGGCGCCATGATATAGCAAGAAACGATATCATGTGAACTGAAAGTACTGATCTTTCAAAGTCTATTCTCATACCTTTCCTGACTTTTTGTACAACTACACTGTAATGTTAGGCATACATTTGTCGTACGCCAAGGCACTTATTTCGCGATGTTGACCCCGTGTCATGGTGGAGGTATAGATCGACAGCCACTTTTCGCATTCGATTGTTCCCGCGTTGCATGTGCACTGGGATAGCGGAGAGCTGTGTTCCATTCTGAATTGTATTTCCGTGACATGATAAAGCTCGATTTGTTTGTAGTTATTGAGGTTAGCAAATTGGTGCAACGCTTGCGGACTCGGGCGATGACGTTAGTCATCTCTAATACGTGTGTTCCAAGCCACACCACAGCCGCTGTTATTCTTGGGAAGTCTAGATAAACTGGGTTGCAAGTACTCACAAATATAATGCAGAGTAACAAGTGTATCCTCATACTGCTGCACATCGCTTATTGATGCACCATAATGAGGAGCTCGACAGTTTGCAAGTTTGTTTCTGTAGTACTGATACTCTAGTGGAAGTGTATCAAGCCGTAGGTTGTGATTCATTGCCATGCTCTTCAAGTTGAGAGTGTCTGCGATGTGAATGGATGTACAGCTTGAAGAAGAAAGATATGGAGCGGACAGCTCAAAGGATATTTATATTCTGCAAAATCAGCCCATCTTTGAGGTAAGATGTGGTCCATGGTTGAGAATATCGTTAATCCTCAATATGCATGTCTAGTACGGTATACCAGATAGTTTCACACATACGGCGCGATTTGAAAGCCTCCGATGGCAAGTTCAAAGTGTTGCATTCCAACTTTTGTACCTACATATGTCATTCACGCTGAAGAAGCGAGAAGACTATCCATGCTCTATGCACCAAATTCCAAGACGACCACTTATGAGCCATCAAATCGACTGTTCGAGACGTGTAGGAAGCTAGCGATCAGGCTCTACTGGTCAAGCTCAACATAATTGGCAGGGAACAGGCCGGACTGGCCATCGTAGCTTCCAAGCCACCAATCCTCATCAGGGAATGACTATGATACTGTTAGCATATGCCTGTCAATCTGCGTGGGATAGACTTACGACTCCAGTGATTGTGGCACCTTCCGGGAACGACAACTCGTTCTCCTCGGCAGCATCATAATCATAGATGGCGGTGGCAGTAGGACCAGCACTTCCGGCGGCCTGCGGAGGTGCCGCGACAGGCTCTGGCTCCTCAGCAGTAGGGTGCGTAGGTAGGGGGGGAGCGCCAGCCGCGGCGGAAGGCTCATCTCCCTCCAACAATTCGACGTAGTTGGCTGGGAACAAACCACGGTCGCCTTGTGCGTTGGTACCCATCCACCAATCCTCATCTACCATGTCAATGTCGGTGACGTGTTCGCCTTCACGAAGCTCGACCTCGTTGGACTCTGCCATCTCGTAGTCGTAAAGGACGACCGCGCGCTTGCCAGATCCGCCCTCTTCATCGTGACTAGATGCGAGTGCTGCACCAGCTGCGGCTCCAGCAACAGCAGCGCCACCGAATGTTGCTGCTGCCACTGCTGCGCCTGCACCACGCGCCGGATCCTTCGCTCCAACTTTCGGCTCTGGTGAGACGTCACGCGCCTGTTGGGCAGCCTTGTCGAGAGAGCGAACGGGCATAGGTGGCGCCGTTTCCTCGGCAGGAGATAACTCTTCGGGCTCCCTTCCACGGGCAACAGGCATTGCAATGCGCACAGGAGACCCCGCAGGCTCAGGCGAAGGACTGCGTGGTTGCCGGGGCGGCGATGGCAGACGCTGGTGCTGCGTTGCTGGCACATCTTCCTCGTCTGATTCGGGTTCCTTTGGTCGAGAAGGCAAACCTGGGATAGGAACACCACGTCCACCCGCATTCGGCTTGCTAGAAGTGTCAAGGGGAGGCGGGCTGGGCTCCCGTGGTTCTGGCACAGGTCGCGAAGTTGGGGCTCCCATGGGCGCAGCGCCAGCAAAACGATCCTTCAGTGAGCTGACACCTCCAGCTGTTGGCGATGCTGGCTCTTCTCTTTGAGGCTCACCTCCCGTACGTTGCTCGCTGAGGTTACTAGCCGCAGACTGGCCAGTACGAGTGGTCTGAACAGGTGCCCATGATTTGCCAGAGTAGCCACTTTGCCAGCCACCGCCTCCACTCTTCTGATCTTGCATTGGGGAAGGGCGAGCTCCAACAGCAGGAGTGGCTGATTCGCCTCGAGCAGCCTTTTTCTCGGCCCAAATCTGAGCAGGCGTCTTGCCCCCTTCGTCGGCAAAAGTCTTGCTCGCAGCACCCACAACAGGCGCAGCGACCGCTGGCTTTGCTCCAAAGCCTCCTGGTGTAGGAGCCTTTGTCCCTGTGAAGGCACTCGCGCCTGCAAACTTATTGGCAACCTTGGGCTTTGGAAGGCTAGTAAGCCGTTCTGGCTGCTGGCTGAATGCTGACGATCTCTCTGCCAGCGACTTGGGCCGCTCCTCCTCGTCGTTGTTCGATGCACCTGTGGCTGCTGGCGAGAGACCAGGAGCTGGACCGCCGGCAGCCTTGGCTCGAATAGCCGCAATATCAACCTTGCCCACAGGCTCGTATGCGCCCTTGACCACTGTAGGTCTGTCATCCTGCTTCTCCTTCGCTTGCGCACGAATAGCGGCAATGTCAACTTTGCCGATCGGCTGGTAAGCGCCCCTGACAACGTCGGGACGGTCATTCTGCGATTGAGATAGGCCCGAACGAGTGGATTCGTCTCGCTTCGATGTGAGTTCTGCCATATTGACCTTTGTTGGCTTGTACGCAGATTGCACCTTCTCCAACTGCGACCTGACAACAGGCGGTGCATCAGCACCCCAACCGTCCGCATCTTCTCCTCCTCCTGGCGCAGATGCCCTTGAGCGACCTAGAGGATTGAATCCGGAGCCTCCTCCTCCGATCGACGTGGGTGTAAAGACAGGCTTTTTCGCGGCGACGGGGGGCGGACCGCTTGAGGAAATGTTTGGGCCGCCCGAGTACTTCGCGCCAGAGGCATCAGACACCTTCTGAATGATCTTTTCGGGGGTGAGGTCTGCATCGGAGCGGGCGGTGACTTGGACGTGGTAACCCTGTTACATATTAGCAAGCTGCAGTCCACCTCGAGATTTGCTTCGCACGCACGTGGAGAAGCTTCGACACGACTGTGAGATGACTGCCGAAGTAGCCTTTTGTCCGTTCTGGTACGCCTTCTCCGCACTATCTGATAGTTAACGCTGTGTTTCTGAGCTGCGCCAGTAGTGCTTACCCAGGCTATTAGCACGTTCTTTGGTAGCGATGTATTGGGGTCCTTGACTTTGACGAAAGCAAATTGGATGCGACCGTCTGAGAACTCATCCACTAGGTCTATCAATTCACCCTCTATGTCTTGTCAGTGTTTCTTTCGAGATTGCATGTTCTGTTTGCGCCGGGCGCGCTCTGAAGCCTAAAGTGGGTCTAGCATCTCTCGAAACATGGAGCTCTTCAAGGACTTCAAGTGCATCCACATGCTTTGCAACTCAAGATTTGGAGGAATGACTCCACATACCTCCAGTGCTTTGGACCTTCAATAAGCTCTCTTTGCCGCCATCGCCTTGAAAGGCGTTGACCAGTGGGGCAGCTACGGCGAAGACAGCCCATTGACCGTACGTAGGCGAGCTTGCTTGTGTGCCGGATGGCGGCGGAGCATTGACGACATTCTGGTAGCTTCGTGTGATATTTGGGCCGTTGCTCGAGGTGTTGAGCGAGGCCATGGCTAAGGACAGCTGTGGGTAGAGCTGCTATGGTGGGGAAGTTGGAGGTCGAGAGATGAGAGGAAGGAGAGAGGGAGATGGGATAGGATTGAAACCTAAAGCTTCCTCAATGTGCGCAAAATGTGCAACAAGCTACCCGTGCGCGTCTCGTATGTATATACGTGAAGTGCAGCACAGCCTCTGGTAGCAACGCACGCCCACCGTGCCCAAGCCGCCCACTTCGTCATCCGCCAAGTGTTTGGGTGCCGGGCCGCCTCATTCCCTGATTCGCTGCGCTGTCTCCGCACCACCTCACCACCCTGCCAGTGCCAGACAGGACAGTCCTCCATCTCCCTGACTTCAGCCTGCACAGTTTCCTCGTAGCTCCTACACACAAATGCCATCTACTATTCGCGACATCCTTTAATAGTCTTTCCAGCCTTCATCAGCGCATCATTCTCTCGACTGCAACATCTTAATCCCTGGAGATCCCATCGCGCCTCATCCATGTGTGCAGCCTGCTGTGCATCGCCGGCAAGGCTCTTGTGAGCTTTGCTTGCCAACGGCCTGAGTCGCCATGGACGAGCGCGAGTCAAGCGTGGCCTCATCTGCCGACTTTTATGAGTCTGAGCCCCAACCCGCGACAACAGCGCCCGCGGCGCATGGCGACATGGCTGTCGCAAAGCGCAAGGCAGAAGATGAGTCTTCTGCGCACGACAAAAAGCGCAAGCTCGGGTCTCCCTCCAAGTTCATCTCAAGCGACTTAAGATGGACTGCAGGGCTGCCCCCAGCTGTGTGGCAGCACATATTTCTTTCCTGTTCGCTCAAAGATTTAGGTCGATTGATGCAAGTCAATCGATCGTTCCTTTTGTATCTCACAGACGTGCATAACGTCTCTATGTCCAAGGCAGATGCTACTTGTCTGCGTCTCCTTAAGTCCGAGTCTGTATGGGCCTCTGCCCGCAATGCACATTCCCCAAAGCCTCCGAAGCCCTTGCCAGGCTTCACTGAGCGCCAAACGTGGCAACTGGCTTGGCTCAAGAAATGCCAGTTTTGTAACAAGGCTAGTTCATTTACACCCGGCGAGAAGATATGGCGGAGAGGGCCAGGGTCTAGTGGTGTGCGGACGATTTGGCCGTTCGGCATAAGATCATGTGGACCTTGTCTGATGGAGCAATGCCAGACGGTGAGTTCCAAGGTTGTACCTGCCATGCTATGCATCGTGACTGACCTTCCAGGAAACGAGCCTTCTGTTTTCGACGGCTTCCGCACTCCGCCCCGCACTACCCTTTACCCTCATCACGAAAGACAAGCACTACATTCCTGCGCACCATCTACAAACCACAACTACACCCCCAGAAGTAGAGATCGGTAAATACTACTCCAAAAAGCACGTGGAGGACATCACCCAAGATCTCAACGATGCGCTGAGTCTCGGACCTGCTGCAGCTGAGGAATGGTCGAAAGGCCTCGATGCCAAAGGGAAGGAGCGCATGAAGGTCGCCGAAAATTGGGAGAGATGGGAGACGAGAGACCAACAAGAACAACAGCGACAGGCTACTGCCGTGCTATCAGACGCGACTAGATTGCACAAGGAAGCATCCCAATCACCGCCACGGCAACCACCATCTCCTATCATACACACCCCGGTACCCGTGGGTAAGTATACATCCTATGTTTCATGTGCAGCCAAGAACATTGGCGTAGTTCGACAGCTTAACACGACTTCTTCTTTGCCCAACCTAACAGCTGCAGCTCCGTCTTCGCAATACGCACATTCTCGGCCTCCCACGGTTCCACCGCAGGTCTTCACTCCACAACCCGGTCAGTCAGGAAGCACGCAACCATCGCACCAAAGAAACCTCCACGATGCAAACGAGGCTAAGGCAAGTCGGAAGACAGACATCGAGCGCCGGTGTCAGCAGATGAATCCACCCATCCCGCCAAACATCTTGCGACACATGGACTCGTTCAAAGCTGCACTTCAGATCTCGCAGCCAATGACCGACTATGCATGGACTGTGCTCGAACCCCGCTTACTTGCCCAACTTCCTGCTGCCCAACAGGCTGAAGCTAACCACGTGTCACATGCGGCTTCGCTTTCCACAAAATCTGCGGACCGCCGCTTTCAGGATGTCAACTCAAAAGAGGCGAAAGAGGCCATGGACCGAGAATGGGAAGATCTGCAGCGACCAATCCGCGACAAGCTCAGCGCCATTGCCGACGATTTCATCAACCAGGACTGGGACCACGGGAAAGCTCTGACTTTTGAAAGCTGCCCGAAGTTTGCTGCCGACCTTCTCATGCATGTTCGGCGCAACTACAAGGAGGATACGAAAATGGAGCATGGCGCCTCGCCACTGCAACATAATGGATTCACTAATGAGGCTGAGAGCAAACCGAAGCTCGTTCTGGAGAACATGAAATGGGTATATGATAACAAGATCAAGCCACTAACGGAGCAGTTCCGCAAAGACCTCTTCTTCTGTAATGGGCAAGACTGCGAAAGCAGTATGAGACCATACGGCTTCGAAGGCGTAGTTCAGCACTTTGGGGCCAAGCACACTCATGCTTTCAGTAGTGGCAATATTGTTGTCGCATGGAGAGAAGCGGAATGGCCGGAGGAGACGCCCTTCCATCCTGACCCTCTTGCTGTACAGCCCTTCCATCAAGGCCATCCTTCTACTTCCTCTGGTTATACTGGCCATTTCGGTGGGTATTCTCGCGCAGGAACCGTCACGCCACACATGCTGCCTCATATGCCCCAGGCAAGTCCAGGTCCTTATGGATACGGAGGCCACTACAATGGACCATTCCTGCCACCCCAGGCTCCTGGCGCTCCCCTGACTGGATACGAATATGTTCAACCATACAACAACCCAGTAGATAGTTACGCGTTTGGCCCTATGGCTCCTCCAGGGTATGCTTCTCAGATGGGAACGGGTTCGTATATGCCATCCCCTGCCATGATCAATCCTGGTGTGGCGCCGCCTCCTCCTGCAATGCCTCCTCCCCCAGGACAAAGTTTACCAGGTGCAATCCCAGATGTCGCCGAGAATGCTGGTCACAGCACCAGTCTTTATGACAAACACGTGAGTACTGTCATCGAGCTGAGTCAGGATATCTGGAAGCAGACTTCTGGCATCAAAGACATGCCAAACAGCCTCCGGATATACGTCCTGATACATCGTGTTATCTCAAACTTCCAAGTCGAGTTCAACCACGAGCCGAACTTGGCTCACTTTATCGATGCATTCTCTAATCATGAGATTCCAAAAGCTTTGAAGCTGGCTCCTGGTTTATCCTGTAAAACATGCCAAGCCGACTTGTCACATCAGCTTACTGGTGCTCACTACGCTAAGCCGATAGAAAGGAAGACGTATACTTTGTCAAATCTGCTATCGCACTTCAAGATCCAGCACTTGGCACCACAACCATATGCTACGGGCTATGGACAACAGAATGCCCAGTTGGACTGGAAAGAGGATATGATCGAGCTGCCCAGTGAGCGCTTCATATCTGGATTTCTCCACGCTCCTGGAATGGATGACGAAAAGCTTCTGATGATCGCGCGAGTGTTCCCCAGCTTGTTCCCTATGCCATTGCCAAAAATAGGCGTGATCGACAACAATAGTCTCGCGTCGCCTCCATTGTCTGGCTCCAAAGATGTTCCTGATACGAGCGAGTCGATTGGCGACACGCTTGACAAGTCTGGCCCTGCTTCCACTGCTTCTGGCCCCGTAGCATCACCAGGAATTTCCAAACCTGCGGAAGAGGAGCCTTGTGAGCGCCCTTCCGCTGCCCCGGCTCAAGCAAGCGAGGATCCAAGTTCCGGAAGGAGGCAAACTTCTTACCGAGATAGTCCGCCAGGTGAACGCAGACAACGCGTCTATACAGAGCCAAGATATTATGTAGGTGTACGCAGCGACGGGATCTTGTTACAGTAGGAACTAACCATTGTCTCTGCTAGATATCGAGAGACGACGATGACTACTCACGTCCGCGCGAGTATGTTGAGTATGCCCCAAGTCCGAGGATTGTCCATTCCGGTCCTGCATATGGTGAATACACTGGACGTCGGACTGTTTTCCGCGAGCAGGAACGAATCTATGGACCACCACCTGAAGAGGTAGTCTACGCGCGTCCGCGCGATGGGAGTCATGGTCGCGAGTACAGTAGCTACTCTCGCCAAGCCCGCTATTACGACGACGAAGACCAACCAGCAGAGTATCGCTTCGTGAGGGAAGCTCACTCTCGGGATGGTGCACCTGCCAGAGGACAATCCGCCGCGGACCGCTTCTTGGATGACTTTGTCCCCGGCCAGTCATCAGGGAATGATGCTGTGCCGCCGCTTCCTGCTCAGCAACAGGAAGCGCAAGATCCTGTGATTGCGCCGGACGCACCAGATGGCGTGCGGTTCGCATCTCCGCCTCCTACTGGTGCTAATGCCGCGAGAGAGCTAGATTTGGCGCCGCGAGCGCTAGCCCCACCACACCCTAGAGCCCCATCAACGGTGTCTAATGGCTCGAGGTACGAGGAGTATCATCCAAATGCTCGCTATATTCCTGCACCTGACTCCGGAGGGTTGCCAAGGAGACCTGGGCCTCATCGCCGAAGAGACCGACCTCACGAACATCGTATGCCGTCACGATATTATCGCTACATGAGCGTAGCCCGTGACGAGCCTTACGGGCGTGGACCAAGCATGAGTCGATCGCAGAGTCGCAGATATGAGGAACAGCGCCGCCGCATCGACCAACAAGAAACGCCACAACCGAACGCAGAGTTTGAGTACGAGCCGGCATACTCGAGAGACCACAGTGTCGATCATGCACCACCAGAAGAGCGATTCTATTCGCGTCCGGCCGCACGCGAGTACGTGTCAGTCCAGGATCGCTATCCGTACTCCCCACCCCGCGGCTTCCGCTACGACGAGCAGCGCGGCCCACAATCAGTCTATGTAGACGAGTATGGACAGGAAGTCGTCCGCGTTCGGGGCGAACCCCGCCATTCACGTGGCCCATACATGTCCTATCCACAACCTGCTCGCTATGAGCCCGAGCGGTACGAATATGTGCCTGTACCATACGAGCGACCGCCTCCTCAGCGATACAATAGTCGCGGCGAGTTCGTCTACTACGAGGAAAGAGAGAGGGAGAGGGACAGAACACTGCCGAGACGCCCTGCTCCTGCGCCAGAGGTTGAGCCTGAACCATACGAGCAACCGGGCCCAGATATAAAGGTGGAGAGCGCACCGGTTCCGATGCCGCCTGACGGACCTTGAGATATGAGTACACTGAGATGATCTGGATGATTTGATGGTTTGAGTTCTTGGGTATACCCAGATGCCGGCGTTCATACGCGTAACGACTCTGTTTGACTAGCGTTTTTGCTCTTGAATGCGTGATAGCGCTGTTATCTGTCTCTGCGTAGATAGCTTGAATGGATACGAGATTTCTTCTCTGAAGTCAATGCGATTGCAGGGATCAAAACACTCCGCGGAGCGGCCCTTTCGGCCTCAAAACGTGCCTCCCAATTAAGCCTGTGTAAGCGAAGACCCAACTCTCTGTATCTCACTTGCAGCTACCTCGAGGGGCATCACTGTGTCCAAAACTGAACAGAAGAGGTTGTCGACAATTAACAGACGACGTTGTACGACTTTAGGGAGCGTGCTTGACGTCATCACGCATCTCCGCACGTAGAACAGCAGTAGTCTGCGTTACAAAAGGGGAACCACGTCTCGAACTGCCTACATATATAGTGACTCAATCCCAAATCAAACTCTAAAGCATCACGGGCCCCAAGAAGTCAAGATGCCAGCCCCAACATTCACTTTCGGCAAGAACATCATCTCGCTGGTCAATCTCGTCACGATGATTGGCCCGTATCTCGCGGACTGGAAGTACGTCCTCAATACGCCTCCTCCACCAAGCCCTTCGTCCTAACACCAACTAGCGAAACACACATTTTCAACCCTACCTGGCCAGGGCATGCCCGCTATCACAATGGCCAGACAATGAGCATGGGCCTCTTCATCGGTCTCATCACTTTCTACGTCCTGTACAGCATGCTGCCGAAGATTGATTCGCCCGGCTTGTACATGTCGCATCTCACGTGGGTGCTTGTGCTTCAGACGCTGATTTACGGATCGAGTCTGAGCGGAATATTGTACCCGGGTGCGATGTGGATGGATCCGCAGTTTGGAAATGGAAAACCGCAATTATATGCATTCCCGGTACTGATGCTGACGGCTTGGTTTGGGTGGTATGTTGAGCGGGTGGGGGTGGCGATGGTGATTGGGAAGATTGATGTTAGGGGGAGATTCTGAAGGCGGAAGATCTGGCTTTTATCTTGACTGTGTGCAAGGGGCTATCGTGAGTTGTATGTGCTCTTGTACGAATTACTTCATCTCCTGGTCTGCGGTTCAAGTGCGTAAATCCCCAATTGTACCAAGTCTCTCAAATCGACAGCAATCAGCACCAAGTTGTCTTCAGCCGGCGACATTTCGTGGCGGATTTTGAAGTACACAATGTATTTGTACTTCAGATGGCTAACATACATCACTACAAGGGCACTGTTTCATGACCTTTCATTATAGTCTTGAACTTCTGTGTGTAAATAATATATGTTCCTATATACTATCTCAGACAGGTCAAAACATGCCTTCCCACGTCCATCTGATGTCAAGCGCTTTCAACGATCTTCCAACATGCCTATCACTCTCCATACCCGCAGCGAGCGGAAACGGCATCACCCATACGAGAAAAAGGATGAAATCGACTATGGTGAGCAAACAACTCAGATCCGACAAAGACGCCTCTTCTACGCTTGTTCAAACAGCACCAACGCCATCATCCCAATCGCCAACTCCCCACACCCAGGAGCCAAAATACCCGTGGCACCCTCACTCATCACCCAAACTCACTTCGACCCTGTGAAATGGTCTAATACCTAGAGACCAAAAGACTGGCTCGGTTCATGGCCACCTACATCCGCCTCCCAACTCTTAAACACAGACGCTGACTTCTCCCAGCTCAGCACACATGCGCACAAAGCCTTCACCAAGCGAAATGGCGAGCACATCAAAGAACTCTGTCTAGGTAAATACTGCTGGCAAACCGCACGCTGGGGTTCAAAAGGCGATGTGCTCTGCATTGGGGACTTCACCGGGCAGCCGCGCAATCACAAGCTCGACGAGTGGCTGACCGGGTGTTCGGACTGGACGTCCAAGTTCAAACTTCGGTGCACGCCAGGCATGGGGCACGGCTTGTTCAGTAAGGTGAACTGGAGCGCGGGCGATATCCTAGGTCCGTACTTGGGTGAACTTGTCCCCGAGCGGACGGAAAATGCGTGGTATGCGCATGAAGGGTCGATTGGGCTAATTTTCTCGAAACAGAAGACGAATAATATTGCGTACCTTGATGCAGAGACTCAAGGGAGTTTGGGCGCGGTTTGCGAACCACTCTTGCGATTTTAATGCAATGATTGAGGAGGCGCGGGTGGGCGACGAGCGTGTGCTGGCGCTAAGAGCGCGGAAGGAGATAAAGGTGGGTGAGCAGATTTTCATTCATTATGAAGATGCGTACTTTGTGGGTGGGAAGTGGTGTCTTTGTGGGTCGGAGAAGTGTAAGTATAAAGAGAGAACAGCGATGGACTAGGACTGGAGAGTCAATTGGGGAAGATGCGTTGTTGACATCGTATGTGTCTTGCCTTGTCCTTCAGTGTGTCAAACAGTGGCCTTCTCGGGGGGCTTCGAGATTTCGTCTCGAACATATGTGCATCGCCAGTCGCGCATTTCTGCGTTGCTTTGCGTCGGTCACCAGTAAAACAACATGAAATGCATCCCCGTGCACCGCGCTGCATGCTCCTACCACGGCGGCACTACGCCTCGCCATCTTGAACTTGTTGGACCAAATTTGGTGGTTGTTTCTTTGAACTCATTCGTTTTGGCTATGCTGAGTCAAGCCCAGCACCCTTCCAGAGGCGTTCAGCAAATATTCAAAGTCATGACTGCTGGATCGTTCTTTGCAATCATTTGATCTAAGCTGTCCAGTATCGATTCGACTCCGGGATATACGCCATCAACACTCAGAAACTTGCCCACCAGCTCGAAGTACTCGTCCTCTACTTTAAGTCTGAACAAAGTACCCGTGCCATGGAGTACGTAGACTCCAATGCTATTTTCGAGAGTAGCAAGAGGCCAGGCTCGGCCGCCAGACCACTGACGCAATATGCTGTACAGATTCTCCATAAGCACTCCACGGACTTGGAGAGTACGATATGTTCGACCTTGCCTATCCGGCAAGAATGCAAACGTGGTCGTTGGTCGTGTCGGCAAATCACGAAAGTGACCTTCATGTGTCAGGGCGAGATTACGCCAGTCTGGGACCCAGGAAGGCAATTCGGAGTCAAGTAGCTTCCTCTGGTAAGATAGGCGTATCGAAGCACCATACCTAAGCTTCGCTTACAGCTGATGACATTGCGTGCCACTTGAGTAAGAAGATCTTCCAAAGATAGATTCGGTGAATAGTCCGGATAAAGATCGTAACTATGTGTGTTTATGCCCGAGCAGGAGTATATAAGATCCTTGGTGTCCGAGGCTTCGCAATCATGCATCTCCTTAAGGCAGTCGAACAAATCTGAGGATGTAGGTTGATCTATGTGCGAAGACTTCGCCGAGAGAAGTCTAGAGGCACATCTTTTATTATTCGTAGCCACTGCGCCAATAGTGTCTACATGACAGACGTGGCAAGCATTTGGCGATGTTTGCGATGATATTGGACAACCTTCGAACGACATGTCCAGGAGTGAAGAATGAAATCCATAGGAGGTGTCGTAATAGAGCTTGATGGCTCCAGCAGCCGGTTTCCAGTACATGGATTCATTGCCGGCCAGAAACCACGCATCTGGAGATCGGAGGAATTCCTGTCGGACCCAGGCGCGCCGCCACCATGAACTTCCAAGGATGGTAGCAAGGAAGGTGTCCCAGCCATGATGAAAGCTTTGCTCTTCGAAGTGATCTAAGAAGAATTCGAGGTCATGTTCTGCGTAGTCGGAAGGGTCGTCTGTGTCTTCATCGTCATGCCGATTTCCCTTGAGTAATAACTGACTTTCCTGATACTCTTCACAATCGGTGTGAAATTGCGAGAGCCATTGAAGACCTCCGCTGCGGGCGCCTTCGACCGAAAGGCATACGAGGACCTGTAAAGAAGATTCATATACATCTCCCATGAAGCTGACCTGGTCAGCCCATTCGTGTGAATCACTTTGATTGATGCAGACTTGGTCTGCCCATAGAAGCAATTCTCGAGTGCCGAATCACTCTTTCCAAAAGCGGCGGGCCAATCGCAGCGCATGGCCTAGGTTGGCAAATGCATTGAAACATTGACCGTTGACAAATATCGTCTCCGTGTTCTTGGGGTCCCCAGCGCAGTACGAGACGGTCGTGAACTTTTTTTTGAACTGCATCAAGTGGCTGATTTTCTACCAGCTCAGCCTGAATAGGACTTTGAAGGTCTTGCCCGGCTTTCAAAGATTGTATTCGCAGGAGCCGGATCTTACGGCGTCGAGTCCTGAAGCTCATGTAGCCAATTTTGGCGTAAAACTCGTTGTTCGGTGGGGTATAGAAATTGTCGTATTTGTCCCGTGGTGTATGTTCAGCTGCTGTATGAGGTATATCCCTTCCGCCTCTGATAGAGCTCACTGCCGTCGATAGCTTGCTCATGATGGTATAGGGTTGCGAGGTACACTTTGTCGCTGCCTTGGCTCGTCCATGTGGTCGCGTGCTCTCAGAGTCGCCGCGGATGGTCCTGATTAACTCTTCCGCGTGCCAAATGTGGGGCATGGAACCTTCAAATCAGATCTGGGTTGCCCAATATCAAGTCGCTGAGAGAAAAAGAAATACTGATTGGAATATTGAGATTGATCGAGATATTGCACAGCTGCAACAAGGCTTAAATTCAGATCTTGGCGTTGTATGCAACCCTCGAACGCTCGATATTCCGCACGAACTGTGGCGCACGGAAATGTTCCATGGCAGCTTGTCCGATCTTTGTATTCGAGCATGTCTTTTACTGCAGATGCCTGTTGCCTTCCATCAAACCATGACTTTTCGGTGGCCTTGACCTTCTAATGGGTATCTAAAAGCAAACGAAGAAAGGAAACGTTTGATGCTAATCATGCGCTTGAGTGGATGACCTTTTCTTCCGTTGATGTTGACTCAGCCCCCTGTGCGGCAGCATCGATTCGATTTTGCGCAAGACGCTGTCAGATTGTTAGATGCAATTGCTGAAAACCGGTCGGAGGCTTACCAGTAGATTCCGCAATAAGACGGCGATAGTGACTTTACCAATGGCAGGGACGTAGATTGAGGCCTTCTCCTTGACTTCGGGTGTGAAGTTCCTCTCACTCGAAAAGTTGATGCACACGGCGCCAGGCCTCATCTTCTCCAAGGGGACCTTGTACATATCACCGGGGACTCCACTGATGACAACATCGCTGACTGGCAAACAGTCGTCCAGTGTCCAACCAGGCTTCTCGACAACTTCGTGTCTGCGTTTCCTCAGGCCTACCCCACGCGTGAACTCTTGCACGTCGCTGATGTCTACACTGTAGACATGCGCACCATCATTCGCAAGCAGAGCGGCAAGTGGCCTGCCCACGACCTCGCTCCTGTTGATCACCGTAATCGTGCGTCCGTGGAGTCTGTTACCGTACGGCAAAATAGTATTGTATATTCTCAAGTATTCCAAAATCTTGATGACAGCCAGAGGTGTACAGGGGAGAATGCTCTTCTTCGTGTTCGCAGGGTCGAGGAAGCGGATATTCTGGTACATGTTGAAGATGTAGCGATGCGACAAGCCCTCAACATCTTTGTCGATAGAGACAATTTGTTGCAGGTATTGATCCTGCCTGTTGCCGAAGATGGGGTAGTAGACGATGATGCCGTCGATCGAGGAGTCGTTGTTCGCATCGATGAGCGCGTCTTCGAGGAGCTCACGGTCCACTTCGCGGAGGTCGAATGCAAAGCCGCTACTCTTACATTAGCTACAGTTCAATTCTCGACTCTCGTATCAAGACTAAAAGTAAATCAACGGATATGCTCACTTTTCTGTACACGTTTTGCCCGTCCACTCAGCATATACCCGTGCAGCAGGATCGGAGCTTGACAGGAAACCGACTAGCAGCGGTTTGTGCTCAATCTTGCTCAAGCCATCCCGCACCTCCTCAAGAAGGCTTTTGGCGATATTGTTTGCGAGGATGACTTTGCAATTGGGTTTCTCCTCGGCCATCGTGGGATATTTGGGTGGTTTTCTACGAGAAGGACAGACGGTAAATTGAGAGGTGAATGTCAAAGAGAAGACGAAAGAACGAAAGAAGAAACCCCTCGTGAATGCATTCACACCCTAATGAATGCGCAACTGATTTGCTCCACGCGACTGCCGCGCTCCCATAACTTTTTTCTGAGTTTCCGCCCCACCATTCCGATACCGGCCAATCAGCTCCCCAGCAGTTCCGTAACGTCATCGCAGATTGCTATCTGCGGCTTTCCGAATCGCGTGCGCAGGAACAACTTTCCTCTCTATACCAAGGACGCGTCGTGATAATGTCAGACATTCAGCAGTACTTGCTAGACTATGACAGGAACAAGAAGGAAGCCGTCGAGACGGCGCAGCGAAGCGCGACGCGTGAGTTTGGTGGGGCACGGTGGGATGAAATGTGCTGATGGCGCGTAGGACTAAAAGACGGGCAATTGAAGCTCATCAGCCTCGTGACGGACCTGGGAGAGTACCTCAACAGTGAAGATGGCGCGACACGGTCAAAGAGTGCGTGGATTTGAAACCAATATAGTATCTGCTAATGGAATTGTAGCCATGTCGTACCTCGCGGAGATACTCGGTTCAGTCCCGCAAAAAGTACTCTCTCTTCAACAGCGTATGTCGACACTTCTCGCGCCGAGTCCCTCTTTCTATAATGGAGTATGATCAAACGTCATTGGGTTGGGGAGAATGCAGCAGACAATGATTGCGTACACGAGACTTGATCGATGAGAAGGCATAGACAGCTGTTGTGCTAACTTTATGCTGCAGGGAACCTTCTATGCGACTTCACGCTATCAAGAACAGACGACACCGAAGGGCTCGGCTCTTGCGCGAAAGCCCTCCTGTCACTCGAAAGCTTGGGCAAATGGGACGACACAAGAGTTGTAGGCATCATCGAGACGCTCCTCACGAACACCCACCCACTGCGCCAATTCAAGCAGCAGAGCGAACGGTATCCCGTACTACGGCTGATCGACACGCTCATGGCCAGGTACCGTGTTGCGCTACGAGAACATCACGATTCGCGACCAGACTTCATGTCACGCTTCATAACATACTTTGACGGCGAGAAAGATCCCCGGAATCTGATGGTCGTTTTCTCGATCTTGAGGGTGCCGATGACGGAATGGAACATCGGTGCAGACGCCCAGGAGCTGTTCGACGCCGTCTTCAACTATTTCCCAATCACGTTTAGACCTCCCCCGGACGATCCGTATGGCATCACGGCTCAAGATCTCAAGGATCGTCTAAGGGACTGTATATCGTCGAATGCGGACTTTGCGCCCTATGCGTTTCCTGCGCTGTTAGACAAGCTTGATTCGACCTCGATGAACACCAAACGAGATGTTTTACAAACAATTACAGCATCAGTATTCGAGTATGGCCCGCGTACAGTATCCCTATACTCAATAACCTTATGGGACGCGCTAAAGTTTGAGATATTGAATGTGCAAGAGGAAGACCTGGCGCAGGAAGCTCTCGCAGGTCTAGCTGCAATCGCAAGAACTTTATCGCAAGGCACTAGCGGGCCACTCAACGCGTACTTGAGACCAATTGTCAAGGAATGCAACGAACATCTAGAGGACGCGCCCACCAAGCAATCGCAAGCGGCAGCGCGCATACTGCACAAGATAGCCGATGTGTCTCCTGAGGTCACCAACATCCTTTTGGCAGGCGTGCTACCGACAATGTTCCTGCTGTTCCAGAGCGCAGATACTATGGCAAAACGAAGAGGACTTCTTGAAGTTCTGGTTCAACTGATCTGCGCCAACATTGACGTTTACGGCGATTGGCGTGCAATGGGATCTGCTGGAGAACAGGCAGGAAACAATGCTCTGGCGCAATTTCGCAACGAGGCTCTTGCAATCATGCTCAATGGACTGGAGACTGCACCCGCAAAAGAGGTTTCCTTCCGCTTGGTTTGCCTCGACGGTCTCATCAAGCTATCGAAAGCTCGGCAGCTGTTGACCGACGAGGATGTCGGTCGCATAATTCAGCTTTTGCATGCCATTGTTATCCACGAAGAGTCATATGGCAAGAACGAAGTCAAAGAAGCTGCCATCAATGGTCTCGTTGTCATCGCCGGCCAAAAGCCGCAAGTCGTGGTTGACAAGGCCTTTCCCTCTTTCCTCGCACAGCTGCCCGACACAGACGCGGATGGCTCAAGAGCTTACTTGACCGTCTTGGAAGCATTCGCTAAGCTTGCTGGAGAAGAACAGATCTTTGATACCGTTCTACTCCGCCTCAAGAATAAATTCAGCTCGGCAGTAAAGCAAGGTGCCTCGTCCGAGTATATCGTTGCTCTACTTTCAGCCATTCTCTACGCTCTCAACAAGGGTGAGGACAAGCTTTCACAGAGCACAGAAAGGTCGAACTATTACAATGACATTGCACTACCACTCCTGCAGCGCGCATCAGCCTCAGACGCTTCTCATCCGACGGCGTTCGACGACGAGAAGACTTTAGACTTGGTTGGACGAATTTGCAATCTTATCATTCGGTCTCAACCGATCCACCAACAGAATGCCATGGCTGCCGAGGTCTACACACTCTTCCGAGGGTCCCCACAGATCGAGCTGCCACCATTTAACACAAAGGCATCTATAGAGACGCACAAGACTATGGTCGTCTCGACACACCTACTAGCTTCTTTTAGGAGGGACACCGCACTACCTTGCGAACTGCAGCTCCTAATTTCATCGCTTGCGAACTACACCCAGCAACCTACCCTCTCACATCCAGTTCGATCGGCGTCCCTTCGCCAGATGTCACTCATAATCAACAAATATTACTCGTCGGCCGCACTGAAGACCTGCATGGACCCTCTCATCGCCGACTTTGACCTCTTCAATCCCGACAAACTCGATCCAGCTAGGATACGCATCATATTTGCTTGCTTGAAAGGCATCGTTCTCAGGAGCAGCCCCGTTCTCATCACGCTATACCCCGCCCTCCTTTCTCTACTCTCCCATCCACAATACGGCACGACAGTAGCCCACGGCTTCTCTACACTCCTACAACCAGACGACCTGCTCACTAAGCAAAATCACTGCCAAATATTAGGCTTGCACAAACACAAGAGCTTCGCATTACTCGTACCAAGTATCACGAAAGCGTTTAGAGAAGCAGACCAAGCGACAAAGCCGAACTATCTCATTGCGCTATCTAGTGCGCTGCGCTGGATGCCCTTCGAGATCGTCGTCGAGGAAGTACAACAACTCAGTACGCTTCTACTTCAATCACTGGACTTGAAGGGCGTAGACACCGTCAAAGAAGCAGCGATTGGAACACTCATGTCCACGCTCGTTGAAAAACCACAGGTCTTGGAAGAACACGCAAACGCGCTAATATCACGCTTACTTAGCAATGCGACGACAAAGGGTGCATCGAGTCCGCCAGCCGTTAGAGTTGCGGCGCTAAAGGCGTTGACGCTTGTTGCGGCTAAGTTTAAGCAAGAGACGGTGCTGCCGTATCGGAGACAGGTTGTTAAGAAGTTGATTGCTGCGCTGGATGATGGGAAGAGAGAGGTTCGGAGTGCGGCGGTGAAGTGTAGGGCAAAGTGGTTGCTGGTGGATGAGGAGGATGATGAGTAGATAATGACAACGCCGCACAGCAAGGAGGATCGATAAATGAAACGAACAATGTCACTCCATTGAACACTTTTGAAGCGCCTGTAAGTCTAGTGCGTGTGTCCAGTGGTATAATCCCAACACCAGACCAGATGCCGTAACGCCGCCAATGCACAATCTCATCTCCCTCTACCATCATAGATCTGTACAAGCTTACACCCTCATCTTCTTAGGCGTCGTCTCGTCAACAATGCTCTCCCCACTCTCACTCCCATCCTCAACACCGACCTCCTTATCTTGATCATCCCGCTCGCCTCTCGCACGTTTCAGACCCTTCATCTTCCTCGTCTGCAAGTTGCCAAAGTCCTGCTTACCCACATGAATCTTACCCGTCTTATCACCCATAACATCCGTGTCGATATTCTTCTTCGTCCTTGGCTCGCTGCCCTTGGGCCTCTTCAGCGCCTCCTTAAGTATATCCGCATCCGGGAACTGTTCGCGGCCGAGCGTAAAGTCGATTCTCGGACCCATTTCCTCGACCTCGATGCGCGGCAGCTTCTGGCCGGAGCGTTTGGTGCGCAGCAGGAAGAAGCGCAGCTTGATTTGTGGGTTGGGCTGTGCGTCGGTGGGTTCTTGGGCGGATATGCTGATGAGGTATTGTAAGCCTTCGACGTCGACTTCGGTGGCGTCTTGGCCTTTGAAGAAGTCGATGAAGAGGCTCTTTGCGAGGGTGTATTTCGTCTGGTTGGGGTCTTCAAAGACGGTGCCGTGGAACGCGAGGAGGGGTTTTAGGCCGATGCTAGGCTTCTTGTTTTTGAATTGTTGGAGCGTGCGGAAGGTGTCGGGGTTGATGTAGAGTTCGAGCATGTCGAGGATTTTGTGAGAGAAAGTGCGCGCGAGGGTGAGGCAGTGCGGTCGCTTTTTCGAGTGTAGGGAGAGCATGATTAGAGAGGTATCGTTCTTCAAAGAGAAGAACTCGAGGGCTACGCCACATGGTTAGCGATAGCTCGACTTGCACGGATGTTGAGGTTGTTATTATGTGAGGCATACATGAAGCATCGTCGAATGGGTGGATGTCATTCTTCTTGGTGAATCGCTCGCAAAACGGTCGCTTGAGCGTGCTCAGATCGGCAACAGCGAGCTTCAGGATTTGTGACGTCTTCTGGCCTGTTACGAAAAGTGTGGTCTTAGGATTCTCGTTCTGCTGCGGCTCGCGCTTCGCCATCGCGCGCTTTGCGCGGGCATTTTTGGGCTTTCTGATTTTCGTGTCAGTATTTCTATCCTAACATGCTGGTCATGACCTGAAATGCATACACTTGTTTCAACATCTTTGCGGCACTGTGTGATGTTGGCGATGTCGAACTCTTGGCGGAACTTTTTCTCGAGAATCGATAGCAATTGCCAAGATAGATATGCATTAAGCTCTTTAAAGGATAGCGTGCTGGCGGCGACTTCCGCCGATGTGCGGAACGAGCTGGAGGACCCCACTACCGGAGAAGCACGTCAGAGTATTACTTATCAAATCATTAATTGTCGTTCGCGCCTTCCAAACTTTGCGACAACTGCTCCGCTTGAACTGCTCCGCTTGAACTGCTCCACGACCTCACACACCAGCGAGCTTTCTGAATTGAGTCGCTACGACCATATAACGAGCCTCCATCCGACCAACCTGTACGAACGATGGCGACTCTGCAAGACGTTGCCGACGAGACGGCGTTCCAGTCGACCATATCCGCGCTGCCAGCTTCCACACTCGCCGTCATCTACTTCCACGCACCATGGGCGAAGCCCTGCGAACAGATGTCCGTCATCTTGAAGACCCTCGCTAGCACATACCCCGCCGATGCGCCAATAGCATTCCTCGCGCTGAACGCCGAAGATGTGCCCGAAGTATCAGAGCAGTACGATGTCACAGCAGTCCCATATATAGTGCTGCAGAAGGATGGAAAGACACTGGAGACGGTTTCTGGGTCGGACGCTGCAAAAGTACGGGCGGCGGTGGAGAAATATGCAGGTGCAGGCAGTGGAGAGTCAAGCACAAGTCTGCCACCAGCACAAACCGTCACACGACCACCGCAGACGAATGGCGCAGACGAGGCAGGCGCAAAGAGCCTGGCAGGATACGCCCCCAGCACACAGCAGACCGCGCCAGAGTACAGCTCAAGCGAGCTCAATGGTGGCGAGACAAACAAGGAGGAGCTCTTCAAGAGGTTGGGTGAGCTAGTGAAGGCGGCACCGGTCATGCTGTTCATGAAGGGAACACCCAGCGCACCACAATGCGGATTTAGCAGGCAGACAGTCAGCTTACTACGCGAAAAGGGTGTGCGATACGGCTTCTTCAATATTTTGGCAGACGACGAGGTTAGGCAGGGTCTGAAGGAGTTCGCAGACTGGCCGACCTTCCCACAGATGTGGGTGGATGGTGATCTGGTTGGTGGTCTTGATATCGTACGTGTAGTCTTTTCCGAGCTTCTGTTATTTTTCAATCCTCAAAATCAAGGTTCAATGGGTCGTGGCCATGTTACTAACTCGGTACAGGTCAAGGAAGAATTCGAGAACGATCCCGAGTTCCTTACTCAATACTCCGTCAACGCGCCGAAGGCAGCGGCCTAAGTTGAACTTATTTCGTGCAACTCCGGGTCACTTGAGGGATCATGCGACATCCTACGTCAAAGTCCAGGAGAAGCACAACTTATATCAATTTGCGGCAATCAGCGATACGAGTACGTTTGGCTAAGCGCCCGTTCGGCCACTTGAGGATCTTGCAGGCGCAAGCTCTTCTCTGAGCAGTGGACATATCATTTCCTGATACCAACATATTTCGAGTACCTCACTAAAAATCATCTCTTTCCTTTCAATAGTGAGTTTTATCCTTGAGTCACATGGCGAAAGGCTGTTGTTCTCCCCCATCACCATCACTACTTATAGTCAAAACGTGGTTGAGTGCCCAAATGCGCCACTATCTATCTCAGAGACTCGCCAACAGCTAGATGAATACGTCGTCGAAATGGTCTGAATCATACGCCAAGTCCGTCAATCTGGCTGACGAGGAATGGCGTGGCTGCTGCCTCCCTTGTTTACACATCAATTCTGGTTCTTTATCTGTTGCCGTCATTCATGTCTCGTGATTGCTTAGATAAGCTTGTATAGCGACTATCTCATCTGCCGTATAACCTCCTCTTGGTGTTTTGAGGCCTATTTGACGCCAGCTCTTCAAACACTGGAGTGCAGTAATCAACTCCGGCTTTATTCTCAATCTCTGCGTGCCCAACATGTCGCCAAGCTTGCTGAAATTACGCTCACAGTCAGCTGCGGATGCTGGTATTGTTAACACGTTGATAGCAAACTTGCTGAGCATCAGGAATTGACGTGATTGGCACTGCCAATAGCGCAACGGGTTGTACGCCAGTGGGTCGTCCTCTGGGATAGCAGGAACGCGCTTCCACTGCTCATACTCATCGCCTTGGTGCTCCTCCACCTGCTTAACAGCAGCGTCGAGTTGTAACTGTAAGAAAGCAGATTGCGACTCTGTTAGCCCAGCTACACACGGCTTCTTTGACGGCCTTTGCTCGTCGCTATCGCTTGCTGAGCTGCCCGCTGTTGTTGACTCTCTGTAGCTCTTCCACATCGCCAAGAAAGCGCGGTGATTGTTCGTAAGCCACCCATCTCAGTAGTGGGGGCCGTCGCGCTGAGTATGGTGGTCATTAGAAACCTTCTAGAGCGCCTCAAGATGGTGTTTGTAGTGCAAATGGAGGACAGTGGCGGCGTAATAAACAGGCGCTTCGTCAAACTTAGCGTAGTACTGTGAGAGCTTCTGGTGAGCGAGGTTGACGTTAAGCATTAGATGATCCTCAGGCGCTGCTGGGTCATTATAGTCAATCTCTTCAAGGCGATCTTTAAGCGCCTTGAGCTTGTTAAGTAGCCACTCGAAGGTAATAAGCACCTCCTATATAGCGCTGTGACGACCGTGTTTACTGCGGCCCTCAAGCAGCTTTGTCGCCTCTGCAAAGGGCGCGAGAAGCTTCATATATTCAGTGATCGTCGCCCAGTCGCCAACGTGGAGACCGCCCTCGCGTAAGTACAGTCTCAGCGGCGCTGGCTTGCAAGCGTCAGGGCGCCTCACGCAACGCGCGATAGACTTATTGTGGCGGTTCTTGTCAAGCTTGTGCTTAACATAGTTATCAAGCGGTCCTTGCAACTCAACAGCGCGCGCAAAGGTGGCGTAGTAGGAGTTCTAGCACGTCTTAACTAGCTTAATAAGCTCCTTTAGCTTAACTGGTTTGCGCAAGGCGTCTGCCTCCACTTGCTGTAGAGTCTGCAGTAATTGTCGCGTCTGCGGAGTGCAGATAGACGCGATAATATCAAATAGTACACTAATAGGCCTGTATTGACGCCACTCCTTCATAAACAACTCCTCATCTTCAAGGTTGACTCCTTCGTTCTCGTACGCCTCTCGATCCTTGCCCCAGATAATAACTTGAGCATTTAGGTTGAGTATATGACAGCAACAGCGTAGCCGCCGCTTAGGTGCCTCAAAGCCGTACGTCTCAGCGAGATAGGCAACTGCAGTATTGTTGTTGTACGCGTTGTCTAGCACAAAGTAACCTAATGTGCCTTTATCTACCCTAAAATTTGTCAGCGTTGTTGCAACAACAACGCTGCCAATATTAGCGCCACTGTGCTGCCTATAGAGCTCTGGCAGTCCTAGAACAAAGTCCTTTACGTCTCCTGCGGCATCCATCATGTGTACGCATATACTAGTAAGCCCGAGGTTGCCGCCAGTTGACGTCCAGTTATTGAAGGAGATGTGGATAAGGGAGCACGCATTGCGCAGGTAGGCCGTAACGACAGGTACAAGCGAATGGTACTCTGCGATTATCGCGTCGCAGAGAGACTGGTGGTTGCGCTAGAGGACTGCATCAGCTAATAGGTCAGCAGCTTGTATCATCTTTCGAAAGGTAGGCGTCCCTATAACGCGGAAGCTCTGGTTGTTAGTAGCCACCTAGTCAATTACTATGTCTAGGAATCTGCGCTTTGCAAACGACGACGAGATCTCGTTTGCAACGCTCTGCGAGACCTCCACGTTGCCCTCGCGCATGATGCTGACAAGCGTGCCTTGATTTGAATCCCAATTAAACCTGACAGGACCAGCAGCGCAGAAGTCGTGGCCTTTGACGCGCTTGCTCAGGTGGACTGATGCAGCTGAGGTTGACCTAGTGTCGTACTCTCCTCCAGACTTCTTGTTGGTGTGACAATAGCGGCAGAGCTAGCAGTTGCGCTGCTTCAATCGATGATAAACAGGCCAGCTGTAGCTGTATATCCAGCTTGGAGCACCCTTCTTATGCTCTGTGCCACGCTTCTCAAGGTGTGGTACGCGTCCCCAGTCTAATCCCTCAAAAACAGTATCCTCCTCGATAGCATACGCATCAAGAGCAACGTGACTATCAAGCTTATTGAGCGCGGCAGAGTCGACTTGAGAGCCGTCTACGGCAGGCATGGCGGACGCGTCGGACGCGTTCAGGGAGGCTTGCCGCGTTTATTGCGTTTAACAAGGTGATGGAGCTTTGAGGCAGAATGTACAGGCATAGTGACACCAAGAAAAATAGTAGAAGACGTCTATTAACGCGGTAGTAGCAGTAGGCAGAGGGATAAGCAAGATCAACTCAAAACACTAACTCGTTCGCACTAGTGGCTAATTTGAGCCTTATTTATAACTTCACAAACTTAGTCTATACGACTCTAAACACCAGTCCTATAGTAGTCAGTTCAGTCAGTTTAAAGGGTTTAAACTGAACTGACTGACAAATCAAGAGCTTCAAACTGTGACTGAACTGATCGAGTCTTGGCAGTCAGTTCAGTCAGTTTTATCAGTCTGGATTGACTGTTAGCAACTCTGCCCTCGAGGCATGCCCAGTCGCACCTTGAGGCGCCATACCACAAACTACATTGAACGTGCTGCGCGTATAGGGCCTGTCTCTACATCTGGGATTAGGTCCATGAATGGAAGATTCTCATGCCTGTCCAACGTCATGTCAAGCGGACCTAATGCCCCACGTGATAGCCCGCGTCCGGTAGTGAAACCTTCGACCACCGAGTATAAGTTTTACCTCAGCACCTGAGTATAAAGTCAACTGCATCCCAAATTTCGCTCTAACCACAACTTCTTCAACTTCTTCACTCAACCAACAAAGGCCTTCGGCGCTAATCATGTCGGAACGATATTTACTGCGTAAGACTTCCGGACGAGAAGCCTACCATTCTCCAGTGGCTATTGAACAGCGCATCAAGATTCGAAGCAAGCGTATCCGACGACAAAAGAACGGTCTTATATCCCTCTTATACACACCAGAGCATCTCGTCTCGGCGTAAGTAGAGTTCGCCCTTCAGTCTACATGAGCGCATCTGACAAACCTTATAGGACGCGCGATGATAGCACCCACTCGCCACTACCATCCCTGCCACCAGAGATTAGGAGCCGAATCTGGGAGTATGTCCTGGGTGACATGTGCGTCTACCTCACGAAAGGTCATGTCGAGTTCGCCCCTACCGGCTCAAAGATAAAGCTGACATTCGACGCAGACCTTCACCTTGGGGTCCTTCGTGTATGCCGGCAAATCTATTCGGAGACGGCAACGACGGTGTATCGCATGAGCACGTTCCACTTCGATGATTACGACAAGCTGAGCGCATTCCGATACGATATGAAGCGAGCCCATTGGGAAGTTTTCGACACCATTGGGATTTCCTTTGAACTGGCGCGCAAGATATATGCGCCTCCGTATCCGCCTCCACCACCCCGCGGCCGACGAGTGATGACTCACGGCCAGATGTGGATCCCATGGAGACCTCCCGTGGATCTCTTCGCCACTCCTCCTAATGCGCGGGGCGAGTATCTCAAGCTATCCCAGATGTTCCCTCAATCGTGGACTATCATAGTTGACGGTGAAGGCCGAAATCACGGCGTTGAGGATGTTTTGGGTAGGGTCCAGAGTGCAGAACCAGACCGAGGAGTCGTGCTCGAGCAGTGAGTCGAGAACATCAGCGCAGTATCATCGAGGGTGATTTCTGGCCAGCTTTTGTGGCCATGTCTATCTTGGAATGGTCGATCGTTCGAACTTTGCTGTAGAATCTCCTCAAGCACGGTATGTGGGGCAAAGTATGATGAATAGACCAAGGATGTGGAAGTCATGACTGCAAGTCATAAATCCGGGATGATAACCTTTACTTTGGCGAATCGGAAGAATTTACAGGACGGAAAGGAGCTATACCGTATCAGTCACATGATGGTCCCGTAGCAATATACACCCTCGCATGTTACGAAAAACACAGCCCTTCTGTCTTGATGAGATAGTTACTGGCGTAGCTGCACTTTTTTATCAACTCCCTGAACATCCCTTCTTTTGCGTCAAAAGACCAAGCTTCCAAGGCAGACCATTGTAATCCGCAGTGGAAGCCGGATCGACTCCCTGGTACAGATACCTCCATCCACAAGCATCAATGCCAAGCTTCTGATCCACACTCGTCCTGATCATCTCGCCGTGGCTTATAGATTTAGTCCATTTCGTGCCAGTAAACTCGACGTTCGCCTCACCCATGAAAGGATGGTCTTGTGTTGTAGCAAGAGGCGTCCAAGGACCTGCGATGTCATTCGATGTCCATGACTTGAAATAGCGCACACCACCTGCAGCATCGCCCGCTCCAATGCATTCGACGAGGAGCAGATACGTTCCATTGCCGACTGAGTACACGTTCGAGGCTTCGAAGAGATCTTCTTTCTTTGGCTCTTCGAGGGCAATGACAGGGTCGCTCATACCAGCGGGAAATTGGGCGAGGGTAGTTTGGCTTCGGTATAGTCGGCCATTGTCGTCATGCGAGAAGAGGTGGCAGTTCGCATCATCGCAAATGACCCACATGTCCACCCAATAGCCTTGCTGAGGAGTAATGAGCCCATCGGCGATCAATGCTGGGGTATCAGAGTAAAATGTCTGGGGCGCAGTCCAGCCAGCAGGATTGCTGATGTCGTCATTGGTGCTATATGCCGCATTGCCGTTCTGGTAGATGAGATACCATAGCTTCTGTGGTGCAAAGTAGAAGACTTCTGGCGCTGCACGGTATCCCGTACCAATGCCGGACTGATCAAGGTAGTAGAACGGAGCATCGTTGGCTTCCGTGAAGTCTGTGAAGTTGAAGTAGACCAAGTTGTACCCCTCGGACCTTGCCGTGCTGGCGAAGACGTGGTAGGTATCGTCGACTTGAATGATCGAGGGATCTTTGATACCGGCAATGTTACGACTGTCATTCTTTGGGTTCACTAGAATGCCGGATGAAGACCATGTGATGTTGCTGGGTAAGAAGGTGGTCTGTCGTTTGGACAGGGTCGAAGCCGGAGCGTGCAATCCAGGATATTGAGGTGCGGCAGCAGCAATGGCGGCAAGCGCCAAAAGTACGATGGAGAACATCATGGAATCTAGCAATGAGATAGCTTCTTCTTTTTCTTACCTTGGAGCTGGTCGCGCTGAACAGCTCATCTTTATACATCACGAAATCCATGTTCCTGATGTGCTAGGGTGGCAAGTTCTTGCGTATATTGAAGGTTAAATTAACGGTTGAAAGCCGGGGATGGAAGACTTGGCCCGCCAATCATTACCAATCGTACATCTGAACCGAGATGTATATACTAGGTCCCTAGTGAGACGCAAGATTTATATTGCGACCAAGTGTTCGTGATTGAGGTGATCGAAGTCTGCTGCAGGAGCGTCATGGCAATGACGAAGCGGGGAAAGCGGGCACCATACCCGTCGCGTCTTTAACGCAGAACGGGCTGCCCCTTTGGTCAACAACACCGTGGAAGCCTTGCAATTCTGCACACAACTTGTGGAGGTAAACCGATGAGTCCAATCGATAGCAGAGGCCGAATTGCCTTTAACGTTGTCGTTTCTTCTGTGAGCCCTTTCGACAGCAAACGCCCACTCGCTCTTCACGGGCTTTGACGTGGACTGTCACATCGCTGCAACCTGCCTGCGAAGCCTGATCAATGACTTCTACCGACAGTGAATGTCTAATCGCTTATTGGTATGTGTTCTCATCCGTCGGCTCTACCGATGAACCGCTAACCCGGTTGTTCACCCTGCACCATATCCGCACGTCACACAAGTTCCTGGATCATCATTATGAGCCTGTGCACGGCAAACTATCACCGCCTAGAAAAACAGATATCCGAGCGCCACGACGTGTTCACACAAGACCCTGCACACCTAGTTTGGGTATTGCGAGTGCACAAGGTCGAAACTTTCTATAGTCCAATCAGGATGGATTGCCTGAATGCTTGGTAATGAGTGCTGGTATTAATAATGTTTCCCCACTACACTTGCTGTATGTTCGACACAGTGTACACCAGCTGCCCTTAGCTCCAGCATACACTCCGCAATGCTGACGAATCAAGACCTTGTGGAAGCTTGCCAGTATAGATTGAAGAAGGCAACTGCTAGCCTGAGGTGAGGGCATAGTAGCACTATCATGGCACCAATTCGAGTCGCTCTTGTCGGGCTTTCTGCCTCCGCGAAAACATCCTGGGCTGCGGATGCGCATCTTCCATACCTACTTTCTGAGCGAGGCCGCTCGCATTACAAGCTCGTCGCCCTGCTGAACTCGTCTGTCAAAGCAGCTCAAGCCACCCAGCAGGAATACAAGCTCGACCCTTCCATCAAGACCTACGGTGACCCAGACGACCTAGCAGCAGATCCTAATGTTGATCTTGTAGTTGTCAACACAAGAGTTGATGTGCATTTCTCGACCGCCGAGCCATCGATTCGCGCTGGAAAGCCTGTTTACATTGAATGGCCCCTGACCGAGAACTTCCAGCGGGCACTGGAGCTCACTAAGAGCCGGGGTCTCTCGAATAGCATCGTTGGACTTCAGGGTCGTGTGACACCTCTCATCCTTCGGATCAAGCAGATACTGGCAGAAGGTGCAATCGGGCAAGTCTACAACAGCGAGGTGAAGGCATATGGCACCCTACTCGAACGCGATGCGTTACCAGAATCCTTACTCTACTTTGCGGACCGAAAAGTTGGGGGTCATCCAATCAACATCCATTATGGACATATGATTGATTACGTTCATGAGGTGCTTGGGGATTGGGAAGATTTCCAGAGCAAGATGCAGATTCAGCGACCGATCCTGAATGCGACCGCACCAGATGGCTCGGTCACAAGAACCATCAAATCCGATGTGCCGGACTTTATAACGGTTCATGGCACCCTCAAGCCTGGCAAAACAGACATCAGCGCTGGCGCACTTCTCTCAGTCACTTTTCGTGCTGGTCAAGCTTTGAAAGGACAGCCAGGATTTACCTGGACAATCAATGGCTCAAAAGGCGAGCTTGTGATCACAGCCCCGGGACTGTACCTGATGTCTGGCGACTCTTATGACGGGCCCGTCAAAATCTATTTTCACGATCACGAGAGTGACGAGATGAAAGAGCTCGAATGGGACTGGGAAGGGTGGCAAAAGGAACTCGGGCTTCGCGCGAGAAGTACGGCTGCAGTCTACGAGAGGTACGCGAGATGGATCGAAAGCGGGAAAGGAGAAGTCCAGCAACGTTATGAGTTTCCGACACTTGAAGACGGGGTCAGGCTGATGAAGGAATTTGATAAGCTGTATAGGCAGCATGATCCAAATTGGTAGGGTCAATGCTCGAGACACAGTCGCAAGACATTTTTTTTAGCATGTTCTTACTCTATTGAGATCAACCGTTCAGTTATCATGCGTCGCACAGACGCCTATTCCACGCTCCTCCGCTAGTAGAATGCATCCAAAACCAATGCGCCCTCAAAAATGGAAGATGTTGCAGCATGTGTGCCTCAGCGTGCTGTGCCGCACCCTTGCTTGCGCCACACATCTGGGGCTCGTCAGCACAGCGCTTGCGCGACGCAAGTGTAGATCAGATGGCCAAACTCCAAACGCCCTCGGCCATATCATAAAACCTACGCAGTGTCATCAATCGCGAGAGATAGAACCCCCAAACTTCCTCAATTCGTGCATCAGAAACGGGTTGCAGAACGAATCCTACGATTCTGGCTGGCTGTCGCTCCTGCACATCATCAGCCGCCGCACATTTACAACAACTATTTTGACATTGCTGCACCTGCGATGTTGCCGAAATGACACTTGACAGCACGGCGGGTTTGTTATCCTTGTCCTCAATCTTGGTAACCACAACAAATCGGCGCCTGCGCATTTCAAGCTCATCGCGATCTATTACGGAGTCAGTATGCTCTAAATCTGCCGTTATCGGCTTCTAGACACTAATGCCGTGATATCCTCGTTCTGAAAATGCCTCAGTGCCAATCTTGCGAATAAGCTACTGTAAGATCTCTTTCTAAGGATAACTCAGTACTGGTCTTGCGAAAAGGGGACTGCAAGATCTTGGAAGAATGCTACGTTCGTGGGTGTTCAAACGCACGCCTGATTTGTGGCTTCCATTGACTCTGGTCGCCTGAAGCCAGATACAGCTCCTGCAATAGTGTTGCATCGATCTAGGTCAAACATGGTGGCGACACGAGCTGTGTTCCATATGGTACCGTTTCGAGCACTCGGAATAGCAGAATAGATGAAACATCGACAACCGCGCGTGACAAGGGAGCAAGAGCCAGATTATAAGAATGACATCGTTGACGTTGCTCGCCGCACATCACATTCCACTAAATCCTTCCGGTGCCAGGTGCATCACTTTCTCTCTGTCCATCGAAACATGAGCCCAACAACGCCATCATCTCCAGTGTTCTTCGAAGCTACTTCTAGAGCTCCAACAATCGCAATGGGTCATCAGCAAGCTGAGCAGACCACTTTAGGTCAATTACAGACTCTGGAGCAGATCAAACTTTTGGACAGTATCGACGAGTTGCGCAGTCAGGGTTTGGGTCATCACGGTATCAGTTTGCCACAATTGATAGTCTGTGGTGATCAGTCAACCGGCAAGAGCTCATTGCTAGAAGGACTTACCCGACTTCGATTTCCAACCAAAGGCGTGCTATGCACGACTTTCGCCACTGAGGTCGTACTTCGACGTGAGGACAGAGTCGACATACTATGTACCATCATACCAGGCAAGGGTCGGTCGCACGCAGACCGTCGAGAGCTCAAGGACTTCCAACAGACATTCCCGTCATCTACAAACTTCGATTTCTCATCTCTTGTTGAGAAGGCAAAGATAGCGATGGCCCATGGAGGGAAAGACGACTCGAACAGCATACACGAGGATGTTCTGCGTGTCAGGTATTCAGGGCCTGATCTGCCCTCCTTGACCATCGTCGATCTTCCTGGTTTCATCCTGCAGTCATTGGATGGCGGTGATTCCGCCAGCAGAATCCAGGACCTTGTAACGAGTTACATGTGCAACGAGAAGTCCATTATCCTGGCTGTTGTACAAGCGGGAAGCGAGCCCGAGTGTCAGCAGGTGTTTACCCAACTTATGGCGTACGACAAGGAATACTCGCGAACATTGGGCATAATCACTAAGCCTGATACCATAGAAAGAGGCAGCGAAGAAGAGCACAAATTGATTCAGCTCGCCAAGAATGGAGGTTTTCCATTGCGCCATCGATGGCACTCCGTGCGAAATCGCGGCTCCCTTGCGAAGGATCAGCCGGACAGTGTAAGAGACGACACTGAACGACAATTCTTCGCTACTGGCGCGTGGGCGACTGTCGCAAGACAAGACGTCGGAATCGAGTCGCTTAGAACTAAGCTTTCGCGCGTTCTCCTCGAACACGTTGGCAAGGAAGTACCTTCAATCATCGCAGCTGTGCAATGCGCCATCGAAGCTACGACTGCAGATCTGAAGGCACTGGGTGAAGTGCGAGAGACGAGCAAGGATCAACGAGCCTACCTTACCTGTCACGCACAAGAATTCCATTCGCTTACACACGACGCCTTGAGGGGAATATACACCAACCCACTGTTCGCACTTTCCTCGCCCGATGAGCAGTCATCCGCGCGTCTACGTACTGCAGTGCAGAACCTTAACATTGCGTTCGCACATGTCATGTATTGTAAAGGTCACACCTGGAACATCAGTGCCGTACATTCGAATGAACGCTATGGGACGTCCATGGAAGGCTCGCATCCTGCTGCCCAAACCTATGATGCCTGTTTCGAGGAGCCGGAACGCATTGATCGAGCGGTCTTTCTTGAAGGTCATATTGGGGGATACGTCCGGCAGAGCCGTCAGTCGGGCTTGCCTTCGCTCGTCAACCCTCTGGTCATAGGAGAAGTCTTTCGCCAGCAGTCGCGGAACTGGGGAATGATAGCCAAGCACCATCTTCGGCAGGTCTTCCAGGCAATCAAAGACTATGTGAAAGAGGCTCTTGAATCTCTCATGGATGAGCGGACTCGCAACTTACTGATGTTCAAACAAATACAGCCTGACTTGGAAAAGCGCTGGAACACGGTGGAAGAGAAGTTGAAAGAGCTCCTCATACCATACACAGAGCAAGACCCCATCACTTACGACCCCGGTTTCTTGAGGAATTTGGAAGGAATGCGAGCACTTCGACATAGGCAGAAGTTCGGCGCAAATCCCTCAACTTCACGGCAACAGTCCCCCTTCGCGCAAAGTGGCCCCAGCAAAGCATCATCGGAGTCCGACCAGCGTCTCTTGACGGAGTCCATGGATGATTTTACGACTTCGGAAATACTTGACCTTGTACTGACATATTACTCGGTAAGTGGTGCCCACAAATGTACTCGCACTTCGATGATGGTGCGCTAAGACTTGCTCAGAGTGCCATTTCTGTCTTTATAAGCAATGTCGCAGTCCTGGCTGTTGAGAATTGCTTGCTCAAAAATCTCAGTGGGATATTCTGCCCAACGCTTACGGCTAATATGGATGACGAACAGCTCTGCGACATTGCTGCTGAGTCCGAAGAAAGTCGAAGACAGCGTCTAAACTTAAGGGAGAAGTTGCAGATTCTCGAGGCTGGAAAGCAGGTCTTGTACGAGCAAGTTGGTGAGCGGGCTCGATACACTGTGCTCAGAATTTCCACTGACCTCGCCTCAGCAAAAACACCTGTAACATCGTCGAAGAAGGCATCACAATACCCACTAGAGCGATCGAAAGAAAATCGACCTCGTACACCAACACACCAAGCAAGTCCGCCTGCTTTCAACCGACCAGGGAGACAGGACACCATGGCAGATTTGGCTTCGAAGCTCAATAAGTTGGCCGTGACTCCACCACCTTCAGGCTCGAACGCCCATGATTCTTCTCGTCGTCGTGTCGATTCGGCGATGACGACGCCGTCAAAGGCCGAGATGCGAAGCCACCGCAGGCAAGCCTCGCTGTACGACCAAATCCGAAATGCCGGACCGGAATATGATTCGGACGAGGTTTAATCTGTGGTTTTGTGCGCACTTCCTGATTTCGATGGCTTGTACGATAGTTCCGTGTCGCGCGTTTTGCTCCCCTCCGGCGTTTTGATCAACTACATTCACTCTCTCATTTTTTCCAGACCTTATCGTTCTCCAACATTTCCCTATCCAACTTCCTAGCTCTTTCCCGCGGAGACTATCCAACGTCTCGCTTCACCTGTCTTTTGGCGGGCAATTGGCCATTTCCCCGCCTCCAGAAGTGCCCTTGAGCAGTCTCATGTTCGCGGCCTCATCTCGGTGTAACCCGCGTGTACCATAGTTCGTACCAACGACGGTCTGCGCCCGCGCGATACGTACATCTCGCTGCTTTCGACTAAGAAATTCTCCGATAACTGCTGATAAGCTCGAGTGGTAATTCGAACTAAGTAGCAAGTATGATGAAACCACGGCTCAGCAAAAGATTCGAAATCTGCAAATTTCACATGCGCAGATCTCGCACACCGACTCCCCAACCGCTTAGGCGTATAAGCGAGTCTGTAACTCAATCAGACGCAGGAACCCAGGAGGATGCGCAGTGCAGCAGAAAGCAAAGTTCCCCGGCTCTGCAGTCATGTGCGAACTTGGCGTAAGCCACAGCCGCTATTTGGGATTCAGGGGTCACATGTTTCTTGCTTTTTGTTCGTTTAGCATGCAGGATGCACGCAGCTGTAAGGATGATATATGCACTTGTTTTGTGTAATGTTCCTGGTGTGATCTGACGATCGTGCGTGGTGTTGAGGGGTTGAACGGAACGCTTGCGTGTTGCCGACGGCGTCTTCCGATGCGTGCACCAGGTCGTGTACAGCTCGTATCTGTATGGAGCAGTTCGGACTTGTAAGTGTGAGTGTCTTACTGGTGGGACTTGGAACCGACTTGCGACGTATCATCGCTAGCAATTGACTTTTGCTCTTTGGCGGGTAGTGTAGCCGCGCCTGTTCCCATTTGACGTTGACGTTCTAACGGAACATGCTCAACTCGACTGCAAAGACTTGATGTCGCACGAGCAGGTTAAAGACACTTTGGCCTTACCTGCATTTGGCAGGCAAAAAGCAATTCATGCGTACTTCCGCAGTAGCTGGCGCCACACTGCTCACGATACGAGAGCTCCTCCGCAGTTGCATGCTCTCCGCAACCAACAATGACAGCCACAATTCCAAGATAGCATCACAATCTTCCTTCTGGATCGCCATGTCGGCGTGCGATACCGGAGATCTGCGGAGAAACACGCAGCGATCTGAGACCAGGCCTTCATAAAGTTTCGGGCCTGAACGCCTCAGACCCAGGAACAGATCCCCGAGACGTCGAGATGGGAAAGTGGGAGGGATCACGGAAAGCGATACTGGTGGTGTGTTACCCCACGATTTGTAAAGAGAACTGGGGTTGTTGGTCAAGATCTGTCTTAAGCGAGGCCTCCATTACAGGCTCGGCGAAAGCTCCGAAATAAAGCCATTGGTGGAAGATCTGCACCGTCGCTTCATGGTGCTCGTGTCGAGCACATGCACCGTAGATGCCTAGACTAATCTGAGCATGAAAATGCTTTGCTTACATAGTATGCAGCGCGAGAATTGTTCGGGGTTGGTTGAGTCTTGGACTTCCAATAAATCACTCGATTCTTTGCTCTCGATGATCTCGATAAAGTATGATGGCGGCTGGCTTGTCCATAATTCCGGTTCTGGACGTTAATGAAACGCCGCGATCTTGAGAAGAGAATGTAGGTTAGGGTGACATGTTAGTTCAATGTAAAGTGTGTCGTCAGCTTGAACAATGGGCTACTACTACCGTTCTGGCCGGAGAGCATCGTTCTAATGTTTGCGAAAAGTATGTTCCTCCTTCTAATGAAATCTTGGCTGGTCATAGGTCGTCGTTTCTAGCATGAATCGAGCAGGCAAACGCGTTCCTCATTGATAGTGGTCTGTGACCGCGCACATAGCGTCGTTCGTGCTATCAGGATTTCGCTAATGACTAGTGACCTGTCTTAGTAGCAGTTACAAGTCCAGGACGCGGGGTGTAACTAGAGCAGCTTCGGGTATCGACGTGTGCGGATGCCACTGTCCATGACGAACAGGATGCACGGGTGTGCTACCTCCACGTCATTTTCGGACAAGTCCCCGAATCAAGAGAAACCAGCTCTGAAACTCGGAATGAAGCCGCATCGAGGCTCACGATGCTCTTGGTTATCGGCGACCTATTTGCAGAGCTAGAACGTTAGCTACTCATTTCGGCACTCTACGATCGTATGTCCGCAGGCCGCAAGACTATTTCCGAGGTCGCGAGTTCGACCTAGGCACCTCTTGATGTCCGTACGAGGTGGCAGCTGCGGGGTAAACTTTGTTCACGTCGCGGTTCACTATCCTGGTAAAGATATCCGTGCTCTCGAGATTGGATGTGGATGCCACGCCTTTGGCTGATGTTGGGACGCTCCAAGTCAGCCATGCTGCACAATACCGCGACGCACGACAGTGATACAGAATTGGCCGCGGACCATACGTTCTGGAGGATTCCTCCTACTGTACACGTTTCCGTCCCATTCCCCGACTCATAGCTATGCTATAGGGGTAATCGAGAGTAGAACAGCATATCGTGTGGAGGGGCACATGTGTCCCGGCCGAACGACGTGTGCGTACGATTTGTGGGTCTTGCATACGAAAAGGTAGCTGGTCTGGGCATTTCGTGAGGGCGATCAGCTCGAGCTTCTTGCTATCTGACATTTGAAGGTACCGGTACATCTGACGATAGCGTCGACGTCAAACTCCAATTCGTGGAACCTCGGATCTTGTGAGCGTGGGATGATATTTGCCGACTCCATCGTGATCGCAATACGGTTCACCGATCGTTTGTTGGTGGGGACTGTTGAGGAGGCAAACCGTTGAATGCGGGAAGACAGTCAAAGTGAGGTTGAGTTGGAAGCGTCCAGATATACTTGGCATCTCACGTTGGGTATCCTTTCCGGAAAGTATGCTTGCGACCAGCAGGCACGACCCACGCGATCGTCCTTGCTGCATTGGTTGAGGCTCAAGAAGAGTGGTTCAGGGTCGGCATTTGTGTGGCAGCGCGTGGCGGAAAAGTGTCGACGACAACTACCGCGGTGGAACAAGTGTTTTGCCCTCATGGACCTGGACCAGAAACGCTAGATGCTTACCCCCACGGATGCATCAGCAAATCATCGCTCCTTAGAAGACATCGCCACAACTCTATCTGTCAAGTCTGGTTTCGGACGGAAGCGAGGACGGTAGACGTGTCTTGCGGCGGTTTTGTCCGCTAGCCAGATCGTATAGAGAAGTGCGCAAATCTTCACCGATGTTCAAGGACTCTCGCCAATGATGACCTCTATGTTTGGCTTGTGACTTCAAGATGGCAGCCACTGACTGCAGTGGTTCGATACAAATGAAATTTTGAGCGTAAAGGCAACGGTGCATCATATGACACCGTGTCGTACAGTCAATTCTGTCTGTGCAACATCGTTTCAAAGGCGAGCGAATGTCTGCCGCCCGAGAGCGCTGGCATATGCCCTGCAGACACGCCAGTGACCCCTCATTCCCAGACTTCTGCTCTGCACCCAAGAGTATACTTGATGCCGGTCTATTTCCGTGCCTCGCTTGTTGAGTGAAATTCTGTAACGGTATCCACTGGTGACACACGGCATCCCGCGGGCAGGAGATTATCCAGGTTCGATTTCCGCATTCTCCATCCTGGAGTCTGCTAAGGTCGGCCCACAAGGATCAAGGACACACAGAAGAATTGCGACAACGACCAATCAGGTATCAATGGACTGTTTCGCGCCAAGGCATGTCACTTACCCCGAGATGCACGTTGACTGTAACTTCCTCATGACCACCACCTGGCAGAAAACCTGGTGACGTCGATAAACCCCGGTTCCGATGCGCTCCCTGTAATAAGAGCGGATGGCTTGAACTTTCTGCTACCTTGGGCAGCATTTGTGGCTAGTGCCACGGAGATTGCATGCATGTCCAGGCCTCATTGCATGAAAACAGCCGTATTGAACGGCAGACAGATCGCAAGAAAGACTGGGCGTCATGCATGTCAGAGGCAGCGGCAGGTCGAGGCGTGCAGTCAAAAGGTCGAACGTGGTAAGAAAGCGGGGGAACGCCTCCTTGGGATCGCCAAATTGTGGGGTAATAGCGTCTTGTGCTGGCGTGCATGTTCGGCTCAGGTTCGGCTCTCGCTTGCGTGAGGCTGTGTAAAGGAAGAGTGTCGAGCATTGT
This sequence comes from Setomelanomma holmii, assembly GCA_010015745.1. Classification (NCBI taxonomy): domain Eukaryota; kingdom Fungi; phylum Ascomycota; class Dothideomycetes; order Pleosporales; family Phaeosphaeriaceae; genus Setomelanomma; species Setomelanomma holmii. The sequence continues at coordinate 787,986 of ML978156.1, forward strand.
TACGCTACACATGTTCCGCGATCGATGTGCCTCTGTAAAGTGTGCTGGCTATTGAGCGACCCTAGCAGTATTGTTACACTCGTACGCAAAGCTCTTCTCTCCTCGTGCATGTGTATATGGGTCCTAGTTTACTATCGCATGGGAGATGGCGCGCTTCTCCGCCGCGTCTGAAGCAAGGTGGTCTTCTGTCTCTTCAGTCGCGTTCAACGTGAGAGTTGCCACTGCCCACGCCATCGGCGTGGGGAAGTCTGACGAGATCCACCAAAACTCAGGTACCACAAGCGAGGCGACTCACGCATTTCCTCCACCGTGTCTGAACCCAAGTCCTGGGAGGAAAAAGCAAAAGGAAATTCCGCTTTCTCGGGTCCTCACTTTCACCGTAACTGCCGAGTTCTTCGGCACATTGTCCACAATGCAGGTGCATATTCCGTTCTGACATTCTGACCTGCTGCTTTGGTGTTGGACATCGTCTCCGCACGCCTCGGCTTCCCATGTGTCCCATAGATAGAACTTGACAGCGATAGCAAAAGAGCTCTAGAATAGGTTAGCCATCGAGAACGAGCGCTAGTCCTGTCCTTGAAATGGGAGGTGCTGAAGAGGTGATGTTAGAAGAGCCTCGTTGCGGAAATTGAGCTATGGCCAAAAAGCGCCATCACAGCTCAAGAGGCGTGGGGGTTGGAAAACCATAAGCGACTGGCGTCGTCATTCCCGTTTCGTGGTGTAATCATGACCCCGTCCGAAAACTCCCTGTTGTCGTAGAATCTGGATGTCGGTCCTGCAGCGACCGAGAGTCGATAACTGTAGATGCGCTGATGCTGCATGGTCTTGTGACAGCCATCCTGCTGCAAGTCGACGCCTGCCACGTCTTGCATCATTGCTGAAGTTTCTGATTTCTCTTACCCTTTGCATTGCTCTACTGCATGTCCTCAGTGATTGCCGGGTTTCGACGGCGGCAGCGACTGGGACCACGACGAGCATTGGAAAAGCCGGGGTCCCAGAGAATATCAGATGATGTGAAGAGGCGCGCGCTGGGCCCCCCCATTCACGCCGGCTGGCACGCTTCCCCCCACCCCCACACTAACACCCCCAAACGGTCTCCATCAACGCCCTTGCAAGCCCGCCAACCCTTCACATGGTGCGAGCTGTGGCGATGATCGGCCTATCAACGTCCAGGTCGTGCTTCCAAAGATCGTCACAAGGCATGCCACCCTTGTTGTTCACCTCCGGCCAAGATCCGATACCACAGCCACTCGACTCCTGCAAGCTCTGCTGCAACGTGAGCGTAAAAAGCAAACGCCGCTTCAACCAGTAATGCACGCCTCGTCTATTGGCTGCATGGAGACCAGCTCGGCAAGCTCAGAGAATTGTGCCTGACATCGGTTGCGTTGCAGAGCAGCGCCTCTTGCAGGCGGCGGGAGTCACCGCTCCTTTCGTCGTCACCCAGATGCCTGCCCGTCCCTCACGGATGCATTTGCGCGCACACTTTGCTTTGCCTTCCAGCCCTAGTACCTCCTGGCAAAGCCGTCAGCTGGACCCCCACACACCTCAATAGCGTTGTAGACCGTAGCAGCGCTCTTCTGCGTTTGCAATATTTAAGTACCAGTACACTCCTCCGTTAGGGACCAGATATCCACCATTGACGTATCCGTTCCGTTCGTCGTTTGGCGTTCCGCTTTATTCTTTGTCAACAGTCTCCGCATCTGTCTGCAAGTCTTCATTAGTATAAAAGTCAATTAGACTGCCCCTCAAAAGTCCTCTTCCTATCATGTCACCACATCACGACGCACCTTCCCCGGCAAACAGCTTTACTCACAGCTCTGGTTTCCATCAAGCAGTGCAATCCATTTACACCATGAACCACTACAACGACTTTGAAACCAGCTCTGTCGAATCTGGCGATGTTGGTCTTCGGCGAGCCTTGGTCCCTGGCATCTACGTTCCAACCGTTGCATTCTTCGATCCCGCTACCGACAATGTGGATGTAGAAACAATTGCCGTTCATGCCGTTCGCCTAGCCAAGGCTGGCGTTGCTGGTATCACAACCCAAGGATCCAATGGCGAAGCTGTCCATCTGTCACACAAAGAACGAAATCTCATCACGAACACCACCCGCAAGGCGCTGGATGACGCTGGATTTGGCTACATACCAGTGATCGTTGGTTGTGGTGCTCAGTCGACTCGGGAAACCATCGAACTATGCGAAGAGGCAGCCTCCGCTGGCGGAGACTATGCTCTTGTCCTCCCCCCCGGTTACTACCAAGGCCTCTTCTCCAAGGAAACAATCAAGGACTTCTTCCGCGATGTCGCGACAGCGTCACCTGTTCCGATCCTCATCTACAACTACCCAGGTGCTGTTTCAGGACTCGACCTCAACTCAGATACCATCATCGAGTTGGCTCAGCAACCCAACATTGTTGGATGCAAGCTTACATGTGGCAACACTGGAAAGCTCAACCGCATCGCCTCTGCTACCCGTGCCGCCACTGTATCTGATCCTGGATCTGGGTTCATGTGCATGGGCGGATCGGTTGACTTCACTCTCCAAACCATGGTTGGTGGTGGCTCAGGCATTATCGGCGGCATGGCCAACATCGCGCCTAAAGCTTGCGTGAAGATCATTGAGCTCTTCGAGGCAGGCAAGATTGCGGAAGCTCGAAAGTTGCAAGCTGTCGTAGCTCGTGGCGACTGGGCCGCCATCCAAGGTGGCATCATCGGGACCAAGGCCGGTTTGATGGCGCATTTCGGTTACGGAGGCTATGGTCGCAAGCCACTACCCCGCCCTTCCAAGGACGATGTTCGCAAGTGGCGTGAGGCTTTCGATGAGGTCGTCAAGGTCGAGAACTCATTGTGATGAGGATATCTCTACCTCGAGATCGCCCACTTGCTTCGCAATCTACTGTCCGTCGCGGCGCATCTCTATCGGCCTCGATCGTCACCGTGCGATGGCAGTAAGTCTCGCTTTTCGGCACACCCTTCAGCAGCATAGTGCAGGCGTTTTGCGCTCGCGCATATCTTTAGCGGCATTTGACTGATCTTGGTTGTTTGGAAATGATGACAGTCAGTTCCATTCGGGCGTTCTCTTCACGCGCAATATCGAAAAGCAAGCCTGTTGTCAAGTTGTCACATTCCCAATCTCATGACTTTGTTTTGTGTATTCCTGGTTCTACGCCTTTAAGCGTTGCATAAAAGGGATGGGTGGTAATCTGCTATAGCCTTAGCTTTTCAATCGCAATCTTTCAAGTAAATCTCAAGGCAATCGATGTTTCAAAATCTCATGTGAAGCCGATCGGCCTACATGCATCAGATCAGGCTTGCTCGATGTCGGTTTGAAGTGATGCGACTGGTGAATACACCTCCGTAGTAAGTGAGTGCTCGCGAACAACCTCCGACCTTCGCACGTTGGGACGAGCCGGCGTCCTGGAATGGGTAGTGTCAGGCTTGATTTGCGAGCGGCTCTGAGCAGAGCCTCAGAGCTATCACTGAGAAAGTACAGGAGCCTTGTGCGAAAGCAGATACCCATCTGCAACCTGCTCGAAACTAGTGGCGTCCTGGCGTTGCTGCAAGATCATTGGCTTTCCGAGAGACTAATGCATCTTCCCGCTCCATGGTGTTTGGGCCAGCTGAGCGCTGTCGGTACTGGGATGTGACTGGGAATCACACGCGGCACATTCTGTCGATCCTCTGGCGAAAGTTGTCCGGATGACGTGGATTGGCGAATTGTAGCTGTTGGTTCTTCGTGCCAATGATGTCGCGATTGCACTGCGGTATTTCCTTACTTGACGAAGACGATTCTATCTACAGCTCGCTTGTCAGCTGGTAGATAGGAATCACAACGCTGACCGGCCAGTCAATGCTCCTAGCTGACTCTATTCCTTGCGTGTGAAGTCAGTACAGCTGTCCTTCACCGCTCAAAGTCAAGACATGAGGTTGACCAGCTGACGCCTCGAATGAAGCCCACCGCAGGCTGCCACGTTCTTTGGGCTTGCAGACTTGGGCTCCGAACCAATCGGATTCGATGGAATCAACCTTTGTGCCCACTTTGTATCCTTCTTGCTTTTTCTGCCTCACCGGGATCCTCTTATCTCGTGGGACTTGCTGCAGAGCACATCGTACCTACTCAGTCAACGACTCATCGGCTGATATAGCCCATACGAAGTCGGTTTGTGAGGGATTGGAGATGCTTCTCCGGCGAAGTCAGTGACACAGATCAAGCCAAGAACCAGATGTTGTGGGGGTGGCGCTCGTCACTTATTCCATCCCCGAGACTTGTACGCATTGTACAAATTCACTGGTCGACAAAGGCCAGCAAGAAAGAAGTGCTGTCCTGTTATGACCTGGGGAATCTTTCGTCAACTGGTCACATGCTAACTAAGCCCGTAAAGCATCTGAGGAATCCGAAGCGCTGTAACTAGAGGCGAGTTGACGTGGGTCGCTTTTGGCATTGCAGACTAATTCGCTTGGGGTCCTATCAGCACACCGAGTCTCGGTGTGAATCAGCGCGAGGCAAAGGAACGAACAATGTGGTTCGCGAGGAGCCGTAGGTGCAAGGCTGAGCAGTTGTGACCCAGGACAAGAGCATTGCACAGACGCGACACGCCATTCCTAATCAAGACTGTTCCACAGCCCAGGATCGAACACTCCAGCTGTTCCACACCACATCAAACCACGAGTGCTACCAAAAAGCGTTTGACAGAGATTGCTATTGGGTACAATTCGAATTGCATCGTTGTCAAGCTCAAATCATTCTGACTACGTTAGAATACCACGAAAAGTGAGCGGAAATATGGTGCGCGCCACCGTTTAGGTGACCCGCTACATCCTTTGCCATGTATCACAAGATATACATAGAACTTACCAATTCTTCAGTACCCATGACACCTACATCTCAAGGCAACTATTACTGGTTCTTTCAAGTATCGGCTGACGATCAACCAATCGATCGTGTAGAAGAACAATTCTCTTTTTATAAACAACTTGGAATGCTTTCCCCGCTGGCTCAAGAACAAGAGTGGCCCATGACTGCCTAAACAGTGCATTGTGCCGAATATACTGAAGCAATACGGAAGGCCAGCATATCATCGGAAACCAATTTGCGCTCTGAAATTTCACTTGCCTCTTCACTTTGCTACGCTCGAATAAGCCATGGCAAACTACGAACGAGCGTCAATCGACCCACCACATTGACCGCATGTCAATCAGCGCATGGCCACACTCCGACACCTTTCTCAAGCGCGACCCATCACATCTAACCGCCACTATCGCTCCAACCATACACAGGTCAAAACAGCACATTGTCATCGTCGTCACAAACAATCTTATTCTCAAATCCCTTACTCAAATCTACTCTACAACCTCCCCTTCCCCGCTCCCTCTCGCTCGCTAACTTAACCACAAACGCGCCCCTCTCAATCGTATTCACCAGGATATACCCCGACGGAAACAAAAAGTTACTCCACGTGCCCACAAACTGCACAATGCCACCCACGCTATCATCCTCCGGATAACTATCAAAGAAACCCTCGACCGAGACTTTGCTACCAGTCGGGTCCTTGCTGATAGAGCGGACATCATGCACCCAAATACCCGCGCCGTAGTTGGACTGGTAAGCGAGACCGTCGACGATGTAGAGGTTGTGGTCGATGCCCTTGGAGTCGGTGGCGTAGAAGGTTCCTGTCCATTTGGGATTGCGCAGGTTGGTTAGGTCGAGGATGTGTGTTACTGGGCGGCCTGACGCAGCGGGGCCGTTGCCTTCTTGCTCGTCCAACTCATCGTTGAGCAGGACAAACTGATGCCAGTTTCGCTCAGTCCACCAACCCTGATGGCAGTAGCTGGCGCCGGGGTACGAAAGGCGCGAGAGGACCTCAGAGGCGGGGTTGCCATCTTTCTTGGTAGAGTCGTAGACGGTGATGGCAGACTGCGCAACAAGCAAGTTAAGCAATCTTGAGGTTGTCAATTGACTTGGTTGTTAGCGACGTCGTCGTCGCTTGCTTGTTGCTTAATTGTTAGTGTTTTCGGGCGGCTTGATTGCGACTTGCTTGACAGATTGATCAGATTGGACGCTAAGAGATCAAAGTTGTATACAACTACAGTGGCTGGTCAGTCCACTCTTGTATATTGTAGTCTTGTACAATATCCTCATCTGGTACGTCGTCCCCATCGTTGTACTGAGTCTTGAAGCCTGCTCTTGTCCACGATCGTACTAATTGAAGAGCAGCCAGTAACTCACTACCAATAGCTCGTCGCTTAGGCTCAAGTAAGTCGCCAAGCTCGCTAAAGAGCCTCTTACACTCGCAGCTTGATGCTGGGATTGTCAGTATATCGATCGCAAACTGGCTCAAACAAGGGTATTTTGAGCGCATCTGTATCTAGTAGACGACTGGGTGACCATCACCCAAGTACTGCTCTCTGCTCCACTCTGGCTCTTGAGTCCTCCAGCGCTCGTACTCGTCGTCGTGAGCTGCCTCGTCTCTAGTGTTGTTGCGGCGTACCAACGCGCCGATCACGTCATCTATCCCACGCGCAGTCGTCGTATTCGGTGGAGATTGAAGGCGTATACGCTGAGGTCTATACGTCTGCCAGAGTCGCTGAAACCCAGGGTTGGCGGCGGTGAGCCACTCTGGCTTGTCGGCCCAGCTGTTCTCGCAGTAGTACTTGTAGTATGGATGGAGGCAGGCAACAGCGTAGTAGACAAGCGATCTATCGAGCTTATCGTAGTACTCGTTGGCGCCAAGCTGAGAGTACGCGCAAATAGCAGTCTCCCACGTCCGCCGCGGTGCCAAAAGTGATTGTCGTCGAATGGCTGTAACGCTCGGCCCTTGCCAGAGTTGAGCTGCTTCACATGCTTTGCCAGGCTTGGATTGTGCCTGCAAACCGTATCCATGATGTCGTACTCCCAGGCCGAATGGCGAGTTGAATCAATACACTCGTAAAGGCATTCAACTGCGATGCGTCTGAAACGCTTATTGACGCGACACAGTTTCGCCAATGGGCTGTCCTGGAGGCGATGGAATATGCTCAGCACGAGCTCGTCGGGAATGCCGTCCAAGCAAGCCAGCGGATTTTTAGGCAGATAGAAGAGCTCGGGATGTGACCGGTTGGGATCAGTGACTGAATCATTCTCGCGATCTATACTTCTTTTTGTACGACAAGGCCGTTTCGCTATTGGCATGCCTTGTGTGCTGGAGTATAGGCGCCTTTTAAGTGCGGACATACTGTGTTGTCTCAGGTTTGCGGTCGCATGTGCGTTAATTTCGAAACCCAAGGCTTGGGGTAGAAGTAGAGGCTGAGGTGAGATAAGATCGTGGGGAGGCAGGAGAAGAAAGCTAGATGATAAGAAGCTTGGAAGTTACACGACATACAACGCAAGGGCGACCTACATGCGACTAGCGACACACGTGATAAGCTACATGCCCTGTAGGCTCCTCTGTGTCGCATGATTGAAGGTAGTCACCTGATTTAAGCTTCGATACATACCCTAAGATCAATTGTAGCTGGAGTGGTATTGCCTGTAGCATTTCCTATAAAGACTAGAGCCAGATGTGAGCACTTATCTTGAGCTCAGAGCAATACCCATGTTGGGACGGTCATGTCCACCCACGCTCCGCTAGTCGAGAACGCTCGTAATTCCACCGTCGCTTGAGAGTATAGCCGTGGATGCCGGGCTATGAGGTCTTTCGAACACCCAATTTTCGATTGCCACGATCTTGATCTAATAATAATCATCATCCAGCTCGCCCCAATAGCCTTCGAGAGCACTCTTCCTTCAGCGCTCCGCTAGGATCTCGTTCACGGCTTCTTGGTGTGCCTCTTCGTCCGACTAGTCCTCCTCATCGAGATCTTCTTCTCCATCGTCCATGTCTTCAGCCTCCTCGCCATCGGAATAATCGCTGATCTCCTCGTCGTAATCTTCCGACTCCATCACGGCGCGTAATACGTCGATCGTGATGTCTCTTACGGTATAGCCTCGGCTAATCTGAAGTCTGACACGAATACCAGCTTCCTTGAGGCTAAGTAGAGGTCCAGAGAGCCGAAGCTGAGCATATGGCGATCCTCTTGGCATTGTCCAATGGAAGACTGGATCCATCCCGCAAGCCAATACACTTTTGACAGATGCGATGGCCGCGGCGTTACGGGCAAGTATTGAGCCAAATTGGTGTTGTCGCCGCGTAGTGTGATGAATGCGTGGAGTGGTGCAGAAACGTCCCGCAGTTGAGGGAAGTCGCACATGGAGCCCAATATCTCAGACGGTGTCCGTGTTGGTTGAGAACGCACATAATCGTCAACATTGGTCAAGTCTTCTAGGCGTAACTTCTTGAGACTCATTTTGTGTGGCTGTAAGGCTTGGCCCACTATTTCCCAGGACAATCCAAGACAACTCGGGTCACGGGAGCTCGTGCTGTCATCATGCAAGTAATTCAGTGACTCTAGGCTTTTCACACAGGACAACATTTGCGCGAAAGCTGAGCCGTCTAGAGAGTAGCCTTGCAGTTCCAAAGTCTTGACGTTGCAGCTTGAAGGTGGTACGGTCCAGTGAGTCATTGCGGCAGTCTGATCTATAGATCCCAGTCCTAAGGATTGAAGCGTTGAAATGCTGAACACCGACCGCACCTGTTCCAACGTAAGACCAGCTGACCTTATTGAGAGGCGGCGTAGGTGCGTGAACAAGGTTTCTTCGTGTGTCGAGGGATGCGGATATGCCGAATCAAAGAAGCCTAGGAAGCTACTCGGCAGGTTGTCCACTGGTAAGCCGAAAGGATCGTAGTTCGCGAGATCGAGCGCGCGCAAGTTTTCAGCATGACTTAAAATCTGGAGTATGCTAGTCCTTTGAGCTACGACGGGAGGACCACAGAAGAATTCGTCGAGTTCCACAACTATTGTTTTGAGATGCTTAGCAAGACCGAGATTGCTTGCAATATTTTCAATTTTGCCGTGATCGTGATAGTCGAGTTTCGCGTAGAGGAAGGAATAAAGCGAGCCTCTTATATCGCGCGTTCGTGCGACACATGATGCTCAGAGCACTCAGGGGAAGTCCATCAAGGACGGTCATGAGGAGCTCTTCCGGCAGCCGATCTAGACAAGCCTGCGGATTATTCGGCGGGGCGTAGATCTCTGGGCTCGCCGTCGCTGCTGTATCACCCTTGCATGCTGCGAAGTTCAGGTCGGGTGGCATGGATGATTGCGCCTCCGCTTGTGAGGGCGAGGGCGCGTCCAGTTGGTCCATGGCGGCGTAGGCTCTCTATCCTCATCCAATTGGGTGGGAGAAAGAGATTGTGATGTACGTTGGATTGCGAGCGTGAAAATTTGAAGTTGGAGAGAAATTGAAATGGGCCAGAGCAGGAGCAGGAGCGGGAAGCATTAAGTGAGCGCAGAGGTGAAAGTGACGAGAGGGAGGAACAGTCAAGGCAGGAGCAACAACGCGCTAAGCATACTAGCGTGGCAATTATACGTGCAAAAACCCACCTTTCACATTAGAAGCTCGTCGCAGGCTATTACGGATATGCGAATGTCACTGTCCACGGCGCCCAAACAAGCCCCATCCGCTCAATACTTCTCTTTCACCCCAAAGCACCCACTCATCACCACCCCACTTCTGCAATCCTTCTCTTCTTCTCTGCTCCCCTAATTCACCCCACCGCATCAGCAAATTTCCGTCCAGCATACCACGTGCGCCCGTTCCAGCATCCCAACCCCCGTCCGCGACGTCGCCAGCACGGAATGCCTTAGCGTTGAGACCGCATGCTGAGTCCAAAAACTGCTGGAGATGAGTTGCTAGACCAGACAGGCGGCGGTATGAGGTTTCTGATATAGGCGTTATCAAGGCTAAGGTGCCAGACTGTGATGTGACGAGGATCTGATGGAGAGGTGCAGGTGCGGAGTCGTCACTTGTGTCCATGGCGAAGCTATTTGCAGCGCCAAACTCGGATGCTGTAGGCATTCTGAGCGATGATTGAAGCAGGTGCATTGTTGCCGGGAAGTGGCCTGTATGGAACGTCGACTTGTGGAGGAGACGAGTGCCACCCATGCTTTTCGGGTGATCAGGGTCGAATTGCAGGACTTGCAAATTCATGTCGGCGTCTGCGACGATGATGTGAAGTTGTCCGTCGAATGGAAGGAAGTCGGTGGATATGCACTCGAGGTGGTGTTTCGATCGGCCGAAGAGCAGCATCTTGTACGGTTCCTCCTGTGAAATCGTAAGTGTTCGTCGAGCCTGATGGTACTACTTCTTGACTTACGGTGTAGCCAGTGAACCAAACACCCTTGTACGCATCACCCATCAAGAGCATGCCAGTGTTTGGTAACGACTTCAGTGTTGTAACGTAGGTCTGCATATCCATGAATGCCACGGGTAGTAATGTGCCATCCTCTTTCAGGCCTCGCACCATGCTCTTCTGACCTTGCGCCATGATCATGAAACCCTGCGTGCCGAGATCAGATATCGCGGAAACAGCTCCTTTGACTTCGTCTTTGACGATCAGCTTGAGACGCTTGTTCGTCTCAGGACGGTCAGGCTCGGGCACCACGGTGATGACCTCGAAGATGCGTACGTTACCTTTGGTCGCGAGATCCTCACCAAGAACGATAGCCGTCCCAACAGCAACAACGTCCTTGCGTTGGTGGGTGCTTTCCGAAACCTCGAGATTCAGTGTCTTGATGCATAAGATGACTTCATTCGGGTCCAGAACCTGGGTATCGATGATTTGCCATGTCTTTTCATCCATGACTTTGATGACACCTTGCTCGACATAAGGTTTCATGGAAGCATCCTCCTTGGGAAGCTCGTAGTGGAAAGTCTCGTTCGCGTCAAGCGTGTATTCCTCAGGCTGGCCTGTGCCGATGATGTACAAGCCACTAGGGTGGTAAGCCAGGGCATGTACCTCAGCATCCGTAGGCATACGGCGCGTCGCCCAGCCTAGATGCCCATAATGCGTTTTGGGCGGTAGTTGCGAGATGCGCAATGTGTCGGTACTATCGATGTATGCAAATCCTCGCTCGCAGGACGATGTATGGAATCGTGTTAGACACTTGACAGGTTTCCCGCTCAGTCCAATAACCCGTGGTGCGCTTGATGGTTCTTTCAAGATGAACGCTGGCGACGACCCTCGCTGGATCACGGTGCTGTAACCACTGATGTTGTCTAGTGCTAGCAGCATACTTTCAAATCCGGAGTCTTCCGAGCTTGATTCCTCCATGTAGCGTGGAACATGTTGCTGTGACTGCTTGACCCAGCGCAGATTCTTCGTCCACAAATCTGATGCTGACCGCGAAGGCGAATGGAAAGCCTTGTAAATGACAAGATCATCAGTGGATGTTCGTACCTGGAGAATAATAAGTGATTGCGCAGCATCTAGTATCTGTGGAGGACTCACGATTAGATGCGGTGACTTTGAAGTCGTATCACCAAGATCAGCGGCCAGAATTTCCGTAATGGTAGCTTTCGCAGCGCTGCGCCTGGGCATGTAGTCCATGGTTAGTAAAGGCGGCAAAAAGCCTAGCGCTTCTGCGACGTAGGCTGGCTTCTCAAGCTGTGACATCGCAAAAACACGCAGACCTCCCTCTGGTGTGAGTAGGAAAGCGAAGACTTCAGTGAAGGCGGAAGACTTGAACAGGCTCGCTGAAAGCCATTGGGTGGAGGAAAAGCCGCTAGCCTCTACGTCTTCGAGCTCGCCATCACCGCTAGCTTTGAAGACTTTGACGCTGGAGTCTTCTCTTTGAATCAACACGTATGGGTCGGCAAAGCTCGCATTGATGATGTTGAGCTCGTTACCGTTCTCTTCGTCTTCCATGGGTATTATCTGTATCATGCCCAATTCTATTTCCTTTCCGTCAGTATCGTCTGCTTAGCCTTTCAATTGCCCATGCTTACCTGAATCGTATGTATGTACTGCACTCCGCAGAACTTGTACGACCTTCGTACCATGAGCAAGAACACCAACGCTAAGTGTTGATCCTTCTTCACGTTCGAAGTCGCCCTTGTCTGTCTCTGAAAGCTCGTTGCCGTTGACCTCGTACACAACAGTACTCTCGCTTCCCTCGTCGCTGGTTTTGGACACAACCAAGTACTGATCGTAATCAACGTCGGAGGAAGCGTTGGCTTCTGCGTCTTCGCCAAATTCTGCAACGATACCAGCTGGAGCCTGCTTCCGGGCGTGCACAGCCCAGACGCCTCGTGCTGAGGTCAATTCGGTCTTCGCTAGAATGGTAGGGTGCAGTTCGCGATTGAGAGCAGTGATGGCTGCAGCTGCGCCTCGACCAGTCGAGAGCATAAGTTCGCCCTTGGTCAAAGACTCCGTATCCTTGCCTGGGTGAGCCACAGCATCTCTGATTGGAGCTATGCTTGGTAAGATGTCGTGTATCCTGAAAGTGTACGAGCCCGGGGCTGTAGGCTCAGACGCGGCTGCCGTCACCTTCTTGACAGCCGGCGCGGTATCGTTGTATAGATCGTCGTCAAGATTGTCAATATCCTCCTCTTCGGCGTCAGACATATCTTCATCGTCCATACCTGCGTTAGACTGTTTTCCTCGCAATTGATTCGATGTACTGGTCCAGCCCATTAGTACCGATTCTCCGTCTTCGCTACCAACGAACAGTCGCCCGCGTCCTAGATTACTGGTGCACGAAGCGCGTGCCTTTAGTATGTAGCCGCCGTGATCTTGCTCGACTTTCTGGACAGTCATCGCAGAAACGTTCCGACCGTCGAGAGTAAACGTCAAAATGAGGATCCTTCCACCATTCAGCACCAACAGAACATCGCCCGTGTCTTGTGATAACAGCTCCACTACGCATCCCTCCAGATGCAGTGCCAGATCCGACTGGTCACTAAGCGGGAATGAAGAGCACACCCTCGCAAATTCGTTCACAGCCACACCATTCGTCTTGCCAGCCTGGTCGACGTGGACGATTTCATTGCTGCCCACCAGTAAAGCTCCGCCGATTGGGCGTGGCAGCGGCACTACCCGCGATATGTCATATGGCAACCCTGACACTGACAGGAGTGTGGTGGAGGCCTTTTGTTCGAGGTCGAGGGTGAAGACGGTGTAGGTGAGGATGTCTTTGCGGGCGGCGAGAAGCGATGGAGCGGTGGCTCGTGATGCAGCCACAATGCCAAAGGTGGGCTCGCGGTACTCGTGCAGGAAGGCGAGGTGGACAGGGTGGGTCAGGGTAGGGTCGAGGTTCGTAAGAGGCAGTACGAAGGAGGACGAGTACGGTGTCTTGTGTGCTTCCTCGCCATTGGCGTCATTCGCGCGCTCAGCCTTGCCGTCTTGCCCCTCAGCGTCCGAGTCGTACTCGTCCTCGGCTAGGTCGCGCTGGCGGAAGGGCAGAATTGCGAGGTTGTGGGTGCCGAACTTGAGGGCGGCGCATCTGCTGGTGGGGTCTGCCGTCAGGAAGTTGTACGTGTCTTTCAGCTCAGCATCCCACGGGGCAAGACCGGGCAAGTCTGGATTCTCATAGTAGTGTATTGATATTGTATGGAGGTTGTACGTCTCGGGGTCCCACTCCACCAAACTCAGCTTCGCGTCCCGGAAAGCCACCAGCAGCGCCTCACCCTTTGATCTGGTGTTCAGCGCCTTGACGCGCGCAATTGAAATGACGGTGCCTGCCAGCGGGAACTCGCCTATCAGCACCAGTTTGGCTGTATTTTCAGTGCGCTGCAACGGCACATCTGCCGCCTCGGTGTCGAAGTTGGCGGTTGCATTGTCCGCATCGTCTCCCGCACCAGGCGCAACCTCAGTCACTGTTGACTTGAGCTCAAAGATCTGCAGCAACGAGTTCTTTGCAACCACCAAATTATTGGAGCGCGATGAAAGAAAGGGCAGGTTGATGGCGTGGCTGACAGCCGTGGGCGGCGCAATCTCAGTGTAGACCTGCATATTGTTGTGGTGCTGACGTGCCCCAGTTTACCATGGTGTGAAGCTGCAGTGTTGGCGGGGGAACAGTGGCCGCTACGATTCTGTGGTGTTGAAGGCGCGTGAAAGAGCTCGACATGCGCCGAGGCCACTAGTGCGGCAGGGAGCTTGGACGCTAAATGTCTATCATGCACGGTCGATCCCCGCCCGGCCCAGCCAACGTCATCCTGCTTGCGAGTCTGCACAACAAACAGGCAGGCGCTTCTCCTCTCCTGCAACCTGGTCACATTGTGGTAATAGAGCGACGAAGTTATATTACATATCACATTCACTCTCGCCGGCTGCATAGCTCATCACCTCCCAGATCCATCGTCTTCACCATGGCGCTCATCCAAACAAGCCTAATCTGGGTGGCCTACGCCGTCGCCATTGCCATCCTCCTCGCCATAGCCGCCATCTTCGTCTTCCTGTACCAGAAGCCCAGAGATCGTGCAGCTTCGGTCACGATTGTCTGCATCTTCACTACCCTTGCGCTGCTGGCAACGGTACTCCTCATCCCAGTCGACGTTGCTCTCGTCTCATCTACCTCCAAGTCGAGTGAGGGTCGCAAGAAGGACTGGGCAACACCTGAGAAGGTCCACGACATTGTTCACACCCTCGAGATTGTCTACTACATGCTATACTCGCTCGATGCGCTGCTCTGCCTGCTTGTCGTACCCTTCACCTACTTCTTCTACGAAGAGTACGATGAGGATGCGGCAGAACACGGAGAGCAGACAGTTGGGCAGCGCATCTGGGGAGCATTCAAGTACACGATCGCCTTCATCATTTTCGTTGTCATCCTCTTCCTGATTGGCTTCTTCGTGCCCTTTGCAAAGCAAGCCAAGGACGACAAGCGCCTCGATTTGGATTACTTCAAGCACCTTCTGTCGGAAAACCGTGAGTACCCATAGTGCAAGGTGCTCAATCCGTGGCTAACAACTCCAGATGGCGAGCGAGCTCTTGCATTCGGCCTCGGTCTCCTCATGACCATCGGCACCATCCTCTTCGTCCTCTACACCGGCGCCGGCATGGCACTGCTCCCCGTGGCTATGATCAAGTCTGCACCATATGTGTCGAATCCAGCTCTGGCTGCCAGCACCGCATCCCAACTGGAGTCCAATCGCGAGCGCCAGAGGCAGCTCGAGGGTCGCAACGAGGGCCGCGAGGGTGCACTTGACGCCCGCGATAGGCGCGAGCTGGAGTCTCTGATTCGCGAAGAGCGCACCCTCATCCGTCGCGAGCGTCTTGCTGCCGAGAACAGTGGTGAGGACCGCCACTGGGTCGTGAAGGCGTGGATCAAGATCGAGGCTGTCTTCCGCCCGCTCAAGCTGATTGGCGGACTTCTCTTGATCGTTGTTGCCTTGTTTATCTTCACTAGCATGCTCATCACAGGTATCGACAAGGCAAAGAACTCCATCTGCGGAGCCCACTGTGGTTACATCCTCGGACACATCAACATTTTCCAGCCACTCAATTGGGTCCTGGTCAAGTCGTCCAAGGTCTTCCCTATCGACTACGTCCTGTTCCTCCTCTTGGTTCTCTTTTTCTTTGCTGCATCCGTTGTCGGCATCGCCACCGCAGGCATCCGATTCCTTTGGCTCACCATCTTCAGGATCCGCAAAGGCCACACCTCTCCGCAAGCCCTGCTCATGGCCACTGTCCTGCTCACCCTCATCACGCTTGGCATCAACTACTCCGTCGCCATGGTCGTTGCGCCGCAGTATGCCACCTTTGGCCCCCAAACATACTGCGATCTGTCCACCAACTCTCGCGACGAGATCCCAGACTGCTCGGAACACAAGAACTTGATCAAGTCGTGTAGCGAGCTTGCCACAAACCCAAACGCACAGGATGTGTGCACACCATCAGTGCTCAGCACTTTCATCAACCGCATTACCATCAACTTCCCCTTCTTTGGTGTAGTGCTCTTTTGGGCTCAGTTCGCCTTCCTCGGCGTATACCTGGTCGTATTCGTCACCACTCTGTTCAGAGTGCCCAAGATCGACCAGGACCAAGTCGATCGCGACCTCGAGGAGGAAGAAGAGGAAGGCCTCCTTGCCAGCACTGGTCGTAGGTTCAATGCTACCTGGCAGGACATCACTGGCCGCTCCAAACAGTCATCTTATGGCACGACTGAGTCGAGGAACGGTGAGAGGAGTGGCGAGGGGTTGTTCTCGGATTGAGTCAACCTTCGCAAGGTCAATCACTGGGGATGTAAATTGAAGAGTAAGTAATGATGAGGGGTTGCATTTAAGAGATTGAAAGGTTGCCCATGGGTACATATGTTGCTCTAGCATTGTTTAGCGAAACTTCCTTGGTTCAATTTGGATGGAATGGGTTATGATACCTCGTAGTCACATGGCGTTAGCAACTTCAATGTGATCATATAGTGTGTAGTTTGAAAACATGAAAGTTGAGTTGTTAATGTCCATTTTCACTTGTTTCTTGTCGGTATTGTACATCGTTGCTAATAGATCCCCTCCAACAATGTAGATCGGTGTGAAGATGGCAATTTCCCTTCTTCAGTCAGCACCAAAACTGATGCCAAACCAATGAAAGCAGATCTCATATAACACAATAGTGACATTCTGAGCTGGGCAGGGACTTTCGACAAATACCGCCATCCTCAAAGCGTTATACCCGCGGGCAAGAGCGAAGCTCGAGTAGCTCCCGCGTCCAACAGTGAGCCAGCAGACAGTTCGCGCCGGCGCAATCCGTCTGCCGTCCAATCACGCAAGCGAGTCAAGTTCTGCTCGCGCGGCCGAGGGGTCGGCTGGTACCTCGCGGATGGACTGCATTTCAGTTATCACCGACGAAGCACGTTGCGCGTACAGAGCAGTGTCATCGTCGCCAGGCTCGGTATCCGCAGTAGGACGGTCGAGTCCTGTTCATCCATGGACTCACAAAAGCTCGATTGGGCCAGCCAAGTCGAGGCTCTGCTCCCGAACCATTTGTATCGACGCGCTGGACGTGTTGATACCATCAAGACGGGTGCAGTGTGAGTGCGGTCCGTAAGTTCTTGGTGTGAAAGTTGCCTGAGATCTGTCACTGCGCAGTCGGGAAAGTGCAAGTTGCGCTTGACATTGATAACGTCGTTCCTGTATTCTGTTCTACATTGTCAGTAGTCTTTAGTGACTCTTGCCCCACCTATGTCCTCCAAGTTTGGTTCACGAGTGCTACTGTCCTTGTTCAGTTGTTTCTTGTCCTTGGATCGCTTTTGGTGTTTCGTCGTTGAGTTCTGCCGTCGGGTCGCTGCTGTCTTCTGGGACGTCCGATGGTGCAGCGTTCACTGATCAGGGCGTGATTGTGGGCGTGTTCTCACCCGCTAGGGTAAGTGTGGGTGCGGCGGTAACAGTGCAAAAGAGTTGCTCGAGCCGTGATGTAAGAGAGAAGGACGAGGGATGTGTGAGAGGGGTTACAAGGCAGATGTATTCGGCCCACCTCGCTTATGGTACTTCACGCGCAAGCATTTGGTCGTATCATGTGCTTGGATCTGAGGTGAAGGTGAGAGATCCGAAGTGAGGCCTTGACCTCGATCCCTTCGCGCACCCTGAAACAGAAATAGATCTTACAATGAATGCTTCGGGATCCAATGGTCTTAGCCATTGATCAAGTTTCTTTCAACTACTTACACATATATGGACGTCCGGATATGCTATAGCTACGAGTCTCTACACAGAATTGTTCGGTGCAAAAGAAGCTTTTGCAGGGCTCAGTATTAGGCGTACTGATCAAGACATGGTGTGAGAATGGTATTTGAGAGCATTGTCATTGAAAGTACGTCTTTGAGATAGATAATTTGTTAGATCGAAACCTGTTTTGGCCTGTCAGGAGTTGGACAACACTTGGCATAGAGACATGAGGGAGTGTCGCAAGATCCCAACCAAATCAACTTCCATAGAGGAGCGCCGACGTTCCGGATAGTGTGTACGAGATGTGATAGAGCCTGCAAATTCACCGTAACTTTCCAGCCAAGGTGAATGACGCCTAGAGTTTGGAGCGCATTTAGGAAAGCAACGTTCGGAAGTAGTTCTATGGTACACGAGGGTGGGAAGCACGGAAGGTAGATAAGAAGGAGTTGAAGAGTTGAGTGTTTAGCCTATAGTGGCTCCTAGTGTACGTTGTGGCTGCGAGGAGTCTCGGGTAAATGCTGCATGCAGGCAGTGTTTCGGGTAAGCCGCGAACATCTCCTACCACACAACTCGGCACATTGTCGACAGGACGATGTAAGTCAAGCGCTATGTCAAGCGCGATGAGGGGAGGTATGAGGCATAAATGTATGCGCTGCGCTTTTCTTCAATGCTTTTGCTTCTTCACATCTATTGCCAACCTCTGATCTGAATCAAACATCATGGCCCCAATCAAAGGTAAGTAGTCCATGTACGAACTGATTGTGAGACAAATATTGACTTTATATCTACGCCTCTGTAGTTGGCGTGATCGGCTACGGCTTCGCAGCAAAAAGCTTCCACCTCCCATTCATCAATGCCATTCCAGACTACGAAGTTGTCGCGATCCTGCAAAGAGCGGAAGCACCTACAGATCCAGCATCGATTGCGAGAGGAACGCACTGCTCCTTTGACTTCCTCCAGGTCAAGCACCACAGGACTGCAGATGCCTTCTTTGCGGACTCGGAGATAGACTTCGTTGTTGTCGCATCGCATGCTGATACGCATGTTTCTTTCGCAGAGCAAGCGTTGAAGGCTGGCAAGCATGGTGCGTACAAAGTGTCAGAGCTCACAACGAGACCATGGCTGACTTGTTGTTTCAGTGATCATCGACAAGCCCTTTGCGAGAACGACTGAGGAGGCAGATTCGGTCATAAAACTCGCAAAGGAAAAGGGACTCGTACTTACGTGCTTCCAAAATCGACGATACGTAAGCCATTCGTTCTGCATCATGCGCGCATCAGCTGATCAGCACTTTGCAACTGTAGGATGGCGACTTCTTGACCGTACGAGAAATTCTGCAAAAGGATGCGCTAGGCGATATCAACGAAGCTGAGATCCATTACGACTTCGATAGAGCCCCTTGGCTGAAGTTCATGACAAGCAAGGATTACACTGCTGGTGATGGGCACACGTTCGGTCTGGGCACACATAGCCTCGATCAAGCGTACGTTCTCTTTGGACGTCCCGCATCGGTCACCGCCTTCTTCCGCGCGCAACGAGGCATTGCGAGTGAGGTGGAAGACTCGTTCACAATCATTCTCCAATACGATGGACCGCAAAAGGGCCTGCTGGTGACGGTCAAGACATGCGTCGTTTCGCCGATGGCGCAACAGCTCAAGTTCTGGATTCGTGGCACAAAGGGCTCGTACATCAAATTTCAGCAGAGAAGCTCATGTCCCCAGGAAGAAGACATAGCTCGGGGCGCGCAGCCGTTGGATCAAGACTTCGCTGCTGAATCGGATGCGCTAAGAGGTGTTCTCACTACGTACGAAGAGTTCGACGAAAGCATACAGGCCTTCGATAAAGAGTCGCAGAGATATGTGGGGAAGTACCCGACGGTGAGAGGGCGTTGGATGCGACTCTACCAGAATGTGGCCGATGCCATCAATGGCAAGGATGAGTTGGCTATCAAGGCCGTGGAGGTTCGAGATGTGCTAAGGATCATAGAGCTCGCAAGAAAGTCACATGAGCGAGGTGTGACCGTTACTTGGAAATAGACGACTACCAAGTGACTTAGCAAAGGTGTCTTGTCTTCAGGATATATTAAATACTTCTCTCACACTAATGCATAGGAAGAAGCTTTGGTCGCGCCCATGTGGTGTTGCTTGAGTAAGGAAATTGAGGAGCAAGGTAGTATCGGTCTCTCAACTCCTAACTATGACTTAGCATACCTACTGGCGAGAATGCACATATGTCGGCATCCTTTTATGGTATTTTGTATCGTTCGCACTGCAGATTCGTAATCACTCTCCAGCACTAAACTTCCAATGAAGTGAAAGGGAAACAATGGGTGACCACGTACTTTCCGCTGCTGCAGCGGTTCTTTCTAGCCACCCACAAGCACTGTTAGATATTGGTCGACAACTTACACAAAATCCTCGACTCCTGACTGCCTGTTCGATATACCAGGCGCCCAGCCTTTTATTCCTCGCCATCCAACCATTGCCATGGCACCGTGGATCCCTTTCGAACCACCACCTTCCCCAATCCCCGACCCGACGCCCTCCGCTATCCTGCGCAAATACACGGGTACTTTCCGCGCACCCGACAACACCGCACACCCGACAACACCGCACTCTCCATCGCGCTGACTAGGAACTCGCTATACATCACGTACCCAACCACACTTTTCGAGTCCAGTGTTTCCGCAATCAAGACCGAGGAGCAAAAGTCCGTCATGGCGACACCTGACACAGCACCAAACACAGCAGCCTCAACCACAGCACCAAAGCCAGCCACCTCAAAGAAAGTCACTCCAAGGACGGCCAATTCGAGCATCGGTAAGGTTGAAGCCAAAGCTGCCCGCAAAGCCCCGCTCAAGTCTGGCCAACTGGAAATCTGCTGCTAATCCTCAAGAGTCCAGCATCGCGACCACTGCTTCCACTACAGCCACTCCTACTCCTACCGCTCGTACAACTATGCCTCCTTCCAACCCCACTGTAACCCCCACACCGATGACCAAGACCTCACTTCTCTACCTGGCAATCAACGGCGTCCCGCAGACTCGCGTTAGCGGCGATACGCCTGAGGGAACGGAGATGGATAAGGAGTTGCAGGCGATGGGATTAGTAGCGCCCGAGAACAAGTTGTTGGGGTTTGATGTGAGAAGGGGAAAGGTTAGGGGTGTTAGGGTCGGGGCAGTCATGTTTGGGAGGAAGAAGGAGAAGGAGAATGGAAAGGAATGAGATGGTGAGCATGTGTAGAGAGAGTCTGAGACCTATCTGGAGTGGAGTATTGGGGAGCAAAGTCAAATGGGAAGGGCAATGGGTGCGTGGATCCAGTTGTGGCGGATGGTCGACCAGAGGTGGAATGGTATCGACGGGCAGGTCCTGCGGGTATGCTTGCCGTAAAGGTTCGGCATCTAACTTTACGTTATTTCTGGTTAGCAAATGACTCACAATCATGGCATGAAACATACCTAAGTCCGCTCACACACCCTTAAGAGCTTTCTCCCTACCAGCCAACGCCTGCGGTGCCTACTAATACAGATACCTCCCACCGCAAACTACCCATCACAACACCTCTTCTTTCAGCACTCATACATCACCCACGACCCTCCAACTCTTCCCCATCAACACATTACTCTCCTCACACCCCTCATCAACCAACTTCCTACTCCCCTCAGCTCCAACAACCGGCAACTTCACCTCAAACCTCTTGCCCTGCCCGGCACTCTTCCCCTCGATCTCACCCTTAAAGCGCACATACTCAGGCAACAAATCCAACTGCTTCAACACCGTCGCCTGATCCCAGCTAATATGCTCATGACACAGGCGATCTCCGCGCATCGCGACGACACTGGTAAACGGAATCTCGAGTTTCTTTCCAGTCGGCGGGATGCCAGGTATGAGCCAGGGTACTTCGGACGTATGAGTGAGGCCGAAGACGAATTCGTCGATGACGCGATCGATGCCAACGGTGCGGGAGACGAGGGAGAGGGAGGTGTCGGGTGGGTTTGAGAAGATGAAGTGGTGCGTGTAGAAGGTTGTTAGATTTTCTTTGCCTATGCCGCCGCTAGATAATTATGTCAATACTTCCACAACTGTGGTCAAATAAGGGAATATCGAAGGGGGGAAGACGTACGTCATGGTTGGTATGTGGTTCACATAAGGTTGAGCGACCATTGTAGCCATGGTCTTTTCAACATCTCTTTCGCCGAATTCATACCGACAATGCTCGTCCCAGACTGCTTCGAGATCAAACCACGGGCCATCAAGGTGCTTTTTGATGAATAAAAGACTTCTTGTATGCGCAATGCCTGCGCTTCTCTTGTGGTAATCACCGTCTGCAGGTAACACCCAGCCCGAATCTTTCTTTGCGTCATCGTACCGGTACGTCTTGACTGATCCTTCGAATGGCTTGCTGGTCTGCGAGTCTGGGACAAGGGAGACGGATTCGCGCCGGGCAGTATGTATGCCAGGAATGTGGATGAGTTGTGGTGGAAGCGAAGAGGCGGGCTGGTTCAATGTTGTGAACTTCTTGCCGCCGTACGAGACCAGAGCTTTGACCTCCGGGGATAGGTAGGCTGCCTCTTCGATGTAGAGTGGTATGCGGGAGAGGTAGGCTGGATAAGTTTTAGTGTGTTGGGTCATCGCAGGATTTCAAATCTCGTAGATCCGGAACTCCTGCTCTTGCCGATCGACATATTTCAGTGAAGAGAGAAGACAGTTCTTACAAATCAGGCCAACTCCCTGCTCATACTCGCAGTTCTCGCAACCCTTCAAGATCTCCAAAACCTTCTGCAGCGGAAACTCTCCACCATCCTCGACCTTACCCGGCACCAGTAGTTGCACTACTGCGAATCCTTCTTCCGCCCATTTCTGCAGCGGCGGCGGGTCCAAATGCTTTTCGCTTTTCTCAATTAGTGCATAGTGATCCAGTACCAGAATCAGTCCTGGCCCTTTGCCTCGTCGCGACAATGGAGCTTGCAGTGTGATATGTGGAGATATTTCCTGTGGTTCAGGATAGGAAAGAGGGGCATCAGATGATAGTGGGGTAGCTTGCTCGCCCATAGTGGCGATGCGACTTGCACAATTAATAGGGTCGCAAAGTAAGGGGATTCAAGAGTTGATGAGACACGAGATGTGAGTCAAGAGAAACAATGGTGTGGGGTAGAAAGTGGTACGAAGTTCAGGAGACAATGTTGTGCGCGAGCATGTCTGGGGTTTGTCGAGGGTTACGCAGCCGCTGCGAGGTTTGTAGCACGAGTTGCTCAGGTTGCATTCCGCTAGACTACGCATGGCCAGCTCGTGCTGGGTTTGGGCTTGTATACAGATAATGACAGGGGTAGTGGCTTGTTAGCGGCAAATAGTATATTACGAGAGAGGTATCGAAGCGCTCAAGCCACACCCAGTGCTTGATCTCAAATCATATGTAGGTTGGCAAACGGTTGAAGAGACTGCAATTTCCGAGAGAAGAGTAACGAGCTGCAAGGAGAAAATTGAACCAACCTTGAGTACCTTGATCGCCTACCAAAATTGCGAATTTTGTCTTCTCGGCTCGATTTATTTTCGGCGCAAAAGTTTTTGAGGTCGAGTTGCACAAAACGGGCACGGTACCTGTCTAATAATGGCATCAAACCTTGTTTTCATGTGAGATGTAACTGCACCAGACAAGGATGCATTCAATTGGATGGCAAAGCCAGCTTCCGCAGTCAATATCGCACTTTGAGGGTGCGATGGCGCCGTGATCGTCTGTGACACTAATATTGGGCCTCAAGTGGCTTTCGAAAGACGTGTTATACGATGGCTATGCTGTAAGCAGAGTAAAGTAGAGAGTTGAAGTGGGTATCGTGTAGTAAAGTAAATACAGATCGAACCAGCTACGCAGATGGCGAGGCGACTCTTCGAAAGTTCCGGCGAAGATACAATGCCCGGCGTCTTACGCGAGAAGAAGCTTAGGATTGACGCGTCTTACTGGGAGTTTTGGACAAAAGGGCAGGTTTGAGCCGCTCCAGAACCTTGGCAGCAACCGAGATGGCGTCTTCGGGAATCCCTGGAGAGGTCAGCGCCTTCAACTAAAGCAGATGGATAACATTGACTGAACTTACCAGCGACTCGAGCCACCTTCAAAGCGTGGCTCTCGCGATTCACGCCTTTTCTAAGACGATGCACATACGAGAACTTACCATCTGGCTCCTCTCGTACATCGTTACAGTAGCAGCCAAGCTTCTCAAAGTTCTTGGTCATGTCCGTGAGTGCGTGGAAATGGGTCGCGAACAGGGTGCGGCATTGGTTGACATGATAGAGATGATGAAGACAGGCATAACTAACTGCAATGCCGTCTTCGGGTGTCGTTCCTCTTCCCACTTCGTCCATGATGATGAATGAACGCGGTGTCGCTTCCTTCAGGATTTGCGCAGTCTCGAGCATTTCGACCATAAAGGTTGACTGGTCTTGATACAGATTATCTGCAGAGCCAACCCGACTGAAGACCTTGTCCACGAGCCCAATTTCTGCGTACTCGGCGGGTACAAAAGATCCTGTTTGTGCAAGAATGGAAATCAGAGCATTCTGACGAAGGTAGGTACTCTTGCCCGCCATGTTCGGGCCGGTGATCAGCCAGATGCGCTCATTCTCCCCCAGAAGGCAGTCATTCGGAGCGAATAGACGACCCTGTCCCGCTAGACCTGCTTCGACTACAGGATGTCGTCCGCCAACGATGTTGTGCGATGTGCCTGCGCTTAGAATAGGGCGAACAAAGATATTCTCGACGGCAAGGAGAGCGAAGGCGCATGCTACGTCTAGCTCGTCGAGGACCGCGGCATTTCGGCGCAATTTGACGAGATTGTGAACGACACCCTCTCGCAATTCACCAAGTACTCGCTGCTCTTCATTACGGATGCGAAAGCGAGTCTCGTCCATTTGTGCTCCAAGTCGCGTCCATTCCGGGACTTGAAACGAGCGTGTCGACTTGCTGCTACTCAGGCTTTTCGGATAATGCGTGGAAGTGCGAGACGCGTCTTTGCCTTTCACGTGGGCGATATGCGCGAGATTAGGCGTCCACTTCAATGTCAGACTCTCTGCGCCCATCTCGCGACGAAGTTCTTGTTCCAGCTGCGACTTCTTTTGGCCCATGTCATCTAGTGCATCGTGTAATCGCTTCAACATAGGGCTCGCATGGCGCTTCATGATATGTACGTCTTCCCGTCCATCAGTAGCGCTTTTGAAGGAGCCCACGATCACATGAGGTTTGGGCAGAATGCGTCTCGGTATCTCTTTGAGGTCCTCTTCTCCGGCTTCTCGACCAAGCACATCTTGTACCAGATCTGACATTTCCTCGGCCTCTTCATCCTGTCTCCTATGATATTCCGAGAGTCCGTCCTCATCAATGGCGTCTTGGATGCGTCGCGCGAGCTCCAAGGGATGACCCATGTCGAAGCGCCGTCCTAGTGCTGCGATGTCGCGCCTCCGTGTCGACTCCGAAGGCTTTCGTGCATCATCGTTCGGAACTGCCTTTCTGGAAGCTGCGTGATTCCGAAGGCTAAGAGCCACATCTGCCGTCGTGAGAATTGTTTTGCACAATTCCATCAAATCGTCGGCGTCCCCTCGTCCATATGTAAACTTGGTTACCAGCCGTAGTGAATCGAACGTTCGCGCAAGCAATGAGATCATGTCTTGACGAAGCTGTGGGTACTGAATCATCTCCTCAACCAGATCCAGCCTGTTGTTGATCGTGGATAGCGACATGGAAGGCGCAGCTGTTCATATCAGCCAACGATTCGAGCCGTGCGACGGGTGTACTTTACATAAGCGTTGTGTGAGCAGCCTTGTACCGCTCTTTGTGACAGTCTTCTTCAATGAATGCAACAGACTGCCCTCGTAGGTGCCATCGCGGATGGTGCTTCGGATTTCGAGCGCTCTTAGAGTGTTCTTGTCAATGCTCATGTGCTCTTCAGCTTGGTGTCGCACGGGGGCCTGCAGTCGCGTCCGGGAGCCAAGGAGTTGATGCTCGACGTAGTGTAACAGCGAGCCACCGGCAGCGACTTCGCTAGGCGTGAATTCGGCTGTATCGAATTCGTCGACGACATCTTCTAACATTGAGACCCAATCTTTTATGGTCAACGGTACCTGTGAAGGCTCTTGGAAGGTGACGAGGTGACCATCTTCTTGCAGTATGTTTACGATTCGTGAGTGTTCCATTTCTTGGAAGATGCTGTCCAGCACAATTTCTCGTGGTTTGATGCGAGCAACCGCTGACGGCAATGAAGCAATGTCCGTGCTTTGTGTTAGAAAGTCTCCGCTCGACAGGTCGATCCAAGCTAAGCCAACCTCTGTGCGGGGCAAATTGAGGACAGAAGATACGCTTGAGCTCCCTGGGCTTTCAGTGACTGCCTTTTCTTTTTCAAGTACTTCTGGGTCGACGTGGATACTGAGCAAATAGTTGTTATCCCAAGGGTCCATAAAATGCTCGTCAATCAAGGTACCTGGCGTCACGATACGTGAGACTTTCCGAGTATACTGAGGCTCTCCTTTAGCCTTCGCGGAAGCGTCGTTGAGATACTCATCGCTAATGGCGACATGTTTGTTAAGGTCGTGCACCAGTGTCTTGAGATAGCGATCGAGTTGATATGCAGGGAAGCCAGCCTGAACAATATGAGCAACGTAGCTACGCTTCATCAGAAGCACCTACCATGGACACTGCCGGCTTCTTGCTGCCTTTGATGGTCTTCCTCTTGGACTTTCGCAGGTTTAGTAGGGGAGCAAACTCATCTGCATGCTCAAAATACAGCTTATCCAATTAGCAATGCTCGCTGGCTTCTGGAATCAGCGCACCTCGTAGAACCCTCCAACACGTGTGAGCAAGACACAATGGCTGAACTTGAGCATGTTGTTGCGAACCTGCTGCAGCAAGGGTGGATAATCTGGTTCGGTGTCATTCTGCGGAGGTAGCGCAATCGCCTTGATAGCGCCTTGCGGTATGTCATCAAGCTGGATGGTCGCCTTTCTCCGTGCCCCTCGTCGTTGAGGTTCTTGGAAGCATGTTCGCGAGAGGCGCCAGGCACGTGGTTTCGCGAACGGTCGCGTTGACGCGACAAAGGGGCCAATAGAAGCTGTGGTGTATGCTCTCGGACAGGCCTTGATGCAAAGGTCGGGCTGCGGTGGCAGGGGTCGCTTCAGTGCTCGACAATGCACAAGAAGCATCTCAGCATCGATAAGATGAGGCAGATCGATGGTGGTTAGGGAAATGCAATGGGCCATGCAAGGTACGCGTCTTGATGTGGTTAGCAGCCGCACCGGCCGAAGCGCGGGGTTCTCGGAATACGTCTATGTCAAAGATTCCGAGCACATGTGCTCTGCCGACTCTCATACTTCACACAGCAACGATGGCGCCCCAATTCGAGCCCATGAAGAATGATCTGATTCTACGGACAGCAAGAGGTATAATCATTGACTACTACAAGCATGTTCAAGTGCTGACAATTGCAGGCGAAAAGGTGGAACGGCCACCAATATGGGTGATGCGACAAGGTACGGCGCTCACATATGGCACGATGGGTATGACTGCTGACACACGACAGCTGGACGCTACCTGCCTGAGTACCACGAAGCGAAAGGCGGTCACGACTTCTTCGAATGTTGCCGCAGCCCCGAAATTGCCTCAACCCTGACCCTCCAGCCCATTGAGCGTTACGAGGGGCTCATCGATGCCGCGATTATTTTCTCTGACATCCTCGTCATACCCCAAGCGATGGGTATGGAGGTCATAATGGTGGACAAGAAAGGTCCTCACTTTCCAGACCCACTTCAGACGCCAAAAGACAAGCAATACAAGGAGGTTCTTGACAGAAAAGTGGACGTGGCCGATTCGTTAGACTATGTTTACAAGGCGATCACCCTTACACGGCAAAAGCTGGCGGGGCGGGTACCGCTCATTGGCTTCTGCGGCGCTCCATGGACGCTTTTGTGTTACATGGTGGAGGGCGGAGGAAGTAAGATGTTCATACAGACCAAAACTTGGATATACAAGTATCCAGAAGAGAGCAAAGCACTGCTGCAGAAGATCGCCGAGCTTTGCGTTGAGTATCTGGCACTTCAGGTGCAAGCTGGCGCACAGGTGGGTAGTCCGAATCGTTGATGTGAAGAGAGCTAATATTCGCAGATGATCCAAGTATTCGACTCGTGGGCTGGAGAGCTCTCACCGTCCTCCTTCAAAACCTTCGCCCTTCCGTACCTCAACTACATTGCCGACAACCTCCCTGCGCGCCTGCAGTCGAAAGGCCTCGAGGTCGTGCCCATGACGGTGTTCGCTAAGGGCGCATGGTACTCTCTACCTGATCTTTGCGAGTCAAATTACAACACAATTGGTCTAGACTGGTTGCACGATCCGGCCGAGGCATACAAGATTGCGCAAGCGAAGGGCAAGGTCTTGCAAGGTAATGCCGACCCTGGAGTCTTGTACGGCACGCACGAGTCGATAACAAAGGTGGTCGAGGAAATGGTTGCAGGATTTGGTGGTGGTAAGCAGGGGTGGATTGCAAATCTCGGTCATGGTAGGTCGATCGCTGTATCCCAGACAGACTCGGTGCTAATATTGCCAGGCATAACCCCGTTTGTCAAGCCGGACGATCTGAAATTCTATTTCGAGGAGATCCATCGTCTAACTTCGTAGTTGTACAAATACAAGGCCGGCTTGACTCGAGGTACCGGGATGGATTCGATCACTCGTCCTCGCCTATATCTTCGTACCAGTCGCCGGGCTTCTCCTGGATAAATTTCTGTATCAAGTCGTAGCACTCTTTATCGTCGAGAACGATGACCTCAATTCCTCTGCTCTTCAAGTACTCCTCACCACCAACAAAGGTCTTGTTCTCGCCAATGACTACCCTCTTGACCTTGTACATTACGCATGCACCTGTGCACATGTCGCACGGGCTCAAAGTCGTGTACACAGTCGCACCGCGATAGGCCGAGGCTGGGAGACGGCCGGCCTTTTCAAAGGTGGAAATTTCTGCCTTTCGTGGTGTCAGATCGAACAAGCTGCGATCTGTGTTTTTGAGGCTGAAGTCTGTACGCACGTGAAGCGTAGCACTGCCTTTCTGAATACGCATATTATGACCCTGGCCGAGTATTTTGCCGTCCGCTGAGACCAAGGCTGAGCCAATGGGCACGCCGCCCTCTTGGCTGCCTTGACGGGCTTCCTGCAAGGCTGCTTTGAATCCGGCGTCTTCTGTAGACATGTTGAGAGAATTTTGTGTTGGCAGTCTTGCAATGATGCGCTTGTTACAAGCAAGACATTACGCAGGCGCAGGGTTCGACATGGGCAATCGAGGCGTCGGCTACCCGGCGATAAGCCTCGAGGCCGCCGACCAATCGGGTGACTAGCGCCAATGGCATAGCGCGGTTCATCGAAGCTTCCCAAGAATTGCACACCACCAAAGCCGCTTGGGATGAACTTGCTGGCTCAGTCGTGCGTTTCTTCCAAGAGGAAAGACATCTGCAGACACTGAGGAGACTGGCGCGTTGTTTGCGCAGGCAGACGTGTGCTTTCAGGCTCCATCAGGCAACTGGAGCGCGGTGGAAGGGCATGGAAACTGTTGGAAACTTCTGTAGCTCGGCGCAGTCGGTGCATTTGCAACATCCCGGTTGACTACTTTTAAAGTCCACAACCATTCGCCTTTGACTTGCTTTGACCAAAATACACCACCCGCGTTTGTTGATTCAAGTTCTCCTTCGACTCACACACAGCAACTAGCCCTCCCTGCGGCGAATATCGGTAAGCGCCTCTTCTCCACCCTCTGCGGCGCGGAACAAACGGGCGGCTTCCACCAGGCTGACGGGCAGCTTGGTGAGTGCAAACCGTGGGACAGAATTTGGACGCTGACAGCAGCAGTGACAGCAGCATAAATCGCCCTTGCGCGCTCTCCAGACCCCATATATACTCTGAGCTACCCCTCAACACAACTTTTGCGACCCCGCTAGCCCCTCGTCTCTCCCACCACACAGTCGATCGATAACCGCGACCATGGTCAAAGACTCGAAGTTTTACGACATCCTTGGGGTACGTGCCTGCCACTGTCCTTTACAGTTGCGCAATGCTGACAGAATTAGGTGTCGCCCGACGCTTCAGACGCACAACTCAAATCTGCGTACAAGAAGGGCGCGCTAAAATGGCATCCTGATAAGAACGCCCACAACCCAGACGCCGCCGACAAGTTCAAGGATCTCTCACACGCATATGAAGTTCTCTCAGATCCACAAAAGCGCCAATTGTACGACCAGTATGGCGAGGAAGGTCTCGAACAGGGCGGTATGGGCGGTGGCGGCATGGCTGCCGAGGATCTGTTCGCACAGTTCTTCGGCGGCGGTGGTGGCCCATTCGGAGGCATGTTTGGCGGCGGTATGGGCGGCGGACGCGAACAAGGGCCCAAGAAGGCGCGCACAATCTCCCACGTCCACAAGGTGTCCCTCGAGGACATTTACCGCGGCAAGGTCTCGAAGCTCGCCCTCCAGAAATCCGTTATCTGCCCCAAGTGCCACGGCATCGGCGGCAAGGAAGGCGCCGTCAAGAAGTGCGCTGGCTGCGACGGCCGTGGTATGAAGCACATGATGAGGCAGATGGGACCCATGATCCAGCGCTTCCAGACTGTCTGCCCCGACTGCCAGGGAGAAGGCGAGATCATCCGTGACAAGGACCGATGCAAGCAGTGCAACGGCAAGAAGACCATCATCGAGCGCAAGGTCCTCCACGTCCACGTTGACCGCGGTGTCAGGAGCGGCCACAAGATCGAGTTCCGTGGTGAGGGCGACCAATTACCAGGCGTCGAGCCTGGTGACGTCGTTTTCGAGATCGAGCAGAAGCCCCACAGCCGCTTCCAGCGCAAGGATGACGACCTCTTCTACCACGTCGAGATTGACCTATTGACTGCGCTTGCCGGTGGTCAGATCCACATTGAGCACCTTGACGAGCGGTGGTTGACAGTCGACATTATCCCAGGCGAGTGCATCAGCCCTGGCGAAGTCAAGGTCATTCGTGGCCAGGGTATGCCTTCGTACCGACACCACGACTTCGGCAACCTCTACATCCAGTTCGATGTCAAATTCCCTGAGCGCCTAGGCAATGCAGAGGATGGCCCAATGACGCCCGAGCAGATTCGCGCCCTGGAGTCGGTACTCCCCGCCCGCAAGGTTGCAGACTCGCTGCCCCCGCCAGACGCAATGACCGAAGACTTCACACTCGAGAGTGTCGACCCAACTAGGGAATCGCAGCGTGCCCGTGGCATGACCGGCATGGAAGATGATGATGACGACATGCACCCCGGTGCCGAACGCGTGCAGTGCGCCTCGCAGTAAACCGTTCGACGAAGCGAAATGAGCACGATATGAGTTAGGACGAACGATGCATGGTTTGGAGTCACGACGATACGCAGCGAGATGGGCGAAAAGTGGCGTCGCGGAGGTTTGCATCACGGATATCGATTGACGGCATCAGCGTCGTCATGTGGATGTCATGAATGCGCGTATATCATCGAGCATTGCCGTATCGAAAGTCAGATTTGCTTAGACTAGGTCGTCGTGGATTCTTCTTTTATGTTTTCGCTCTATGGGCGGCATCATTACATACCTTTTCTCTGTTCAGTCGAGGGCGTTTCATAGACCATCGTCCTCACTTCTGCGGAGGAAGCAGTACAGTGGTATTAGAAAACGGAATGCGGTAATGTTCATGTTCAGCCTTTTGCCCGTACTCGCGAAGTTGCAGGACTTCGGCACCATTATGTCAAGCTCGTATTCTCACATCTCAATCACGGTTTTCAGTGCCCAAAATGGATAAGTCCGAATACCTCAAACCACCGTAGGATGATATGCTTTAGACACTTGAAGTGCACCTTCGATACTCTGCACCATGCCAAAGAACACGGTCAGAAGAAATACACAAACTGCGACCCAGAAGGTGTACCATTGTACACCGTTTCGCCGGTCATACCACCATTGTGATAGCGTCGCCAGCCGGGCCTCATCATACGCCTGCTTCAGGATTGCAAGGCGATCGTGCCAGAAGCGGAAACTCTTCAACTGGCGCTCGTCGAGGCGGAGTTGGCCATTCGAGGCTAGTTGGTGGTCGATGGTGTATCGTTTTCTCTGGGATTGCAGCCAGCGCTGTTGGGCGTGGTCGTGTTGGGGGAATAGGAGGATGAGTGTGCGCTGTGTTTCCTCGACTAGATCGGTGGGATAGAGGTTGTCTTGATGTTGTTGCTGGCGCGCGAGGAAAGAGGCATGATGGAATATTTCAATGGATTTGTCGTCGGGGTCGAGCATGCGTTGGTGGTCGGCTAGATTGTCTGTCTAGCGGATGCGGATGCCGGCGATTGTGTCAATGTTGCGGGCGGTAAATGTGCGCTCGAATCTGATGTGTACGCCACATAATTCCATTTGATGTGTGAAGTGATTTCTCAAGAAGGCTGACAGTGTGTCGCTTTTCCACTGCAGCTGGGTTCGACCAGGATTGATCGTTGCTGCGCTCGTGCCTACATTCACCATGAAGCAGATTCTCGGTGTCAGGTCAATTGTGTTGTCCGCAACTTCGGTGCTGGCAACGCTGTAGCCCATAGATCGATCGAGTAGTAGAGTTCTGATCTGTTCTCGCGGTATGTCTTGTAGCAACAACTTGCAAAGATCGACGATATGCGCATGCTTGCGTACCGCTACATGTTGGCCCTGGTTTTGGAGACCATGTCCATATTGGTTGACGTAGTAAGTTAAACATGGCACCCAGTCCTGCCTGTCGAAACGGTCGTCGTCCACTGTGGATGGCCACAGAGCCTCGAGCACCGCTTTCTCGATGTCAGCGTCGCGTCCGTTTAAATTGACGAGTTCTTCCTGTAAGAGGTGCATGGGCCAATGAAAGGATATTGAGAGAGTAGTGTGCTTGGCTTGGATATGACAATAAGTGTCGAGTGAGCTGCGAAAGCGCGGGATACTCCTGCGACTTCAGGGCGAAGGATTGCCGCGTGGTTGACCTCCGGCTCAGCTGCGAATTGGCTCATTTTGAGGTTGGTTGGTGGTAGCATTGACGCCTTCGTGGCAGTGTTGAAGCTGTGTGAACGCCTGCACCTCGGATTGGTCCTCACAGAATGATTGCCCTGCAGGACTCGCCTACACCGGTTCAAGATGGGCCTACGAAGACGTTCAGCCGACGTCACCTGAAGTATGCTGCGCCAGCCAATTGAGGTGCAGAAAGGAAGGAGGAGAACTCTGCTTATTGATATTTCTGGGAAGGTGCGTGATGCCCAACTGCGCATGCCTGCACCTTCCGTACAGCCTTTTCTCTGTCCTCTATCAACATCGGCAGTTTCCACGCCTCGACATGTGAAATGCGAACTCATCGCTCTCGAGCACAAGCTGCTTTGAATCTTCGATCTATGCTTGGGAAGTGTCATGACCGGACCGTTTGTGAGCGCGTGGCTTACAAAGAGCGGGCTGCGCAAAAGATCTCCAATACCCGCACCTAATTTCGGCGACTGCATGGGACTCATTGATCAAGGGCGAACACTCCACTGGATTCTTGTCGGAGATCTTAGGACTCAATTTGACAAGCATCTTTCCCCCGCAATCCGTCGTCGCCTCGAGACCTACTTTGAATCTGAGCCGTGCGGCGAGGCTCTTACGATTGATGCCTACCTGATCGGAAGTACCAAGGGGTCTGCGAGACCGACGGTACTTTTCATCTCGCGTTGCCCACAAACCCGGAGATGCGCACAGAACATCGTCAAGGAGAGCAAGCTTCTCGCTGAGCACCCCGAATTCACCACAGCTGTAATCGCGAAAGACCCAAGTCTTGTTGCTCTATATGTATCTCCAAATAGTTCTGCAACGTCCAATAGCTCAGGTCCTCAAAGGATGGAATATCTGGCATCGCAGCCAGGCAAGCGTGCATCTCCTGGGTCTATCCCAGAACACCTTGCTACTGAGGACGTGCTTTACAACCCGTACGAGAACCTTCGCTTCCAAGGACAGGCAACCTACATTCAGCACGAGTCAGGTCTACGATTGGGACCGGGAATATTGTGCTCTTCAACGGCCGCTTATTCTTACAAACCGTCCTGCACTCCTTCCACGCGTGTACCACACAAGGAAACGTGGATGACATTGTCTCAGAGTCTAATAACCGATTCGAGATGAATGTTGAAACAGATGAAGACGAGCAAGTCAGCGACGAAGAAATGTTAGCTGAAGCGACAAGTAGTGGCAGCCTCAGTTCCCAATCCTCGGGCGAGGAATCGACGTCCGATGAGGACTGCTCCATGCTACAGTCGACGGATGAGCAACACATTCACAGCTCGTACTTGCAGAAAGACACATCATTTAAGCAAGGGCTTCCTGATGGAGACGTTGCTATGTCTTCTAAGGTCCCACAGAACTGCTATATCAGTCCTGTATTACAGGAAGCGTTTGGCCGTTCGCTAGCTCATTTGGGGACGCTCCATACAACATTAGTCGAGAATGACTTCGCCATCATCGAGCTAACTGAAGAATTGTCGACTGCGTATTTGAAGATGCTTGACATTCAACAGCCGCCAGCGATTTTGACAGCAATTGACCGCGTTCAGAAACGACCCCTTACCAACACGGATGTCGTCACATGTACAGCAACAGGCAGCAACCTAGAAGGAAACATGTTCGGGTCGACGTGGATCCTGTTCCCAGGCAGCAATTGTTTTCGGGAGGTGTACCAAGTACGATTGAAGGGCAACTTGTCGTATGGCGACTGCGGGTCCGCTATAATTGACGCTGATTCGGGAGCTCTATATGGATATATCGTGGCAGGAAGTCCTGAGACTTCCATAGCATATGCAATTGCAGCATACCAAATCGTGATCGATCTCGAGGTCAGCTTCAGGGAAACTATCGCGGGTAAGTCCTGTCTCACACGTACAGCCTGCGGAATCTAAACTTGTTATCATCCGTAGAATCGAAACTCCAGCCTGTCAGTGCCTGCGGTGCACAGCATGCACAAGTCACAGACTCGGCTTGCTCAAGACGTCTATTGGTCCCAACTCAGTCATCTCTGCGTTTCAGTGTATTTTCCACGCACGGTAGCTTATCCTCACGCAGCAGCGTATCCTCGTTCGGCGGCTTTCCATCGGCTTCTCGTGCAACGTCTTCAAGGGTGTCTGTCAACAATACTTCTCTTGTTGATCAATCAGCACTCTCCGAGTGGTCCACTATCAGCCCACAAGCCGCATTTTATAAAACCTGCGTTTCGCATAAGCGTAAAGGTCGACGGTCTTCAAAGAAACCACGCTACATTTGCACAGTCTGCAAGGAAGGTTTAATTGATAAGACGGATTGGAAGCGCCATGAGGAAACCTGCCAAGAACGTCCAGAGTCGTTTGAGTGCGATTTGTGTAACGCGGTATATTTCCTGAACAAAGATTTCAAGAAACATCACGCAGCAGCCCACCTCTGCAATCGTTGCACGTCGAGAGACTCCAGAAAGGAACATGCCGAGCGCGCAAGAAGGCTGCGAAGGACCCGCAGTGGGTGGGGATGTGGATTCTGCTACCATTTCAGCGATAAATGGACAGAGCGATGCAACCACGTCGCTTCTCACTTCGACAAGATGGGAACTACTATAGCTGACTGGAATCACAGTGCCGTCATCTACTCTTTGCTTCAACGCCCAGCAGTTCGGGCGGAATGGGATGCTGTTCTGAGAGAATCTGGCCAGAAATTCTTAGCTATTGACTGGGATCCCCAGACCACAGGACGTACGGAAGGCTATCCAGATATCGACTCCACCCCGAAGTTGCAGGACATGCTTGAATTTCTCGTCCCGTCCGGAGATGCGAAGACTTTGGCACAGATGGCTTTCGATCAGGCAGTGAAGAAGGTTACCAAGACAAAGAGAGTAGGATTGCCACTACCCAGCGAGAGTATGGAAGATGAAGAGCGCAAGGTATATGATACGCCAGAAGACTCTTTGGACTATGAAACAATGTCGGCAGCTTGGGAAACTGATCTACAATCAGCGCGCAACCCATCTCTAGGCCACATACTCGCGGATGCGGATACCGACTTCATCAACCAGGGTTGAGTAGTACACATGGCGAAACTTGGCCTCTAGCCGTATATGAGAACAAGAGCAGGCGCGGAGAACCCGTCAATCTTGAGGGTAATTCTCCTCTCCATTCCGTGGGCTATGAAACCACAGAGGTATGGAGTGATGGGGCGGCGTTCGCAACCAATAATATTGGTTCATAGGCTATGACTCTCCCTCGCAACACGGCAGAGCCGAAGAAATGAGGGAAGAACTGGAGTTCTGACTGGGTCTTCTGGAAGACAGTGCAACGATGCTGAATAAATGACAATTCAAGAGTGGCTGGAGGAATTTACGGATCTTGTGGCAGAAGGTCAAGTTGACGAGGATGCACGCAACTCAGTGATAACGCCATTGCACCGTTTGGAGCAGCAATGTTCCACAAAGGACACCTTCTCTGCGGGCGCGGGCGCTGAGAACGTCTTCTTGGTTATAAATGCTGCCCAACGCGACGGCACAATGTCGCTGACATCAGCAGAGACACGTACGTGCTATTCCTCGAGACTGGCTTGGGCTGTGGGCCGCCGTTAATAGCTGCTCTTTGATATCCAATATAGATCTTCAAGACAGTTGTCAACAAGTCCGATCAAGTCTCTTTCAAAGGATTATTAGCTCAGACAAATAATGATGACAGCTAGAGTGCCAGTGCGCTGCGCGCTTGCTCATAGGTGTGTCCTTGCCTCATCTACCACAACCTCCAAGTAGCGACCAGAATTTCGAAACACATCACAACCACCCTCTGAACGCTCATGCATGTAATGTAACCAAAATTCGAGACGCGCGCATCACTCCGGCTCATTGAATATTCGTTGGTGCGAACCTGAAATAACCCCGCGTTGGACCTCTGGGATTCGTCGCGAACCGAAGTTTGCAGCTAGGGAAGCAGCTGTGCTGCACACCATCGCAGCGACAGGCTGATGTGCAGTAAGGCTGAGCCATCTGTGCGACACCCAGTAACGGCCCGGACGGCATGTGGCGCGGGCCGTGATAGGTGCCCATGATTCCGGAGGGTGGGTATTGGATCTGACTTCTCCGTTTCTGCACCGATGACTTTGCGCGGCTCAGCGTAGCTGCTATCGTCGTGGTCGGTGGTATTATCGTCTTGCCATTACGGGCATACGCGATGGGTCCGTTCAATCGCATGCTGCGAATATGTACGATGATTTTCGACAATGGTCTTTGTTGCACACTCAAGTGCAGCCGTTGCGGAAGAGGGCATCGTATCGAGTAGGTAGGAAATGGGAAACTTAGAGCTTATGACGACCGACGAGGATAAGCGCCCCAGTCCACGCCATGTCGCAATCTGACGCCCATTCATTCAACGTATATCTTTAGCTGCGACCTATTGCTCCAGCACCAATCTTGCTGTTGTGCTACCGCAGGCCTCGAGAGGCTCGGCGCGTGTGCGGACATAGCGAAAGACCTGCGGGTACTCTGAGCATATAGTGATCTGCCCGCATTTGCTGATCCTCTTTTGACAAACTTCCATACGCTTTTGTAGCACTTCCTCTCTCCTTGCGCCGGGATACCGAAAGCGGCTTAGCATTTCTCCTCGTTGGCGGGGCTGCAACCTTGTGCCGAAATGTCGTCAACTCCAGCTGCGCCACAAGGATACAGCTCTTTCCTCAAGCACATCGCTGTACTGCCCGAGACCGGGATTTTCCATCGATTCGGCGACCTCTGGGCAAAAAGAGTGTACGATGATGCTAGCAACTTAGTAACGTGCCTAGCAAAGGTGACGGATGAGGTACGGCAACGCCCTGAGCTTGGTGCGGAGACGCTCCTGGATTGTCCGATGAGAGTTATCAAGGCGAAGTGCCCTAAGAAATCGCACAAACCCTTGTATATAGCTTGGGCTGAGTACGACAAAGCTCTCAAGCGATATGGTATACCCCTCTGGCGCGTTCGCATTGGCTCAGGCTGATATAGAGCTAGGGGAAACACTCTGTATGAGCGCGGAGATCATGAATCTGCCGACACAGAATATCTTCAACACCAAGCAAGTGGAGAGCTGGAAGCTGCCCGGCTTCAAGCCACTGTTCGATAACGATGAATTCGTTCTGACTGGAGAGGACAAGTTTTGGTATCAAGGCAATCCTGATCAGAACGACAGCTGTGCGTGGAGAGCAATTCCTCGTGGAGATGTCCTCACTCAGACCTTCGTCAAGTCCAGTCCATGGATCGAGAAACACATTGTTGACCGATGGCGATCGCTTCTTCGTCGCAAGAAGCCAGATGATGACAAGCAACTCGTGCGGTGGCGTTACAGTCGTATTGTCGGCGCATTGGATACGCTGAGCTGTTTCCTGGCTTCAGTCTTGTTGACAATTACGATAATCGTGCTCGCAGTTGTAAAACCTCTAGTAATCCGCATCGCCGTGGTCGGCATCTTCGGCACTCTGTTCGCGCTTGTTCTCAAGCTGATGGCAGGTGATCCGTCTCGAGGAGAAGTATTTGGGGCGACGGCAGCATTTTACGCTGTCGCAGTGGTGTTCGTTGGCTCCACGAACAACGACTGTGCTTGTCACTAAAGTCGCGCGGTGTGAAGAACGGGGGAAGAGGGGTTGGCGGCTGTGGAGATTGCCTTACGGAAGGTACGTGCGTTCTAGCTTGGACCTTAACCACATTCAGCCCAGCTTTCGGTCCTCGTCATTCTCTCAAGCCTCAGTGTGGTCATTTCTTTTTTCTTTCATGTCTTTATTTTATCATCAAGGTTTTCTATCAGGGGGTCTCACTTCAACGGCTTTCCTAGCAGTTGTGAGGATGGTACAACTTTTGTACGCTGGTCGCACATATCTCAAGATCTTATGCATATTTTATGCCCACGTTGCACTCAGCCGGAGCCTCATTATAAATGTACGAGATTTATGCACGGTGCTGCAGGAATTTAGACAACACACCTTCCGGTGAAGTTATCGACTGCACACCGCTCTCTACCTCGAAGCTACAGCGCAAGCCACCACCGCTCGGCATAGCATCATGCTGAACGGGGTCATGCGCAGGAAATGATGGATCAAAGTACGAAGCCTCGAGTCCCGCATGTTATGACCTCGCATTCAGGTCCGGGTGTGTATCGAGCTTAAAGGTACATCCTTAATTGCTATCCAGTCTTACGGACAGCACTCCCTGCGGACGACCTTGGTGTACATGATCATCCAACATAATGGTGTCGCATTTGCCACCAGACCGCGAACAAAGCTCAGTCACTATCACCATGACGAAGAGCGGACAACACACTACGCCGTCTAATCGTGTACCCAAGAGCGAGCGGCTGACTTAGAGCGCGGCAAGAAACCCCGCTATCTGGCAATTCCTGTTTCTATCTTACGCGAACACTTCTAGTCTAACGTTGCCGCGTACGATCAACTTCCGCTCGCCTCGCGCCGCAACGGAAGTGCGGATGAGCTATCAATTCCCCGACGACTCAAGACGATGCCGCCAACCACAATCGGGTTAGCAAGTTTGCTTTGAGAACAGCCTCCCACAGACTGCGATTGTCAATATTACAATCGCTCATCCTCTTCATTGCCGTATAGCTAGACTAAGAAGGTTGTCTTGTGCTTTGCATCGTTACCACAAGCGAAATCACGCGTACAGCCACACGATGTCGTTCTATCCGAGGTACTTCATGGTTTCTGGTCCGGGACTGAATTGTAAGAGGCAGTGAGTCGATGAAGAGCCTAAGACTTACCTTTTGCAGCGCCCCTCCCCGATCAAGGCGTACCGAGGCCACGAGTGGCCAACAGCCAACAGCCGGCCGGGCCCGTGATACCCCCAGGAGGTGGAGCCTCGAACACTCAGTGGCATAGTGGCATTCAAACTAGGACCACGGCATCTACTCAGCCAAACAATCCACCGGGCAGTTCGCAAATCAGTCCATGATCCAATACGATCAGTTCCAACTTCGACATCAATCGAACATGAAATGCTGATAACGACTGCATTTGCATGCCCGGCCCAAACTCGTGAATTGCGGTACCATTGGTTCCGCGAGCTGGACATACATGCGAAACCTGGGAACTATTGCGGCGAGTGACATGAAGAGTGCGAAGTACGAGGATGGATCCACCACGTATATGAGACTACGAAAGGCGGACGGTGGTATGTGGAAGATGGCTGAGACCGATTCAGGTACCCTTTGCGGCCTGAATAGCTTTCGAAATGTATACATGGTCGTGTGCGACGTCTACAACGACGCATATCGAACAATGTAAACTCACAATAGCTCTTTTTCACTTTACTATATTATATCAAAAGTAGTCAGAACACTTGCGAGATGGACCCGAACCTGATCGTTCTTCGATCTTGAAGACTTTGCGGAACCAGGATGCGATCGCCAAATAGCAATTCGCGCCTTAATGCGCATCATCGGATCGAACGCTCCAGGTCATGCAGCCGCGATCGGACAACGTCATGAACCTTTGGCTAGGCTATAAGTATCGATGCAGATATCTTGAGTCGTATGAGTTCTTATGAGCCTATCCTGAGAGCGGCTCGATATGAGGCTCGAAGTGCGGTAGCCGGCTACGAAAAAATGGAGGTGACGATTGGTAAGGCGGCGGACGGAGTATCGTCGAGGAATTTTGACAAGGGACCTGTATAAGTGGTCAGCCAAGGGTACCTACTCGTCTGATCCTTTTGTACCTTGGATGGTCGGGGTGCATTGCGAGGGTTGAAATGAGGTTTTCTCACCTCGCTTGCTTGAGCGCACCCTGGACGCTATCGTATTGACATAAGCATTGATGCGTGTTCGACGAAGTGTTGAGCGATTGATTGCGAAAGAGCCTGATCAAGTTGATATGAGCGGTTCGGCTATGCGACTCTTGTTCTTGGGTCACAAAGGTGTCGCTGGTGACAAGATCTGACGTCCGAAAGATGAGCAGCTCTTCGCCTCAGATCTGTATTCAGCTGAAGAGGCGCTCTACGCCTAGGGCTCGGTGATGAAGAGATTGGAGATCTTCCCGTGCGGTCCAAAATGTCTCGAAAAGAGAAGGGAAATCTTGAGAAACCAAGGAAAGCTTTGGAATACACACACTGACGCAGGCCATATCAGCTTATCGTAGCCCCTCTCGTCATGACACCTCGTTGCCGCTTACTTCACAGACAATCTACACCACTCGAAACTTGGATAAGCCTTACGAGGCTGGTAGCCAGTGTCATGATAGTGGCGACTGTGGAGGTACGAACCGAGATGTGAGTGCCGCTATGAGGTCCGAGGACGTCCTTCAATAACCTTGCCCCGTTGCGCTCACCGGTCTTGCTCGTTGCTTCCACACCCGAGGAAGCTTTTAATCAAGTCTGTATAGGTACTGCGGTGTCAATGAGCATTCAATTGCGGGTGTGAGCTTGTCGACGACACTGCGCCCATGGATCCCCGTGCAGTGCGGCAAAGTGCACCGTTGGTGATGACTGAATGAAGTCCATCCGCGAGCTTAAAAGAGACGACCGCTCGGCTGCGTGATTCGAGCTAGACTCCTCCACGTAGTTGTCACACAGACAATCACGCTAGCGTGAACTGTCGGCGCACTGTTGGACCTGGGAGTTCAAGAACTCCGTTCTCTGAGGACGGCGTCCCTTCCCAGCTCAGTAGAGTCACTAAAGTGTCTTATGAAGTTTCTTTCCATCGAGCCAGTGCCCGTGCGGTGCAGCTCGAGGTAGGGAATGTAGATACCAAACAGGACTATTTTCACACCTCTCATGCTACAAGAAGCACCGCTTATTCTCGTCCAGCCATCTCGAACCTCGCCGATCCCAGATTTGCTGCAAACACCAATAACGCACTGTCCATAGTAGATGCCCTGCTGCTCGGGACACGGTCAAAACGGACATCACGACTCCAGACCGCTCGGGCATACATAGCCTTAGAGTATTGCTCTTGAAGCGACGACACGAGCACTCGTGCAAAACACTATGAGAGTGAGAAACTTTGACTTCGTGTCTGGTAGCGATAGTTAAGGATGATTTTGCCGTGCGCCGACCTGCAGCGGCTGTGTTGTTCAAGACTCCTTCCAAAATTCGCACAATTTCTCGATTCGCACCAGCGCTGGCTGAAAATGGCTAGAGAAGAACAACTTGCTGCGAACCACGTGTTCGTCCACTTTACTCCATCGTTAATCGTAAGCTAAGAGAAGCACGCGTGTCTTCCATCAATCAACTATGTCCGTCGCACGATCGTTTGTATATGAGTTCCCTCA
Organism: Setomelanomma holmii; assembly: GCA_010015745.1. Taxonomy (NCBI): domain Eukaryota; kingdom Fungi; phylum Ascomycota; class Dothideomycetes; order Pleosporales; family Phaeosphaeriaceae; genus Setomelanomma; species Setomelanomma holmii. The sequence goes on from ML978156.1 coordinate 829,773, forward strand.
CACTCGTCTGACAGAGACCCCGACAACTTAAGCATGTACCACAGGTCTGGCACATGCTATCCCAAGGTCGTGGTCAAGCATCTATCGCTCTTCCTCGCGGCTGGAGCCGTCTGCTCCAGGGCAGCACCACAATCGCACATACTGTGGTAGTCCAATCTCTCTATCTCTCGTTTTCCATCCGCGTTGCTCTCGGACGAGATCAGCACTTTCAACGAGCGACATGGCTCCGTTGAGCATATTTCCGTACCACCCTCTGGCCAAGAGGCACATCTAGAGAAGCATTGTAAGAATTATCGTTGGGCCGGATAAGTCTTGCGGGTGAAACGTGCCTGGCCTGGGGCAGAGACGATGATCACCAAGAGCTGCGGGCCAATCCCTAAAATTTCCAAAAAGGAGCCATTGCTCCGAGCATGAGCGCACCCGAGAAGCTGCACGATATCTTCTTAGGCGATTGAGCTAGGGAAACTGTGGTAAGGACGAGTACGATAGACTTCCACGTCTCGATTGCCTTGTGAGGCGCCTGCAGGTCGTCTTACCCCGAGTGCACGGACGGCTCTGTCATCACCAGGGCACTTCTCGCATGTCGAGCCTTTACCCTTTTAATATAACTTCGAGCAAAGGTCAAGGCTATAATGCTGTAAGCTGCACAATCTGATGTCGTGATATACGGGCTTACTTTGATTGCACACAAGAGTAGGATCGAGGCGAAAGTCCGATTGAGCAGCCAAGCGTGTCGTCAGCTTGATACAAACCCGATTATCTCATCCTAAACATGTCAGAACACCGAAGACATCCAACACCTTCTCGAGGTATCACACTCCTTCATCTTAAACTCTCCAACCATGCGTTCCTTCACTTCAGTCGTCGCCGCAGTGGCGGCAGTCCTACCATTTGGCTTCGCTAATCTCCAGCCATCTCACAAATCAAATGACATGAATCCCAGCTCGTACAAGTCCGTACGCGTGCTTCAGACAGATGTTGTTGTCGTTGGTGGAGGTGGCGTTGGCACCTACGCCGCCATTCAGCTGGAAGACATAGGCAAGAAGATCGTGGTTATCGAGAGCAAGATCCGTTTGGGAGGACATACGGAGACATTCATCGATCCGGAGTCGAAGTTGCCAGTCGACGTGGGCGTAAAGCTCTACCACGACAAGCCGATTGTTCACGAGTGGTTCACCCGCTTCAATCTTTCAACCACGCGTTTTAACGTTAGCGCGGCTGCCGCAGTATCTCAGAACGTCGATTTTTGGACAGGTCAAGTGCTAAAAGGTATACCAGCAGCCAACCAAACGGCTCTGGCAGCAGCTTTGCAGCGCTATGCTGCTGTCCTTCAAAAGTACCCACAGCTCGAGTGCGGCTTCTATCTGCCTGACCCGGTACCTGAAGATTTATATATGCCATTTGGTCAGTTCGTGCAGAAGTACGACATTGCCGACGCCGTTCAATTCATTTTTGGTCTGACATCCGCCTTTGGCGATATTCTCGAACTTCCCACGCTCCAGCAATTTCGCACCCTCTCTCTTGGCCTCATGGCTACCACCAGCAACTTCCAGACCAGCTCAGTCATGGACAACAGCCTACTATTCGAGAAAGCGACTGCCGAACTTCTCGCAGCTGATTCGCTCCTCTTGTCCTCCAAAGTCCTTGCGACAGAACGCGTTAACGATTCTGGCGCCGTCAAGATCCTCATCGACACACCCAAAGGCCGCACCCTCGTCATCGCTAAGAAGCTTCTTATGACCACCCCACCCGTTTCATCTGCCCTCACCAAGTTCGACACCAACCGAGACGAGCTCAGTATCTTTGGTCAGTTCCAAGCCGTGGGATACTACACATCCATAATCCGCAATGCCGGTCCTGTCAACATCACCTTCCAGAACCTCGCCCTTGACAAGCCTTATGCCCTCGCACCAATGCCTGCAATCTACAATGTCAACCCAATAGGCGTCAATCCTTCGCTCAGCCTCTTATACTACGGGACCAAGGTCGGACAGGTGATAAGTGACGAGCAGGCCAAGGCTAACATCATTGCAGACCTCAAGCGCTACCAGGCTGCGAATTGTATGGCAGACACCAATCCTGAGTTTGTGGCCTTCAGCAACCATAGCCCGTACAACATGCTGGTTGGCTCAGAAGCTACCACGAAGGGCTTTTATAAGCAGCTTTATGCGTTACAGGGAAAGCGGAATACGTTCTGGAGCGGCGCAGCCTGGAGGGCGCATGATAGCTCGAGTAGCTGGGCTTTCACGAAGAATAGCGTTTTGCCTGCTCTTGTGGCGAGTTTGGGATCATCGGAAAGCGAATGGGGATTGATGTCCAGTACTTCAGCTCTCTGGGTGGCGGTATTCGTACGCGGTACGGTATCAGCTAATTAGTCTTAGTTTCTTCACGAATAACATCAGCATGGCAGGATGATCCTATACCGAATGCTGCTGGTGTGTTTCTGCACTCATCTTAAAACCGAGCGGGCTTCAGACATCGTTCTGAGTCCTTCCTCAAGCAGCACCAAGATATGCAAGTGCCAACTCAGTGAAAGAAGATAAGTTACACTAAAACACAATAGTGAGTTTCTAGGCTGGGGAGTGACTCCAGATGAACAACGCCATCCTCGAAGTATACCCGGCAGGCACCGTCTCAGACGAGTGTGCTCCCGCCCCAACAAGACTCCAAGCGAAGCTGTCCCGCCGGCGGGATATGCTGTACCAGGCCTTCGCACGATCCAGTCCAGCTGGCTTGCGCGATCGGGTATGGCCGAAACTGGGTGCCTAGTCTCATCGACGTCTTACCTCGAGAAGTTGTCAGTCCTGATGTCTTCCCGAGCAGTGTCGTCGCCAGCTCCACACCCTCAGAGAAGTCGCGCCACGTGCGTCCCTTCAACGAAGTTGTTTCGCTGTTCATCCAGAAGTACTGGCAGCATGCAACTTGGCCAGCAAGTTTACTGATGCTGCCGAAACCTTGCACTGTCACGCTGGACGCAAACAATGCCACTGGAGCAGCGCGATGACAAGTGAGTGCCATCAGTCCATTCCGAGTGTGGACGTTGTTCAAAGCGTATTTGAGCTGCGATGGTAGGATTACTTGCGTGACCCAATCATCAACAGGATCACAGGCGATACTGTTCGTATCGAGCTATCTGTCATCATTGTATCCGTTCCGAGGTGATCTCGAGTTCGTCATTGTACTTATCTTGATGCTGTGGTGCTGACCTCGTGCTTTGCTATTTAGAGCCTTATCCTCCGTCGAGTTCTTTCTGCTGCTATTGCGCTGCTCTCGCCGAGGTTGTTGTCTTGATCGGACCGGTCGCGGCGATTGTGGCAAGATCGCAGGTGCAGCCGCAATGAGGAGAATAGAAAAGAGCAAGCAAGTGGGCCAGGTGTGCGGGGCTTTTATCATGTGGGTTCCAACGCTAGCGCCACTTCGCTAGCGCGGCAAGCGCTATGGGCTTGGCTATGTCACGTGCCCAAGCACTCGCGGTGACGATGCGGGAGTCGATGGCAGGGTTTGCGAGAAACTGAAATGGCGCATACGGTCATGTCTGAAGTGGTGTACTTGCGGCTCTCATTTTTGGTATTTGCTGATTTGAGCATCTTGGAGGGCCGCTGAAGGATAGGCCTAGAGTCTTTCACGTCACTCCCACTCACACCTTTGAGCATCAATATCATCTCCTGGGACACTCCGACAGCATCAAATATCTCTTCTGTCAGATTGTACTGAGTCGCATAGAGTCAGAGTATGCTTTCGCTAGGAGCAATGTGCCCTCGCATCGCAGCGAACAGTAACACGGGCGCCTAAACGGTCAAGGTGAAAGGTGCGAATGCCCGTTTGCACAGCACGTAATCCCACGCTAATCACAACAAAAGCCCTCAGCCCACTCTGAGATCTCTTTTGCATCGCAAAGACTCGCCCGACCTTTCTCAACCGCACGCGACATCCGCCAACATGTCTGCAGCCCGCCTACCTATTGCGCTGTTCCACGAACCCGCGCCTCATGTCGCCCCTTCATCGATTCCGCCCGAGGAACTTGAGACTTACACTGGTTGGTTTCGAACCAATGCAGGCGCCCGAATCGTCATCATGCGCGACGGTAGTCGACAGCGCCTCGGTTACATTGAAGACGTTCAAGGCGCCATCACCAAGAGCGTCGACCTACAACTCGAAGGCGTCAGGCGCATCTATCGCGGAGGCGCAACCCTGGAGGAGAAAGAAGTGAACCGCAACATCCAGGCGATGGCCAAGGCCACTCCTGGCGACTTCGAGGTGTTCTTTGGTGTCAAACATTGCAAGATCATTCATGTGGAGATTGGCAGGGACCAGTATGAGCGCACAGAGAAAGGCGTGTGTCTCATCACAACCCTCCCGCCTGAGGTTCGCGAGCGTATCTGGAGACAAGTACTCCGAGATGCTTTCCCGCAAGACAAGGACAGGATTGTTCTCACTGCTCAATATGGGCCTCTTGCTATTGTCGGTCCCGATTTGAAGGTATCGCAGTTTCATATGCTGAGCCATCATTACCATACTAAACAAACATCACAGACACCATTCAACCACGTTCGATGCATCTGGAAGGAGTTCCGTAATGATGCGAAACTTCTCGAGTTCGACTTCCAGCCCATTCTAGTGTCGAATTCCCTGGCCGTCACGAAGCTTCTGCGTCCCCGGAATCCCGAAGTGGCTCGCTACCTACGCCAAGTCGACCTTCACTTCCACTTCGGTCCTGGAAGCAACCCTCCGCAGTCCTTCCTGTTCAATCTCCTCGACTTCGGACTCGCCACGCCGACATGCAACGTCAACCTCTTCATGTTCTTGTGGAAGATCAAAAGCAAGAAGGCGAAGGACGTCTACAACTTCATGCAATACGGTTTCAACGCGAACTACTGCGATCAGGCTGAACGGTCGTTCGTGCCAGCTGAAGTGGAATAAAGCTCTTCAGACCGCTTGAAGAGGATACCGGCAGGCTGCTCAGCTTGACGCTCCCAACGTCAGGTCCTTCCCTGTAGACCATGATGACAAGGATCTTGTGGAAGTGATTACTGTGGCGTGCTACAAGAAGGACATGAAATCTATAGTGACGTGGTACAATCGCGACGAAGATATAGCGGCTGCTATGACTGTTAATCAGTGCAAAGGTTGGATGAAGAATGGCTTTTGAGCGGCTCGGGCTCGGTGGGAATATACAGGCAGGCTATTCTGATGCCGAGAACATGACGCTGAAGGTAGCCATGTACGACTTTGAGTACTGATTGATGCAACGAGACCTGATTTTACACCATCTGAAAACAACGAATGAGAAGTAGTGCCGGTGTTCTAGGACACTGTCTTGCAATCAGACCTGTGGGGTTTCCAGTATTTGCAACCTGATTCGCCAAGTTTGCTGACTCTGCGCATTTATAGATGGCTAATGGCAAAGGATCCCTCCATGAAGACCCTAGCCAACTACACGAGAATGCCAAAGCGTAAGTTGTGTTTAGACCAGCCTCATGAGCAGGCTACAAAGAGATCTCGCATACAATCTCAGGAGATCGTGACCCAGCTCCTATCCTAACGAGCCAGCCATTCCGCCTCCTGAACCTTCCCGCAGAGATCTCGGACCTCATCTACGCATACGCCTTAACCACCGACAATGGCAAGGTCCAGATCCGCATCCCACAATACCAACCAGACAGCGCAAAGATCCTCATTCAGTCATACGAACCATACAAGTCTCCTCCGAAATTCAACAAACTCCAATACGTTTGCAAACGCCTCCACGCTGAAACTTCCTGTCTCGAACTCCGCCACAACACACTCGTCTTTCCAACAAAACGCACGCGCCGAACTAGATCCAAACCAGCAAGTCCTCTATTTCACAACCCACTACACCCCAGCAAAATTCTCTTGGATCAAAACCATCGAGCTCAACATCAAAGCCCTCGCCATGCCATACAGCCACAACCTGACATATTTCCTCACGCCCACACACTTCGACGCATACGTGCGCGTCGCGAAATCCTGCCGTGCGCATCCAAACATGCAGGTCCAATATGTGCTTGAGTCGTTCACTTGGTGACATAATTACCATATGGCACCCGAGTTGTGCGGCTTCATTGAACAAGGCATAGTACTGCACAAGGCGCTTGGCAAAATCTATCTTGGGGCGCTGCACCCAGAACACGCGGATTTGCTGCTGGCGATTAGCGTTGAGGCGAGGAGTAGGAGGAAGAAGGTGAGCTGGTATGCGCCGAATCTGAAGTTCTTTCCTGGGCAGGATGAGTTTAGGGAAGATATGTTTCGAAGTGGGGCGAGAGGTGTGGAGTTTGCGGGTATTGAAGGGGGGGTTGGAGAGATGGATTGAGGTCGCGAAGAAGTGGGCGAAGGAGGGCTCATGATGGGGTAGCAATGGATGTTCGAAGTTTGGCACGAGAGTGATCGTATACCAGATGATGATGATGCAAAATGTTGAAGTACGAACCATTCATTACTCAAAGACCTATCGTACAACAACTAATCCAAGATCCCATCAACGCCAATGCTAAGCATCAAATCCACATCCGCGTCGGTATGTAACATAGGAAAACCCGGCTGGCCTAGCCAAAGACATCTGAGGATGATCAAGCCCTCGACGTGAAAGGAAATTTTCAAAACTCAAACGCTTTCCTTCAATCAAGCCACAATACTGGGAAATTTTGTAGCAACTAGCCGCACAACACTCAGGGTATTGCGTGATCCTCCAATGTCCAATAACCTTCTGACCCCCCGATCATCCAGCTCTTGTTCGTCGAAGACACACGCAAGTGCCTAGGCGTGTGGGCGAGTGGTATCATATCCAATCCAATCTTATACCAAATGAGAATACGTCGTCGTTACATTCCCCCGCACACCTCATCTCAACGAGATGAGACGTCTATTTCTTTCCAAGCAACCCACCAACAAGTGGGACATTGCTCATACCACCGCCACCCTTCTTCTTATCCTTTTTTCCTCCACCAAGGACATCCGACAACGATCCGAGTCCTAGACCACCAAGCAGCTTGTTGATTCCCAAGCCGCCTAGCAGTCCGTTGACGAGGCCGCCAAGACCAAGGCCGTTGAGCAACTTGCCGACCAGGTTCAAGACACCGGTGAGCAAGAGACCAACGGCTGCGATGATCTGGAACAATGGCTCGGTGAGCAAGCTCCAGAGCGGGTTAAGCTTCTTCTTGGCATGGGGCATGTCGGAGATCTTTTTCTTTGCGTTGTCGATGGTGGTGACGACTGAGGTGGTGAGTTCCTTGAGGTTGTCGGCAAGCTTGTACTCTTGCGGCGAAGCTTCGCCGGTTTGGCTGCGACCCTTGGCCTGAGCGGCAATCTTGCCGTCGGGGTCGAGGCCTCGCAGGGCACCGTTGCAATCGTTGAGGATGCGGGAGCCTTCTTCGATGAGCGGCTTGACGTTGTTGACGAGTTCTTCTTCGTCGAGCTCGTCGCGGGGCGTGCGGTCGGCTTTCTCGATATACTACGTGCATGTTAGTAACAGTCTGCGATGGTGAGCAATGAGCTAAACTTACATCGGTGATTTGCTTCATCACGGGCTGTACACGCTCAAGAGTGTCTGCGCAGATCTTGGACATCTTGTCGGCAAGCTCAGCGTCCTCGCGGCGCTGCCTCTCCTCGTCGGTCTCATCTTCTGGTACCTCTTCCTGAATGTTCTCCAAGAGAGTGACTTCTCCGACTTTGTTACCGTCGTTGTCAATAACATAGCCGTTGTCATCGATCTCAAGACCAGCGCAGTGGCCAAGATCTCCAGCAGTGAGTCGGCCAAGGACATCGCCGTTCTCATCACGGACCTCACCTTCCTTGTTAACACGCATCCCAGACATTGGGTTGATGCGGCGCTTCTTCTCTTCAGGCTCCCAGCGCTCGGCCTTACCAATGACGTTTCCGTTCTTGTCGTTGATGTCGCCATCCTCATCGACCTTGTGGCCAGCAAGTCTCTTGACATCACCTTCGATGACGCGTCCGATGATCTCGCCCTCTTCAGTCTGAACGGTACCATCTTTGGCAACCTTATTGTTGTCGAAGCCAGCGAAAGGACCTTCGGGACCAGAATTGGCACCCTTGGCGAGTTCAGCACGTCCAATGACGTTGCCCTCGTTGTCCCAGATCTGGCCCTTGCCGTCGACCTTCTTACCGATCATGGTGGATGGGTCGCCCTCAGCAACGCGGCCAAGGATTTGGCCGCTGGAGTCGACGACGTTACCGGCCTTGTTGACGGTGCAGCCAGCGAGTGCGCCAAGGTCAACCTCTTCTACTTCCTCTTCTTGCCATGGCTCGGCGTGGCCCTTGACATTGCCGTACTTGTCAATGATGTCTCCATCTTCGTCGACAGAGTGGCCGACGAGCTTCTTCGGGTCGCCCTCCACGATCTGGCCAACACGGTTGCCATCGCTGTCATCGACGAATCCGTCCTTAACAACACGCAGACCTTCGTAGCCAGCGAATGGACCCTCTTGCTTTGTAACACGCTCGTTGTCAGGAATGAGCTCGCAGCGGCCGACTACCTTGCCAGTATCGCCGTGGATCAAGCCTTCGCCATCGGACTTGCGGCCAGCAAGATCCTTGAGGTTACCTTCAACGAGCTTACCAACAGGAATGCCGTTGCTGTCAACAAGGTATCCTTGCTTGTTGAGCGTGAGACCATCAAGAACGGAGAGATCAGCCGGAGCCTCTTCCTCTTCATCCTCAAGTGGCTCAGCATGGCCCTTGACGTTGCCATACTTGTCGACGATATCACCGTCCTCATCGACCGCATTGCCGACCAGGCGTTTGGCATTGCCCTCAACGACCTCACCGACGACGTTGTCATCTTCGTCAGCGACCTTGCCGTCAGCGATGACACGAAGGCCTTGGAGACCGGCGAATGGTCCTTCGGGCTTGACCTCGCGCTCATTTTCTGGGATGAGTTCGACACGACCGATTACCTTTCCAGAGTCGTTCCAAATCTGGCCTTGGTCGTCAAGCTTCTTGCCAGCAAGCTCCTTGGCGTTGCCCTCGACTAGGCGTGCGACAGGCACGCCCTCTTCGCCGATGACATTGCCTTGCTTGTTGACAGTCTTGCCCTGCAAGCTTGAGAGGTCGATGGGGTCTTCCTCTTGAGGCTCTTCCTCCTCAGGCTCCTCATAGCGTTCAGCATGACCGACGACTGAGCCCTTCTTGTCGAGAATGTCACCATCCTCATCAACGGCACGGCCGACTAGCTTCTTGGGATCGCCTTCAACGACTTGACCGACACGGTTGCCGTTCTCATCCTCAACGAAGCCATCCTTGACAACGACGAGGCCCTCGAGACCAGCGAAGGGAGCTTCCTCCTCCGCTTCCTCCTGGGGAATGGTGTGGGCGCGGCCAATAACGTGGCCCTTGTTGTCCCAGAATTGACCTTCGGCATCGGCGGTGATGCCAGACTTGGAGAGCTTCTTCGCGTCACCCTCGATCAACTCACCAACGATGTTGCCGTTGGAATCAATGAGCTTGCCGGACTTGTTGACGGAGAGACCTTCAAGGATGTCGAGAGGTGGGCGGGCAGTGGCATCCTCACCCTCTTCACCTTCGCCTTCCTCGCCAGCCTCCTCGGCGGCAGCCTCAGCGTCCTCAGCGTCCTCAGCGGCGTCTTGAGCATCCTCGGCAGCATCCTCTGCCTTGCCAACCTCCTGCTCGATCAACTTGGGTAGAGCCTTGACCTTTCCGATGACATTACCATCCTTGTCAAGGATCTCTCCCTTATCGTTGATCTTCTTGCCGGCGCACTCTTTGGCATCACCCTCAATGAGTTCACCAATGGGTTCACCTTCCTCGTCAAGAACCTGGCCCTTCTTGTTGACCTTCAAGCCCTCAAGAGTGTCGATTTCGGGAGTAATCTCAACCTCCTCCGTCTCTGGTTCAGGCTCAACCTCGACCATCTTGGGAAGCGCCTTGACCTTTCCGAGAACGTTTCCGTCCTTGTCAACGACTTCACCCTTGTCGTTGATCTTCTTGCCGGCGCATTCTTTGGCGTCACCTTCGATGAGCTCGCCAATGGGCTCACCTTCTTCATCAAGGACTTGCCCCTTCTTGTTGACCTTGAGGCCTTCAAGCTCGTCGATCTCGGGTGTGACCTCCTTGAGTTCTGGCTCGCCCTCACCCTCCTCTTCAGCGGGCTCCTCATCTTCGTTCTCTCCAAGGCGCTCCTTGAGCTCCTTGATGGCTTCAAAGGCAGCCTCGCCAGGAATAACGTCGACTTTGCCGATAACGTTACCCTCTTTATCGAGAACTTCACCCTTGTCGTTGAGCGTCTTGCCGGCGCAATCCGCAATCTCGCCGTCCTTGAGCTCACCGATTTCCTCGCCTTCTGCATCGAGGACCTTGCCCTTCTTGTTGACCTTGAGACCGTCCAAGATGCGGGTGTCGAGTGCGCCGGAGGCGGCGTCCTTGAGCTTGTCGGCAGCACCCTCAGCAAGTTCGACCTTGCCAAGAACATTGCCCTCAGCATCAACGACTTCACCCTTGTCGTTGACAGTAAGGCCCTTGATGTCCTCAATGTTCTCAAGAGCACCATCCTCGACGTGGCCGACGACTTCGCCATCATCGTTGAGTATGTCGCCCTCTTCGTTAACTTGCATGCCTTCGAGAGCCTCGACACCAGGAAGTTCATCCTCGATGTCGGCGGCACCCTCCTCAGCATCCCCTTTGGCGCCTTCGGCATCGTCTTTGGCTCCCTCAGCCTTGTCCGCGACTCCATCGACAAGGTCCTCATCTTCTTCATCTTCGCCTTCCTCCTCGTCTTGATCGACGAGTTGAGCAGCTTCTTCGGAAAGCTCGGCACGAGCGATAACGTTACCGTCATCGTCGAGAATTTCGCCCTTCTCGTTAAACTCCTTGCCTTGAATCTCGGATGGGTCGCCCTCAACGAGACGACCGATAAAGTCGCCATCATCATTCAGAATCTGACCATCACGGGCAGCAGTGAGGCCCTTTAGGATGCTGATATCTGGCATCTTGAGATCGCCACCCTCTGCCTGTTTCTTCTGGTCCTCAACGGCTTCAGGGAGAAGCTCGCAGCGACCGACTAGATCGCCATCATCATCGAGAATCTCGCCATTCTCGCCGATGGGGTAGCCAGCGAGGTCTTCAGCATCACCCTCGACAAGGTGGCCAATGTCTTTGCCATCCTTGTCTTTGACAAGACCTTCCTCGTCGACCTCAAGGCCCTTCAGCACGCTTAGATCGGGGGTATCTGGGAGATCTTGACCGGTGGTATCTTCAACGGAGTCCTTGACATCGCCAGCCTTGTCCTCCGCATCCTCGGTCACATCTTCAGCAGTGTCTTGGGCGTCGCCAGCAGTGCTCTTGGCGCCTTCGGCAGTATCCTCGGCGGGATCTTCAGCATCGTCGACCGCGCTCTCGGCCTTGTCTTGGACATCACCGGTCGCGCTCTCTGCGGTATCCTTTGTGCTTTCAGTGTTATCTTCGGCTGTGTCCTTCGCGTCCTCAGCGGTCTCCGCAACATCGTCGCCGGCGTCCTGCGCAGCTCCCTTGGGATCCTTCGAAGCTTTGCCAGCAAGATTTGATGCACGGCCAGCGAGACCACGAGCACCGCTCAAGGCACCTTCGCCAGCCTGCTTGCCCTCATCAGCAGCTTTGCTAGCAGTGTCGGTAGCGTCATCATCGGTGTTGTCGTTGGTGTCGTCTTCCTCCTCACCCTCATCTCCTGCCTTTTGTGTGGCATCATCACCGGTCTCTTCCGCCTCGTCCTCAGCCTCCTCAGCCTCATCATCATCAATTGGCTTTGGCTCGGCTTCTTCGAGGTCGTCGCCGGCTTGGGAGACCTTTCCCTTGGTGTCTTCTGTGGTGTCTTCCGCCTTCTTCTTGGTGTCTTCTGTGGTGTCATCCGCCTTGCTCTTTGCATCCTTTGCGGTATCTTCTACTTGGCTCTTCGCGTCTTCGCCCTTCTCTTGAGCGCCACCAAGGAGGCCCTCTCCGCCCTTCTTCGCATCTTCTGCCTTCTCGGATACATCGGGGGCGGGGGAATCCTCCTTTGTCGCCTGGGGCTTGTTAAGCTTTGGGGCAGCTGACTGTGGCTTGCGTCCAAGCTTGGTTGGGGTGCGGGGGGTGTCACCCTTTCCTGCTGCTGGGGAAGGCATATTGAGCTTTTCTTGTGGTAATTCGTAAGAACGTCTATCTCGTGGACTCGTCGCTGACACGTTACTTGATATGGAACGTGAGCGTGTAGACCTGGGGGAGTTCCTATTAGGTGTCGGGGGGAACGAGTAATAGGTGTAAGAGTTGGAGGAGTTTTCTGTCATGTATTAATTGACGAATGGGTCGTCTTTGTAGGTGGAAGAGGGGTTTAAGGATCAAGGCAGGCGCGCATTTATGGGACGGTAATGGGAAATGATGGTCACGTTTTGGCAGGATGACGTAGAGTTCTCATGTTCCATTGAGCTCCAACAGGCATGCAGCAGGGGGAGCTCGCGCGGCAATGGTGTTCGATGGGGCACAGAAACCTGCTTTGGCGGCTTGCGAGAGCACTCTGTACGACAACTGCAACGAACCAGAAGAGCATTGCGTCACATCCTCCAGCCTCGAGCGGGGCGTCCGCTCCATCTTGAGAGGTCTCCACTCAGTGATGTGAGACAAGCGCGGGTAACTGCTGCAGCAGGGGTGGGATGAATTGTGGCTGGAACTGGGATGCGATTGGAATCGTCGATGAGCACGCATACCGCCGCCAAGTTCAGGATTACCAGGGCTGTATGGCAGCGGAGCTGCATCGCATACGTGCAAAAGCTCTATTACATTGTACTGTGGTCCGTTAGCTACTGCGAGTCGTAAATTGATGAATCAGATGCAGAATGCTACCGAGACCTGGCATAGCTACTCAGTGCGCAGCTTCTCAACGGCGACGCGTAACTCGTGGCAAGCTTTGGAGCGCGCTGTGGAGTAGGGAGAGGCGACAATCCAGGCCCGATCGGCGGAACTGTGGCTGGCATCTCCACCGTCGTACTCATCGCAACGGGTATCCCTGAAGGGGGACAATTTCCATCCTATCAAATGGTTTCAGGTTGGAGGAGATGGAGTCGTGCCGTGTCTGCGTCCGAGCAGGTTGTTGCACGGCGTTCTGATGTAGGTTGACATGACGTCAAATGAAGCGTGCTGGGTTGTGCCCTGTCGTATCCATGTCGAAACTTCGCTTGGGCCGGTTGATCGTCCTGCACCATCCCATGTTCCTTGGGACGACCATCGCGAGCCCCCATGAGCGGAACACGGCTCACGGGAGGTGAGCGGAGAGACCCTGCGTTGTTCACAATGATCAGGAACAGAACGTCTCTCCGCCATGCAGCCACGGGGCAGTGAAGCCGAAGGCCTCCAACACGGTTGTTCCTGCGTGCAAGCGACGCGCCAGCCATCACGCGAAGCGGCACGGCCTGCACTCCGGGGCGCACACCGTTGATCGCTACGGGACGTTTGAGCGTTTGACATCGCGATGGTATTGAGCGCTAGCATTGCAACGGATCTTTAGGCCGAGCGAGAGGCCACTTCAATGTAACCAATTGCTAGGGAAACGTGCTTCTAAGGCATGCGCTAAATCAAATTACTCCGTGCACAGCGTCTTGTTTCACTGCAATCCTGTTCCTGAGTCACGGAGCACGACTGCTCGAAAAATGAATACTTCTCGGCTCGTCACTGTGATCGAATTGGTAAAATTTATTGAACAAATACAAGATTATGAAAGTGACACGGCAACAAAGAAAAGAGTAGACTCGACCAGACTCATGTTATGGTTCCATGACGGCACGGATGATGTCAGTGGGGACGGGAAGCTGCATGAGCCTTCCAACGTTGTACCTGTTTTCTGGTAACGAGGAACTTCACTTCGATGATCACACAGTGACCAGCGAACCGTAATGCACAGCCAAGGGGTAATATTGAATCGGGAATCTATATGATCGCCATGGTAAACTTAGAGGCTGGAGTGCAGCGCCAGTGCCTGTGCAGAAGTGGTGTCTCGATGGAAGTGCTCGCTACCTGTCCTGGTTCCCGAAGTCGCTGTACTGTAGGCAAGAATTCCCGGTCGCCTTCGGGCTCGACTTGCCTTTCGGAGCTTGTGATAAAATCTCTTTGTCTTGGTATAAGCGCGTTACTGAGGCAAAACGCCATGAAATACACACCGTTCATTAGGGTGTCCACTCATGCAGGAACACTCAGGTTGCAGGACTCGCTGGTTTCCCCAGCTTATCCCGCGTGCCATCAGGTGGTATCGCGCTCTCTACATCCTGTCCTGGCTTGCTAAGCCATTTCTTCTTCTTGTTATCCTTGGCATTCTCCCCCTGCTTCGGCGTCTGATCGTCCGTCTCGCCTCCGCGGCTGCTGATACGTCGCCACACTCGGTGCCTCCAGCTCTGCTCTTTCTTCTCTGCCTCCTCATTCTCTGCATTCTGAGCTAGTATCTGCCTTTCTCTTTGAGCGCTCTTGCTCTTGTCCTTCTCCTCCTCCTTTTTGCGTTTGTGCTCTTCTGGATGGACAACCTTGGTCTCTGCATCCTTGACATGACTTACACCATGTTTGAACTTCCGCCTCGTCTTGACGTACGCCTCAAGGCCTACGAGCACAGCATATGATCGGGAGATGGAGACTCGCGACATGTCAACTCCGTTATCTTGCATGGAGTGAACAAAAGCTCGGAAGTTCTTCGTCGGAGGTCTGTAATGACCAGACAGGGGAGAGAGCCGGCGGAGCTGCCCATCCTTGATCTTGCAGAGACCTGCAGCAGATATTCTAGAGCCGTGCAGGAATGAGCTGTGCTGAAATGCACCGGATTGCTTAATTCCAATGTATAGACGGAAAGATGTGTCTGCTACCTGCACTTCGGTGAGTCGTGGTAAGACAGACTCAAGGAAGGAGACTTACGAAGATCCACGAATTTGGTTTTACTGAGCCTCGCAGTAGGTGATTCAGTATTGTGGCCGCGGAAACGTACTTTATCTTCGATACGCCTTTCGCTTTGTCCAGATCCTCGTTCACATAATGCTCGCCTTCCACATCACTGTGCTCCAAGCTAGAGTCAGAGTTTGCCGAGGATGCCGAGCGCCTTCTTAAGTTCTTGCTCTGCCCATCATGAAGGAGCTGGCCGTGTGGCCCGTACGCTGGGGTATCGTCATCTTTCGGCACAATGCCGTTCACGCTGTCCTTATACTCCATGGTAGTATTGATCCGCTCGCCGTTCTTTGCCCAGCATAGCCGTCCCTCGCTATCGATCTTGACCAGATAGTTCAGTCGCTCCTCCCGTGATAGGTAGCGCACCTGTTCCTTCTCCAGCCGCTCCCTGGACACCGTGGGATGCTCAAACCGCCGGCCCTCTCCGTAGTCGAGCCAATAGAAGAAGTTCTCGTGCGTTTCCGCCTTCTTCCACTGCTCATGGTACGCTCTAAGGTTCGACCCATAGCGATGCTTCTGGTCAACCATTTCAAGGAAGTACTGGAGGTCCATCATCTTAGCCGTCTTCTCGCGCTCTGCTCGTTCCTCGACCTTCTTCCTTCGATGTTCCGCGCGCTCTTCTTCTGATTGGTCATCTTCCGTGCCCGATGCATCCTCTGGGTCATCCGCTCCCGCTCGCCGTGCTATCTCACCGACGCGCTTCCAGTTCTGACGCGCCGCCTCTGAGTTGGCGCGTTCGTGCTGTTCGGGCGTGGTCAGGGTCTCGCGGAGGGCGGCTTGCTGGGAGCGCGACTTTGGGCGGGTTGCGGCGCGCCATTTGGCTTCGAAGCTTAGTACAGTGCGTGACAAGTAGTGGTCGAACTGCTAACCGTCTCTCACAGCCTGCGCATGGTTAATACGCTGTCGCAACGCCACAGAGTGATTCCGGAATGCTATACCTCTGCCCAGCGTGCGCTAGCATCCAGCCCAATGCCTTTGAGCTGTCTTCGCTCTCTGTATCCGCGGTAATTGCGCTGAATCAGCTGTGCCGCCTCCTCTTCCGTCTGCTGGTCTTTGGGCGCATGATCGCCTGAGCTCCGTGCCGCAACATTCTGCACCTCACTCATACTGCGCCAATACACAGATCAGAATGGCTGTGCATCTTCAGGCAGTGGCTGGGCTGCGCGGGGAAGTATGACAGCAGCAGCACGTTTACGGCGGGGCTAACGCCGGCTGGACGAGAGGCCCCTGCATTATGGAGTCCAGCCCCAGTCGTTCGGTAAGCTCGGCACGCGTCATCGCAAACCTCAACACCAGCGACTATCACCAAACTTCTCTCTCCGGCATGAGCGTGCCGAAGCTGCTTTGCGATGTTACCGATTCGACCTCTTCGAAAACAGGTTTCAATCGGAGGCTCCTTCTCTCGCTCAACCACTGTATTACACACACTATGAATTGTGCTGCATATTTAGCTACTAAGATTAACGTACTCCACGGGCAAGTGGCCCACCCTGCCAAGCCCCCACCAAAATCTACTGTCTTGCACCGTACAAAATGCAACTCTACGGTCTTCAACAGTACTCTACGGTGCTGCACAGTAGATTGAATTAATCAGAGAGTATCTCTTCTACTTGTTTACATGTGCGCAAGTTGTGCCCAGCCTTGCTGCAGCGTCCACAGCGCCTTTGGATTGGCTCACTGCCCTCAGCACGTGCGCTTTTCTTCGCCTTCTTCCCATCACTATGCACTGCAAACTCCTTTAAGGTGGTCAAGCGCACGCCCTCTTCAGCTGTAAGGGTCCCCTCTGCCTGTATACGCTTTCTTTTGCGTGATTTATGGCATGAGGCGGCCTCGTTGGCTGCTTGAGGCTGCTTGACTTGGTCACGCATCAACACCAAGGAATGCGCCGTTATCTCAGTGCCTTTGGTAAGCCAATCAAGGGAGTCAACGATTGAAGTAGGCAAGCTATCTGCATGCCTCTGATTCCTCTCTTGAATTAGCTTCGATTGCGACCCAAATTCTAGAGTATTGCTTGGGGTTTTTGACTCCCAAGGAGCGTTGTCGACGGTGGGTGGTGTGGGCATACAAAGGCAGATGTCAAGCTTCGATATTGAGCTGGGGCTCCATCCTGTAGTAGTAAACAGGGTATTCCCTTCTCCTCAAGTGAATTGATCCATGGGGTAAGCTTTTTAAGTGCACCCTTGCAATGGCGGTAACCATCTATTCCACCATGCCCACGCTTGCCACGTTTGTAGTCATGCTTTGAGGGCACATATTGCTTCTTCCTAGTGTTGTATCTCTTGTTAACTTCACTCTCTTGGAGTATATGAAATGCAGCACAGGCGCTGCCTTGAAGGATATTATCGTCCTGCTTGCGCTGTGCATTCTCCTTCTTCAAAGCCTCCTCTGCAGACTGCTTTTCCTCCTCCGTCTCCTCAAGATATACGTAACAAGGGCCTTTGTAGTCATACCTAAAGGCCCCGTAGAATTAGAGACAACAGTCTCTGCGGTTACGGTCCTTTTCGACGTCATTATCAAAGCGCTCCTCATCCTTACACCACACTCTCAGCATGCCTCTCTCGTCTCTTATCTGAGCTGGAGTCTCATCAGTAAAGACGACGTCCCTAAAGTTAAAGCCAAGGCCATCTCCATACTCGTATTTATCAGGGTTGTGGGCAAGAGCCCACTGTAAGCGCTCTTGTTGTTGAGCATGAGTGAGTGAAGGCTTCCATCCAGGGCGCTGCCTAGCGTACCCAGCATTGTACATGATGTTTTGGTGAAGCGATACACTGAATTTTGGCAGGCCAGCGTTCTCAAAGTCTCCATCCTTGATGGCCTGCCAGCTCTCCTTCTCCCGGCTCTCTCTTGACGCAGTAGTGATAGCTACAACCTGAGCGCACTGCTCATCATCAAGTAGTCGGTGTACACCTCTCTTAGATGGATTATCGAAGCAGCGAGGGTCAATAATAGTTGAATGAAGTTCCAGAGCACGCTCTTTAACCCGCTGGCAAGTCCTAGTTATTGTAGACTTGCTGGCAACACCAGGGCCGAAGAGGTTGGCGCAGTCGTTGTGGGAGAGGCTACCAGCGATGCACGCGCCGGCAATAAATGCGCGTTCAACCGCAGTTAACTCACAACGCGAAGACTTTTTTAGTGTAGGATAGCAGCCCTTACGCTTACAGGGCTTCCTGCGCTGAGTTTGATGCATGTTTCGTTAAGATTGATGGTATTTTGGTGGAGATACGACTAATCTACAAGATGATGTTGATGGTGGAAACATTTGATGAGGTGCGGTGGTCAGTGCGGTGCATGACTAAAAACCAGCTCCTTCGTACGTTAATGCAAGACTTGCGCCCTTTTCTTGATTGGGCGAAAAGTATCAGCACCGATTAGTGGTAGTGTGTCTCGACCATTCGCTGCTCCGGAGACGTCCCCGAAGCTACTAGCGACGTGACGGATGCGCGTGCTTGAGGCTGAGCGTGGCTCACCGGTGGTATCAGCCTCATGAGATACAATTGATGCTTTAGTTGTCTCACCGGGCACCCATTCGCGACTTCTCGCAGTGCCACGAATGAGTGCAGCTCAAGGCAGGAAGGGGTCAGCCTCGCACTCGCACTTCTCGCTTAGGCAACAACCCCTACCCCACTTGTACACCTCACCACGGCTTTCACGTCCACGTTCATCCTTACCTTAATCGCTACAGCTATACCCATCTTTCAAAGGTCTCAGGACAGGGTCAACGAGCACAGCATTGACGTGTCGTGCATACCAATTGCGTGACTTTGCATTTCCACGACCCAGCCTCGCGGCGCCTTCTAGGCTATCGACATGCCATGGCGCTCACCGAAAGAGATATACAAACGCTACAAATTACATCGCGAGAAGAAGAAGCAAAAGGCTCGATTCCAGAAGCACGAAAATCCATCTTCATCAAGGCCTCGTGTGGACAGCAAGGTCGATGCGATCGTTCCATTCTCGCGGAAGGAGATCATCCTAAAGACAAGCACACCAGTGAGGCCTGGTCCACCCTTGAAGCATCATGAGCCTGTGGTCGACCTGTGGGACAAGGTCGACAGCAAGCGAAGAGAGATGTGAGTGTTCCATGTAGTCTGTCTTATTTCTGAACGACATGTATCCGTGTCACACATAATCTCAATCTGACAACCATCTCAGCTCCACTCGCAACCAGCGAGAGTCGCCATTGCTCCGCTTACCATCAGAAGTTCGGAATGTCATATACGAACTCGTTCTAGGAGGCAAGACCTTTAAGTTCAAAGATGCCGTCAACCGAGGCCATGCAAGCATGGTTGCTACAAGCGAGCGACACGTTCTTGGCCTGCTCTACACCTGCCACCAGATATATTCAGAGGCATCACTTCTTCCATACTCGCTGAACACTTTTTCTTTTCGCGAGTTCGACGTCAGCCTCGAGCCCTTTCTGAGCCATCGTCGATTGGCGCACAACCGTGCAATAACATCCATCGAGCTGGTCACATATCAGGCTGCACGCATGTGGGCGGCTCCGGACGGCTTTTCGGAAGACTTCAAGGAAATTGAAGAGACGGAGGTGATATGGAGATTTCCCAACCTAAGAGAGATTCGAGTAATTGTCGATCTTAACGTGTCGCTTTATGTGGTGTATGGCACGCGCGACTTTGATTTTCGCACAATACGACAGGCACAGCGGGATATGGAGGATGCGATAAATGCGATCAACCCGAATATTGTCGTTCGCTTTTTCTGGGCTTGATCATACTGACTGGAACGAGAAAACCAGTTCGTATACTCAGTTCAAGTCCAGAGCAGGTCACCCATTCTGGGGCCAAGATACCACTGGCTCAGGTGCAGCTGCTCTGAGTAGCAGATAAAGGTAGACTGGAGAGGCCGGGTAGCGCCACACATTGCGTGCGGGTCGCTACTGGTAAAGGTGGTAATAACATTTCACCTCGCCTCTCATTGAGTTCGAATACGCTGCTTTCACTTTCGTAGTCAAGTCGCGCTCTTCGAATTTTTTTCTCTACTTCCTCTACATCTTATACTGCGACTATCCGACTATGGCAACTGGTAAGTCTAAGAGGAGGGTGAAGAGGATGATTGCAACACAGCGACTTACACGGTCCCAAACTCTCGGATCACGAATGTCAGTGTCGACCCCAGTTCAACATCAGGCTTGAACGAGAATATATACATGATTCTAACCACGCGAACAGGGCCTTGAGGAACCAGAAACTGTCAACACTACTCCAAATACCGCCCGAGCTGCGCAATATCATCTACAGCTACGTCTTGAAAGGCCATCAGTGGGCTGTCGTGCAACCTTGCGACTGCCACAAACCACGACATGATGACATTGCTCTGCTTCGATTCTGTCGACAGGTCCACGCGGAGAGCGCTCTCCTCGCCTATACTCTCGACACATTCTTCCTCCGCGACATCAATACCAACATAAAGGAAATCAACGCTTTCCTGGCTGCGAGAAGTGTTCCACAACTACAAGTCATGCGGTCGATTTCTTTAGGCTACTCCAAATCCGCAGCTTCAGAGGATGCAAAGTTTCAAGGCTTTAGCTTCCTGGACAAGATGCCGCATCTTCGCACACTGAACATCCAACACAACGGCTACAGATCGCGCGTCCGTGTGAACGGGAATGATCTCCAAGTTCTTACACGCTCAAGGCACGGAACCAGGCCTATCATCAGGACACTTGAGAGCCACTAAGGCTTTTTGAAGCACCATCTTCTTGCTTGGAGACCAAATGCTATCACTTCCACTCGGATTGTACGGAAAAAGGCGCGTGGCACCAAAAGGTTAGCGAATTTGGAAGAGTGGCGAGCCACGTGGACATGAAATGCTTGCATACATGCTTCAATATGGTCCTGCAAGTACAGGGGCTATGAGAAATCTCGTCGAATCTTGGGGAATGTCTGGACTTTTGGATGGGAGATATGTTCAGTTTCGCAGGAGGCGCAGTGCGGGATGGTTCCTGGGTGCTTAGTTGAGATTCAGATTTTACATCGCAAGAAAGAAACTACACATTCTACTGCATTCTTCTCCATCCTAAAACTGTGTCGCGGTCAAGCACGCGCAAAATGCTCGTTGTTCATTCACGAGGCGTGATCGTTGCAATTATCTCGATCGTGGCGTATCCAAGGAAGCATGACCACTACCTTCGCCTTACTCTCCTATGCAAGCTTGATGATAAGGCAAGTCCGGTAAAGGTGAGTACTGGCTGCCAATGAGAGCACGTGCACGTCACGGCGAAGTGATATCCAATGGTGTTCACTCCGTCACTTACACTCGGTCACTTGCTCACCACCCATTCACTCTAGGTATGAAATACTGCATTTCGACTTTGCAGGGTATGCATGATGCGACCGGCTTTTCAAGATACTGACGCGACGCAAGTATGTCGCCAGATCCACAACGAAACCGCCCTGCTTCCTTACAGTGGGAATACTTTCTACCTTGGCTTCATCGACTATCTTAGCAAAGATATCGACATCTTTGTAGGAAATAGAAGTTGCAGCGCACTGCTGGCCATCCGCTCAGCAAGGCTTTCATGTGGCTATGCCTCTCCAGACGAGATTGGTCCAAGTTACAAGAGCCTGAAAAGTATGCCTCGATTTCGAACCTTGCAACTCGATCACTGTTGCCACGTCACGCGCGTTCTTGTCGACGGTAATGATTTGAAAGTACGCATAAAAACACCGCATGCCCCATAGGGTGCATCGCAATATCTGGTATGCACAGAGCTGGAACAAAATATTCCTGGCAGGTAAGCCGACCGCCATAATATCGAATGTGGTAGAACAGCGAGGCGAACAGTATGGATGGTGCACATGGCGCTTGGCACCATGAATGAGGTGTATTAGCCGAAGTAACTTTGGGAGATGCGTCGCGAATCAAAAGCACGAACTCGGAGGGTGTGTTGGAATCGCTCAAAGAAAGGAGAGGATCGAAGGAGCTATGTAGCTTAGCCTCGAATGAGGCGCGGTGCGGCAGGATCTTCGGGCGCTTGATCGAGTCTCGAAATCACATCTTAGCGTAGATACTGCTCAAGCATCGCAGTCTACCCTTGCAAGCAAATAATCTTCTTTCGCAATCAAGGGCGCACAAAGCCTATGAGCTCCAGAAAATTGCCACCCCTACATCCCAGCACATGTCCAGCAGCGGCGGAAAGACAATATTCCACTCATCCGCGATATCTGACGGGCGGAAGGCAACGTTCAGTTCACCTCACTGCCATTTTTGTGTTGTGGAAAATGGGAGCGCAAACGACTTGTCCGCAGCAGGGCCGTTCGTCACGACCATGACCTCAACATTCTGACCAGCCGAACTTCTCGAACCTCCATAAACATTGCACCAAAACTCCATAGCAGCCTCATCAGTTCACCGATATCCACTTCTTCAACCAACCACATATGCTGCGACATGGCCGATACACCGAACCCAACCAGCCCCCTTCTCACACCGCCCCAATCCACAACATTCTCCTCATACATGCAAAGCCACACGCAGACTTGTCCATTCCTCGTCAGCGTAATCTTCGAGTCCGTGTTCGGGTTTGTCAACGAAGCCGGGCCGCCTCATGATGGTATCTGCGCACCAGACAGCCTAGCCCTGAGAATCAGCAGTTCTTTAAATGGTCGAGGCCACTCGCTAGATGGTTCTGCTCTTCACTATTGTGAGGATCGCGGATGTCTTTGGTGATAAGGAGATACGAATGATGAGAGCTGGGAATCGGGAGGAGGAGATTGAGATGGCGGAGTTTGTGCGCGAAAGTCAAGGGTGGGGAGGCTTGAATTGGGGCCCGAGGGAAGACTATTTCAAGAATGTCGTTCAAGCTCTCATGGAGGGCTATGCGGATTTCTGAGTCACTGAATAAGGACAGTCCAATGTTGGTTTTGGAAGGAAGACTTTGATGGGAAGCTCGCGGCTTTGCATATGGATTAGGCAAGCTCAAAAATTGAAATGAGCGAGAATCAACAGGAGAAGCGAACAAGACGTATGCGACCGCTTGCCTTGCTCTTTCACCTTGCGCTTCGTTGTAGCTGCACTTACGCACCTAGGCAGTGCGTCCGTTTGCTTGCGAAAACTTCGCCTCGCGGTGCCAGCTCTTTTCACCGCTCTATGAGCGCACCTCTGCGCGTTCATACCCTCAGATTGCGCAACTCACCTCATCACCACCACGAGAATGCCACCTGCATCAACCTCCATCCCCAGTTCCAACCTCAATACCCCATTCTCACCCCGCTCCACACCCGCCGCTCGCGACCGGGAACTCTTTTGGATCCTCCTCGCCATCAGCCTCATCCTCTTCCTCGAGACCTTCCTGGCAATCGCCTGGATCCGCCGCCACAACCTCGCAAGCAAAGCTCGCTGGAAGCGTCTCCGGGAGCGCGGCGTCGTCATCGTCAGCGGGCCCGCGATCGCTTGGGTCGGTGATCTGCCATTACAACAACAAGTTTCGTACATCAATCTTAGACGGACGGCAGAGGCGTCGAGATATAACATTACGCGCGAGAATGATCGGACGCTGGCTTGAAGGCGCGATGGAGTTTGAAAAGCTTGAGGCATCGGACGTACCGGCGAAAGATATTGACTATCACACTCCTTCGACTTTCTTTGTGCGGATCACGGTATTCGTTGTCATCATCGCCCTTACGATGTCCGCGCTGATGTGGTTCGTTTGTTTCGCGTACGGCAGGAGGCAAAGGAGACTCGGGAATGTGGTGCCGCTGGTCCTGCTGAGAGTTGGTCGCAATGGAAGAGTGAGGACGGAGCGACCGACTCAGGGGCGGCGAACATTGTCGACAAGCTCGGTCTAAAGATTTTCATGGTTCTTGGTCTATCTCTTCCTCTAGACTTGAAATATTCAGGATCTCGGGACGATGGTCCATCCGGGTTTCAGGAATGGTTAGATCGTTTGCGTATTGCTGCTTCCCAATTTGAAAGCCTAATATTCCAATGCAAACGCTCAATGACTATGTCCTCCGGTCCAGGGTCGTGACTGCATGTTTGTTGTGTTCCTCACGTGCTAGCCAGACCTTGCGCCGACCATGCGCCAATGCCATTAGCGTACTGCGTAGCGACTATCACAATACCAACTTTGGGAAAGTGATATCACGAGCCCGAAGTAAGAGCGGCAGGGTCCATGAGGGGTACTTGAATACTTCCGCTTCTTGGTCTTCTCTTCCTCGTTGCAGACAACCCAAGCTCAAACCGCGATCAAGTTCTCAACATCTTCTCCAACAACAATGACCAAAGGTTCCTCGTCTTCGTCGGGCTCCGGCTCCAACTCCACCAGCGGAGGTTACACGGTCACCAGCTCCGGCACCAATAGCCAGGTCTGTCTATCCTTCAACCTTCGTGGACCTCATACTTACACAGCAGCAGGGTAACCACTACTGCTCTCGCGACTACGGCACGAGCGCGTCGAACTCAAATTCGTACCACTATTCAAACTCCGATGGCTCTTATTACTATTCGAATCCCAACGTCAGTCTTGGCCGAAGGTGTGGCGGTAAATTGACGCAAGCTGACCATCAGGCAGGGCTCGACATACTACAACAACGGCAACGGTGGTTCAACACACACTCCTGGCGGCAAATAGACATGATGACTGTGTTGCCGTTGGACGATGCGGGCGGCACGAACCGAGTCCAGGGACCGATTGGTGACTGTGGGCCATTCAGGACATCACATCCATAGCAAACACAGTATAAAGGATAGCAACACAGCTACATAACCCGAAATCCTCGCTGTAAAGATGGTGTGGTATTGGACATTGAGCAACGTCCGAGACTTGCCCACGTGCAGTTGGAGAATACGCGGCTTACCAACCGCATACACCCCACCCCTGCCCTCTCCCCCTGTCCCACCACGCATCGCAATTTCAGCTCACACGCTACCCACACCCTTTCCCCAACCCATTTCCCTTTTTCGGAAGCATCCGCACGATCGGTGAAGCTCATCCACACTCCAGCCTCTCGGCCAATACTTGCGCTTACCCGCGGTCGCGGCCCAAATCGGCCCCCACAAGGCAAAGCAACCGGTGGCTTGAGGTTGCATACACAAGCAAGCTTTGCGATTCTTAGCGCCGTTGTACCGTCCGCGTGCTGGGCGCCTTGAAGTCGTTGATCTAGCCTGGTGATCGTGCGTTTGGGTTGGTGGTTGTGCAAAAATCGGTCGGAAAGAGATGAAGTTGTGTCAGTACTGTATACAGAATATTCTCGAGAGTGGAGAGGCGTGGGAGTATCATCATGGGTCGCACCCTGCGCTTCAAAGTTCGTGTGTTTGGGAGACGGAGGATGGGTTTACAGGGCTGAAGAAGAAGGAATCGTGCTTGTTTTGCTGCACGATGAAGAATGATGTTGATGCTCTTGCGCCACACTTACAAAAGGAAGAGCATGTGAAGGCTTGGCCGGTGTATCGCTGGAATATCAGGAGTTTGTCGAGGATACGTGAGAGTTTGGAAGCGGTTGTTGTGACATTCCGATACGTTCCTCCTGAAGCGGCAGCAGATGGGAAAGTGGGAATAGATTCTGCGCTACCGACGAGAACGTTCTATTTGATTCCTGAAGAAGGTGAGCATACATACATCAGTTTTGAAAATTTTCATATAGCTTTTTTGGAAGCTGATCAAGTTCAAAGTCATATGTGAAGATGTGCTGACGGCTCTGCAGACTTGCAATCCCTCCCGATTGTTGATCAAATCGGCAAGTCGACTGACCCAAAAGTAAACGGCGGGCACCAAATCCGATCCTGGGTCGAGACATGCGACGCAACCCATGAAGACTGTATGAAGCGTCGCAAATCCACGCCCAAAGCAAAGCGTTTCGCCCCAACACGACTACTCGACATCAGCGGCCCACCGCAAACTCCCATCCGACTTATAGAGACATCTAAAACCTCTGTCCAAGGTCCATATTGCTCACTATCACATTGCTGGGGCCCGAAACCGGAGTTCATCAGGCTACTAAACGACAATAGGAAGCGTCATTTGTCAGAAGGTGTAGGCTGGCATCTGCTGCCTAAGAATTTCCAAGAAGCGATTGAAGTTGCGAGAACGCTGGATGTAGGGTACATCTGGATCGACAGTTTGTGTATCATCCAGGATTCGAGTGCTGATTGGGGTCATGAAGCAGGGCTCATGCACCAGGTGTATCGCAATAGCTATTGCAATATCGCGATCGTGGACGCGCCAGATAGTGACAAGGGTGCATTCCGCGTAAGAGACCCTGAGGAGATTGTGCCGGTGCGATATCGCCCCAAGGTTGAATCGGCGTACTTCGGGGAGAACACATGGGCAGTCCTACCCGAGAACTTGTGGGATCGGGGGCTGCTTCAATCGTCTCTGTACGCTCGTGGCTGGGTGTTCCAAGGTAAGTATCACGGTAATCTTCTGCGACCGTCGCTCACATGAAGCAGAACGTATGCTTTCGCCGCGCATATTGCACTTTGCACGGAAGCAAATATTTTGGGATTGTCCATCATTGTCCGCCTGCGAGACACTTCCAGCCGGTTTGCCACCACCAATGGATCATGCTGCTGGGCCAGATCGACACTGGCGCGGCCGCTTACAGGAACCAGAGGATAACCACGAGATGCTGGCTGGAGCGAATGACCAATCGATGGAGGCGTTCTGGAAGACCGCTGTCGAAAAGTACACGAGCTGTAACCTTACTAAAGGAGGTGACAAGCTTATCGCCATGTGGGGCATTGCCAAGCTGGTCCGTGACGCAATGAATGTCGAGTACGGCAATGGGCTTTTTGAAGAGAATCTTGAGGATCAATTGGCGTGGCGAGTCGCGAAGTGTGTATTGACGCAACGACCTAGCGAATCAAAGGAATGGAAGCTAGCCCGCAACATTCCTTCGTGGTCGTGGGCGTCCATGGATGGCACAATCATGGTCGCAGACCGGTTGTCGGATCAGGTCCATTTCAAAGTCACTGATCACCACACTCAACCATTAACGTTTGACTTGGTCGGAGTGAAGCGCTCTGTTCGACTGCCCTTGGCACGACCGAGCGCTGCGCCACTGCCAGTACGTGGTGTTAGTGACAGCGGGCCTGAATTGCAGCGTCGACAGCAAGAACGCGAACGCGAAGATATTGATATGCAGAAGGAGAAGGAGTTCCATAGAAGTAGCAGTCCAGAGAAGATTGACAGGTCCCATCAGCCACTATTTCACAGCAGCTCGATCAGCATCCAGGGACATGTCGGTCGAGGGAAACTCGAACATGTCGACACTAGTGGCGCTTGGCGACTCCAGATCGATGGTGTTCCTGAAGGCATCGTAGAAGCGTTTCCTGACATCAGACCCAACCTGAAAAGTGCCATTTGGGAACAGCCATTCTTCCTTGTCTTAGCCGCAAAACAGGTCATCAAGCCACCAGTGTTCACATTGGTGAATGCAAACAAGACGAGAAGTAGACCTTCGCTTCCGACAATCGCGGAGGGCGGTGATGAAATCGAGGAGGACTTCGACTATGCAGGCCATGGTATCTTGTTGAAGGACACAGGCAACAATCGTTTCCAACGGATTGGGGCATTCCGCTTTCGTGGTGCCAGTGGTAGGGCTTATGAGCAACTACAGCGGACGTATCGACGGGAGGAGATCAAGCCCTCGGACTCGTACACGAGCGAGCGTGGCCGCAAAATCTGGCTAGACTGAGGAAGATGGGTGACTCAAGGTCGAGACAAGATTGGTGTTGCTCGCGCGTCTATAACTGGGACTGGGTCGACCTGGTGATCGCTTCACACGCTATGAAATTTAGGCCCATGCGCGAGTGCCTTTCCGGATGATGTATGCTTGATGAGTATGCTCAGGTACCTGCGGCAAACCAGTGACACTGCGAGAAATCTTATGCGGAGTGACAGCTGTTGGCGCCTCAGCAATATTCTGAGGCTCGAATCGTGCCTTTGGTGCATTCAGCTGTATCGAGGCTCGATGAATCGCACGACGGTATTTCTGTTCGACATAATATATCAGATTCTGGTTGAAGACAGTGAGCCTTTGCGGATTGTCTCGTATGGTTGCTACAAGAAAACCTCTTGTCGGTTCGAGGATCTCCTCCCCACTGCGAATTGCGATGAGCCCAAGGTCCTCCAATTTAGCTCGAAGGTCCGGGATGGATATGCCGTCGTCAAACTCCGCGGACGCGGCCATAGCTGCCAAAGCTATGTCCCTATGGCTGATGTATTGAGCCTCGATCCGTCGAAGTCCCCCATCGAAGATCATGATGATATTTGCGGGCAGTTGGTCTCTCCTCATCTCGAGCTTTTCTAGCGACTCCATCTCGTGAAGCATGTCAAGCCGAGCTTTGGCTATGCCGATATGACCGTAGGAGAACTCAAGGATGTCATCAGCATGCTTCTCTATCGATCTAGTGGCGGTCCCCGTAGTAAGTGACCTCCCAAGGGGAGAAGGAGGAGGCTTGCGAGCGGCGCTGCCGAGCCCAAGATCTCCATGTTCTCTTTCGAGACTCCAGGCAATGAATTTTTTCATTGCATAATCAGGGACTGAAAGACGTATGTTGACATGATCATAGTGTTCATATAGAGCGTCATTGTTGCCACTGCATGCAATTAGTGGAATCGAAAAGAATGGACTTTGCGAACGCTTACCAGTTCTCACAGATTCTTCCTACATTTTTACAGTCGAAACAGAGCAGATCACCACACGTCCTGCAGACTAGGAAGAGACTCGATGGTTCGCGATCCGCTAGAGGGAGTGGATTCTTATCACTCGCACTCTTATGGTTTGTATGATCGCACACCCCAACGTCCTGTTCAAAGACGGCGAATCTTGAGGTCAAAAGTATGCTCAAGCCGGTATTCTGTAGCTGAGCAATCTCTTCTTCCAAAAGCATGCGTAACGTGGAGTCACATCGATCGATGCCATCAACAAGCAGAAACGACCGTGAGCTCCGCAACGCTTGTAGTCGCACGTGGAGAGCATCACGAATGAGCTTCAGTCGATGTCGCAATCTGGTACCCTCTGCAATAGTATCTCGGAAAAGTTCATAGTCGTTGTACAAGTCATCTGACTCGTCACCCTCGATATTCTTATCCTCAGAGAGTTTGAGATACACGGTTTCAAGGAAATCCTCGACAATGCCATTTTCGCGATCTGGCACGTCGGCGGCCAGAAACACAGACACTATTGGGTAGTCTTTGGCCTTGAAATGCGTCTTCAGATGCTGGCTAATCAGGGTGGTTACCGTAGTCTTTAGCTAAGTTAGTTCTGGCTCTAGCATCTTCGTAGGCAACACACCTTTCCAGCCCCGGGCCCACCAATACAATGAAGCTGCCATGTCGTCCTCGCATCTCGCCACGCCGAGAAGATCTCATGGCTGAAGATCCAGTGAAAGACATCTGGCAAGATGTCTGCTGAATTCAGATGCGATGGCTTGAGTGACGGATGCATTGCTGGCTCTGCGTGCTCTCTGAAGAACAGCGGTCGTGCAGTGTTCAGCTGGCTCGCGTCGACCGACCCCGACGTGCACGAGTCAACTGTCAGTATTGGTGATGTCAGCAACCGGTGAAGTAATCTGCATGATGCATGAGGCTTGATTCCCGGGATCGTTAGACACGAGCTCATCTCCACAGCGGGCCACCACAGTTGGGGGCCTGAAACACCCCTGCCGAGCAGTCCAAAATTGGGTGCATCGCAGGTGTGATGTCCGATCTGAGCCCGGGCAGTGTTGGGGGCGCAAACTGAGGTCTAGAAAATTTGAAATGCATCAAAAGGCAATGCTCTACGTAGTCTTTCTCGCGACGGCTCTTTCAACTTCAGTCGGTCCTTACTTTGGGTCCAGTTGTGATGTTGTTCGCTCGCGGCCTTTTGGTGGCCTGCTTCGCAGCCTGCGGGTTCGCCCGCTCCCTCCCGAACAAGGTGCGACCGCGACAGGCATCATCAACGACAGATGCCCCTGATGCGCAAGCAACAATCTGTGGCGATATCGTGGATAGCGTCAACGAAGGTAAGGGCGTTGTTGATAGCTGATGAAAGACGCCCTCTGATATGATGCGATGCTTGAACTGTTTACGCAGTGTGCAGAGGAGAAGAAGGCGCGAGTCGCTGCCGACGCAGTTGTTCTTGGCCCGCATGCGCGTTCTACCTCACTCGCATCCACAGCATCGTCTTTCAACTTGCAATCCTCATACTAACAACACAAAGGCTATCAATTGTTCTGGGCATCTGATGCGTATGCATGTCTGACAAGTGTACCATTCAACGATGCTGTCGCAACCCGCTTCATTAAGTACTGGAACGACACAATCCAATTTCAGAGCACTATCGCATACCTCAAGAATCCACCTGAGGGCTACCAGCAACCTGCTGTCGACGTAGTTGCCGAGCTTAACAGAATCCAGCAACGTGTCAATGAAGGCTCGTACGCCAATCAGTACGACTTCGAGGCAGATTTCCAGCTTTTGACCTATGCCCTTCATGATAGCCACGTCTATCTGACTGCTGGAGTGCTTTCGGCATTCTCCTTCGCAGCACCATACGAGATTGCCTCTGTCTCATCAGACGGCAAGCAGGCACCCAAGGTCTATATCACCGACGATCTTCTCAACAGCGCGAAGGAGGGATGGACACCCTCCGCCATCACGAACATAAACGGCACGGAGGTCAATCAATTCCTGACACAATTCGCCGCGCTCAACGCATGGGGCTATGTCGAACCTCACGCAGAGTGGAATGCGTTGATGTCGAGTCCAACGCTCGATATCCAAGGCGGCTTGACCGTTTTCTCCGGAGCTGCCACGTTCTACCCTGGAGACAATCTCACATATACTTTCGAAAACGGCACATCGCTTGACACATATTGGTTGGCCATATACAACGAGGTCGCAAACTACACTGGGCCATTGACAACTGGTGGTGACTTCTACAACTACTTCGTGCTTGGCCTGCTCCCAGCATCCTTCGATCCGACACTTATTGTGTCACCTACCTACTCAGGCGACAATGTCTCCGAGCCTGCCAACTGGTACAATGCTAGTTTCGGAGCGTTTCCTGAGGATCCTGCTATCGCCCAGGCGGATCTCGGTATCCTTGGTGGGGGCTTCGTCACAGGCTACGTCCTGGAAGACATTTCCACCGGTGTATTGAGCCTTCCAAGCTTTGATGCCATCCCACAAACACTAAGCAACTATAGCTTGGCTGTCAACCAAGCCATTGCAGGTGCTGCTGCAGCCAATCTGACCCGCATCGTCATCGATCTTCAACGAAACCCTGGAGGGGCCACATTGCTACCTTACACCATATTCAAAGCATTCTTTCCAGATCTCTCGCCTTTCGCCGGCAGCAGAAGGCGCAGCTTCCCTTTGGCAAATGTCATCGGCTCAGCCACCACAAAGTACTGGGACGCCCTAGATGAAAATAATGAGGACGACTACAATTTCAAGGCGCAGCTTGCCGCCGATGAATGGGTCATCACCAACCGAATCAATGCTGCCACTGGGAAGAACTTCACTAGCTGGCAGGAGTACCAGGGCCCAGTAAATGCGAATGGCGATGCATTTTCGCTGACAGAGCGATACGATCTCGCCAATGTGGTCTTCGATATCGTACGTATAATTGGGTTCGATGTGCCCATGCCCGACTGACAGCTGCTGCAGGCCGCCTTCGACGAATACTATCCAGTGATGTATCTACCAAATAAGACAGCTTGGCCCTTCCAGGAGCGGATTTTTAACCCCGACCAAATCGTCCTTCTTACTGACGGCCTTTGCGCATCCGCGTGCTCGCTCTTCGTAGAGATGATGACCCGGGCTGGTGTCAAAACAATTGTTGCAGGAGGTCATCCCAAGACAGGTCCGATGCAGACCGCTAGTGGCACTCGTGGAGCCATTGTCTACTCTGCGTTCGACCTTGATGATGACATGACCTTCGCTAGTAGTATCGACAATACGGCCGAGGCAACCCTCCCTCAAATTCGCGATACCGGTGTCTACACCAAGGCTGCAGGCTTCAACGTTCGAGATCAGATCAGGAAAGACGAGACTACTCCGCTGCAATTCAAATATGAAGCCGCTGACTGTCGTATCTACTACACCATCGCGAACATCTACAATATGACCCAGCTGTGGCACGATGCCGCTACTGCTGCCTTCATCGATCCGTCCAATTGTGTCGATGGCTCGAGGGGTTTTTCGACAACCAATAACACCAGTCCCAACACACCACCGAAACGTCAATCGCAGAAGCCAATTCTCAGCCTCGACACCAACTCCGTCAAGCAAGTCCGCTTCGATGATGACCCGAATGACGGCTACCGAAGCGCACTCGGCAAACCAGTTGGCGGCAACGACATCTCCATTTGTCCTTCGAATGGCGTCTGTCCAGACGGCAAGTCGCAATGCAGATCCATATCGATCACCTGCTCTGGTGAGGGTCAAAAAGAAGTCAAGGCCTGTCTACCACCATGCACAAATCGCAAGGGTTCAACTAGCTGTCCAGGAGTATGCAACATCTTGCAAACGCAGGAGAGCAAAAAAGTTGGTCTAAATAAGCAAGCAACTTTTAGCGAGAACTTGTACAGCGGCCTTTGTTACCCGCAAGTTGGGACGAGGAAGTTGGGCTGTGCAAACAACCCGACAACACAATAGACTCTATGCCATGAGTCAATACACGATGATATTCTCGTACTACGTCATTCTGGAATTTGTCTCCAAGTGAACGCATCTACACACGAGAACAAAACTCACAATATTAGCCATCATGGAAATTGACTAGGCCACCGTATTTGCATGTCCATCCTTGATTTCAGTCGTCATTGCTTCCCTGCGTTGCAAATTTCAGAAAGTGCGTATCTCACATGATAATGCTTAGATGTTAGTGTCGAAGTAGTAACCTCGAACACTCGGACGCTGCACAATCTTTACACTTGTGCACCATTTACCTCGTTCATTGCTGGCATGTGTCAACACCTAAATGACAGGTAGCATGCTCACTGTCGTCACGCCAGCCTGCACTCCAAATTCATTCCATGAGTGAAACTTCACCGCAAGCGAACCGCCAGGAATCATCAGATCACCATGGCCCTAACTACAATGAAACTCACATCCATCCTCATGCGTCCTTCGGCGCCCACGTACTCTTATCCCTCAACATCTCCACAAACATAATGTCGAGCGACCAACGCCAGCGCATAGCAGACCTGAACGCTCACGCGTTCGCCAATACGCGCCTCATCACTGACTTGTCGCGGCGCAACCACGAGCTCAGGACCGAGCATGAGCAGCAGCAAAAGCTCCTAGCGAAGTTCCGTGAGGAGCTGGGAGATGTAAAAGCCCTCACACGTCTCGAGAAGTTAGATGTCGACGACTTGAGCGATACTGATCTCGAGAATGCCGGATATGACACTACGGCGGCTCCCACGGCCAGGTCACCACACCAAGATATTCAAACACTGCCACTACTAGCCAGAATGACAGACAAACATGTCCGCTTGCGCCACCCCCGTTCCCGTCCTCGATATCGAATCCATCACCGCAGCCAAGCCAGCCTCCGACGCCGTTCTACGTCGCTGCGCGCATGGCGCCGCCGTTGCGTCTGTCGTTCATCATACCGGGCATAAAAGGCGAGACATTGCATGTACCGATTAAGATGATCGACTTGGCGTTCATATTGGAGCGCAGGCTGGAGAAGAAGGGGTGGAGAAAAGCAAACGTACAGCAAAGTGTGCTGGATTTCCTGGAGGTGCCTTTGATAAGGGCGGACTGGCAAGGTGGGGTGGAGGTTGGAAATCTACTTAAGGACTAGGAGGTAGATGAAAACGTGTTGTTGATCCATGTAAGCTTTTAACCCGCCAGTCGCTATGCAGACCTTTTTTTATCATGCAAGATATATATAACAACGCAACACATTTTCCTTCCCACTAAATCACACATGTCTTCTCCGCCTTCACCACTTCTACTTCACAGCCTCCCTCTCCACCCCCTCCGCAACCCACCGCCCCCCAAACGCTTCCTGCAACACCCTCAATCTCGAGAAAAACACATCATCATCCACATACGCGCCCTTGAGCCACCGCTCTCCTTTGGTCGCATCAAACGCCCTCCTGGCATGCAGCACCCTCCTATTATCGAAAACCACACACTCGCCCTCATTCAGGCGATACTCGAACAAATTCTCCTCACTTGCTAGCAACTTCTCATACGCATGGCTCGCAGCGACGAAGTTCCGTAGCGAGGTGGCGTTGTTCGATCCGATGCGCGCTTCAAACGGGCCCTGGAATGGCGGCGACCAGTTTACGCGTCGGATCAAGGAGGCGAGATTCGTGGGGTCGGAGTATTTTGGGTACGGGAAGAGATCGATGATGGGGCGGGTGAAGTGGTAGTGTTGCGTGGGGTGGTGGTAGTGATATGTTACTGGGAATGTACACAGAGTGCGGAAGTGGCCGACGGATTGCCGGTGTAGTTGGTGCGCGGCGTGGAAGGAGTCGCTGAAGAAGGATGCGCCGCCGGGTGTGCGGGCGCGTAGAGAGTGCAGGAGTTGGAGATGGGGCGGGTTCGAGGTGTATAAGAGGTCCATGTGTAGGCCGAGGAATTGGGGCGTGTAGGCTATGTTTTCGGCTTGGAGTTTGGAGCGGACGTCCCAGGTGTGGCCGTAGAAGGTGTCTTTGAGAGTGCCGATTCGTGAGGCGAGGTGGACGACAGATTCTTCCGAGTCGGGGACGTTTCTGAGGAAGAGCAGGCCGTATTGGTTGAGGTGTGTGAGGGCGTCGAATAGCGTCGAGTCTTGGGTCATGTACTCGTTGTAGTCGACCCATCTGTTGTCCTTTGTGATTTTTCGTTTGTCCCAGAGGACCCGGTCGTCTTGTCGCACGCCGCCTCTGAGTTCGATTTCTGTATTGAGTGCCCTCCGTAACCAGTCGATGGAGTGTCGTGTGCGATGCTCTGGTCCATAGCCCTTGACGTCACTGCTCCATTCGAGCTCTATCGATGTCCCCTTTTCCTCATCGACGACTGTTTTACAGCTGCCCTCAAGATCCTCCGGGATATCCGAGGTTTGAAATAGCTTCTGCTTGCTGTGTGGATCCATGCATTGTGGGCACGTGCAGCTGTCGCGCAAGAAGACGGTGTCGAGCACTCTTGGATCGCCATCGATATTCACCGCGATGTGTTTTGCTGGCTTTCCATCCATTTGACCAATGTTTGATTCATCGTGCACCAAATGTTCCTGTTCTTTACTCTCTCTCAATTTTCGCTGTGCCGCCTCGTCCACTTTGGTTGGTCGTCGCGGGCCATGTGTGTCAACGGTCCAATTGGCGTGCTCGGCTGCACTCGGACTTTGACTCCAGAAGCTTTTGAAGAAGAATTGTCGTCTCTGCGCGGAAGATTTTCCTGTCAAGCTGGCTACTCTCCTCGAAGACACGTTGCGCAATGGGATCTTGGTAGAAATGTTCAATGACATGGTGCTGGCTGGTGTTACTCTTGTCGCAGCGCAGAGCCGCGGGGTCTTCTTCCCTTTTCAAAAGCCGGCCTTGGAAACTTTGACCCGAGCGACCGAGGCTTTCAACCTCCACCGCGAAGCCATTTCTCCGGCATCTCCCTT
This sequence comes from Setomelanomma holmii, assembly GCA_010015745.1. NCBI lineage: Eukaryota > Fungi > Ascomycota > Dothideomycetes > Pleosporales > Phaeosphaeriaceae > Setomelanomma > Setomelanomma holmii. Next base: position 865,247 of record ML978156.1, read on the forward strand.
TTAACGCGCACCACCGGCAGTCGGGCATAGCGTGTGGCATCGTGGCACGTGTGCACGTCACGATCGAGGCGCTGGGCGCATGTCTGAGGCCGTCGCACAGCTCAAGCATGAGGTAACGTGTTTACGCTGCGTATGCGACACGTGTGGGGACCATAGCTGATGGCAGGTTATATAGGGCTCGCAGCGTCAGGTAGTGGTTGCTGGTGCCGTTGCAGGCCTGGTGTCGCGGTACGTGAACCCAAATATTCAAGTGTTTGTGTGCAACGCTGATGTCGCGATAGTTTCGTGATTGCTCCCCTCGACGTCATCAAGATCCGTCTGCAGCTTCAGATCCACTCGCTTTCCGATCCTACCAGCTATCGCGGCCTCCATGGACCCGTGTATAAAGGGACGTTGGGCACTCTCAAGCAGATTCTGCGCGAGGAAGGCCTCACAGGATTGTGGAAGGGCAATATCCCAGCTGAGCTACTGTACTTGACGTACGGCAGCGTACAGTTCTCAGCATACACGTCGATATCGCACCTCTTGGAGACCATTCCAGAGCCATACGCGCTTCCGAACGCTGCAACGTCGTTCGTTAGCGGCGCTGCTGCTGGTGCGGCTGCGACGACTGTCACATACCCACTCGACCTCCTGCGCACGCGTTTTGCTGCTCAGGGCAATGACCGTGTGTACACGTCGATCTTGTCGTCCGTGAAGAGCATCGCTCAACATGAAGGCCCTAGAGGATTCTTCCGCGGCCTCGGAGCGGGTGTCAGTCAAATTGTTCCGTACATGGGCCTCTTCTTTGCCAGCTACGAAAGCTTGAAGCCAGTCATGGCAAGCTCGCCTGTGCCGTTGCCGCTTGGAAGCTCAGATGCTGTGGCTGGTATTGTCGCCAGTGTGCTTTCGAAGACTGTTGTGTATCCACTTGACACTACACGAAAGCGGCTGCAGGTTCAGGGACCACACCGAGAAAGATATGTGCATCGAAACATACCCACCTACAGCGGCGTTCTTATGACGCTGCGGCAAATATGGAAGAACGAAGGCCGGCGCGGCATGTATCGTGGTTTGACGGTCAGTCTGCTCAAGGCTGCACCCGCCAGCGCGGTAACGATGTGGACATATGAAAGAGCTGTGGGTATAATGCTAGCATTCGAGGACGAATCGAACTCGTAGGATCATCCGACCCAGTTCGTGAGCCCTGGATGTTGGACCTCTTACATATCGTCTCTTCTTTACTTCTAAGCACGGCGCATCCTCTTTGCCACGAAATTTCTCTAAGCCACAGCTCCATCATACCACTCACGTCTTGCCTTGATATCAGTGCGCTTGAAGGAGGGCACTTCTATCTTAGTCCCACCAGTCGCGTGGATCCAATCGCGGAATCTCTTGCAATTCGCCAAGATCACATCGAGATCCGCACCAGGAGGCTGGCGTACTGTCGTATATGGGACCAACTTCAAGCACTTCAAGCCTGCCAACAGCGCAGCGAATTCTTCTTCCTCCGTTTCATCCATGAAGTCTCCGAGGCCAAGCTTGTCTCCCCAGTCGATCCGCACGTGGACTTTTCTCAGCGCTCCACGCTGCTTGGCCGTGAATGTTCGCAACGCGTGCGCAAACGATTCTAGACTGTCGAAGTGGAAAGAGTTGCAACTATACAGGGGCATGGCGGCCTCGTAGTACGCCTGGCGACACACGCGTAGGAAGTCCATGCCAGTGGGCCGAATCGACCGCCCGTGTAGCTTGTTGCCGTATCGTCCACGGCCCAGCTTCTTCCGCAGGAGGGAGAAGGTGCCGGCGGTGAAGCATAGACGTAAATCTGGTTGCGGAGTTCTGCTGGAAGTTGAAAGAAAGGTGAGGAAGGATTAGTGGTGCCGTATGCGCTGGTGGGAGCGTTAGACGTGGTATAACAAGCTGTTCGAGAACGCTCACGGCTTGCGGATTCTGGCGGAAAGCCTGGTAGGCATAGTGGGTGATTGAAAATACTCGGTACGAGTTGAGGGGTCGTGAGGAAAGGAAGAGCTGTGGAACAGGTTTGCACGGTGAGCTGGGGATTTTAATCCTACTCGATATCTCCTTACTCTGAAGAAATGCTAGCCTGGTTATCGCGACAGTGCAATCACCTTAAAGTGCTGTTGCGCAACGTGCGGTCATCAAGGTAAGCAATCTTGATCTCAACATCTTTCGAAATCATGGCTGACTTCATGCAGGACTTGCACATCCATTTCAAGTACGCTGGTATGGCCGGACTCGGCGCGTGGTTAGACCAACACAAAGCAGGAGATGTCATGTTTGCCCTCCTCTTTCCGGGCGTGAGATACTTGACGCTGGATATCCCATACCAGGCTTGCAGTCCGACGTATGGCCTGTTAGATGAGAAGGACACGGCTGCTATGGCGCAGAAGGAATTGTTGGTTCCCTGGGCGTCTACGAGCGAGCCCATGGAACGTGTAGGTACAGAGCATTGATTGGGGTATGAATTCATTCCACTTTGACATACCTTCTGCATCGATCACAGATGAACGATTTGGTGTGTCGGCGGAGGTTGAAAAGAAGTCTTGTTATGAAGTTTGATAAGGGCAGAATGATTGAAGAATATTATCGGGCGCGCTACGGTGATAAACATACTGGCATATCCGGAGACTGCTGAGATTGTGATGCTACATACTTCATGTCTATATCGCTGCATTACCTCCATCTGACACACAGTTGGGTCTTCCCTTTTCAAGCAACAAAATACCACGACGCAGGATCATGCATGCACCTCTGGAATTGCTTTTAACCAAGCCCCACATCTTGCATCTGGAGCACTGCTCGATTCTCGCAACTCGTCGAGTAGCTGACTTTCATGATCTCACGGGACCATCTGTGCCTTTATCTCAATGAGCTGTCCATCACCATCAAAGCGCCGGACCTCAAGCTCAACACCCGGCTTACCCTTAACCCATGCAGCGATTTGTTCTATCTGAGGATTAAGGAAACACTGCCATAGGAGATCTGTGTCGCGGGGTGTAGACTCTGAAACAGAGAGCATGTGGACATCGAACACCACATGTCGTACTTCTGGAAGCAGAATCTTTAGCTTCACTTGGTCTATAACATCTAGAAATGTAGGGATGCCGATCTTATCGTTGAATGTTGTCTTGAGGTGCAGTTGTGTGATAGATAAGCGTATATTGAGGGGAACGGCCCAGACTCGAGCGAAAGAAGTGAGGGCGTTGAAGCGCAGAGCCGCGTATTGTAAGCGTAGCTTCTTGGTCTCGGAGTAGATCTGCCGACATGTGTGGAGGAGTGCGTCGCGGTGTGGGTCGTCAGTGCGATGAACGGGTTGGGGGATCAGGCGCAGCTGTTTCTTCGTGTTCTTGGACACGAAGGAATAGGTCTGGCTGCTGAAGACGCAGGCGTAGACTTCATTGCGAATCTCTCCAGGGAGATCGAGGAAAGAGGTGGTGCGGCCTTGTTACATGCTATGAACTGGTCAGCAAAGAATATGGGGTAGTGATTGATTGGTACCTACGACATTTTGTGCTAGTTGTTTGGTTGTGGAAGCGGTGTTGGTAGAGTTGTGCGTGAAATAAGCAAAGTTGAGTCCTCGGTGATGGAAGCTGAAAGGAATGGGAAAAATTGCAAGATCGGGCGACGATATTTTATACTCGAAGGCTTCGAAGGCAAACACTTGGGGCGTGCACGAGCTATTACTTTAGACACGTGGCAGTTGCTTTCAACATGCTTGGCAGGCATGGCAGTGAAGAGGTGAATCATCTCTATCTAGGTAGTCTGGCACTCCCCATGCTGCTGATCAGAACGGCGAGTGCTTAGTATGCAATATCACACCAGCGGACTGCCGGCCTTCAGGGGCTTACGGTGCCCGATAACGTTTCGTACAAGAAAGTTGTAGTATGAATACATGGAATTGGCTGATTGGAAGGTCTTAGGACTTAGTCTAGCATTGAATTTCTTCTCGCAGCGCTTACATCAAGTTAGCGCGGAGTAGACTAGTCCCGCTGCACTTGGCTTTCAGCCGACACATCAAAGCAGTCATCAAAAGTCCAGTACCCACCCAGAAAAGTGTCCGTGTCCAAACTGAGGCCAGATCTCCTGCCCATACGTGCGCAACTCCACGTGCAAAGGTCTCGTCGCAGATACCCATGCTACTAGCTTGCTCTCGGTATGGTTAACGATCATGCTGGCAGGATCGGTCGCATCAGACTCGAAAGCGTTGTAGGCAAATTCTAGTGTTACGCGATTCACTTTTGGGAAGAGTTCGAGGAATGTCGTTTAGGAAGTGTCGTGAGTGTCTGTCCATGAGCTGATACTGTTCGTGTCGCTTAGACAATTGTCGAGTTGTATATGCAAGTTCTGAAAGCATCAGTGGCGGTTCCGGAGAGAGATGTCAGAGGGGTGTGTTAACCTGAATCACGCCGTACTGCTCAGCGGAAGCGTGGCTTAACATTAGTGCAAATGCTGAGAAGCTCTTTAGGAGCAGCGTGTTCAAGGCAAATGGCAGGACCTTGGCTTTTTGATGTATCTGCTTACACATCCCCAGAACTGAGAGAGTGGGCAGGGAGGGCTTGTCTTTGTGTTCGTAGTCTTAAGGGTGGCCGGCGAGGGCAAGATCTTGCTGGTGAGAGATATCATAAGTAAAGATGTTGTGCTAGATCATGCTCCGCACTTCTCCTGGCAGGTTGAGGAACAAGGTGGAGCTGTACGTGTCTCGCAGTGTTCTGAAAGCAGAAATCAGCTGAGGTTACAAAGCAGTAGTTGAATTGCACTTACGACATCTTGTTTTTGACTATGAAAAGAGTGTTCGTTGAGATTGATTGCGAGATCCGCAGTATCGAGGTCGCAGTGATGGGAGATGAGCGCAAAGCAAGAGCTGCAGGATAGAAGGAACATGTATAGGTTGCTGAGAGCGTGAATCTTTGGATTCTACACGACGACCTTTTGTGATGACTTCCCCTCACCGGCACCGCCTGTTCGCAAGTTTGCATTCTCTTTCACCAAACTCCTCGAAGCTGCATAGTGACCAAAGTCTCACCGCCACACGATCTCCACGTCCTTGCCCAAATGGACACGCATCCAGGATCGCGCGCTTCGCGGTTGCTTCTGATATGTCAACGACGTCGTTAGTCGAATAATCGCGTTCGCACTTACATGGCGCTCTGGTATTGATCCGAAGTAGATGTCATCTCCATCCTGGATAGCACAGGCGGGAAGTGTCTTTGCTTTCGAAATACCTGGGTTGAACGCCGTGGTGTGCATCCAAGGGTCAACGTGAGAGTTGATGGAATAGTTGCAATGTACTTGGCAGATGACCACTGCTGAGAAAATAGACTCCGTGGGCTTTATATCTGTGGGTCCCATTCAAAGGGCTTTCACGGGCGCGAAAGTGGGCCGATTGCCATCAAGTGGACCTCTCTATCCCTCACGCTGCCGCTTGCTGCTTTTTCTTGGCGAACAGTACCGCCTTGTGCCTTCGTTCCTCGAACCCTGCGCTCTCGCCGCGATGCCCCTCCATCCAGCAGTTCTGGCAGTATAGATCGTTGTCGCACCCAAGGCACCGGAGAGTAGCGTCATCCTGACATATGATGCACCAAGTGTCTATCTCGTCATCGATACTCTTTTGCAAATTCGAGCCAATTGCTGGCTTCTTTCGAGGCGAGAAGGATGGTGCAGACGGCAAGCCTAGCGAATCAGTTTGGGAAGGCGAGGGAGCTGCCAAGGCCGCAAGACGAGCTGTAAAGGCGTCTTCGATGGCTTGCGTGCGGTCAAAGTCATCCTCGGGCATAGCAGTGGGAGCAGAAGGCAGTTTGAGGCCAGCGTCACCCATCTCAGTCCCACTACCGTCCTTTGCGCCTCCTGAAACTGGATCATGGTCTTCTGGTGGTGGTGATGGCGGATCATATTTCTTACTAATCTCCAGCTCAGCCATGACTCTCGCAATAACGTCGTCTGCCTCCTCAGCTTCCGTCGGTTTCTTGCCCTCGCCATCTTCTCCATCAGACACGTCGTCTCTGCTATAGGTCTTTATAGTGCCGCTACCGACGTTGACTTCTATGCTCTCCCAGTCTGTGAACTCTTCCTTGTTGGCCAGAATCTTCTTTGATTGTTGCGCATCTTGCGCTCTGCTGTTCACTACTTCTGGCAATATCGTCTTCATGTCTCGTAACAGCTTGCCCACATCCTGCTGTTCCTTGTTCGATACGTCCCAATCCTTCCTGTCGCCGACTGCTCCATTCAGCTCTCCTAACAGCTCCTCGAGGCTCCTTTCATCTTCCTCGTTAAATTCGACCTTGTCGCCTCCAATACCCTCAGCGATAACTGCAAGGTAGTTAGGCGCGCCGGGAGCGGCTAGCGGCGCACCCACATCGTTCGTAGAGGTCGTTCGTGATGGCTGCGGCGAGAATGAGGGTGAAGCTGAACCCAAACGTGCAAAACGAGCTGCGAGGTCATCCGGTGGCTTGGGAGAGGTGGAGGGAGCTATGGAAGAGTTGTAGTTGGTGTCAAGGCTCACGCTGGACTTCTTGAGCGCATTGAGCCGGGCGAGAAAGTCCTCATCTGATGGCATCGCACGTCACAGCACACAAAAATGAAAACTTGTGATGAGTGTGTTAAATTGCACTATTAAGTCGTTTGTTGGTGTTGTTGTGGGGCGGAGGTTGAGATGGCGGTTTCGGCCTCGGGGGTGTGCGGAGTTGGAGCTTGGGCGAAGCTTGACGCGTTGCGGGGCATCAACACCTCGACGTCTCCTCCACCACCAGCAAATATCTATCATACACAGAAGTGCGATGTTGAAGTGCCGTCAAACTCCTGGCTTGAGACAAGAATACTACCTGTCATTGGCCACTTGGTGAACTATCTCACTACTTCCGATGCTCTTCCATCTGGAAGGCATTGGACTGGGGTCTGCTGACATCATAGGTCGCGACTTCCGAAGCTATCCCTCCAGTCATTCGACTCGAACATTGCGTGCTCTTGCATGAGTCTCTGAACAGTATTCAAATACATTCAGACCCAGCATAGATCTGTTTCCGACAGCGACCTCCTTCCCTTCAACCACATAAGCCCCTCAAATTAGCCGTCAAACAGCACACAATGGCTCTCGCACCAAAGTTCGCGGGCCAGAAATTGGCATCTAGTGCAATCCAACCAAAGGCTGTGCATACACTTGAGATCTGTAGGACGATCACATCAAGGTCATCCGAAATCAGCTGACGTCTACATACAGACCTCGATTACGTTTGCCCGTTCAGCGCCAAGATCTTCAAGACAGTCTACACTACAGATCTTCGCAAGACACTCCTCGAGAAGTATGGCGACCGCGTTGTGACCATCTTTCGACAGCAGATTCAACCTTGGCACCCGAGCTCCACCCTCGTCCACGAAGCGGGCTATGCTGTCCAGAAGGTCGACCCCTCAAAATTTTACGAGTTCAGCGCTCTCTTGTTTGAAAAGCAGACAGACTTCTTCGACGTGAACGTAGTCAACGAGACCAGGAACAACACATACAAGCGCTTGGCCCAAATTGCTGGCAGGGTCGGTGTGGATGAGAAGAAGGTGTACGACCTGCTCGAAATCAGTGACAAGCCGGGCGAAGACGGAAGCTTGAATTCGGGCAACAAGGTGACAGATGACGTTAAGATTCAAGTCAAGGCGAACAGGCTGACTGGCGTGCACGTGACGCCGACGGTGGTGTTTGATGGCGTCGTAGCGAATGAGATCTCGAGTAGCTGGTCGGAGAAGCAGTGGGAAGAGTGGCTGGAGAAGAACGCCAAATGACTACCAGGTGGGCGGACACAAGCAATGCTTTGAGGATTCGCTAGGCAATGCATGGTACTTATTCAGGCGAGAACGACAGAGGAGTGACGTCAGTGCAATTAAGATCTTGCCTTCGTTTATGAATCGCGCCTTCTTTCGTAGGTCCAGCCCCACACCTAGATGACCCAGCAGCAGCTCACACGACTTTGCCAAAGCAACCTCAAGACCAGGAGATCCAACATACAGCAATCGAGTGTTGTACCTCGACCTGAACTTCAAGCGGGCCATGAGCGACATTATGTGGGTTGCGGGGTCCAAAAGTTGTTGCGACATTGCTAGCAAGATCACAGCGCCGAGCGCAACACCCGCGAGTCACCACTCTTGCGCCTACCGGGCGAGATCAGGAACAACATCTACAGATATGTCGTCGAAATCAACACCGTTATAATAAAGGGACCATGCTCCCCCTCGTGGAGCGACATACTGGCTCTCGCTCCGCACATTGAGCATGAGCGACGTACTGGCTCTCGACCCGCACGTTTGGGCGAATCTCTTCGTGAGCCATCAAGTGTATCACGAAGTAAAACTACTCCCGTTCTCACTGAACCCGCCGTTCTTTCACGAAATTCGAGTTCTCTCAGTTGCTGGCCTCTCTTGCTTCAACAAGGACCAGATTCGCGAGATCAAGAGCCTTTCAGTCATGGTCGATGTCCAAGGCAACCTCGTCATCGACTACCTGAAAGTAGCACGCGTTTACAAGCTGCTCGTCAACGATCTACTTCCGGCTTTGCGATCTCTACACATCGAAGTGTTTCCACCTCTACCGGCAGTCAGGGAAGTCAACAGGCACCTACCGCTCCTGCATGAATACACTGAAGAGCAATGCGGAAGGTTGGCACAACTGAAGGCGTGGATCTTGGATACTAGTGACGAAAAAGTTCAGCTTGAGACCGGTCCGCTGAGGTGTTGCGAGTCGGGGCGCTGCGAAGACTAGCAGAGAGCGCAGCGGCGTGCAATCTCCATGGAAGCCTAAGGAAAAAGCAAACTTTGAACATGGCATGAAGATTTGGACTCCAACAGGGAACAAGAGCTTGCAGATAGCAAGGGACAAATATCAGATGTGCGACAGAGGATTACTGTGAGCCTAATCGGACAATTCTTGCCAACAACTGATGGGGTCAACTGAGAAGTCAATTCGCTATGTTTGCCATTCTCGATCGTGAGTTGGCGCCTTCCTCAATCTACCTAGGCGGCTTTGGTCAAATCACAACAACCCCGCATCGCAAAATGAACAGCAAAGTACAAAAGTCAACATGCTACCCCGGAGGAGCTCTAACAGTCCGTTGCATAACAACAGGTGAGTTCGACAGGGAAACCTATGCTTTGCTTGGTTGATCACACTGCAGCTCCGAGAGCAACAGGTGCGAGTCACCACTATTGCGGCTGCCCGGTGAGATCAGAGATGAAGTATTTGCTTACATCTTTTCAGGCATGAGGCTGCCTCTTGCTGGCTCGTTCGATGCGACTCGCGGCGACATACATAACATGTGCGGCAACGACCTTGCTCTTGTGACAGTCTGTCGCCAGATCTATCGCGAAACACGTGTCCTGCCCTTCTCTTCAAGCACTTGGGTGCTTCCCACCCTTGAGACTCTATCCCCTGGCAATCTTTGCCGTTTCCAGGAGTTTCAGCTTAAAGCAATTAAACACCTTTCACGTCGAGCACACTCTGGGAGATTACATCAGGAAAGACGGCTATCTTGAAGTGTTGAAAGATCGGGGCGTGCCCTTGCGCGATATGTTGCCTGGTGTAGAGAGGATCTATCTGTTCGTTCATGCCCGCGAGCCTGACTTTACTTTTAGCAATGGTCAGATGTTATCGTCGAAGGAGGAGGACGAGGCAGAACAGCGGGAGGACCTCGGAAACTTGAAGGCCTGGATGTTGGAGGGTAGTGTTGGAAAGATTTGCATCGAGTCAAATTTACGGTAGTATGATGATATTTGGGCCAAGGCAGCAGGAAGTGAAGATGGAAAGGAGGCCTATTATGTCCGAGACCAGGACTGCAGCTGTCACAAGGTGAAGGCAGCAGCCAATGCTGCCGTGTCTCCCACTCTTTAACCTCACTTCAACTTCATCTGCCTCAGTCCCTCTATACTTCTAGCCCGCTTCCTTCACAGTATAGCTCGTACACCTACAAGCGACGCTACTTCCTGGACACAAACAGATATGGACGCACCAGGCGAACCGCCGACGGAGGCAATGTATGTTCGAGTGTCGAATGTATCAGAGCTTTGCTGACATCTCAGCAGTACTGATCGTAACGCGCGCAAGTCACCGCTCTTGCAGCTTCCGGCAGAAGTTAAGAACGAGATATATGGCTACGTAATCGGAGGCAGAGACATTAACCTCGCGGGCTATCGCACTGTCCACCATCCAGACATTGCATTACTCGTTGTTTGTCGTCAAATCTATCAGGATACTCGCTTGCTTCCTTTCGCGCTGAACCATGGGACTGTCACCAATCTCCTTGGGCTCAAGGTCGATTGCCTTTTCCTCTTCAAAGACTTCCAACGGCTCTCAATTCGGCACGTTCGTCTGGAGCAAGCCTGGTCCGTTGTGCATGAGTGTCTCGACGACATGGAAACCCAGGGTTTATCCTTCCGCGACATACTGCCCGGCGTTGTCAGTGTACACCTGGACATGTATGAAGATGAAAGGGCGCCCGCGTTCTTCTCATCAGACATGTCTATTATCTCAGACACGGCTTTGCTCCCATGGCGGTCATCACGGTCAGATTGGAGGAAATTACGAGGTTTCGCTTTGAAGAAGGAGGTGATGTATCTGAAAGCATGGATGCTGAGTGACAGCGTGGGGAAAAGACCTATTGAGGTCTTTACCACGAACGATCGAGATAGGAAGAACACGCTGGGCTAGGACAAGCCAGACCGCATAGTGGCTATTGGAAGCCATGATCGAATGGAAGTGAGCATGAGCGAGCACAAAATAGCATACCAGGAGACTGGGAACATCGAAATCGTGATCTGCGCCTTCTTGGCACGCTCTCACCTTGGTACAGCATACAAATAGCTCTCTGGATGATATAATCACAAACGATCTTTCCAAATACACCTTTACTTCCTCACTTCTGCACTTATCTCGTCCGCTCCAACAGCAAGTCTATATTACTCGACGTCCCACAAAGCACTTTGCAACAACGGTGCGACATGGCAGAGGCAACAGACATCAGGACCATCAATAAGAATCGCGAAGACGACATGCATGTTCTCATTTTCAGTCGACCACACGATTGCTAATGTCAGATAGCATGGAGCACAATGCGCGCGAGTCGCTATTCTTACGCCTGTCTGTCGAAATCCAAAATAAGATCTATGGCTACGTACTCGGTGGCAAGATATGGTCTCTAGGCGAAAACCGCTTTGGAGAAGATACGCGCCGCATATATCGGGAGAGTCCAGCCCGCGACCCTGGCGACCGAAGTCGAGAATATAACGCCTTGCTCCTCGTGTCACGTCAAATCCACCAAGAGGCACAACTCCTACCATTTGAACTCAACACATTCGATCTTGGCGATTTAGAGGTCGTCGACTATATGATTGAGGAATTCACTGCGGTCCAGATCGGTGCCATCAGGCGAGTCAGCTTGGGCTTCGATCAATTCCTTCGGTTTTACAATTCACGTCTCATCAGCGAATATGAGCTGAACAGTCTGAGTGAACAATACGGCCTTTTCTCCGAGTTGCTCCCCGGATTGCGGTCACTCCATCTGTACAACTCCATAACGCGATGGTTTTATCGTCAGGATGACCAGATAGCCGAAGACTCCGATTGGAGAGATGCGCATGAATATTTCAGGAGTGTCAAAGCATGGATTGCCCAGAGTATCAACGAGGATGTCAGGCTGGAGTGCGATTCGCTGTACGCTCCTCCTTGGTGGAAGAGGTAGTATTAGAAGTGAATGGAGACCAGGTCCGCAAGACTGCATGATGCTAAGGAGAGCCGAGGTGACACGGTGTAACAGGAGTGAACGGAGTGAATTAGTTCAGTACGTGCTTAAGGAGCCGTGGCGAGATCAGACAACCGGATTCATGCCTTTCCTATACACGCACGCATGGAGTGTAGCTCAATTTAACTTTCTTACAAGCGCTGCTCTTCTCTTTTCATCAATGATCTTTCGGCCAGCACACTGCAATGTTAACACAACTCGTCAACAATGGCAAAACCAAGGCCGACAGCCTTTGCACTTGCAATGCGCGCCGCGGAGTAGGTCACCAGTAAATCTTTTCACTCAACGCTGTACGCTGACAGTAGTGCCCAAAGTAATGAGCACGATTCAATGTTTCTTCGTCTACCGGGAGAGCTGAGAAATAAGGTCTATCGCTACGTCCTGGGAGGCCGAACCTTGAGGCTCAGGGAAGAAATCATGGCCAAGGCCCAAATCGAGGACCCGGTCGTAGCTGCATCAATCGGCGACACGAGCGATATGCCCCAAAATCTCGCCTTTCTCGCTGTATGTCGCAAGATCTACCACGAGACACGACTGCTGCCCTTCACGCTCAACACCTTCCATTTCCGACACGTCTACCACCTGCCCACTACGCTACAGCAATTCGCTCCCTCTCAGACACAAGCGATCACACGCATCCGGTTCAGGAGTGGACTGTGGTCTCTCGAAGAAGCAAGTATTTCTCCGGAGAGGGAGATGATAGAGCGCGTGCAGTTTACAGCCATACTTCCTGGCGTGCAGTCTGTATACATCGATTTCCGCATCTCCAAGGAAGCTGGCGACTGGGGTCGAGACATACAGCACGATCTGCACGATGCCAGTGGTAGAATATTCGCGATGACGAAGCAATGGATTCTCAGGGGTAGCGGGCACGAGATCGAGATTGAGGTTAGTCCGCTTTTCGAGGCGGATACTTGACACACCAAAAGAGGTGAGCAATGAAAGGTAGTTGTGGAGAATAAGGTCAAGAGCAGCGGAGCAGTGGGTGAAGGAATAGAAGCAAGAACACGACCAGAGCGGCCGATGGCAGGACGGACAACTCATGAAAATTTTGCGCGACTCGACTCGGTCGTACCAGATTGTTCAGCACTCTTGCTCTCTAGAGTACGGGCTTTAGAAATCGGCAGGAAGAGAAAAGAGAACGAAAGTACGCACCCACTGATCAAATTGTTCAAATTTTCAAAGTGTGGTCAGAAACTAAAGCATTAGTGTTCCAACTTCTGATGGACCTGAACACTAAGAAGAGCAACTCGCTACTCCACCATGGTCCAAAGACAGCGCTTGCGCTAAGCTCACCATCGCTTCCTACTTGGTTTAAGAGACGATCCGGCCTGTTTTATCTGACAACCACCTTTGCTCCGAGATTTTATCTCTAACATTTCCATTCTTAGTCTCCAAATATACTTAGTCTCTAGATATACACTCCAGATCTCGTTGTCGAGGAACATTCGCACTTGGAAGTTTTCCACGATCCCACAGTCGTTCTCGCATCATGGCCGTGTATGGGACCTGGCAGTTCCATATGTCTCACAAATCGTTCGTATGCGCTGATACTGTAGGTATAGCCAACTAATTAACGAGTGAATGTATGTCTGACCAAGACACGGCACTAAACGCAGCGAACTCGAATCGCCCCTTCTAAGACTGTCTGGAGAACTTCTGAATCGCATCTATGACCACGTTTTTGATGACGACATAGTATTCTTGACGGTCCGGACACGTTGGCTCACTCCGCCAGCGGATCGCTCACGTTCACAACTTAGCATCCTCCGAACATGCCGGAAACTATACCAAGAGACATCACTGCTTCGTTGTTCTCTTCAAACCTTCGAGTTCGAGGAACTAGCTACATTCGCCTGGCAAGTCTATCATCTCGCTCCGGCTCAAAGCCGTGCGTTGAAGACCGTGGTGATTAGACTGCACTTCTGCGCCTACGAAGTCCCAGCCTTCATCTAGTGGATGTGGTACCGGGGTATATCGTCTTCACATGTACTCTCCGGATAGACTACCGTCAAGATAGTCCTTACAAGATGCTCGTGCGGCTGTTGTCGAGGCGTAATCGCCTTGCGCAAGCGAGAGCTGGAACCGTGGTTTACGGAAACGACCGAGGGCAGGATTACGGTGCAATGAACAAGCGATCCAAGTTTTCCGCCAATTCCTAGGACGAGGAGAGTGAAAGCGTACGCAGTTCGGCCCCTTACGCCTTGGCCAGAGCAGATGTTCACCGAATATGAAAATGGGGAGCCAGTTGTTGCCTGGGTGAGGCAGTGAAAGTGTCGGTTCTCGCAATCCCCTCCAGGGAGATGGAGACTCTTCCCTCATAAAAGTCATGACACCTGTACCGATCCTGTATCTCAATACCCTCACACTTTCAGAGTCTGTCTCAAACCACTGTCAACCCAAGGATCTTTCGACACTCTCTCAACCATACACAACAGGAACCAACACTAATGGAGGCCTCTGCGAATGACCATAATCCAAATCTTGCTATGTAAGTTGGTCCTGGCGATGCTGATCTTGCAGCACCACTAAGATTTTATAGGATTCAACACAACAATCGCGAGCCAGCACTCCTGCGTCTTCCAGGAGAGCTCCGCAATCGAGTGTACGGCTATGTCCTCGGCGGCGCTAATTGCGTGGTCCCAGACTGGGAGCTTAAGATCCGTCGATTTGCTCAAGATTCGCAGTCGTACCCATTCGCTATTCTCGAAGTGTGTCTTCAGACCTACCAAGAGACTTCGTCGCTTCCGTTCTCTCTGAACAATTTCGAAATCCAGTCCATGGCCGTTCTCTTATCCTTGCCTCTCAGTAAAGCCCAAAAGTCGGCAATCTCAAGCATTCGACTTGAGGCTGTGCTGATGGACAAGGAAGACGTCGAAGATGACGTGCCCATCTTTCTGCTGGAAGCGTCACGTCAGTACGGCTACACCAAGTTACAGGATCTCTTGCCGGGTGTTTGACACGTGGAGGTCGCTTTTGCGCCGAGCCGCACGCTTATTGCTAGCTGGGAGTTTCAGCTTCATTTGCAGGTATTGATCTTGGAGGCACGGAAATCGGAGGCTGAATTTGTGGCATGGCTGACGGGGGAAAGCAAGGACGTGAAAGTGGTCATGAAAACGGTCAAGAGATTGTAGCGTGTCTGAAAGGTGCTGTAGCTGCTAGCTGAATGAAATAATGTTAGAGTGAAAGGAGATATAGCGCTTGCGTCATCAGTACAAGTTGTCGCAGCAGGCTCCTATTATTTCGCTCTTGCCCTCACCTTCCAAGGTTCCCAACTGCACCGCAACGACTTATAACCGACGTCGAGAGTCACCCACAAACATGGCTGCCGCATCCAGAAGTGCCCTCTATGCTGTGAGTAATGTCTCAGCTGTGTCCCATTCACATCGCTGATCAGGACAGAACCGCTGTAACGATCTCGAGTCCCCGCTTCTACGTCTTGCGGCCGAGCTGCGCAACAAAGTTTACGAATATGTCCTTACTGAGGATGATCCATGGCACAAATCCGTTTACTCACTGAGGAAGTCTGAGGACCAACCAATGCGACAGCCAAGGCCGCATGGTCTGGCCATCCTCCAAGTCTGCCGCCGAATCCACGAGGAATCCAGATTGCTCCCCTTCGCTCTGAATACCTTCAGCTTGTACATTACTTCCTTCCGCCACTTCCTCGAGCGTCCACACCTAAGCCACACTCAAATTTCAGCGATCAGGTCGATTCAGATTGTGGTTGCTCTTCTTGGCGGTCCAGAAGTGGATAATTTGCTTGGAATTAAGGTACTGCGTGGTGCAAGCAAAAGCTCACGAGGTGTTCTACCGGGGTGGCAGTCTGTAGAGGTTCATGTTTGGCAAAGTTCGTTTACTCACTGGTGGTCCTACGATGCGCGCTCACACGAGAAGGTCAAGGCACAAGAGAGGAGGTCTTGGCTGCTTGCATGGCTGGAAAGCGAGAACGAGGACGTGAAAGTCGTCTTCAAGTAAGGCAGCAAGTCAAAGAGTATATAGAAGCCCCAGAAGAGATACGCAACGTCCTTTTCTTTGCTCTATCCCTCGCGGTGCCGCATGCGATCTCGGGCCGTTGACGAAGGCAATTGCTCAATGATGAACACCAGGCCTCTCGTCGGACGACCAATGGCGGCGAGATTATTCATACTGCCTAACGGTATCGAATGACTCAATTTTATTGACGCCACGGGAAGCAATCGAAAGTGATGGTAAGAGCCGTGCTGAAATCGAAGGGTTGCGTCATCAGTGAAGCATTGTTCAATAAGCAAAACCCCATCTCTATTGCCCTCACTGCGCAATCCATCACACCACAATATCGACCCAAAGGCTCAAGAGAAACGAAAGGAGTGTAAATGTGGCTGGAAATGCTTTGAATATGATGTAGGTCATTTACCTGCCACTGTACAGGATTTACTAAGTAGGTAAATCAGTACCGCCCGCAACAAACTCGAATCCCCGCTTCTTCGCCTCCCGGGAGAGATCCTGAACGCCATCTACGAATGCGTCTTCTACAAGGAACTCTACAATATTCAACTCAGCTTCTACCCTGATCAAGGCGAAGTACTGAGCCTAGAGTTGAGTGAGGATCGCCGCCGCCGTGACCTCCTCGGTCTCCTCGCCGTTTGTCTTCGCCCACATAGAGAGGCAGCAATGCTTCCCTTCGCGCTCAATACCTTTTCTTACGGTACTTTCAAGGGCATGAAGAACACTTCACGTCTCTTGACAAATGAACAGCGCGCGGCGATTAGATCAGTCCAGGTCTCAATATTCTGGATTGGCTCAAATTACTCTCGCTCGAATCACTTCGCCGATTTGTATCAAAGGCCGCTGGAAGGAGTCACCTCGCTAACGGCATTGTTTCCTGGTGTGGCAAATGTGCAGATCAACGTACAGTTGTACGTACGCGATGCGTTCCGCAATGCGAACTGCCGTCCTGAGGTTGCCAAAGATATGCTACACGAGTGGCTTGCAGGCGGAGGAAGGTATGATATACGGGTCACGTACGAAGAGATGGCGTAGCACTCAAAAATTCCGAAACACATCGATGCCCGCGTAGTCGATGTCGGATAGGAGAGAGCAGTGGCGAGTAATGGGAGGCCGCGGCGGAAAGCATCGGTTCCAGGTCACAACAGCGAAGCCGCTTGGGTATCCCTCTTACGTGTAGTGCTATGCATCGCAACATATATTTGGCCGTGCAGTTCTTCGCTCCTACTTAGTTATTGCGCGGTTCATGCTAGAACGACTGAAGTGCTTCATGTGAGATCATACACTAGTTCGTTCGTCGCTGTATAAATGCACAAACGGGATGAAAAAAGCGGACCTCGGGACGTGCATATACATCGAACCCGGATTAATTCGGCATTTTATCACTGTGATACATGGGAATGAATAACTGAACTGTAAATGTTAGGCGACGAGCTGCTGCGAGAGAAGCAAGAGCAGTGTTTGTTGGGTGGGAGCTGAGCCATTGCGTCATGGACTCATAGTTTGGCGGTGAGTAAGACTTCACCTCCTTGTCTCACCTTGAACCACTACCACCACCACCACCACCACAACTTCGACCCCACAGCGCAGATCAAACACTGTCACCATCAGAATAACCACAAGCTCGATGGATGCCATGTAAGTTCTTCGAGTACCTAGGTAGTAGATGGTCAAGTATACTGATGCAACTAGCGCCGTACGTACCGATCTCGAGTCGCCGTTGCTCCGTATGCCAGCAGAAATCCGGAACCACATCTACAGCTATGTACTCAGTAAGACCTCTCCTTATGAAACCCTTCGCCGGCGGAGAAGAGAGAAGCTTGTCGTCCGCAACATGGTTGATGGAAAGCAAATCGGACCATACAGTCAGAGGACAGAAGTTTGTTCGCGTGCGCGCTTGGGCCACACCCACCACATTTACTACCAGAATTCAACCACCCACAACTCTACCCACAGTGAATGAAAATTGCACGTAAAGGTCGCAAATTAATCGCACTGTACTCAATATTTAGTCTGGTAGCCCCTTGCCTCGTAGCAGGCTTCCAGCCAACGCGGCATGGACGTAATAAGCTTCTTAATCAATGTGTCAGGTATGGAAGCCCACGCCTCCTTCAACCCAGCTTCAAATGCCACCCACTCCTCCGCAGACTCTCCCATATAGTCTAACTCAGGATGGAGGTCATGGAGCTTCCTTTTGAGGGCCCACCACATGTGTTCAGTAGGGTTTAAGTCAGGTGAGTAAGGTGGCCATTTGATAGTCCACACGCCGTGTCTCTCAAGATACTCCTTGCTCTTTTTGGCCGTGTGAATGGGGGCGTTGTCCATCATGAACCTCTGCTCAGGCTTGTATTGCGGTAGGAGGCCCTCTCTAAGAGCCTCTCGAAAGCTCTAATTAGTGTAGCTCTTGCGCTTTACTGTGCTGTCGCGGGTCATAATTACTAGACGACTACGCCCACAACGACCTCCCGGAGTCATCCAAATTGAGCCCCAAACCATTCGAGCTAGCTAGCGAGCAGTAGAGACCTCTTCTACTTTATTGTGGCTCTATTTCTCCGCAGGTAACTGCCAGACCTAGGTGGTATTGTGGCCACTTCCCCGGGCAATGCTGCACTCGTCACTGAACTTGAGAGTCTCTCTTTTCTAGTTAAAGCCAGCGTAGTTACGCGCAAACTTGAGACAATGCAGCGCTGTAGATCTACTAATCTTTAGTCTGCGCTTTGCGCGAAATTTGTGGTAACCAGCTTTAAGTAATACGCGTTGAACAGTCTTCTTAGAAACGTAGGGGATGTCGGAATCAGCCGGCCACATTTGAGCCTCCTCTAGGAGCTTGCGGTACTTAACTTTTGGATATCTTTTAGCAAGGCGAAGCAGCAGGCGGCGGTCCCGCCTAGATAAACTTGGCGTACGGCCTGCCCAAGGGCGCGTTACGTTGCTGCCGGTAGTCTCCTATCGCTGGATGGTCTTCTGAACGCAGCGCTGCGAGCAGCTAAGAGTCTCTGCGATTTCCTTTGTCCGTACACCCGCCTCTTTCTGAGATAGAACATAATCGCGCTGGCGTTCTGATAATTCACCTTTGCGCATTTGATTACTGCTAATTTCTGTACCAAAAGCTCTTATATTGGCGGAGTTATCGCGTATTAAAGAATAAGCTCTTCTTAGAGTCCGCGTTGTTGTGTTGGCCCGTGCAGGAAACGCGAACAAACTTTACAGTGCCGATCGCCGAAGCGACCCGCTCGGTGAAGCGACCCGCCCCAACATCGTAACACGATAATAACACCAACTTCAACGCGTAATATCTCCACCACCACAACAGCTATAGGTAAGGCGGTTACAGCATACAAATCGCAGAAACTAGGAGAACATTTATCGTACCGGGCTTACGCTAAGAAATTCAACGTACCAAGGACTACGTTGATGCAAAGATGCAAGGGCACCTAGAAGTCTATAGCAGCTAGAAGAATCAAGAAATAAAAGCTCCACCTACAACAGGAGTTAGAACTTGTAGAGTACATTAAAGATCTTACTAAGAAAGGCCTTCCACCTACAAGAGAGATGACGCAAAAACTTGGAGAGGAGATAGCTCACAAGCACATTGGAGATGGCTGGGTAACGCGCTTTGTTGAGAGGAATGATGACTATCTTATCTCACGCTGGACTACAGGCATGGACGCTGTACGCCACCACGCTGACTCTGAGGCAAAGTACGATCTCTACTTTGATCTTCTCTATCAAAAGATTAAAGAGTATAACGTTGAGCCTGCCTACACGTACAATATAGATGAGAAAGGCTTTAGTATTAGGGTGATAGGAAAACAGAAGAGGATCTTTAGTAAGAGGATGTAGGAGTCTGGAGAGGTAACTTAACTCCTTCAAGATGGCTCACGTGAGTGGATAACTGTCCTGGCTGGAGTCTGCGCCAACAGGAGTACTCTTCCTCCTGGTCTCATCTACGCCTCTCAAAACTGCTC